>OY747130.1:11566704-12766704 GCA_963556465.1 Berberis vulgaris | reverse complement strand
GAAGTTTCTGCATAACTTCAACAAGTGAATCTCGTAGGCAGTGAACCACAAGAAGATGGCCTCCAGAGCGATCGAATCCCTGCACAAGTTCTGTTTAGGATCAGAGACAGAGATCCTAACGTGATGTATGAATTGGCCTTGTCGTCGTTCCCTGGCGCACTCATGAGGACTCCTCTACCAAAAAAGTTCACTCCGCCAAAGTTCGAAGGATATGATGGCACTACCGATCCAACAAACCATCTGCAACACTTCCACCACTTGATGGCATTGAAAGAGAGCATGTAGTCCATTCTATGCCGAACATTTTTGACCAGTCTCATTTCCGCAGCGATGAGTTTGTTCAACAGTCTACCACCTAGGACAATAGACTCCTTCCAAGCGTTAGCCACTGCCTTCATTAGCAGCCAGCGAATGAGAAATGGCCCATATTACTTACTCCATATCAAAACAAAAGCCCGAAGAAACCATAAAGGAGTACGTCACTCATTTTACTAATGAGTTGACCATGATTGACGATTGCAGTGATGACACGGCCATTGCCTCACTTTCGGATTGAAGAGATGATCATTTTACAATTCTCTGAACCTAGGCCCTCCAGAGAATATGGCAACCTTATTGAAGACCACTCAAAAGTACGTCACCCTTAAGGAGATGTTGGTCGCCAAGAAGAAGAATGAATCTGAAAGGAAACATTTCCCAGCAAATCGGGAGAGAAGGAAAGACGACAGACCTCGGGAGGAGAATGGTCAGTCGAAAATGCATCAAACCAACAGAAAATCCGAATTCGACCAACGAGAACCCAGAAAACTGCAATCTGCAAGACCCAAACACAAAGGAGTAACGAGTGTAGTAAAGAAAACGTATAAACCATACACGGCCGTGAAAACAAGTCGAGCAAGCATCCTGAAATCCATGGCAAAGTGGGAGGATATCAACTTGCCACTCAAGATGAGAGGAGACCCAGATGGACGAGATAAAAGCAAGTATTGCGCTTTCCACAAAGATCACGGACACGACACTGAAGACTACTACAATTTGAAGGACGAAATTGAGCATTGGATTCAAATAGGGTGACTCGAGGAATTCATCGAGTTGCCAGACAAGCAGTCTAAAGGGAAACAAAAGGTAGACACCACTGCGGGATCAAAAGAACAACCCAGAGAAATGGTATATGCCCTACACAGCATAGTTAGAGAAAAAGAATCACTGCACTACAAATCGTCATTTATAGTGTGCCAAAACCGCTATTATAGGATAAGATAGCGTTATCAAACACATTGTGTCAGCCCACGCTATTAAAAGTGTCACTCTATTATAGCGTTCTTAGAACGCTATTAAAAGTGTACGTTTAATAGCGTTTTTGGAACGCTATTAAAAGTGTACATTTAATAGCATTTATAAAATGTTTTAACAGCATTTCCGATGAATTTTTTTATGCTCATTTATTTTAGCTTTACGTATCATTTGCAATATGTACCTGCTACTTATATACAATCCAACTATATAAAATTGCAATAGTAAATAGAACCCAACTATATAAAAATCATATCAACATTAATATAATCCAACTATGTATATAAAAGTGCAACTATCAATACATGGTTCTTACAAAATAATTAAGTCTCATCAATACAATACATAGAATCCAAAATAAGTCAATACATGGTTCTTCCAAAATAAGTATATGGTACATATAATCCAACCATGTACGTATGATGATAGCAATTGCACCGCAATGTTACCATCTTCAAAAGGCTGAGAATATGTATCGACAAACTCTATCTTCACACCTGAAAAATATATCAAGAAGACAATAAAGAAGAAATATCCACATATCAGACATACTAGAAATAAGAATAAGACATTGATGTAGGAAGGTCCTCATTTGCAAGGACCAAAAAGACTACTTTCCATGGAGCTTCTTACAGGATAGGAAAGATGGTAGATAGGGCTTAACTTATTGGTTGCAGAGCTTATTTGTTATCGTAGTCATTAGGTAATCATACATATATGTATGATTATCAATAGTGCTTAAATTTTGTTTTCTTTTTATACATATATGTCGCCAATATCATTAGGTAAGAAGATAGCAAGGATCTAGCATGCAACATACCGTAGTCCATACTGCAATCTTGGAGACCAAATTTTGTGGCAAGTTAAGTGTTAACTACGAGTCTGTTTTGTCCTCAAACATTTTGTAACCCATTACAGAAACTTTGGCATACATCAACGTAACGATAGCTAAGTTATACCAAAGGTTTAGTTGACAAGATTATAGATGATAGTCTAATAAAATTGAAAAGTTTGAATCAACTATTTTTAACTACTTGGTTCAAGCTATTAGGAACTTGTGCAAATTAAAGATCAATTTTGCTACCTTGTTAGGAGAACTGATGGGTACTGGTTTGGTTTGGCCATTGAAGTGTAGATGTTTGGGAAGACTGCATGTCCCAAGTAGCAGTACCCATATAATCCAATGGCTATTGAAAGGGTTGCAAGGTTACTTGTCGTCTCTTTACTCGGGAGCTCAACATGAGCCACAAATCCAGCCTAAAACAAGCAAGCGGCCACTAATACAGATGCAAGAACTCCTCCGGCTGAAACAAAATCCATAGCACAGTAGTAATAATTACCATTTGACTTTGCTCAACAAAAATTTCCAAATCACAAACACTAGTAAAAAATGTTACTGACTTTGAAATCTACTGAAGATTATCAAATTCAGCACTTTGGTTTCTAATGCCGATTTTGACAGCCAACCATTCATGTCCAGCAAAACAGTTTCACCATAAAAACATTAGACTAATAAAGATATTGGATGTTACCTTGATGATTTGGAGAAGCATAAACAAAACCCATACCGTCGGTAGCACCAAAATCCTCTTCCAACACAGGTTAAACCGTAATATTTTCAGAAGTAATACATGAGGAAGATTGCGTAATGCTTAATTTCAATGGTTAAGAGAGATAATATATAATTATATTTTAAGTCATTAAGTAAATTGATGAAAGCTTTTTCTTATGTTTCTCATATGATTCCACATTGGCAGATAAACATAGAGGTTTGAATGGTGGGCTCGACAGAAAAGTGGTGGAAAGCTAAGAACTTTTTGTTTGGTATAATGGATTGTTAATCTATTATATCTAAAATTTCCTTACATAAACAGACAAGCAAAATAGGATTACAATATATTGAAGCTGATTAAAACATCAAGATTAACAACTGATCATCTGCAATTAAACATCTACTGTTCAATCCACCTTTGTCCTTTCAACGTTGCCTTTCTTAATATCACTTGACAATGTATTTAATTTATTTATTTACTTCTATATTTACAAGTGAAGCCAAGAATGAAACAACCCGAGGGAAAATATTTGTAGCCTCAACAACACAATTATGAATACTAATAAAACTTATCCGGGTAACAAAAACAAAAAAATATAGAGCCCCCTAGTATTGCAGTTAGTACCAATTCACAAACCAACATTCATCTCATTTACCAATTCAAACTTCTCCTCCAGCAGGCTTGGCGATGCGTAGTCTGCATCAACACGAACTGCAAAACAAATGCAAACAACATATTTCATGATGAACAAAAAAATATACATATAGTTATTTATTTCTGTAATTCAATCTTTCTGTCTGACTCTTACCATCGCCATTAGAATTGCACAATCCCACTTGCTGCTTCTCTATTTCATTCTGTTTCAACATCAATGAAATGAATTACTAGAAAAAACATGATCATTCACTCATTCGTACGTTTCACTATTTCAATTGTCATTGTCATACATACATTGAAAATGGTCTCCTGTTTCCACATTTCCATTCCTTTGACAAATGACCTGGATGAAGTACCTGGTTGATTGAGATTTATCAGTCCACGGGTAATAATAGGAATTAGTTTGTTAGTAGAGAGGAGTTGAACTGAAACTGACCCATGAAAAGGATGATTATGAGAATGGTTATGAGCCAGAAAAGAAAGATGACACTTGGAGCAACATCCATGGTGATACCAAGCATGAGCATGGGTTGGAAGAGTAGAGCAATGTCATAGTCTAAGATGGGCGCCCTTTACATGGATGAGGCACTCTTAAATTGTACCAAACAAATCATATTGACTCCCCCATGATCATACCTTCACAATCAATAACCAAAAAAGAATAATCAATAGATCACAGTCTGTTTTGAATAATCTAAAGAAAATTGAGATCTCAAAGAAAATTGAAATGTTACCTGTTTGGATTTCTCCATATCAGTCTGTAGAGCAGAGCAGAGCAGAGTGACAGTGCCAAGAGAAAAAAGATCTCAGATAATGGTTTTCCAACTGAAATTCAAATCATCAATGAATAAACCCATTAGCACAAAATTGAAAAACAACTCAAGAGAGAAAAGGAAAAGGAAAAGGTTTCGGTTTGTATTACCTTCAATTTGTGAGAGCGAAATACAGAGCTTTGTAATGGAAACAGCTAATCTTGTATGCTATTCAGAACTTGGAAACAACTCAACACACCCCAATGTGAACCCAAATCTTGGATGATGAAGTAACCCTTACAAAGAAAATCAAACAAAGATCTGAAAGAAGTCGTAAAATCAGTGTAAATACCCCCAAGAAATCGAAACCATACAAATCAAAAGAAACCTCTACTCTAGGAATCGAATCCAGCAGAGAGAGCGAGAGTGAGGTGAGCAGAGAGCGATTAGAGAGGCGAGTACAATCACATACAGAGGAAAAGAGAGGCGAGCAGCAGAAGGATAGGCGGCGAGTAGCAAAGGAGAAAGGAGTGAGGCGAGTAGCAAAGGCGGCGAGTAGCAAAGGCGGCGAGTAGCAGAGGAGAAGGGAAAGGTTGCAGAGAAGGGAGAAGGGAATAGCAGAGGGAGAGGCGAGTATAGGAGAAGGGAAAAGTGAGTAGGGAGAGGTTGAGTTGTGTTTTTAGGTTTAACTTTAATTTGGGTTTCTAAGGGGAGGGAGAATCATGTGCTATCTCAAACATTTTGGTGTTTTAAATTCCCTCCTGATTTACACAACGTTTTTAGATTTTAATAGTAATTAAACTAATATTTTTCATAGCATAGTTGAAAGAAATGTTGTTATAAAATGCTATCAAATACGATTTGTGGTGTAGTGAATGATCTAACCGTTCAAAGAAGCGATCAACAGCACCGCCCACTCGAGCTGATCTAAATCGAAGCAGGATAAATAGTGTCATCGAAGGAGACTAGGAAAGCCACTACAACAACTCACAATAGGGGACATAGAGACGTTTGCATTTCAGGCGGATATCAACCAACTGATCAAGTTCGAGGGTCTCACTGACAAATGTGAGCTTGATCCCAACCAAGAGATCTTTATCCATATTATCCTTGACAAGGCCAACAACACCTTCTCCATCATTGACATTGGGACTGACATTAACAAATTTGATTCGGTAAATAAACTTGATACCACTGCCAGGTCTGGAACCCAGAAGTTCATGGAAGCCTTGGCAGTTGGCGCTGATGTCAGCATGATTGGACAATTTGGTGCTGGATTCTACTCAGCTTACCTTAATGTCAAGGACATCACCAATCAAAGTACCTTAAAGAGCGCACACTCAAGGATTTGATCAAGAAGCATTATGAGTTCATTAGCTACGTGATTGTGGTCATACACGTGACGCTAACCATCAAAATCACAGGAAAACCGTTAAGAATGAGATAAGTCATGGTGTGAATCTCTCCCCCGGGGACACACTTCAATGAAGAAGAAGGTTGTTGCAACGAACGTCCCCCTTCATTACACCATTCGAGTTAAAATTGGACACAATTGAACGCATTCAGTTCAGGTGAAACAACACCAAAGCAGACCACTAGACAACACGGAATCAAAACTGATCTAAAGCAAATACAAGCACTCCTCAAACGACAAGGGCGTGCAGGAATCAGCCCCTTACCATCAGGAGGAATGATGTCAATAGACATCAACTAAGCAGCAATTCAAAACCTCCATTTTACGTTCAAACGGTCAAGTTCAGTCAAGGTCAGATTATGCATCTACTCGTAAAGCAACTAGCACAACCAGCATGTCGAGCTATGAGTAAAAGGTCAGGATGTATAAGTTAGACATAAACATAAAACTTCTAGTCTGATCAACCATGAAGTAAACTTACAAAAGTCCAGACGTATAAGTCAACTTACTCGTAAAACCTTCTGGCCCGACCAATATGTCAGACCACGAAGTGCTCTTGCAAAAGTTCGGACGTATAAGTCTATTTACTCATAAAACTTTCTAGCTCGACCAATATGTCAAACCATGAAGTAAACTTACAAAAGCTTGGAAATATAAGTCGACTTACTCATAAAACCTTCTAGCCCGACCAATATGTCGGTCCATAAAGCGTACTTGCAAGTTTGGACGAATAAGTCAGACTTACTCGTAAAGCTTCCCGGCCGATTAAATAGTCAGAAAAAATGAAAGCTTCAGATGGCCAAGAACGAGCGCAAAGGCAAAAATACAGACAAGTCTAAACTACCAAGATACAGAAAGTACGAGTAACGAGATCAACACACATTTATTGTGTACGATTAGATATTATGATAGATCCAAGAAAAATAAACAAATTACGACCCCGCAGGAACGACATGCAAATTTGTGAGCAATAAATACAAGAAAAAACAAAGTATAAGAATGTCAGTAAAAAAGAACTTGTCATTCATAACTCTATTTAGTTACAGCTGGAAAGAATATACAACAGTTGGAGACGAAACAGTAGAAGTGATCAAAGCATCACTAGCAGGAACACTCAAAGGAGGATGGACAACGACATCAGTAGCAGGAGGGGATGAAGCTTTATCTTAAACAAGGACAAATGATGGAGCGGGGTCGGAAAAAGGAGGAGACGATGATTTTTCACCAACCGGATCACTTGGCGGATCTGTAGCACTTCTTCATTGTATTCGTCCTCAAAAACCTGGTCGACCAAACCACGATATCTAGTCAAATCGAGACCATCCCTCTCCATGAGATCGATTCGACCATCAACAACTCTTCTCCAATTCGTCGTTCTGTGATCTTCACTTTGTCCTTGACTAGCTGCTGCAAGCTCGTTCTTGGTCGAAATGAGTTTTCCTTCAACAATGGCTAGTATTGTGGAAGCATCCAACTCAACATCAACAAACACAGTCGTTAATTATGCCTCCTACTCCTCAACAACTTTACGACTGACGGATTGCTCAATGACAAAACGCATGGCTTCATCATGACATGCCTTCTCAACAGGCAGCTCCCTCTCCACAACGTCCAACTGGTCATGGACCCCGTTCAACTCAATCCTCGAAGCATCAAGCTCAACAGCAAACTTGTCCTGTGCAGCCTCAACCTCCCTCAAGGAAGCCCCACCAGTCACAGTTGCCTTCTTCTTCTCTGCACAATGAGCTTTCAACACATCCAACTAATGAAGAACGTGAGAAAACACCACCAACTACCCTGCCATTTTCCTCTCAAGAGCAGCCACCTAACCACGTGCAGTCTGCTAATCTGACTCCATCACCCCAACACAAGTGAGGTGATTCACCCCTTCCATTATCTGCTTAAGGCCATGGTCAAGATGACTACTGGGCTCCCGTGCAGGCATTGGAGCCTTCTCCACCAACCGCCTATGCCATCCATTGATCAACTTGTGTGCACTGTTATGCACATCAAACTCATTAAACCAACTTAACTTTCCATCCAACTTAATACGGATATCTTCCAGAATGTGCTCCTTCCAACCAATCAGTGGATGAAGAACTTGGGGATCAAGGAGTGTGAAGCCCCACCCCCAGCAACCAGAAGAACGGTCGGAGTGGCAGTGATAATGGAAAAACCACTCTTTCCCTTTCTTTGAGAAGCAGTGGGGCAAGAGTGGGATAGGCAGTAGTGGCAGGAACAACATAAATGTGACGAGCAGACAAAGAAGCAGGAAACTCCATTGTGTCATCAACTCGAATAAGAAAAAAAAGGAGGAGGATCCTTAGAACTCTGACCACGATCAATGACCTCTTCTTCACACAGTGGGTTAAAATCGAAGTCAGCCAAGGTCTTCGTCGTATTCGGATCCTTCAACTACTAGACAGCAAACTAAGACATCTTATTGTTGATGACACGAGGGTCATCATAGGACCAATGGACATATCACCTCATTTTTGCTCTTCCCCAAAGCTTGATTCATCTCCTTAGCCTCCTCAAAAGATAGGTGATCCTCTTTCGTACCCCAAACCTCAGGACCTGAAAATTCAATAACAACATAAACATTTAACAGCAATAAGTTAGACATAATTTAGAAAAAGAAAACAAACCAAAAATAATAAAATAAAGCTCTAACCAAGAAACTCTTTGACGAGGTTCATCCCACTATAGAAACTCTAGTAGCACTACCCAATATTCTCTAAACCCGAGACAAGCTAATTGGCTACATTCCAAGAGGAATGTACCCAAGAAGCAAAAGCTTACTTGGGTCAACAATTAAGCCGGTGTGAGTAATCTTCATCCTAAAATCAATAAATCTGCAAGTGATAATATCAAATTAAACACAAACAATAAACAACCACTCAAACAGGTAGTTCCTCAATGAGGCAAACGTTTCATTCTAATAATTTCTTAAAGTAAATATTTAATTACTTATATTTACACTATAGAGGTTGACCATGGCAAGTCAGTTCTGCATAAATATTAGTGGACTTGACATCTTGTATGAAAAAGGTTAGAAATAATATAAATATAATTTCTAAATAATTTGTATTCATTAATTAAACACAGTGTTCTAAAAATTGGGTTATAGGCAATCTGGGCGGGTCTGGGCGGTCTAGGCAGGTCTGGACGGGGTC
This sequence comes from Berberis vulgaris, assembly GCA_963556465.1. NCBI lineage: Eukaryota > Viridiplantae > Streptophyta > Magnoliopsida > Ranunculales > Berberidaceae > Berberis > Berberis vulgaris. The sequence continues at coordinate 12,757,859 of OY747130.1, read as the reverse complement.
TAGGCGGTCTGGGTATTTTTTTTTTTTAATAAGGCTGATTGTGTTCTTATTTTATTTTTCTTTCATCTTTTTTAGAAATAAACTATTTTATTGTTTTTTATTCAGTATATGTCTAATTGTAGCAAATGATGATTACTTAATGAAATTCTCAAAGGATCTACCGGTACCAATTTTACTAATGTAGATTTTATCAAACATGACTGAGGTTATTCATGCAATTTGAAGAAAAATAAAAGAGTAGGTTTGGATATTTGTCCACAAATTCAATTTTATATAAAGTACCTGATGGAGTTTTTATTAACCTAAATTAATAAGCAAATAAACCCTACTTGCTAGCTGGTAGACAGTGGCAAATACGGGTCGATCCCACGAGGATTGACGAGACAGTCAAATTCTAAGACTTATTTGAACTAATTTAGAGTTGGGGGTTACAACAGATGAAAATTACTAAATTAAGAAAATGAAATTGACAACTAAAATTAAACTGATAAGATGATAGAGAGGGGACCGAGACATCGAATCCACCACAGGTTCTTCAAGATTTGTGTAATTCAAATTATTGTTTTCAAGAATTAACATGACTAACCTAAAGATTAATCTAAGGATTTCAGCAAAGGTATAAACCCTTAGCATTGCATGTATTCTTACGACACACACAATCACAGGTTTATTTTAACTAATTCTAAACCCCTAGCATTGCATGTCTTCTTACGGCACACACAATCACAGATTCAGATTAATTGATTAAAGCAGGCTTTGAATATCAATAAAGGGTACTTCTAACTACCGACTAGTCTAGATAATTAATCCGGATATAATCGGTGAAAGCAAATTATTGAAATCCAAAAATCAATTGTGTTTAACGTTCAAGTATATAGAAAACAATAAATTCAAATACAACAAACTCTAGGAAACCCTGTGGTTTCATCTTCGCCTCGGCATGGGGTCTAGAAGATCATGGTGGCGATAGTCACAGCATCAGTGAAATCCATCTCAGCATGAACACGCATCCCGAGAAAGAGTGCAAATGCACTGTGGTGGCTTTGAATAAGTCACGGGGTGCCAATAGGCAACTGTTTGAAAAAACAGTTGGTTTCCGCCAGATTTTTGTGTTTTTTCTGCGTCTTCGTCCCCACGAGAGCTCCCTCGCTGCTTGCTGGTTCTTCGCTCCTCGAGAACGAATTCTTCCTCCGACCGGCTCCGGTACCTGCAAAAGAGCGAGAAAGAGACGAAGTGACGCGAAGGAGGAAGAGGACGAAGGAGGACAGAGAGGTGTTCTGTTTCGGTGGTGGTGGTGGTGATGCTGGTTTGTGGTTGATCAGAGGAGAGGGATGAGGGAGAGATGGAGGAGGACGTGAGAGAGAGGAGCTTGGATGCGAGGAGGTCGTGACGGCTGGCTGAATGACCTGTTGCTGCTCTGTCGCGAGGTGGAACAGGGTGGTGGCGGCTGTGGTTGTGCGAAACAGGGTAAGGAGGTGATGATGTCTACGATGGAACAGAGTGTGGCGTCTCCCTAGCGATTGAGGATGAGCGGGTGAGGAAGGAAGGCGAGGTGGCGGTTGATGGTGAAACAGTTTGTGCAATTGAGGGGGACGAAAACAGGGGATGAACAAAAGAGGATTGAGGCTATGGTGGTGTTGGCGAGGTGAGGTGGTGATGGCGAGATGATCGCACTGTCGGTTCTCCTATCGAGCGAGGATCGCCGGCAGGGTGGATTCGCGTGGTGGCTGAAAAAGTGAGGAAGAGAAAAGAAACCTGGAAGCAGAGAGAAGATAACTTTCTCTAAAAATGGGGAAGACCTAAATAGGGTTCTCTTATTTTCTTGAGCTTGGGTTTCTAGATTAGCTTTTTGGGTTTGGGCTTAGGTTAAATTAGGTGGACCTAGGTTTGTTTGGGTTAGGTTTAAGTATGTGACCCTCTACTTTGTACCACCGCTAGAATCGACCAATTAATATATCATTTCCTCAAATTGTCGCCTTTATGCGATTTCATCGTTCACGCTCAAATTCCTACAAAAACATGAAAATGAAATAATTAGAATAAAATATACTAATTGAAACACTGACATATATAAATTAAGGGATATATTATGTAATAATTACGTGAATATCAGTACACATCATGACCAACTTCAATCATTTGAGTTTTAATAAATTTTGTTCATGATTGTTAATTTTTCATGTTTTTAAATTTTTCATATGTATCTTGGCATTAAATTGGATGTAATTGATAATATATTATGTTTAACTTTTGTAAATTATTTAAGTTATAATACAAAACCTAAAATCGCCTAGGCCCCTGGGCGCTAGGCACCTGCTCGCCGCCCGCCCAACGCCTAGCGCTTTTTAGAACACTGATTAAACAATTGTCTTCGTACATTATTTGACTTAAGCATATTATTCATGTTTATTGAATTTGTCACTTAGACGATACCACATTTTCACCATCTTCGTGCCGAACATACATGTTTGTATGCCTATCTCATATAAAGGAGAATTTCTCCATCATCCATGCCTAAATTGGAACATCACATATGGGCATGCATCGCCGGATACCCCTAATTATATGAGTACAAAAGGCCATTCTTGGGCTATCAATGCGCATAAGTCACGTCACATTTTTTACGGATAAATATCAAGTCTGTTTTAGGCATTTCAAAGCCACCCCCTTTCCGCAAGACCCAACCCGAAGGTAATTTAGTTTCTCTATAAGAAATGGGTGCCCTCCTCTGCAAGAGCCAACCCGAAGGTAATTTAGTTTCTCTATAAGAGGGGGAAAACGTAAAAATAAGAAATGTCGTGGTTTTAAGTAATACACAGATGATTAAAGTTTAAGGAATCACTATTTATCAGTATCATTTATTGTGATATCTCAATCTTATTTCACTATGACACTTTGTCATTAATAAATGAATCAATCCACAACCGTATCCACCCACATTTTTGGGGCAACTAACATTTTCATATATAAAATTTATGTAATAAAGGGGGGGATCAAACCCGTTTAATACAAAGAATGCAGTTTTTTAGCAAGCAAGTAGCATAACAATCAACTTTAAGTCATAAATATGCAAATACAAATTCGAATAATGATGCAAACACCCAAAACATGAACCAAGCAAGCTAGGAAAAACTTGCACATCAAACAAATCAAAACATAAAGGTTCACACATTTGTGACACGAATAACACCAACTAAAGTTATAATCTACCCTATCTCATACAAAGACAGATTCAAAAACACCCATTGAATGATCATTTGTGAACAAATTCACCTCCTTATTCAAGCACTATGTGATATACCACTAGACTGGAGGCAAACTTACAATTTTATTTTTTTTAATATACACTACTGACTACTAACAATAACATGAAAGTAAAAATATAGACATGAATCCAAGACAATGAGTTAGAAGTATTTTAGCGTCAGTATTTTATGCCCAGTAAGTGAAAGCTTGACAATTAAACAAATGCATTTGGGCTAATGCTAGTCCCATGCCTCAGTTGAGTAATGTTACATCTTCCACTTACAGACAATATGTTCATTCCCCATTTCCAATAAAATTATTTCTAAATCAGATATTGTCATTCCTACTTGTCATACTCAAGAAATCATAGAATGACACATAGCTAAGAATAAGTTACTCTTTTCTGCTATTTTCAATCCCACGAAAACTAACACATGAACAAGTATCTATACAAATGGGTATAATAGAAATCCGATCCCACGAAAACCACACTTTAATGCTAATTGGTCTGATTCACATCAAGTGGACTCCACATTTTAATGTTAATTGGTTGGACTCACATCATAGTTGAAACCATAACTCCATCCCGCAATAAATCACTCTTCCGAAATCAACCTGAGATCTAACTCAAAAGCTTGAAACACTCTCTAACTAATTACTTGTACATCCACAACCCATTAGGCAAATCATCTACTAAATCCGAAACCAAACCAATTCCAAATCCACTTAAAGTGCATAGCAACATTTCCTCAATCAAAACATTCAAAGTTACCCTAGACACCTTTAAAAAAAATAACAATTTCTCCAAACATCATCAACTACAATGAGAAGAACAACTTTAACTCCAATCAAGTAAAACTAAGCAAAATAAACCAAGATTTTGATCAAGAACTGAAGAAATCAACAAAAAGAACAAACACTAAGATCACGAAATCAAACACCAAAGACACCGTTCACAACTAAATAAAAAACCAAGCAAAAAAATCTACGAATTCAAGATTTAGAGATTCGGAAACACGAGCAGAGATTGAGATGGATAAACACGAAAACTCACCGCTTGAATAGGGAATCAAAACTTGATTGACTTATGGGCGGATGAACGAACAACACACACTAACTCTCATCCCTTTTTTCTACTTCCTCCTCCCGATTTGATGGTGCAAATCGAACTAAAAGAGATCCGAGGTAGTGGAAGGATTGGATGAGATGGTTGATGGTGGTGCGCGGTGATGATTTTGAATGGGGTGGTGGTGGTGCAAATGGGACATGGTAAAAGCAATGGCGATGGCGGTAGATGAGATGGAGTGGAGCAATGGAGGAGAGCAGGAAGAATAAAGAAAAAAATGGGTTTCCTTTTGTAATGTGGGTGGCTATTCCACCCCACTGAATTTCTGACGGCATCCCACCCTCTAACTTCACAAATACCCTTTTTTAATTCAAATATTTTACTTTATTGTAATTAATCCAAAAATCTACAATTACATATATTTACCTAAGAAAATTTACGGGCGTCACATTATACACCTAAGAAAATTTACGGGCGTCACATTATACACACCTTAAATGGAATCTTGTCCTGAGATTTGGAGTTAGGTGAGTTGCGAAAAAATACAATTTAGCAAACAAACTAAGATTATAATATAATATTTTAAATGAATTTTAGGCACACTTATTGTCATTGAAAAAGTACGAGTGTTACATGTACAAGCCATTACGCTCCACAACCTCTGTGGCAATGAACGACTCCACAACAACTAGAGGAAGCTTCGAAAAGCGGGCACTGATATCATGTTCCTTTGCAAGCAAGTGTAGATCTTTCCACTTCTTGGGGACCCGGAACGACCTCATAATCGGTCGGTCTCGCAACTTAAAGTAGCCATAGTTGACGAAAGCATAAAACCAAAACCTCGACCAGTTCTTGTAATCATCATTGAGCTTCCCAAAACGGGCGGAGAAGTGGAGAAAATAAATATTATTATTGCCCACAACAAGCTCCACTACGGAATGTAAGATCCTAACAGTTAAAAGGAAAGCTAAACAGAATGGCTCTCGCACAAGTAGAAACCATCACCGTCCAGTCGTTGGGACCCATCTGAGCAGCAACAATGCCCAAAAAATCAGATAATCTATCGTTATGCCCAAAAATCCAGATAATCTTATCCGAAACCGAAAACCTATGACCTGACTGAAACATACACAGATAAAGCGCAATGTAGCCAGGTCGTGGACGACAAAGACTATCGTTATGCCTTGGCAGAACAATCTCAAGGTCGGATGGCAATAAATATTTAGAACGAACACTCTCCAATGTTGCTTGCGATGTCTTCTTAGGCGAAAAGAACACCTCACAGACGCCAAACGCTTCACCATCTAGTATCTTGTTAGTAGACATGGGAAATGAATTAAACAAAGAAGAAAGCAAAGAATAAGGGAAAAAAGTAAACTCTTATTTCAAAGATAGCGTAAAGAGAAAAACACAACCATCACGCCCCCTTTTATAAAGCTAAGCAACGAAGTGACTACTAATAGAACAACGTGTAAGACATGATGGCTGCACGAAATCCCAAAAAATGCACAGAAATGAACAGACGTGGGAGAGATCAGAATATAACCGCATCAAAAGCTGCTAATATTAAATGCATTGCAATAATGAAATCGAAAGTCCAACCGTCGTAGAGTTAGTGGCCACGTCAGCATACCCACTAACTAAGGGAGGAGTAGCTGATGATACATCAAATAAAACTATCATCACGACCATACACGTAAAAAAAATCACTTATCATGAGGACCAAGTATTTCAAGTCGGGATCGACTCACAAAGTCCAAAAAGGCGGATTCAGTCATTAAAGCCCAAAAAGGGTCTGTCAGAACAAATCATAGTCAGACACTCAAATCCAGACCTAACGAAGCTCTCCCTTAAAGAGGATGAACGTTACAGAGAAAAACAGTCGTGACGGGAGTTACTCCCCCAATGATGTATCTTCATAAAGGAGACTATTGCAGAAAACGTCTCCCCTCGTTAAGCCTCACATACTTAAGTCATGCAGAGAATTAATAAGAACAATTATATAAGGTAAATGGAACATTTGATTGAGTATGCAATTTTAACTGAGTTTGTCCAGATTAATCTTCATTTCCAACATATTTATTGACTTAAGCATCGGAGTGTCTTAGGTCACCAAACAGGTGGTCTTTGGCAATCTAACATTTGTTTTACAGGTCGAATTTCCAGATCAGATTTAGACGCATCACAAAGCAATTTCCTTGTGAGAACCCGAGTTTAACACCATAGACTATCATGGCACGGGGGATCACAACAACTATAATGTGTTCCTGTTCCAACAGTTGGCTTTCGTTGCCTAGCCCCAAGTTGCTTGTTGAAGGAAGAGGAGCAGATTCAGTGAAGACTGGACGATCAAGTTGGGGGCCCATCCAAGAACGTTTTGCACTTTAAAGGACTCTTTATGTTTCCATAGAAGCCCAACTACTAAAGCCCGTTTTTGAAAAAAACAAAAAAAAAAAACTCGCGGTTGTAAAAGTTGCAACGATAAAGTGGCGGGAAAAAACGTCAAGAAAACGAAGAGAATTACGTTATTAACCAGCTCTTGCACTCTCAGCCACTTAAACAAAGATTGTGAATGCTGAACTTCTATCCGCTACTAAGCTCCGCTTCACAAGAAACCGTCGGACGAGACGAAGATGGCCGGAATTCTCAATTTCCGACCAGTTCCACTTCTCCGACCACGTTCAACTCCAATGAAAACTCTCAACAAAACCAATTTTAGGGTTTACGCAGAGATTCAAGAAACTCCACCGATGCAACAAAACCTAGGGTTTTCTGCATCAAATCCACCGCCAACGCTATCTCCACCTCCCAATTTCAAGGTTCCACAGCCTAAACGCTTCGCAATTCGTCCCGACAAGATTTTCGACGTCCTCTCGGCTTCTATTGCTCTTCTACTTCGTTTCGGCACCGGTGTCTTTGTTTCTGGGTATCAAGAACTCATCATTTAGCAGTTATAGTTCTGTTTTCAAATATGGTTTTTATGCAGTTTCTTGTTTAATTGAACTGTTTTCTTTTGTTAAGCAGATATTCCGCATCCTTGCTAAACGAGGTTCCTCCCGGGGAATATGCATTCGAAATTGGAGGTAAGTTTTATTGCATTTCGTAAGAAATGTTTACATTCTTAAAAGGGGGATTGGTTACATTCTTGAAGGGGGGATTGGGCTTGAATTCCCTCAAATTCCTAGTTCATACCCAACAAGACACCCTTCCATAGTTTTACATTTTGGGTCCCTAGCAAACTAACAAAATATAAGATGTTCTTTGAACTCGTTTGAGCTAAAATTTTCAAGTGTCAAAGTTCCAAATTATTTCGACACTGTTATTGAGATACGTAGGTTCCAACCATTAAATATCTTGATAAACGATCTTTGTGAGTATTTATGTAGATTCGGACTAATAAAATAAATGAAATTACAATAAAAATAAACAAAATGTAACAGACAGAAATAACGAAATAAACGATAAATCAAATAAATTAATAACGAAATAACTTTTATTCAATCAACCAACTAATAATGTGCAACTTATGCCTTATTTATAATTAACTTAACTTCTAAAACAAACCCTAAACCTAATTGAAAACAAATATAAGAATCCTAATTGGAATCCCTATTACGAGAATAATAGAATGCCTAGTATTACTAAAATTCTACTATTTCTAATAATAATAAATAGCTAATTTTATCAACCTCCCCGGGTTGAAGAAGCTCGTTCTTGAGCTTGAAGCCGAAACTACTGAGTAAACACAAGTATGGCACAAGTAGAAGGTGACCTTGAAACTTTACTTTGTAATTGCTTGCAACATGAACAATTAGGGATGGCAGTGGGGCGGATTTTAACGGATATTCACTATGCCCGTCTCGAATGAGACGGATTTGGATATGCATAAATGAATTTCAGGGCGGTTTTGGGGATTCAACCGTATCCGTTAAATAAACGGGGCGGATAGGGATTTGGCCATATCTGCCCGCGATATCCGTTCATGTATATAATTTATAAAAATACCCTTAACCCTTAAAAGAAACAAAAACCCTAACCCTAACCCTAACCCTAACCACCCTCCCTTCACTCCTTCCATCAACCTCTCTTTCTGCCTCTCTCCAATCTCCACAGTCTACTTGCGGCCTCTCTCCACTCCACAGTTCACTCTTCGGTTGCCTCTCTGCTAGGGTTGAAAAACAAACCGACGGTTTGGTTTTTCATCTAAACCGTGAACCAAACCGACTTCGGTCGGTTTCAAAATTTTCAAACCGAAACTGAACCGACCATTAACAAAATCGAACTGAAACCGAAACGATTCTAATTTATGCAAACCGTAACCGAACCGACTAAAATCGGAATAAAACCAAATCGATCGATTATTTTAAGCATATTATAATATTTTTATGTAAAATATATATTATTTATTTTATATATTCGGTCGGTTCGGTTTTGTCAGTTAAAATCACATACAAACCGAAAACCGAACCGACCACTTCGGTTTTGAATTCTTTAAAATCGAAACCTAACCGAACTTAAACTGAATCGATCGGTTCGGTTTTGATCGGTTTGGTCGGTTTTTTGTTCAACCCTACTCTCTGCACAGGCCACAGTCGACTCAGCGTCTCAGAGCAGATAACAGAAACAGCAGCTAAAAAGATAATCACGCACAAGTGTTGGTTCATTCATTCAATCCAACATCTGATTAGTAGAGAATTGTTGTTAGATATCAAAGAAAATCATGTTGGGTTTCCAGGCAAGGAGAGCAGCGGCAGAGAAGTCGAATTTCTCGCAGACTTGTAGTCTTTTGAGTCAATATTTGAAGGGAAACAAATTTGGCTGAAAGAGGGGTTGTTGAGGAAGGGAGATGGAAAGATGGGTTGTTGTTGTTGATGGGTTTGTGTTTATTCTTATAGGGAAGAAAATTAGAAGTTCTTGCTACTGCTGTAATTGTTGTCATTCTTGTTTGTTGAGCTTCTCTTCTCGTGTAGGTGGTATTATTGATGGAAAAATGGGTTGTTGTTGTTTATGGTGTTATTGGTGCCATTGTTGTTTATTCTGTTTGTTGTAGGTTAAGCTTAATCCAATCTTTGAATTAGTTTGTTTATTTATTTCCTGATCCAATACTTTCGCATGTAGTATTTTCACATGTGGTGTTCTAGAAGGTCAGGTTTAAATAAGGGAATTAATAACATAAAATTGTTTATTATTTTGGGCAGGGGGATTGGATGTCCGCCAATCCGTTAACCACCAAGCAAACCGCAGTTATAAACGCATAAATGGGGTGGGGCGGATATTCGCCAATCCATGCGGAGCAGGGATAGTTTTAATAAAAAAATAAACGATTTTGGGGGCAGATTCGGGGATCCGCGATCCCTGGTGTGGCAGGGACAGATTTGCCCAAATCCGCCCCATTGTCATCCATATGAACAATCAAATTAAAAACTTCAAAAAATAATGTCTGCAATGAACCGTTGTGGCACAACAAACCCACTTCATGAATTGAATATTGCGCAAGCTTGTCGCAAAAAATTTTCATAAAATTGACCCAAATTGGATCATCAATATTGTTTCGCGGTAGTACAGGACCCATCTTGTAGTGTTGAATAGCCATAGAATCATAATCAGAAAATTCAGATCTTCGTGGTGGTGCTGACAGGTTGGTGGGGTGCAACTAATCAGAGGAACTAGGGACTTGAGCAAAATATTGTAGCCAAGGACTAGAACGAAATACGAGCAAGGACCAAATTAGAAATATTCACTCCTACCTTATGAACTGAAATAGAATGGGGGAAGGGGCATTGATCGAAGGGGAAGAAAGGAACGTTGTTGGCCGACCGGTCGAGGGTGGGGGTTTGCAGGGACTACAATGGGCTTGGAGGGTGCAAGCAAGCTTGTATGTGGTTGGAGAGAGGCGATCAAAGCGATGTTTGGGCGGAGGGAAGCAATCAAAGAGGGGAGGGTGAGAGAATTGGATCGATCTACGGAAGGGTGATGGGGATCTTGTTGATCGACGTGGGAGGTCTTATCGATCGACTAAACTTGCATGACAGGGAAGGGTGGAGATGAGTCGACTGACCTGGTGTAGGTGGCGATCGGCATAAGGGGCGGTTACCCATCAACTGGGAGCAGGTGAGTGGGTACAACAATCAACGTCAGCAAAGGATGGGCAAGAGGTTAATTGACTGTGGCGATCAACTGAAGAAGGAGGTCGTCAATCGACCAGGTGGAGAAGAGGTGGCGATGCGGCGTGGCTTGCAACCGATTGCAACAGGGCGACAATGAAGGCTGGTGACGACTGTGACACGATGCTTAGACTTGTAATTGGGCGGCGGCTGGGAGGCAACCAACAGCGGGGAGGGGTTGTTGGCCTTTTGGCGTCGCCGTCGACATTGCTGTTGGCGCTGGCTTAAATTCTGTGAACACATCCCTCAATCCTGCCTTCAGTTCTGCCTTCCATTCTGTGAAGAACAGGTGCATCTCCTTCACAAACTCTTCGTATATCCTAATTTAATTTCAAACTTCTCTTTCTACAAACTTTTTTTTTCAAATCAAACGAACTAGAATTATTCGGCTCTAATACCAATCAATATTCAGGCTAATAAAATAAACGAAATTGCAATGAAAATAAATGAAGTGCAATAAACAGAAATAACGAAATAAACGATAAACCAAATAAACTAATAACGAAATAACTTTTATTTAATCAGCCAACTAACAATGAGAAGTCTATGCCTTATTTATAAATAAATTAACTTCTAAAACAAACCCTAAACCTAATTGGAAACAAATATGAGAATCCTAATTTGGAATTTCTATTACAAGAATAATAGAATGCCTAATATTACTAAAATACTACTATTCCAAATATTAATAAATATGCCAATTCTACTAGTTTATGTACCACCCTTTCGGGTGATCTTGGACAATGGACGCTAGCTGGCCTATCGGCAGGCTTGTGTCGTGCCCAGGTGGCTCCTAGCTTGTCTCGTGATATTTATTTAGAAATTCCACTTAGCGTGAATCTCAAGGCACACCTGTCGAAATTAGCTCAAACTTTGACACATTGTTCTGAGCATTTAATTTTCTCAAAATTTTAGCTCAAACGGAATAATAAAAGACTATAAAATTAAAAACTTGTTTTGCACAATGCAAAGCATGTGCAGTTTCACGGACTTGAATTGGAAAAATTAGTACAAATTGAGGGACTTGAGGTCCTATTTCTATTCTTGAAATATTGTTGTTTCCTTTCGAGATTCCGCTATGTCGATTTCAAGAAATTGAAGTACCATCAAGAGTTCATATGAACCATATTGGTTATTGTAGAAATATGTATGATATTGTATCCTTCTGTGATGCCGAGCGAACCTGACTTTCTACTCAGCGACCATGATAATATCAAAAGTGTAGGATACAATGTCAACAATAATTACTTTTACTCATCATTAAAATCAAATTAAAATTGCCAATAGTTGAAGAACAGACTGGAAACATCGCTAGTGCATTATGTGTTGATCTTTACCTCATTTTGTATTTTCCATTGAAGTATCAAGGTAAAATGTCTCAAAGGAAAAAATTAGAGATGAAATTTTAGAATATCTAGAAAATATTGAGAGTGAATATGTATTATCTTTAATTAAAGAGTTGGTGAAGCTTCATTTTGAGGATTATCGACTTATTACTGATGGATGAATTGTTTTTACAGGTTTTAAAATAAAAGAGATCTCGAGGTTGGGCCCTCGACCTGAGAATCCTATTGAGATTTATGAATTTGAGGGGTACTTACTTTATCATCATCTCAACTTTTTTCAATCCATTTCGGTTGTTTCCTTATTATGACATTTGTTGTACAATATTTGTGATGAAATAAGACTGAACGTGTATGTTGGTTGCATCAAATGATTATGGTGGGCAACGTTTCAACTTTCAGCTGTCCGTTCTGTCGAAAGGTAATGGCTTTGATGTATGTTGCCAAATTTAATTAAATTTTCACCTCAAATTTAATAATTTCGCTTTAAAATGCTTGCTGAAATCACACACAGGAGGCCACTGCCCAAAATTTCTCTTCAGTTTTATCACGTGATGAAGTATTCAATGGATCTCAAATCTCAATCAAACTGGAAATTTTCTAATACATATCACTTAGGGAGTGTTTGTTTGAGTTAGGCGTTTAACCTCCTATGAAGAGGGAACCTCTAACTAGAGGTTAATGTCTTTATAAGAGGGGATGGGAACTTAGGAAGTGTTTGTTTAGGGTCTAATTAGAACATCTAACTCATGAAAATCATTGGTTTATAGGCTTTCCGGATGTTTATTTATGTTTCATGGAAGTCAAAGCCATTCTTTGAATCAGACATTTTACCAAATGCATCATGCAGACACTTGCATCTATTTATTTTGAATATTCAGACATAATATCTGATTCAAAGGTGCAAACAACACACCCCATAGTCTTTCTCGGGTGTTTTCATACAGGGTGGTTACTCCGTGCTCATTTCTAAAGTTAGATGGTCTATATTCCTGTACCTTCATTCCACGTGTTGATCTGTTATGAACCAACCAACTCTCCCAAAAGCCCGAGCTGTCCAGGAGGGGAAGGTCCATAACAAGGATCGTAACATTGCCCCACGTTTCCAAAGCCGACGTCTTCGTCGGCCCACTCTATCGACACTGGCCCAGTGAGCCTTCTCTCAGCTACCAGTATTCAACAACTTAGCACTATGCCCATATATAATGCTAAATTATTTTAATCCAGCCTATAGGTCGCCCCTGCCGGGATTCGAACCTTGGATGTGGGGTTTGGCTCTGATACCAATTGTTATGAACCAACCAACTCTCCCAAAAGCCCGAGCTGTCCAGGAGGGGAAGGTCCATAACAAGGATCGTAACATGATCCCTTCTAAACACTTGAAACATAAAAACGGAGCAGGGTATTGAACAGTGAAATGCTTTAGAGTTGCAAGAATTCAGAAGAGATTACGTTCTACACGAATAAACTCCTACAGCCTCACTTTATTTCCTTCATTTCAGTTTCAATTTTTTAAGAGGTCAGAACTGATGTTCTGAAGATGCACCAAGTAGAGGCTGTAGTTTTTTTCCCCTCCTCAACAATCAGGGTACCATTTCATTGCTTTACATTGATCATGTTTTGTTCTCTAGATAAATATCATGGGATTCCAAGTTAAGTTGTGAACTGATTATGAGGTTCACAAGTTAAGTTAGTTCTTCGATTGTAAGATACATATAAAGGGATTCAGGACACAGTGCATGCCATCTTCTCAATGTTGCACGTAGTAGTTCAAAATGCATCATAATCTCTCATAGCTATATAAAGTATCTCAAGCTTTTGTTTTTTGCCCAGGGAAAGGTCATTATGTGTTTATTATTTCGTTTTATTAAATGTCCTTCGACTTCCAAGTCTGTATTGACATTTTACTGCTACAGGTTAGGGAAATTGTGGCTGTTTTGGATCTTGACGTTCTATTTTATCCTTGTCCGAGAAATAGTCCTAACTTCCGTCCAAAGGTTCTTCAAATGGGAGGAAAACAACAGTTTCCTTACATGGTATTGCTTGTTGTTCTTTGGTTTCTTTCTTTTCTCGTTCTACCTTTATTTTATTTTCAATTGTAATTTTCAAGAAATGCTTGTAAAGTCAAGTAGTCAACTTATTTGTTTTTACTTTTTGTGCTATATAATAAGCTTAGCCATGATATGAAATCCATGTAATGGAAATGCCTTAAATGTCAGTAATCTATGTTTAATCATATTGATCCAGTTTCTGAATCTAATATTTACGATCTATAATGAAACAGAGCCATGGGCAAACAAACATAAGTAAAGGAAATGATATTTCAGGGAATCACCTTTTATGCTTTCCCATGTCTGGAAAAGATTGTCATTTTTTATTCTTCTGTATTGATAAAGTTTTCTATATGACTTTAACATCATTTTGTTTATACTTATTCATTGAATATTGTCAATGAAGTTCAGGTTAACTAACATCTATAAGAATGCACAATGAGAATGCATTACATTGATCGTACAAACTTTTAATAGCAAGAATCTTCTTTTTTTCAGGCTTGAGTCCTATTTATTTGCATAAGATGTAAAATGGAGCCGATGATTAGATTTTCAATGATTGCAGGTGGATCCCAATACAGGAGTATCTATGTACGAATCGGATGACATAATTAAGTATTTGGTTGGAAAATATGGTGCGTAAGCGTGTTCACCTACCCAAAACTACCAGGGTTTTTCCATATGTTGTTGATTGGTTTATCAAGCCCTTACTATGCTTGTATTTCAAGTGGACAACTGATTATGAACACTTGAAATTGTTCTTCCAAGACAATAATAGCATATTTAAGTTCTAGAATTTTCAAGAAATTTCTCCTGTTATGCCTATCTTTTCAAGGGTTTGTATACATTCACGATTAGTTAGTGCTTTTGTGCTGATGTGATGTATATACCTAAGAATTCTTTTAGTGACTTCTGTTTACAGATATGTTCCTACATAGCCCACAATGGTATTTGACTTTTACTTTATGGACTTTGTTCTTATACAGGTGACGGAACCGTGCCTTTGACTCTGTCACTTGGACTACTAACCGTAAGTCTCCCCTCCATGCCCCCCTCCTTCCCTGTGATTGCTGAATATAACTATGCAACTGTAAATTTTTGCTTCTGGTTTTGGTAATGTTGCGTGTTTCTTACATACATTGCAGACTTTAACTGCAGGATTTGCGATGATTGGTCGCATGGGGAAGGTAACGTAGCTTTGATCCTTGTCCTTCTCTTTTCGTTCAGACGTCTAGAAAGTGAAAGTTCAGAGTGTCATGGCTATAGGAAATCTTTAAATAGGCAATCTTAGTTTGTTCCTTTTATCTGCCTTTCTATTTTGAGCTCTTAGTTCAATGTGTCATGCTGAAGGCAAGGAACATGATATGGTTGTTTTGAGCTGAACAATGATATGGCTTGAACGAGCGGTTCTGGCATGTAGTTGGTTAGCAATACTGAATGTTGTGTTCATTCAGTATTTTTAGGTGAAAATTTCCATTTAATTTATTTTTGTATAATCAAGATAATGCTCCTAGGGTAAAAACCTCTACAAAAGGAGGTTTGATCAGCTAAACCTAGGGTTTAGGCAATCAATTCTTGGCTGATCTTTGTACCACTCTTGGGAGTTTCTTTTCTTGGTTATTATCCTTGTAATGGTGGGAAGATTAAAGAAGCAGTGTAGGCTTTCCAAGTTGTATTATCTTTACACTGATTATGGATTTGTTCGTAGTTGTTTCCCATTGTGCATTCCTTGGATATGAGGATTTTCTATGCATATGCTCATCTTCTTTGCGTGGTGTTTGTGATCTTAAATGTTATCAACCATTGCCCCGATCTTGGTAGGTCATATTGCATAACATAAATGGTTAAGTTTTAGGTTTGGTTGATACTACTACTTGGAAAACAAAATCCATTTAAAGATTTTTTTGTTCAATATATGAAGTTTTGCAATTGAAAAATCTTCCTAAACAATGTTTGAAGCTGCTGCCTTATTTCTTTTGCCAGGGATCCATTTATACTCCTGCTAAAATGCCGCCAAAGCCCCTTGAGCTTTGGGCATATGAGGTAATATCTGAAACAACCATATCCCATGTTCTTAGATAAATACTTCTGGTCATGCATGTGTTGATTTTTGGATATTAATTTCCAGGCCTCAAGTCTTTCTTTCTTTGCTGTGAGCTGTTTTCATGTGAAAATCTTTGAATTTGTAACATAGTATGTAATCTTCTCTACAGCCTTCCCCCTTCTGCAAGATTGTACGTGAGCTATTGGTTGAGTTAGAGCTACCTCACATACTGCACAGGTAAATATTTTATATCCTAATCAGGAAGTAATTCACTATTGCTACATCCTGTCGCTGTTTTGTTGGATGGAAATTTTTAAGAATTTTGTTTCTTTTGCTTTTACGTTTGACCTAAACTTTTATTAGTAGATGATGGTTTCGATACCTTGTATTGTGACTTATGAAAGCGGAGTAGTAGGACAATGATAATGGTGGTGTTGGCATTTCTACATTTATGATAAAAATAAAATTGCAAAGAAACTTAAATTTCAAATAAACTATAACTGAAAGGTAAAGCAGGAATCAAAAGAAATAAATCTACTATAAAAATAAATAAAATAAACAAAGTAAAATTCTTTTCATCAATCAACCTAACTGGGCACCTTTTATAATTGACCTAACTTCTAAAACAAGAAACAAACCCTAAACCTAATTGAAAACCTTATTACAATAATACTAGAACTTCTAATACTCCTAAAATACTACTATTGCTAAAAGAATCAAATTACAAGGAGGAATATAGCATTAATATAACTACATCAATATACAAGTAGGAATATAGCATCAATAGCATTGTCTTTTGCCAACTTTTGGCAACTAGAGCGCACCCTCCCCATCAACCAAATCTGACTGCTCCACCTAGATATTGTTCTTTGCATTATGTGTGTGTGATTAATTGCTGGAGGACTTTTCATTGTCTAGATTGGTGCAAACAAAATTTTGTTATCCTTGATATGATAAGTTTTTTAGGATAATTTTTTAAGTGATTCTATCTAAAAGACTTAAACAAATGAAAGAAGAAGAAAAAAAGAAAAAGAAATTGTAAGGATTGGCAGTGTAAAATTGACCTTAAAGGTGGAACGAAACAACACCTAAACACCAAAGAGTAATCAAACAACACGAGATTCAACTAAGGCTTCGTTTTTCACAGGAGAAAACCAATCTCTTCGCCAAGAAGTTCAATCCTCAGAACATAACAACCAAACAACAAATGCCCCCTATTAATCAGTACTAAATCTAGTTTCATTTCCAAGAAAAAACTCTTTTTTTCTTGAGCAAAACCTGGTTTGAGAAGTCCCTTGCCCCTGCCAATCACTCAATCAGCTTTTCACCCGTTTTCTTCATCTTAAAAAGGTTCAGTCAAAGATCTGTGAGATAGCATATTTTCTGAGGAATCACCATAGATGCTGTTGGGTACAGTATTTTAACAAGGGAATTCTACTGCAATATTAAGGAAGCTAACAATGTTGTTCAGTTTTGAGTTGATATGGTTGCAAGTATAGGATGCAATTATACTTTCAAGTTGTTGAATCTCATAATTATTTTGGATAAATGTTCTTTACCCCTTTACAAGTCACATACATTGTCTTTTCAAAGTTTGATCGTGAACTGAGTTTCGGTGAATTCAATTACTTCAACATGTTTCTAGTTCTCCCTCTACTCTTTGTATATCATTGTTTCATTGCTGGTCTCGCTTCCTCTTCTTATCATCATAAGTTGTGGCTTGGCATTGCAGCTGTGCCCGCGGCAGTCCAAAGAGGCAGATATTGTATCAGAAGACAGGACACTTTCAGGTATCCAATGATGCTAATTCATTTAAGTTCAACGAATTAGACGAAAGTGTGAGTTTACCGCATTGAGCAGTACCTTACTGGTTAAAACTAAAATATGAGCAGGTGCCTTATTTAGAAGACCCCAACACTGGAGTAAGCATGTTTGAAAGTGCAGAAATCATTGACTATCTACGATCGACTTATGTACTCTGATAAACACGCCACGCACTGGAGCTCTTAAGGTTATTTGCTCTTGAAGATTATGTGTATAATTGTATTAGCTTCTATATTTTTCTTGGAAGTTAATTTTTCCTCGACCAACCTTCTATACAGTATATTCATTTTCTTCTGTTGAATAAGACCCTTGAGTTGTGTAATAATGAAGCACAGTTTTAGAAACTTTGATTCAGTCTGTCCTTATAAATAAAAGTGGTATCGTTATAAACCCGTTGTTTTCAGGCAAACTAAGAAGTTCCGAGGGTACGGAAATATTTGGATCACTCAAATTAACATGTTTAAAGTGGACTGGATTATGAAGTTGGTAGATTGAGGTCCAGTGACACCTCTTAGTACTTTGGATAAATTGATAGAAAAACATAAATAACATAGGAAATTTAATGAACAAAGCTATGGCCCTATTACTATATACATCAATATAAACAATCATTTTGGTTTTATTGTTCGTTAGAACGTAGAAAGAACCACCCTCATCAGTCAATTTGTCTTTGCCACATTGCAAGATATTGTTGCTGACGAGGTTTTGTAGTGTAGTGGCATTTTGTCGACAATAATAGGTACCCAAGGTAGTGAGTTTGAGAGGGTCAGGTGTTCAAGATGTGTGTGTGTGGGTGGTACCCCGTAAGGTGCCATCTGGTGGGAACAGTATACCTTAACCTCGGTAATGTGTTTTACTTGTGCTTTTCATGTCTCAATTGGTCATCTGTTTGTTACCGGGTCTGTTGTATGCTTTACATTAGTGTATATATGATGTCATTACTGTTAGATTAACAGCTCTTGCCAGGAAACTGTTTGTCTTGATGGGTTATAAGCTAGAATTTGGCTGCAGATCATTAGATTACAATTTGTATTTTTGAATACCTCTTTTCAGTGTATATTGTTACTTTATATAGGTTAGATTCCACTCTATTGGCCACAAGTATTGGGTTACTAATCGAAAAAAAAAAAATCATAGCATCAGGAATTCATACTCTTTACGTTTCAATGTGCAATCCATGTTATCAGGCCCTGGCCCTGACGAATATTCGGCACTGGATTTCAGATGCTGTTAAGTGTGAGGTCCTCCTCCCCACTACCACCACCACCACAAGTAATTCTAAAGTTGTACACTCTTATAAAGCTTCCCATTCTGTCTATCATTCATAAGGAGAGATACCAACTAAAGGTCTTGCAAAAGCAATAGTATGGTCACATTGTGGGAAAACTCTGGAAGATTACATAGTTGACCCAGTTCTCTCTCTTCTTCTTTTTTCTGAGTGAGGATTCTCTCTATCCAGGTTTGAAGCTATAAAGAAAAGAGATGTCTACTCTTGTTGTCATCTTATGTGGTGGATAGATTGACTAGAATACTTGATATATGACCTACATATTCATCACACAATTTACCTTTAGTAAAGGTGGGGGGGAATAGTTATCTGACTGCAACCCCACTCCTCACTACTTCCACACATTGCACGTCTGTTATCCCAATTATTTTTGTTGGAGATTTTTTTTTAGTGATTTTTAGCTTTTTTGTTATAGGTTTCAATCGTTAGAGTGGAAGTAAATGTGTTTTACCATCAAAAGGCAGACAAAAACCAATAACATGCCACATTGAGATTAGTTTTGTAATTCGTGACTCTGTGGCTGGATCTTCCAATTCTGATCAGGAGAATGTATTTAAACATGCATGGTGGGAAACACATGTTGAGTTGAGAAACAGAGTCAGAACATGAGGAGGGAGGAGGCAGAATGACCTTTTTAGTGTAGTAATGCCACGACGGCTTCCAATCAATGGTTGGGCTAGGTCAGACCATAAGGCCAGCCAGAATGACAAGTCCATGTATGGTGGGGTAGATTCTGCAAAAAAAAAAAAAAAAAACTTTTAGCCTTGTTTTCCTCCAAAATGACATTGATGTAAAACTACAATGGACTAGGTTAAGGAAGATAAATAATGTAGTTTATCCTTATCTTACTATAAAATATCTAAGACTTAATTTTCATATAGTTATATACGAGCTGACAAAGTTTTCGGCAATTTTGGCCTGGGCTTGGGATTAAGAATGTAGGTTTGTTCGAGTCAGATAACCAGTGGCAAAAGATGTATTAAATGTTTGCTTTCACAATTCCGTGTAGGGCCTCAACTTCAACTTCTCTGTTGAACCATTCCACCAAGAACTCAGCCATGAGGTTTTTGGGTAGCTTGCTTATGTCTGTTTCTACAAAAGCTGATGTTCTTCCGGGATAAAGTTGTGGTGGTGGTGTTTTGTTACTTTTTCTAGTTTGAGTTAATCATCAAAACTTTGTTACACATAAGTGATTGGACGAGTATTTCACGACTTCGTTAACATTAGAATATCAAGTGATGGGTTTATGTAATCATACACAACGCATCTCTAATATCTCTTTCTAATGCCAGTTATTTACATACATCATAATGTGTCTTAATGAAAGAAACTTAATCGATGTTTTGGGAATGATATAGATTATGAAACAACTTAGAAATATTGTAGACGGGACGTTTTAGGTTTTTACTGGGTCAAAATGAAGGGTATAAAAAATACAAGTATTGACGATGAGAGTTCACAGAATAAAACTCTATTGGTTGTGTGGCAGGGCCAACATGTCGATATCTCATGATACTTTTTTTAATTCAGTAGAAAATACCGAAAATTTTGCTATTATCTTATGCAATGGTCATAAAATTGGGACATCCTGGAAATATTTTTTTTATTACTGTATACGGGCATTTAGTTGGCACTCACATCAAAGAAAATCATTGACAACTCATCTCTAAGTGAAATGATAAAAACAATTAAAATCTAATAAAGCTCATAGTCATTTGTTGCATAAAAAAAATTCCAAATTTTCTAATTAAGCTATAATTCAGTTAATAACAATTGAAACCCCATTGTTTTTAAAATTAGATGAGTAAGCATAACCCACCAACAAAAGGTTATGTATAGCAAATTTAGGTTCAGAATTTAAACACATTTTGTCTTACCATCACTTGAACCTCAGCCATACTTGCAAAACTATTCCTATAAATTAAACCTTCCATTCTTCACTTCCTCAAAACTTACAAACAGAGAACCCAGAGTAGGAAGCTGACTAGCTCTAATATGTACGTAATGGCCACCAGAAACCATGTTCTCCTCGTCGGCTTTGTGATGTTTTTCAGTGCAACCTTAACTGAACGTGAGCTACTATTATATATGTTCTCCTTCCTTGTGAATTTGTTTCATTAGAAATGATGTTAGAAACTGATTTTGAGTATGATTTTTTTTTCCCAGAGAAATTGTTACGATTTAGCTACACTGGATCTACTGGACCTGAGCACTGGGGCACCTTGAGTTCAGCTGCTCACGCGTGCAAACACGGAAAACATCAATCCCCCATCAACATTGTGAGCAAGGATCTTGTATTCAACCCAAAGTTGCCAAAGTTGGGCAGGGAACATGACGTTGCCAATGGTTCATTAATCAACACAGGTGTTAGCGTAGGGGTTCGTATTTCAGCTCTATCATAAATCTAGCTTATATTTCCTAAAGCTTACATCTAATACATGATTTTAGTTTGGTTGGTATATACTATATAGTTCTCATTTCCAATAGTTCTTGAAGAAATTGCTTTAACATTATCATTTTCTCCAAAATAGTTTCTAAGAAAGGGTAGTTTTGATTGTTTATTTATTTGTTCTGCAGGTGAAGTATGATCTCTATGCGGGAGATATGATCATGGATAGCAAAAACTTCACTCTAAAGCAAATGCATTGGCATACACCTTCTGAGCACACACTCAATGGACAACGGTATGATGCTTGATGAACTTTTAATGTTTCCTAGAACTCATGTTGAGTCGAGTCTTTTTTTAATCTATGCAGTTTCGCTGCTGAGCTTCATTTAGTCCACACAACCCCTCAGGGTTCTTTTGCAGTGATATCAGTCCTCTACAAAGATGGCGCTGCTGATCCAATGATCGATCAAGTAAGAAACTGGAACAATTTATTAATGCTTTAATTATTCTGGCATCATAGTCAATAAAATTGTTGGAGTTGAATCAAATAACAAAATTGTGGGTTGTTTGAATACGCAGATGAAGACTCGGTTGGAATTACTGGCTAAGCCGAATCGCGCGTCTCCGCATGAAACCAAAGTTAGCGTCTATACCAAGGGATTGACGGCTGGCAGCCAGAAGTACATGAGATATCATGGCTCTCTTACTGTTCCTCCCTGCTCTGAAAATGTTCTTTGGACCATCCTTGCCAAGGTAATGTATACTTGTACCAAACCAAAAACTTTTACCTTTCTAGGGTGCAAAAAACCATTAGACTCGTCTGTGGTGACCAAAAAGATTAGACCTGGCAACGAAAGGAAGGGCTTTTGAACAAAATGTCAATTTGAAAAATTTTATGGTCAGTTTTTGGCAATTTAAAAGAAACCTTAATGAATAATATGGTTCATGGATGAATGCAGCCGAGAGAAATATCAAAGGAGCAAATAGCACTTCTGAAGGCTCCACTGGACTCTACATGCAAAGACAATTCCAGGCCTTCACAACCCCTCAATGGCCGAAAAGTTGAACTCTATGATGAAACTCGTAAGCAGTAAAAGGGTCACTCATCAAGAAGTATGATCATAGCTCAACTTTTTTCATTGAGAATCGAATGTAAGTAGTAAGGCTTATGAGTAGAAAAATGTACACTTATTATATCAATTCATAAATACATATTTTCTACAGTAGAAATAATTGAGAAAATTTGTCCCAAGGACTTCCCTCTCCATTAACCTCTTTGAATCATCGATTTGGTAGACATAATGTTACCTTGATCCATACATGTTACTACCACGGCAGACTTGCATATCATTTCACCACAGAGTTCTACTTATCTTCAAGAAAATCTTGAAAGAATTCTGCTTTTAAAAAAAGGATGTTGTTGTTTTCGCCCCCAAGTATTACATAATGGATTCAGAACTGCAATCAATTCCAGTATGTATGATGGTCCGGTGAGTTTGATCTGAAATAAACTAAAGGCCCAAAAAATATTGGCCCAGATCCATTAAGAGGTGCCCTGTTATTGTTATTATTATAATTTTTATTTTATATTTTTTTTTGGGGTGGGGACTAAAAACGGAATTAAAAAAAAAAAACACAAGCTAACACATCTTTGCTCATATATACGGATCTCCACCATCTCGGATTGAACTTGAGCTCGATGTCACGAGCCATCTCTAAAAATATCCCTCACCAAGGCAACAAGGCATCATATGGGCGCTGGCAGTAGGCAGCAAGCTTTTCGAGATGCCTCCGAAAGGTTCTAGAGTGCTCTTGGACATTCTAGCTTAGCTTTTTCTAGAGTGTTCTAGCATGGATGAGTCTAGAACACCCTTGTATAGATTTGTATAGTATTTTCTAGAAGCCTCCTTGTAATTTCTGGTTCCTTTGGAGGTGGGAACTTTCTAGATGCATAGAGAATACTCCTTTAAAGGAGGATTGTAGAAGGTTCTAGGCTAGAAGCCTCTAGGACTTCAAGGGCCTATAAATAGGCCTTGGCATTCATTTGTACATAAGATCAAACACTTGTACAACTCTCTCAAGCAATACGAAGCATTCTTTCAAAAAGCCTAAACACTTGTGCCTTAGCATTTTCCTCACTTAAGCTTTCGTAGCATCACTTAGCATTAGCCAAGCATCGAAGTGCCTTGACTAGTTAGTCCGACGGGAGTGTGACGCTAGTGGGCAGCGTGTTAGCCGAGGGAAAAAGGTCAGCACGTGACACGTGGTATCAGAGCAGCGACGATCGTAGGGGCGGTCTTGCTGAAGTTGCGTTGTGCTAGCTGCTGTGTGTACGAAGGTTAGGTGCGGAGCAATCTGATCATGTCGGGAAACAAAGAGAGTGTTGTTGGAGGGTCCGTGGTCGAGGAGACTAGAAGAAAGACTAGTCGGACCAGCATGCTTGAGGATCGTATGGCCAAGGTGGAGCTGACCGTGGGCGATCTCCAAGACAGCGTCGGGGAGATGGAACAGAAGGTTGAGTCCTTCAATGGGACGTTGGCTAGCGTCACTACGGATATCGAGCAACTCGATAGCCGCGTCCATGACCTTGAGCTTGACACTGTGGAAGCCAAGGACGAGACTCAACTTCTCGTCAACCAAGTTGCGGATGCCATGCGCAACGAGATGGGCCAGCTCAAGGACACGCTGATGGGGCAGCTCCAAGCCATCCGGGAACAGGTTGAGTCCTTACAATCGGACGTCAACCTATGCAAGGCGGCTGTGGCAGGTAGTGCTACTGTACGAGAGGGACCAAGGATGAAGGTGCCCGAGCCGCCAAGGTACCATGGGAAGCGCGATGCTAGGGAGCTCGACAACTTCCTATGGAGTGTTGAAAAATATTTCGACGCGATGCGCTTGGACGATGATAAGTCTAAGATCACCACCGTCACCATGTACTTGGGTGATGATGCCATCCTTTGGTGGAGGAGGCGTGAGTCGGATATTAAGAAGGGTCTTTGCTCGCTTAAGACTTGGGACGAGTTCAAGGCGGATTTCAAGCGGCAATTCTATCCGGAGAATGCGGAGGAAGTTGCTATGAAGAGGCTGCGTGGACTGAAGCATACGAGGTCGATCAAAGAGTACGTCAAGCAGTTCACTTCTCTTATGCTTGAAGTCTCGGACATGCCGGAGAAGACTCAGCTCGTCTACTTCATGGATGGACTACAACGATGGGCCGAGCAAGAGTTAAAGAGACGCAACGTTCAATCACTTGCGGAGGCCATCGCAGTTGCCGAATCCTTGTTCGAATACAAGGCTGATTCGAAAAGCCACAAGGGCGGCAGCAAGAGTGGCGGCGGTAACAAGGGAAAAAGTGGGGGAGCAAAACCCACCGAAAGAAGCAGCAGTAGCAGCGGCGGCAAGCAGTTCGAGAGGAAGGACAAAGCCAAGCAGTTATTTTCGGATAGCAAGGTGAAAAACCGCGACTGCTTCTTGTGCGGAGGGCCGCACTGGGCTAGGGAGTGCCCACAGCGACAGAAGCTCAATGCGATGATCGCTGGCAAGAGTGGATCGTCCGGGGAATCATCGGGGGACGAGGCGCAAATGGGGACTTTGCGCTTGCTAAGCAGCGTCAAGGCTACGGTGAAGCAAAGCAACGTGGCTAAGGTAAGTACGCTGCCCCGTTCGAAGAAATCCGCTCTTATTTTTGTGGAAGCCAAGGTAAATGGCAAGGCTTCAAAGGCACTCGTCGACACGGGTGCAACGCACAACTTTGTTGCTTTGAAGGAGGCAACAAGGTTGGGCGTGCAGTACACCAAGGAGCCAGGCACCTTGAAGACCGTCAACACAACACCGGTGCCTATCCATGGTGTAGCACGAGACGTCTCCCTTCATTTGGGCGAATGGAAGGGGACGGTGGACCTGACTGTCGTCACGATGGACGACTTCTCATTGGTGCTGGGCATGGAGTTCATGGATACGGTGAAGCCATGGACATTAGAAAGGGATGGGTCGATGACTATTGCAAAGGATCGAGAAGCATGCTCTGTCCCTGTCACTCGGGAGATCGTGGAGGCCAAGATGTTGTCAGCCATTCAAGTGAAGAAAGGCATGCAAAAGGGGCAAGCAACATTTGTGGCCACGTTGATCGAAGATGAGCCTCAACCCAGTGAGGTTCCAAAGGAGGTAGCTGCAGTTTTGAAAGAGTACGAAGATGTCATGCCTCCAGAGCTACCCAAGAGACTTCCTCCAAGAAGGGAAGTCGATCATATGATCGAGCTGGAGCCAGGGGCTAGGCCTCCAGCCATGGCGCCTTATCGGATGGCACCGCCAGAGTTGGAAGAGCTACGCAAACAACTCAAGGAGCTGCTGGACGCGGGGTTCATTCGGCCATCCAAGGCCCCATTCGGTGCACCAGTATTGTTCCAACGCAAGCACGACGGGTCCTTGCGTATGTGCATCGATTACCGAGCACTTAACAAAGTAACCATCAAGAACAAGTATCCAATTCCTTTGGTTGCCGATCTTTTCGATAGGCTCGGTAAAGCCAGGTACTTTTCTAAACTGGATCTCCGATCGGGGTATTGGCAAGTGCGCATAGCCAAAGGAGATGAGCCAAAGACAGCATGCGTCACTCGCTATGGGTCTTATGAGTTCTTGGTGATGCCTTTTGGTCTCACCAATGCCCCGGCTACTTTCTGCACTTTAATGAACAGAATCTTTCAGCCTTTCTTGGATAAATTTGTAATCGTCTATCTCGACGATATCGTCGTGTATAGCGACAACTTGGAAGAACATGTGCATCACTTGCGACAGGTTTTCCAAGCATTGCGGGAGAGAGAGCTGTACGTGAAATTGGAGAAGTGCTCGTTCGCCCAAGACGAGGTGTCTTTCTTGGGGCACCGCATCAAGGCTGGAAAGATCATGATGGAACGGGACAAAGTGCAGGCCATCAAGGAATGGGAGCCACCCAAGAACGTTTCGGAGCTACATTCTTTCCTTGGGCTGGCCAATTATTATCGGAGATTCATTTTGAGCTACTCGGCGAGAGCAGCCCCACTGACCGACTTGCTGAAGAAGAAGGTGCAATGGCATTGGAGTGAGAAATGCCAAGAAGCGTTCGATGATTTGAAGAAGGCAGTCACCGAGGAACCTGTCTTGGCCTTGCCCGATTATGCTAAGTCGTTCGAACTTCACACCGATGCATCAGATTTTGCCATCGGAGGGGTGCTTATGCAAGAGGGGCATCCCATAGCCTATGAGTCTCGCAAGCTCAATGATACCGAAAGACGGTATCCGGTGCATGACAAGGAGATGACAGCCATCATTCATTGCTTGCGGACTTGGAGGCACTATTTGCTAGAGAGTCGGTTTACCATCATGACCGACAATGTGGCTACGAGTTATTTTCAAAATCAGAAGAAGATCAGCCCCAAGCAAGCTCGGTGGCAAGATTTCTTAGCGGAGTTCGATTACGTCATGGAGTACAAGCCGGGCAAAGTTAATGTTGTTGCTGATGCTCTCAGCCGAAAGGCCATGTTCGCTAGCGCAAGCAGCGCCGCTAGCAACCTTCTTGATCGGATCAAGGAGGGGACTTCTCAAGACCCCTTGGCCAAGGGACTCATGGAGATGGCCAAGGAGGGGAAGACTCGACGGTTTTGGGTAGAGGATGGGGTGCTCTACACCGTCGGTCGTCGCATTTATGTGCCTAAGTGGGATAATCTTAGGCGAGACATCATGAAGGAGTGCCACGATTCAATGTGGGCTGGCCATCCGAGGATGCAGCGGACATTGGCACTCTTGGAGGTGGACTACTATTGGCCTCATATGCGGGACAATATCGAGGCCTATGTGAAGACTTGTCTTGTGTGCCAACAAGACAAGATAGAGCAACGTGTACCGGCAGGACTATTGCAGCCTTTGCCGATTCCGGAAAGGCCATGGGAGAGTGTATCAATGGATTTCATATCGGCCTTGCCCAAGTCTGATGGGTATGGCTCTATTATGGTGGTGGTCGATCGCTTTTCCAAGTATGAAACTTTCATACCTGCCCCACGCGATTGCACGGCCGAGCAAGCCGCCAAGTTGTTCTTTCAGCATGTGGTGAAGTATTGGGGCTTGCCTCGGAGCATCATAAGTGATCGGGACCCAAGGTTCACAGCAAAATTCTGGACGGAGTTATTCAAGCTCTTGGGTTCGGGTCTACACTTCTCAACAAGCTTTCACCCGCAAAGCGATGGGCAAACAGAGAGGGTGAATGCCTTGTTGGAGTTATACTTGAGGCACTTTGTGGGTGCCAACCAGAAGGATTGGGCCAAGTTGATGGATGTGGCTCAATTCTCATTCAACTTGCAGCGGTCCGAATCGACGCAACAAAGTCCGTTTGAGGTCGTCATGGGCCAGCAGCCCTTGACTCCACAAGCCGTTGCGTCGGGCTACACGGGTAGCAGCCCCGCTGCGTACAAGCTTGCACGAGGGTGGCATGAGCAGCTTGATATAACGAAGGCGTACTTGGACAAGGCGTCTAAGAAGATGAAGAAGTGGGCGGACAAGCATAGACGCCCTCTCGAGTTCCAAGTGGGCGAGATGGTCATGGTCAAGTTGCTGCCACAACAGTTCAAGATCTTCCGCTCGGTGCACAAGGGACTAGTGCGGAAGTACGAGGGGCCATTTCCCGTCCTACGGAAGGTCGGGAGAGTTTCTTACAAGCTTGAGTTGCCGCCCAAACTCAAGATTCATCCGGCGTTCCATGTGAGCATGCTCAAGCCCTACCATGGTGATAAAGAAGATCCAACGAGGGGCGAGTCACATCGGGCACCAACCGCAGTCGTGGCTTCCTTTGATCGAGAGATCGAGAGCATCGAGGCAAAGAGGCTCATCCGACGGAGGGGTGTGCCAAGCTATAATGAGTATCTCATTCGATGGAAGGGACTACCGAACAGTGAGGCCTCATGGGAGAAAGAGGACGACCTATGGCAATTCCGGGGCAAGATCGCGGAATTCGAGGACCGGTCTTGACGGGGTCGTCAAGGACTTGGGTGGGGGAGAATGTCACGAGCCATCTCTAAAAATATCCCTCACCAAGGCAACAAGGCATCATATGGGCGCTGGCAGTAGGCAGCAAGCTTTTCGAGATGCCTCGGGAAGGTTCTAGAGTGCTCTTGGACATTCTAGCTTAGCTTTCTCTAGAGTGTTCTAGCATGGATGAGTCTAGAACACCCTTGTATAGATTTGTATAGTATTTTCTAGAAGCCTCCTTGTAATTTCTGGTTCCTTTGGAGGTGGGAACTTTCTAGATGCATAGAGAATACTCCTTTAAAGGAGGATTGTAGAAGGTTCTAGGCTAGAAGCCTCTAGGACTTCAAGGGCCTATAAATAGGCCTTGGCATTCATTTGTACATAAGATCAAACACTTGTACAACTCTCTCAAGCAATACAAAGCATTCTTTCAAAAAGCCTAAACACTTGTGCCTTAGCATTTTCCTCACTTAAGCTTTCGTAGCATCACTTAGCATTAGCCAAGCATCGAAGTGTCTTGACTAGTTAGTCCGACGGGAGTGTGACGCTAGTGGGCAGCGTATTAGCCGAGGGAAAAAGGTCAGCACGTGACATCGAGGATACTTGAGAAGGATTGTTTGTGAAACTTTTGTTGCAACAGGTCAGCAATAGAATTTGCTTCACGAGATATATATATATGAAATTTTTTGATATTTAAGTTCTCTCAAATTTTGCACCACCGTGGTTTTAGGAACATGGGATTTTAAATTCTCTACTGAACCATTTGTTTGCTAACAAGGCGAGTCTGTTTGAGGAACAATATTTCTGATACCAAAACAAGAACACTAGAAAGATAAAGATGTAGTCTCACTAAAATACTCCTTAATTTTGTGATGTTGTTCATACCTGCAGGTCCAAAATAAAATTGAAACGCAGCCATGTACTCACCTCTTGCATCTCTAATAATACCTCCGCCTCCTGCATGATTTTCCTTTGAAGAGCCATCGACAGACATTAAGTGCTACCCAACCTTCGACTGAATTAATCCATCTAATGATGATATGTGCACAAAAATTAAACAAAATAACGTCACCATAAATCAGCCAAGGTCCATTATCTCATCTAGAGTGTGAGAGTTTTAATGGATGAAGTAAGGAACTCAAAATGTTATATTTAAAAGGAAGCACTACAAACCAAATTTAAATTGAAATTCAAAGTATTCCTTTGGAAACACCACCACTATATAAAGAAAAGAAAAATAACCCTAACCCTAACCCTCATCTTCTCCTCTCTCCCTTTCTTCTCCACAACCGTCGCCTCCTTCTCATCATCATCTTCCTCATCTCCTTTCACCACCACATCCTCCTCCTCCCCTTCACTCCACCACCTCCTCCTCCCCTTCAACACGACCACCTCGCCACCACCACCTCATCCCCTTCACCACCACAACCACCTCCTCCTCCATCCCTTCACCTCACCACCTCGCAATCGCCACTGTTCATCTCACCTCCTCCCATCTTCTTCTTCTCTGGGATTTTTTCGCCCTGTTTTTTTCTCCTTTGCCGGAGCCTCCGAGAGGGCAAAAAAATTTGTCAATGGTGCAACAAGAACAGAATTACCGCCTTAGTTTGTAAAAGTATGCGAGGTGCACTCGAATTTCTCATATCGATGGTGCCACAAGAACACAGTTACCGTCTCATATGTAAATAAAATGCAAAAAAAAAAAACATAAGGCATTAGTTTCGACTGTAAATGTTGAGGAGGACGAGATGCCCATATGTTTAGTTTATTATATAAGAATTTTGAGATGTTGGTTATATAATGCAGTTAGGAATTTTGTGATCATTTCCAATTGCATTTTCATTAATTATAATATTTGCATGCGTAGTATATAAAAACACAACAAAAACACTTCCATTTGCAGATTTGCTTCACAAAATATTTAATTTTTCCCATCAAATTCAAAATATAAAATATTGCCTTTTAATTCATGCTCAAGACTTCAGCTTCAGAATGAATAAAAAGGGGAGAGGGGGTCTCCCTGTTTAAGATCTCTCAAGGATTTGAAAAAAAAACCTATTGTAAGTGCCCTAAAATATAACTGAGTAGTAAGAGTTTGTACCCAAACGCAGCGGCACGTGCAAGACATAAACAAAAATTTGTAGCGGCTCATGCTAACAAAATGAAGAAAATAGCAGCGGCGCATGCGAAATTCTCCAAAATGCCTATAAAGAAAACGCAACAAAAAGCGCGAGCCCAAGAAGAAAAATCACACGACCTGCTGCGTTTTTTGGCAAAAGACAGAGTCTGTTTTCTGTCCAAACGCAGCAGCAGCAGCCATGGTGAAGAATATACATATCCTCGCCTTTACCGCTGTGTTTGGACAGAAAACAGTCTCTGTCCATTTTATTGAATTTTTGTATTTGAATTTTTTTTCATTTTATTGATTCCTATAGGTTTTCTATAGTATTTGCATATTTGATTTTTTGCTAAACCCCATTTTTGACCATCTCAAGTTAGGGTTGTCAAAAGTGAGGTTTAACAATAAATCAAATATGTAAATATTGTAGCAAACTCATAGGAATTGAAAAAAATGAAAAAAAAATTATTCAAATACAAAAATTCAAAAAAATGGACAGAGTTTGTTTTCTGTCCAAACACAGCGGCGTCTGTGAGGATATGAATTATGGTTGCAACAGCTACAACGTTTGGACAGAAATCATACTATGTTTTTTGCCCTAAAAACAACGGATCGTGCGAGTTATGTTCATATCCTCGCCTTTACTGCTGCGTTTGGACAGAAAACAGCTCCATCCATTTTATTGAATTTTTGTATTTGAATCTTTTTTTTATTCCTATTAGTTTGCTACAATATTTACATATTTGATTTATTGTTAAACCCCATTTTTGACAATCTCAAGTTGGGGTGGTCAAAAGTGGAGTTTAGTAATAAATCAAATATGTAAATACTGTAACAAACTCATAGGAATTGAAAAAATATTCAAATATAAAAATTCAAATAAATGGACAGAGTTTGCTTTCTTTACAAACGCAGCAGCGTCTGCGAGGATATGAATTTCGGTTGCAGCAATCGCGGCGTTTGGACAGAAACCAGACTCTATTTTTTGCCCTAAATGCCATGGATCGTGCGAGATATGTTCATATCCTCACAGCAACCGTTGCGTTTGGACAGAAAACAGACTATTTCCATTTTTATGAATTTTTTTATTTAAATATTTTTTTCAATTACTATGGGTTTGCTACAGTATTTACATATTTGATTTATTGCTAAACCTCACTTTTAACCACCCCAACTTGAGATGGTCAAAAGTGGTGTTTAGCAATAAATAAAATATATAAATACTATAGCCAACCCATAGGATTTAAAATAAATGAAATAAAAAATTTCAAAAAAATGGACAGAGTCTGTTTTATGCCCAAACGCAGCTACCGCTGCGAGCATATGAAGACTATTCTCACGATCCGTTGCGTTTAGGGAAAAAAACAAAGTCAGACGAACGCAGCGGCGCCAGCGAGCTTCTGTTTTGTCCTCGCCTGAGCCGCTGAGTTTTGGGCAAAAACTAGACTATGTTTCATACAGCTGCTGAATTTCTGCGATTTGTACAATCACATTCGCATCCGTTTGCTACGATTGTTATCATTTGGCTCGGTTTTGCCGCTGCGTTTTGAAAATTTCAGGGAATTTTTCACTTTTTTCTTTATCTATGACAACAATTCTAGCCAGTCATGTTTGCTAGCCTTTTTTTTGGCATTTGTTTGGATTTTTTTTACACTTCTATAGATAGTGTTTGGTAAAAATTGTAAAAACACTCAGAAAAAGACTAGCAAACATGGCTGGCTAGACTTACTCTACTTGAGAAGGACTACTTGTGAAACTTTTATTGCAACGGGTCAGCAATAGAAAAAAAAACGTATGTTGATATGTAGATATGTAGATGTTGAGGAGGACGAGACGCACATATGTTGATATTGTTAGCCAATTGTAAATGTTGATCTTGTTGATCCGAGATGCCCATATGTTTAGTTTGTATATATAAGAATTTTAAGATGTTGGCTATATAATAGGAATTTTGTGATCATTTCCAAATTGCATTTTCATTTATTATAATATTTGCATGCGTAGTATATAAAAACACAGCAAAAACACTTTCATTTGCAGATTCGCTTCGCAAAATATTTTAATTTTTCCCATCAATTTCAAACAATAAAATTTTGCCTTTTAATTCCTGCACAAGACTTCAGCTACCAGAATGAATAAAATGGGGAGAACAGGTCTCCCTGTTTAAGACCTCTCAAGGATTTGAAAAAAACTATTGTTAAAGTGCCCTAAAATATAACTGAGTAGTAAGAGTTTGTACCCAAACACAACGGCACGTGCGAGACATAAACAAAAATTTGTAGCGGCTCATGCGAACAAAATGAAGAAAACAGCAGCGGCACTTGCAAAATTCTCCAAAATGCCTATAAAGAAAATGCAACAGGAAGCGCGAACCCAAGAAGAAAAATCGCACGACCTGCTGCGTTTTAGCAAAAGACAATCTATTTTCTATACAAACGCAACGGCTGTGGCGAAGAATATACATATCCTCGCCTTTACCGCTGCGTTTGGACAGAAAACAGTCTCTGTCCATTTTATTAAATTTTTGTATTTGAATTTTTTTTCATTTTCTCGATTCCTATAGGTTTGCTACAATATTTGCATATTTGATTTATTGCTAAACCCCACATTTGACAATCTTAAGTTGGGGTGGTCAAAAGAATGGTTTAGCAATAAATCAAATATGTAAATATTGTAGCAAACCCATAGGAATTGAAAAAAAAATGAAAAATCATATATTCAAATACAAAAATTCAAAAAAGTGGAAAGAGTTTTTTTTTCTTCTGTCCAAACGCAGCGGCGTCTGCGAGGATATGAATTCTAGTTGCAATAGTCGCAGCGTTTGGACATAAATTAAACTCTGTTTTTTCCCTAAAGACAACGGATCGTGCGAGTTATGTTCATATCCTCGCCTTTACTGCTGCGTTTTGACAGAAAACAGCTCTGTCCATTTTATTGAATTTTTGTATTTGAATATTTTTTTCATTTTTTTATTCCTATGAGTTTGCTACAGTATTTACATATTTGATTTATTACTAAATCCCACTTTTGACCATCTCAAGTTGGGGTTGTCAAAAGTGGAGTTTAGCAATAAATCAAATATATAAATACTGTAGTAAAACCATAGAAATTGAAAAAATGTTCATATATAAAAATTCAAAAAAATGGATAGAGTTTGTTTTCTGTACAAACGAAGCGGGGTCTGGGAGGATATGAATTCTGGTCGCAGCAGTCGCGGCATTTGGACAGAAACCATACTCTGTTTTTTGCCCTAAACGCAACGAATCGTGTGAGTTACGTTTTTGGACAGAAAACAGACTCTGTCCACTTTTTTGAATTTTTCAATTCCTATGAGTTTGCTACTGTATTTACATATTTGATTTATTGCTAAACCCTTCTTTTGACCATCCAAACTTGAGATGGTCAAAAGTGGGGTTTAACAATAAATAAAATATGTAAATACTGTAGCAAACCCATAGGAATTTAAAAAAATGAAAAAAAAATTTCAAAATGGACAGAGTCTGTTTTATGTCCAAACACAACTACCACTGTGAGTATATGAAGACTGCTCTCATGATCCGCTGCATTTAGGGCAAAAATTAGAGTCTGGTTTCTGTACGAACGCAGTGGCGTCGACGAGCTTTTGTTTTGTCCTCGCCTAAGTCGCTGAGTTTTGGGCAAAAACCTTACTATGTTTCATACAATTGCCGAATTTCTGCGATTTGTACGATCACATTCGCGTCCGTTTGTTGCGATTGTTATCATTGGGCTTTGTTTTGCCACTGTGTTTTGAGTATCTCGAGGAAATTTTCACTTTTTCCTTTGTCTATACATTCAAGCATACTTGGGAAAACCACCACGGTTGAATAATCAGAAGAAAATTATTTGAGAAAACAAATATAATTCATTGGGAAGACAAATAGAATTGCTTGAGAAGGCAAATAGAATTGGTTGAGAAGACAAATTCATAACCAATTCATTTAAGTTGAGCATTATAAAAAGGGAAGACAAATTCATAACCAAGTCAAGAGAAAGATGAGAAGATGAAGAGAAAAATGCCAATGTTGAAAGAAGAATCCTACGACAAAAAATGGAATGAAATTGGAGATCCTGAATACGACTATGTTTGGTATGAGGACCCCCCCCCCCCCCCCCCCTCATCATCGTTTTCAGATGATGAGGAGGATGGTGATGACGAAAAACTGTCAGATGAGGAAGAGGGCAGTGAATCATCATCGTCCTCTGATGAGGACAATGATGATGGTGATGGTGCGTTAGTGGACTACTATTCCTCCGACGAAAAAGGTCGTGAACGCAATCCCCTCAAAGAGTTTGTTGACCTTTTCAAAGATAAATAATGTATTTTCTTTGTATTTGTTTTATAATATTTTTAAATATTAATGAAAAATTCATTGTTTAATGTTTGTTTTTGTATTGTAATTTTTTGTTAATTTAATTTGTGTTTGTCAATTCCAATTTGTGTCTAAAACTTACTGTCTAAAATTTCATTTTGTGTTTGTTATTTTCAATTTATGTTTGTATTGTGAAGAAAATAAGATAAGAAGAAAAAGAAAATAAGAGAGGAGGAGAAGAAAAAACACATAAGAAAGGGATAGATGAGGAGGTGGTGTAGGAGGCCGGCGGGGTGGTGATGGTTCTTGACAAAGAAGAGATGGAGATAGGAGGAGGTCGGGTGGCGGTGCGGTTGATGGTGGTGCGGTGATGATGGTTCTTGATGACATGAAAAGTGGGGGAGAGAGAAGTTAGGGTTTTTTATTCCTTTTATAAATAGTGTCCTTCAATGGTGGTGGTGTTATTTAGCAGCTGCCAAAAAAATTTTAAAAAGTAAAAATAAAATAAAATAAATTTATTTGTTCAACAAGAAAGGGCCCAACCAAAATCGAACCGGTGACCTCTTGATCCATAGTCAAATGGTCTACCACTAACCTATGTAACCTGGGTAGGATTTCATGTAAAGAATTTTGATTGAATTTCTTTATAACCAATGTGAAATTCTATCGAGAATGGTAAAGGTTTCCTTTGTAACATATTTGAAACTTTACCAGTTGAGAATTGGAGTAAGGAAGAAAGAAGATTTTGAGAATCAGGTTTCCACAAGTAAGGGTTTTAAATAGATTATTTCGAAACAATGCATTAGTGTTGCATTGAAAGGGTTTTCACGTAAGTATGCTCAACAATTTTGAAAAGGATTTCCCTAAAGTAATTGTAATTCATATAACTTTATTTGTTCAAGAATAATTCATAATTCAATCTAATTTTACTTATTCAAGGTGAACAAGATTCTCAATGGATTTCTAAAACATTAAATAAAAAATAAAAATAAAAATAAAATAAAAATAAAAATAAAAATAAAAATAAAAATAAAAATAAAAATAAAAATATAAATATAAATATAAATATAAATATAAATATAAAAAATATAAATATAAATATAAATATAAATATAAATAAATAAATAAATAAATAAATAAATAAATAAAATAAAATAAAATAATATATAAATATATAAATATAAATATAAATATAAATATAAAAAGATTATTTTTCAAGGAGAATAATATTTTTAAGGCTAGAGGAAACAAATTTGAAACTCTATCAGTTGAGAATTGGAGTGAGGAAGAACAAGATTTTGAGAATCGGGTTTCCACAAATAAACGTTTCTGATGATACATCAAACTGTCATTTGATTAGCATCGTACCCGTGTCATGATAATCTCTTCAATAGAGCAAAGCATGCCTGATTGCATATTCAATCCAACGAGGCCTAAACAACACTAAGCCCATAATTGGTAGGACCCAGACAGTCGGGTCTGAGTTGCAATGAGCCATTAAGCC
The DNA here is from genome assembly GCA_963556465.1 of Berberis vulgaris. Classification (NCBI taxonomy): domain Eukaryota; kingdom Viridiplantae; phylum Streptophyta; class Magnoliopsida; order Ranunculales; family Berberidaceae; genus Berberis; species Berberis vulgaris. The sequence goes on along the minus strand of OY747130.1, from coordinate 12,721,494 downwards.
CACACGTCACGCGGTTAGGCCCAATACTCGTATAAGTCGGGCAAGGAAACTTCCTTACATGGACAACACTCAGAAAGGAAAATCTCTCCCGCGGATTTAGGAGCACGAGTCGTGTAGGGAAATTGTCCCACATGGACAGCTCTCGATCAAAAAAAGATCTCGAGCAAGATCTCTTTCCTAAACTACGCCACCAAAGGCCTAGCTGAACAAGGACTCATACTCCTACACTATAAAAGGGAGATTAGGTCGATGAACTTGAGGTACGCTACAGAATCCAATTTTACAGTTTTAAGCCTCTCCTAAGCCTTATCTAACTTAAGCATCGGAGTGCCATCAGCTGCCACACGGTGGTACTTGGCTCATGTTTGCTACCTGTGTAGGTCTAGGTAAGCAGCAAGGAAAGAAAGCAAGAATCAACTACATCAGTTTGGCGCCATCCGTGGGGATCGACAGAATTCCTCAGGAAAAACCAGTAGTACCACCTTTTCCATAGAATCGACGAAATGGTGACAACAAGGTCTCACAACAATAGAGATGTTGTTGAGCCTTCGAACGCTCAAACCGGCAGAACGCCGCCCGTTCCACCACCGCCACGAGAGGAACCTCCTCAGACCCTCACGCCGGTGGCGACCGCAGTAGACCCAATGGTGGACCTACTTTTAACACAGATGCAGCAAATCGCATAAACATTGGAGGCTCTCAAACAACGAAATCCTCCACCTGCAGAAGAAGACCATAAGCAGCGAAGGGCCCGATCCCCAGAAAGTTCCAGAGAGCATGTTCAAGAGAGTCGCGTTGCCACAACAACTTCTGAATGGACAAGAGGAGGAGGCGCGACCAATAGAGACCCAGCGTCCAGAGCCGACAGGCACAGTCTCCAACAACCCCATCCCTAATGAGGCCACAAACCCAGACGTGTTGTTTAGTCTCACGATCCCTCCGTTCATGGACCATATCATGGACGAACCGTTGCCAACCACTTGCGCCACTTCCAGCACGTTATGACGCTCAAGGAAAGGTCTGATGCAATAATATGTCGATCATTCCCTGCAAGCCTGAAAACGTCATCACTGATGTGGTTCCACAGCCTTCCTTCAAAATCCATCAATTCATTTCGGATGTTGGCATTGGCAATTCCTCACATGCTTCGTGGGTAGCCAACGGCTCAGAAAATGCCCACATTATCTACTGACCCTAAAGCAAAAACAGAATGAGAAGTAGAGGGGGTACGTCACTCGTTTTAATGATGAGTTGACCCATCGACGATTGTAGTGATGACACCATCGTTATGGCTTTTACTTCAGGTCTGAGAAAAGGTAAGCTCTATGACTTCTTTACCCTGGACCCCCTACCAATATGACAGACTTGCTCAGAGATGCCCAGAAATACATCACTCTGGAAGAAATATTGGCCGCCAAGAGATAGGTGGGGTCAGAGAAGAAACCCTCTGTTCCAATGGACAGAAAAAAGGGAAGAATAAATAGGACGATGACGGTAACAAGAGAAAGCGCACAGACAGCAAGACCGACTCGGGTCGCACTAGGTAGGATAAGGCCTCAAATTACGTATGTTCCAAGTCTGTTACCCCTATCAATACAGTCTGTTTGACATCCTAAATTCCTTCAAGGATTAGGAAAAATTGAAGTGGTCGCCTAACCAGCGAGGAGACGCCGCTCGGCGCAACAACAACAAATATTACGCCTACCACAAGGAAGGTGGACATGATACTAAGGATTGCAGAAACCTCAGAAGAGAAGTCGAGTACTGGATCAGGAAAGGAAAACTTAAGGAGTTCCTAGGCTCGGACAAGAGACTGGGCCGATCAAAGGAATGAGCAAACACTGTCAAGGAGATTGAAAAATAAACTCCTTGCGACATTTACGTCCTTCACGAGGTCGGTTCCGAAGGGGAGCAATCAAACAGGTCCCGCAAGATGACACTAACTGAGATGTGGATGTTGTCTCAGTATGAGGACTGACAAGTGCAGCACACACGAATTCACAGCCCGATCCCATCACTGACGTTTACGGAGAGGGATCTCCAGGGGGTACAACCTCTTAATAATGACGCTCTGGTCATTTCCATCCTTATCGCTAAGTGGGAGGTAAAGAGAACCTTGGTGGACACTGGAAGCTCACTAAATGTCATGTTCCTCGGTGCATTCCGAAATATGAAACTATAGGAGAAAGACCTAACGCCTGCCACCCACCCCATGGTCGGATTCAGTGGAGAAAATGTTTCCCCATCAGGAAGATCAATCTGATGGTGGTGACGGGAGAGCCGCAATTACGAAAGTACCTTGTTCAAAAATTCATGGTAGTTCACGCTCTGTCTACCTACAACATCATTCTGGGAAGGTCGTGGCTTAATCATATGGAGGCAGTGATTTTCACTCTGCATCAATGCATAAAATATACAGCCAACCAAGCCCAAGGAATTATCCGATGAGTTCAACTTGCAGCAAGAAACTGCTATTATGTAGCCCAGAAACATCTGAATTATTGCCAATTGCAGCTCAGGCTCACAAAACCAACATGTCAGGCACCAGGCCTAGACAAACGAGAAGGATCACTCTATAAGGGCAGAGAAGCCCCAATAACCAAATAGCAGCGATGCAGAGAGCCAGAAGTCAGAACTGGCAACGCCATCCAGACAATAAAGAGTTAGGTAACGATACTTCAGCAAACGGGCACCAACTCCAGAGCTGTTAATCCGCAAGGAACTGCACGCCCACACGAAGTCCACTATTGAGTAACTTCGTTAGCTTTAAAAAAAATTGCTAGAAGGACCACGCAATCTGAGCCAGGACCATTTGCGCCTCCTTCAGGGCCAGGTTAGCTCAGTCTCCGTGTGGAGTTAAATTATTTGTTGCTTTGATTTCGTTTTTTGTTTTATGTTTTTCATTTCAGTTTAGAAGAGTTGTTTGTACAAGACACATTCCAGAAATAAAACAGATTTTATTGATTCCAATAAGAGTTATTACAAAGCTTGCCGACCAATTAGTACATCATTTTATACACTACAAGTATCTAAGTTTGATGCGAGCATCTATCCGCTGAAACAATGGTAGAACTTCGATACCCTAATCCGCCTTCAGAAGAGAAGGTGGTTAAAATAAAGCGTCTGCAACAGAAGGTGAAGGAACACACTCAATTCATTGCTCAGTCAAATCACCGTGCCGAGATGATTCAAAGGTGGCAACATGAGCCCCGAAACGAAAATCAGACGTCTTCAACCTGCTAGACTACCCTTAGAAAGGGACGGAAACTGGAACAGAAGGAGGCAAAGGGAGGACGACCCTCAAAGACGAAAGTGTCTGAAATGTGGTTGAGCTAACATCACTGGAAAAAAGGTTGCATCTATTAGAACTCCGCTCCATCTACCTGCTCTCTGATCGGGGCATCATGTGTGAAGCCCAGAGCGAACAAATGCCATAAACTAGCTGCAGGTATTATCACACAACAGCAGTGGCAAATGGAAACTTGGGAACCACAGAAGATGAAAGGCAGACTTGTCCCCTGAGGGACAGTCCGTACTTCTTCTACGAAATATAAGAAGATATTACAAGATCTCAAAAAATCAATATGGTGCCCACCCAGATCAGGCAGCACCGCATAATAGCAAGTCTTATCAAGACTCGTCGGCACAAATGTTAGAACATTTGAATACTCCAGTGAGGGAGATCTTTCTTCAGCCTTTGAAAAACCCAAAGCAAACTCTCTGGTAAGATACATTTGATTAACATGCTCTACTATTCTCATTGCAGTGCTTGAACGCAAAACAGCTGGCCTATGTATAGGCGAAATGGTTCACGAAGAGGCGTCAACAAGTAGTTACTCCAGCAATAAATACCATACGGGAAATCGGGAAAACGACATCTCCAATTGCAACTGCACAAGTCCACATCTTTTGAATTAATGACCATGCAAGCAGCCTCATTAACTAGGGGGTAATCGATACTGAACCGTCTCGCAGGATGTATCGTATCCCTGGCACGCTGATCCACCAAGATTTTTTTCTAATTTGGCTCCTCAAGTAATGGGCCCAAGTTTATGCCTAGCCAGATCCGGCCCAGCACACATAAAGGAACAAACAGCAAAGACCCTGAGCGCCCACAGATTAAGGAGCGAGCCTCCAAAGTATTGTCATTAAATCCAAGGCATCAACTCCATTATCATTTCGCTATTGTTCATTAAAGTCAGTCAATCTATTATTAGTCCGATCAATCAATCTGACACTGGAATCAGACCGTCATGCGAGCTAAGTAAGTCAGGACACCCAAATCAGACTTACACGTCCAAAATCTTTTATGCGAGCTAAGCAAGTCAGGACGCCCAAATCAGACTTACACGCCTAGAATCTTACATGCAAGCTAAGTAAGTCAGGACACCCAAGTAAGACTTACACGCCCATAATCTTACTCTAACCAAAGCTTAGTTAGCCCCAACTGATTACAATAGCTTCTGGTCTGCTCTAACACCTAGCCCGCCACAAGTAGACGACGATGGGTTAGAAAGTGGGAGCTTAGTCAGTGCTTATAGTACATGACCACGATGGCTTGCCAGGGACCATTGTCCAACTATAGATAATGGTCGCCGAACCAAACCAAAGCTTAGTCAGTTTCGACCTATGACGATAACTTCTGACACGCTCTAACGCCCAGCCCATTAAATTAAACGGGTATCAACGATTTAGAGAGTGGCAACTTAGTCAGCGTTTTAATGCTTGATCGAGATGGCTTGCCAGGGATCATTGTCAAAACATGGGCAATAGAGATCGAACCTGACCAAAGCTTAGTCGGTGACGACCGATGACGATGGCTTATGGTCTGCTCGAAGCCTAGTCAGCAAATAACGGATTTCGACAGCCTAGAAAGTGGAGTCTAGTCAACACTCTCGATGCCTGATTAAGATGACTTGCCAGGGATCACTACTCGTATGCAGACAATGATCGCCAAACCCCGACCAAAGCTTAGTCAATGGTCGCTAATGACGATAGTTTTGGTCTGCTCGAAGCCTAGTTCCTTGTGCGCGGATTCCGACGGCCTAGAAAGTAGGGTCTTAGTCAGTGTTCTTGTAGCCTAGTTAAATGGTTTGCCAGGAATCATTGGTGAACTACAAACAATGATCTCCAAACCCCCGCCAAAGTTTAGTCGGAACGACTGACGATGATAACTTCTGGATCGCTCAAATTCCTAGTTTGCCACGAACGGATCAAGATGGGTTGGAAAGAGAGAGTATAGTAAGTGCCCTCGAGGCCTGATCAAGATGGCTTGCCAAGGACCACCATGGTCGCTGAAACTTAACCCCGGTTTAGTCAGTCATAACTGGCGATAACAACTCACGATCCAATTAAGCATATTCTACGAATAGCAAATAACGACGATTCAAAAGTCCAGGCGGAGTTCTGAAAACTCGACCCAAACGACTTGCAAGGACTATTGTCTGATCATCTACAAGGGTGCAAGCGTTGGGACCACAGTCTGACTAATATGCTTATAATAGCAACAACATTTGCTAGTCCAACAGATAGCCAAGACGCTAGACAAAGGGTGTATTACACTCCCCGATCTCTAAAAAGGAGTCTGACCAGAACTGCACAAACTATTGCAGTGCAAGAAATCAGAGCTCTCAACAGCGTATCAGCCACAAAGCTTCCTAGCCTAACAGAGCTTCTCGTCTAACAATTAATGTCGAAATAAGACAAAGCAAGTAAAAGCTAGCAGAAAAGGCAATGGAAAACTAATGTGTGCAAAGTAATATCCATTTGCAAACTGAAAATAAAATACAAGATTCACGCCTCATCAGGAGGAGGGTCAGATACAACAGAACCAAACTTAGTAAGGGATGAAGCAGGAGACACATTTGTAGGTGTCGCCTCTTGATCCCCCTCATTAGGGTCGCCTTCCTCATTTGAAAACTTGGAGGTGAAGACTCGGAGGTCGCTCCAGACTCTGCATATGCAATCTCTTTATAATAGGAGATATCCCAGTTGGGATGCTCCTTCTTCATAAGATGCAACAACTCCAGCCTTCCATGCACGACTCTGGTAAATTCAAACGTGCCTCGGGCCTTGAGAAGCTTCTCCTCGCGCCCTTCTGGCTCAGCGAACTCTTGTTTCAGTCGCTCCAGCTCACCCTACATCATTTCTGTCTTGGACTGCTCAGCACTCAACCTATCATTTTCGATATTCAGATCACTCTGCCCCAGAAGGATTGCTCTTCAGCGGTCCGCGCACTTTTGGCATTAAACTCAACGTCAGCCTCCAATTGCTAACATCGAACTGTCCATTTGGACTCCTTTTTTACCCCCTTAGCATGCAGAGCCTACAGTTCTGCCTACACTCCAGCCACAGTATCATGTAGACCTGGGCAATGTCGGTTCGGTTCGGTTTTGAGCCCCAAACCGATTTCGAACCGATTTCATTCGGTTTGCCCAAAACCCAAACCGAAACCAAATTTTGTATTTATAAACCGATGAATTCGGTTGAACCGAATTTCGGATCGGTTCGGTTCGGTTGGGCCGAAATTTTAGGCTCAAGCATTTGAAAGACTTTCATTAAAACATGTCCAATTTTTTTACAGACCCAATTTTTTTACAGACCCAATTTTTAGCCCAAAATTGAAAACTTTGAGAGAATGGCGTGATTTAGTGCAACAGGGTGTATTGCTGTGCATTTGTTGCACTAATCAAATATTGACACCTACTTGTTATTTAGTTATTTATATATATCTAATTAATCGGTCGGTTCGGTTATAAATCGGTCGGTTCAAAATCGTAAACCGATTTCAAACCGTTTATAATCGGTTCGGTTCGGTTTAAATTATTTTCTTTCTACTTATATTTCGGTTCGGTTACTGAACCGAATTTGAAAATCGGTTCGGTCGATTAACCGAATTTAAATCGATTTTTGCCCACCCCTAGTATCATGGGCAAGCTGCAAGTCATGAAGGACAAGGTTCAATTCATTCTCGAACTGATCCCTCGCAAACACTGCTCAACATAGTCGAACTCAAGCGCCTCCAGGTGAACCTTCTTAGCCTCTGACCTAATGGATCAGGACTCCGCTCCAGTATCTAAGCAAGCTTCAAGTTGCTTCCTCAAATACTCAATCTCGTAAAGAGCACTAGAATATTACTTCTACAAGTTCGCAAAGTCTCGCTCCATGGTATATACCCTTTCACGAGCGGCCTCAACTTCAATTCCATCTGCGGTCACTTGATTATGGTATGATATCCCCAATACAAGATATTTTTGCCCTTTATGCAAACGTTTTCCTAACTTTTTTCCCACTGGCTCCGGAACGCAGTTCGCCAGCCAGTCATTCCACATGCGATATGCTTCCTTGAAGTGTAAGAGATGTTAACCTCCTGATACCAAGCTTGGTTGTTCATCCTTATTACATCTGGAGCAAACAGACTGATCAGGGCATCCGGATGGAAATCATTGGGAACCGAAATCACACCAGCACCGCCCCTGGCCGTCTTCATTGCATCAGGTCCCTCATCAACAGCTTTCCCTCTGCTCGCAACAACCAGCTCTTTTTCATGTGCTGATCCAACATTAGTTGAAGGATAAGAAGGACGCCAATTATTCCTTGGACCCGTCGTCAGTTGAATATGAGGATGGAAACAAGATGGAGCACAATACGGGCGATAAGAAGGGGGCCTACACCATGACGCCTATGATCAGACAACTCTTCAACAGGTTCATGATTTAAAGAAAGGCGGAGCATAAAGTCTTTTATTGAAAAAGGATGACCATCTGAAGCTTCCAAACTCGCCTACAGCAGCATTTGATTTAGAAACTCCGCCTGTTTGGTACTCAATTCGCTCACATCCGATACGCCACCATCTGCAGATACTCCCTCTCCAAGTTCGGAAGGGAGATAGGGGCCACGGCCTGAGCATCACGCCCCTCAGAAACAACAGTTTCATCCTGCACTTGCCCGATAGCATCACGTCCTTTGGACGAGGCCAAGCGCCTGCAGACGGACCTAGACAAAGCACGAGATTTCTTCAGATGCACGGAAAAAGGAAGCTTTTCATTTATTTCTGCCCTCCTTGAAGGGCTGGGAACCCTGATATTGGAAAGTTTTCTCTTTCTCGAAGCAGACCTACTTTTGGGCTTTTGTTTCTTTACCCGCAAAAGAGTGGGAGCCACATGCCAATGAGCCCACAGTTTGCTGCGCTCGATATTAGAAGACTTAACAACATCCTCCACTTCTAGATGAGGCATGTCGCGGAACGCATCCAAAATCGTTTTATCTTCAGCAGAAAGCGGCAAAGTTGAAAATCTCCCTGCAAAAACCACAACAAATCAACCTAAGTATGCACTTAACACAAGCAAGACCGGAGAAGGAGTCAACTTACTCAGTGGTCTAAATTCGCGCTCGACCGGACAACCAGCAAGCTCAAAGTACGTCGAATCCGCAGGAACCATGAAACAAAACTTCTGCCATGATTTAAAATCATCAGGCAGTTTGTCAAAACAGTCCGGCAATGTCAGCACACACACAACGTGCTCTTTTATCCGAGGAAAAGTGAGCAACTGCATCGCCCTTGAAGACACTCGGACCCCAGCATCCTTAGCTCTAATCAGAATGGCAATCAAAGTCATATACCCGCTCAGCACAAGTTGAGCGGGTGCAATGTTGAGGTACGCAAGGAACTCCCAGATCTCTTTGATAACAGGAAAGCGTACACCCGATTGAAGCATACCTCGATGAAGACAAAGTACAATGGCTTCAGATCGACGCTCAAAGTGCAAAGCACCAGATCATCAGGAATCCTGCATGTCTTACGAAAGACTTACAGATCAGATTCAGAGAGCAACCTCACCTGAAAGAATTTATGGCCCTTAGCAAACAGTTCATCGGGAAGCTGATTCCGGCAGTCATGAAAGAAAATACAAGCTTTCGAATACGAAGGTTAAGCAAAGTCAAAAGCACAAAAGACAATGCGGCAAAACAAAATTATACTCCACAGGCAGGAGATCTATACAGAAAGTTGAACTCTCGCCTTTCCTGCCTTCAAGCTGGCACACGCTTAATTAATGCAATTCGCCGCTCGAGGAAACAACTCAGACTTAATCATCATGACTGCACAGTTGCTTCATGAAATGACCTAGTAGATTGATAAGACGACCCACTAACTCACTAGCTGATGATCAGCACCGTACACGTGTCATGATAATCTCGTCAACATAACAAAGCAGGTCTGATTGCATGTTCAATCCAGCAAGGCCTAAACAACACTAAGCCCACCATTTACAGGATCCAAACAGTCAGGTATTTGTTGTAATGAAGCCATTAAGCCCACACGTCACACAGTCAGGCCCAATACTCGTAAGACCTCTAAGGCAAGTATCTGAGAGATCTACCCAAGACTAGCAGGCTAGCAACATGGTGAATCGGACTAGGAAACAAATATTAGAGTATAAGTCTGGCAAATAAACTTCCTTACAGCGACACTCAGAAAGGAAAACCTCTCCCTCAAATCTAGGAGCACGAGTCGTGTACGAAAACTATCCCACATGGACAACTCTCAATCAAGAAAGGATCTCCAGCGAGATCTCTTTCCTAAAACTACGCCACTAAAGGCCTAGCCGAAAAAGGACTTCTACACTATAAAAGGAAGATAAGGTCGATGAACTTGAGGTACGTTATAGATTCCTAGTTTACAGTTTTAAGTCTCTCCCAAACCTTATCTAACTTAAGCATCGGAGTGCCATCGGCCGCCACACGATGGTCATTGGCTCACGTTTGCTACCTATTCAGGTCTAAGTAAACAACAAGAACTGAGAGCAGGAATCGACTACATCAGTTTAACAATGCTCTTTACAGCATTTAAATGGGAAATTCACCTGAGCAAGTTCCATCCAACATCCGAGTTATTGGCATGTTAACTTCAATTTTTGAAAATTACTAAACATGACACCCAACCGCAGATGAGGTGAGTACCCCAAGTACAATCGATAAGAAGCTATCAAATTTTTTTAAATTTTAAATGTAATAATCGCGATATGCCTATGAGGATTTTTTAAATCACTGGAAAATAACTCATCACAAAACATTAATGAATAAATAACTTGCGAAATCAATGGATAAATCACATCTCTAAGCACAAACTTTAGGTAATTTTTTTTCGATAACGAACACAGGCAGCAAATCAGTGAACTAGCGAATTCAATAAACTGCTAAAACATGAGTATTAATTAGTTACAGAAAAAATAAATAAATAAATAATACCTACCAACGCAAAAAACAGTTGACCAAAAAATCATCATTGACGATTGCATATCAATAGTGACCTTCCATCATCTTCATGCCTTCAATCTTCTTGAACATGGTATCCCTCATGTACAGCAACAACTGCCATGGGGAAGTCGGAGTCCCAGAAAGTCCAAGTGAGAACTTTGCAACAGCCACTCCCCACATTGATGCCACGGATAGCCATTCTTCTCCTTACTCCATTTGTTCAACATTTTCAGCTTCATCTTCATCTTTCCTCAAACCCTGCATTAATAGTTATCATTAAAAAACTAAGATAGAAGCGAAAGGGCGCATATTAAAGTCTTCCTAGTTCTTAAACATGCATCAGAATAGTCATTAAAAGAAAACAAACAAAGAAAAACCAAAAAATTATGAATCAGCCCAACGTACAGAGGTTGTGGGTCAAGTCTTCCTAGTGCTAATAATAAAGAATAACAAATAAAGGGATCCTTTCAAGCATACACAGTTTTTAACCTGGTTCAAGGTAGATTCAGGGCCTGGGTTTCTTTAACTAACATCCCAACCATAAACCATCAATGACTATATATGGCAGGATTACAAAAGTAGACACCTGTAAGTGTATTTGTTCTTTTAAAATCAGAAAAGGAAGTGCCAAGTCGAGAGATTTTGTTATTCTTAACTCATATGCTTACCAGGCACATCACCATAATGAACTGGAACCAGGATGGGTTGAGAGCCTTGATCCAATCAATTCTTTTAGTAGAGGCCTTCGAAAAGAAGCTTGATCCAATATGAAAATTTCACCAAAAAAGCCAGTAGAGGAGATTAAGGTAAAGAAACATCAGCAGAAACTCTTTAATGGAGTCACAGCTTGCAAAAGAATCATCAGCATATAGCTCTTTAATCATGCAACTGCTTAGTACAAAAATATCAAGAACACCATCCAAAGTGCATGTTCTACTCTTGCACACCAACACCCGACCACACCTTCAAACCACAACATAGAATTACATGATCAGGTACAGATTCAAGGAACATTATTTACTGACCAAGCATTACTTAAAAGTGAAAGGAGACATACAAGTAACTAGAAATTGTGGCAGTTAGGATTAACTCAATTAAGAAATATAAAAGTTCAGATTACAAGAATTTGCAGTCTGATACTGCAGCTTTTAAGAATTTCAAAGTTTCACGGTAAACTAACATTTAATTAATTAAAATTTCAAAGTCTGATACCTAAGATAATTAGGCTTAAACTTTAAGTTAAAGTTAAACACTTAATTAATTAAAACTTCTAAACTGAGTAAATTCTCGCCAATTTCCTGCTGCTCAATGCATAGGTAAAATATATGAAGATATCATATCATATAAGTAGCCTTCCAAGAAAAGGACTTGAAGAAAAATAAAGTATGATACTTACGAGCTCCAGTCCAGATATCAGTCGCTGCCACAAGCTCATTTGCTTCCTCAACAGCAGATCTGAATAATTGTAAATCTGAACAGTCACAATCAAAAAGATCATCAAGGCATCTACCAGACTGCATGATCACGGTGTTCATACTTTCCAAAAAATTGGTATAGTTCAGACCTAGACAACTTAAAGTCTAGTGGATTTTACACTGGAACATTGGAAGCTGAATGGATTTTGGATCCACATCCATCATGTTTCCAGTAAGGCCACCATCTAGATCATCACCACAAGCCCTTTTGGATATCATAGCATCACAAAAATCTTTTTCTTCATCCTGAACCCTGTTGCTAATTATAAAATCATCATTATTTGGTGAATAGCTTTTACTTGTGTCAAATGTTGTATGAAGCAAGTGCCTCTCTTCGTTCCCATTAGAAAATAGAATGTCATCAGAAGGCATGAATCTTGAGGGTGAGGCACACAAAGATATTGGATCAACATCCATGTCATCTTGAGCACCAATATGCCCTGCAACGTCACCACCTACCACGCCATTTTCAGTTTCTCCTTCATCCATCACCTTCTCACCACCCAAAGCAACTGAAGCAACACCATCAGGAAGCCCATCTCCAAGTTTGGAGGCATTTGTCAAAATGTCATGCGTATCCTCAACAGCAATTGCATCCGCGTCTCCAATAGCATCATCACTGCTATGTTGTTTTGCAGTTTTTTCAATATCAAGCAATGAACTCAGTTGCATTTGTACAGATGCAGCTAGAGAAACTGCATGATCACGAATCAAAGAATCGAAGGGTGGGCAATGCAGCATACTCATTAAAGTTTGCTTATACTTGAAAAGGCTGATGGACGGCATATCACCGTTTCTGCGGCAAACACTACTAGCCTTTATCATATGCTTACAAAGGTTGCCCATTCCTGACCAATCACAATCGCACAAGGAAAACTCGGACCCAGGATTCCAAACCACGTGTGCTTTCTCCCGGACACGTTGGCTAATTACTTTTGCATATTTATCTTCCAATGCAACATCAGAATCTGGAATATCTGCAGCTCGACGCCAGGATGGTAAACTAATCCCAGTCTTACCCATCGTGTATCGTGCAAATTCTTCCTTCCCTGGATATTGATCAAGAAAGAAATGGGAATGTACATATTTATACAACTTGTCCACTAGCCAATCAGAGCGTTGATAAAGGCTTTCCTTTTTCTCACATAATAACTGCCCCTTCAAGTTATGATGATAAACCTCTATGGATGTGCAAGTTTCCTGACTAGCAAATGGAAGAGACCTCAATGCAACGATCCACATCCCTAAGGACACCAAAAAAGGGGAAAAAGAGTAGCCTATATCAGTTATTATGAGTCCTTAAGTTAAAAAGAAAAATGAGAATTTTCATGACAGAACTCTAAAATTATCAATTCATGCAACCAAAACAAATTTTGTATGGAATCTCAGCAGTTTGTGTCCCCCAAATTCAGGAGTTACTGTTAGGTATTTCTAAGACCTCTATTTTTTAGTTATTAATTGTTTTTGTCTTCCACATTTTTACCATTATGTTTAGTTTCTTTACAATTACTTTCCTTTTTCATAATCCAAATTCCAAACACTCCCCACATCTTTTCTTGCAACAACCTACTCCAAACATTAACAGAGAAGGTGGAAGCACAGCTTATTCATGCAAAAAAATTGAAAATCATGAAATGACAGCAAAAGCTTTGATGCATTAGAACAAGATCATTGCTTTTAGTTGATATTATTAAAATGAAAAACACATAAAAGGACGATGGATATTAGTAAGAAATCTCAATTGGTGTATCTTGGAGGATATGCTTCACTCCACACATAAACATACAATACAAGAGAGAGAAATACCAACCTATTCTTGGAAACCAAGAAGCTCTTAAATAATCCACGAAATCGGGGCAGTCAATGAAATCTTCCATGAAATCAGTAAACACATGGATATCACCATTTCCCTTGCAGATGCTATATATTGCCTGGCCCAGCCGTCTGGCCATTTCAGAACGCATCTCATTATCCAGACATTTCTTTACCAGGTTTTTATGCCAAGCGTGACGGACACGCCAAAAGCTTATCAAGACAGAGCACTGGAAAACTTCCCTGGATAAAAAGTAGAGAACAATTACTCTAAATTTTCAAATAGTCATTTGTAAGTTGTAATATAGAACTAAGATACACTACATAGCTCTCATGTATTGTCAATATGGGTGTGTTTGATAGCCCAGAAATTTGTTTTCTAGGGAAAATGACTTTCCTGGGAAAAAGAACTAAGAAAATTACTTTATTGGGAAAATGATTTTCTATTGTTTGATTGCACCCAGAAAAATTATAATTGAAAATATACTTTTTCCATGGGTATATTGATAATTTCATTGTTACAAACTTAATATGGAATCGGGTCTTGTTGTATATGAGTTTGAGAGTTTTTTCTAACTTTTTTCTTATATAGTATATATTTCCATACTTACCCATAAAACAATTTTCTTAAGGGGGGGAGATCGGAAAAAAGTATCCAGGAAAATCAAGTGGACCGAAAAATTGTTTTCCTATTTATGTGGCTAATCAAACACCAGAAAATGGAATTTGACCTGGACAATAATTTTTCAGCTAAGTTTTCCAGACTATCAAACAGACCCTAAGTCTAAGGTCCAAAATCCACTTTCCCATAAGTGACTTAATTCTTTTGCAATATCAGCAATGGAAAGTTTTTAACTTCAAATTTAACACCTATTTTGCAGATAGCGTCATTGAATTATATAAAATACTAGAGATGAAGAAACTATAATGAATACGTTTGCTCCTGAACTTAGATAGGTCTGTATTTGCCCCCCATAAACTAGGTCAAGAGCCAAGCCTTTAGAAAACTCAGCTGATAAAATGGAAGTCTTTTTTTCTTAATAGACAAAATTGTTGTCTAACCAAACAACAAGAAGGTTGTTTGTTTAAACAGTGGAAACCTTTTCCAAGGGAAACATAATTCAAGGCACCAAACACAACCTATATGTATTTCCTATAGTATCAGATTGTCATTTTGGGATTTGCATTTATCATTTTGAGCAATGGGTCCATATTCAAATCCAAAGGTCTGTATGCACAAATGAAATCAACTAATAGCCCTATACGTAAGTTAGATTCAGATACAAGATGAAAAATAGAGGCATATCATATCCAGTCTCCTTAAAAGAATTATTTAAAGGCAGACCTGATGGTATTAACATCAGCTGAAGGATCATCCACTATGAAACCAGCTAACTTCCATGTAGGATCTTTGGTATGGACTCTTCTTTGAAGAGCCCTAATCCACTTGTATGCATCCACATTTGCACATTGAGGTGATAATATCCAGGCTACTGGGATGGCCTTTTTGTCCGAGTCAAACACTAAGAGACTGTGAACAGGTAACTATAAAAGTTTGGCAAAAAATGAGTTCCAAAAACCATAGAAAGTTAACAAATGACGAATAGCGTGATAGCATAAATAAAACAAGCTAACCTTCAGCTTGTTAGTTCCAAATCTTGAATTGGATACCATGATGCTGTTGTTGCTGAACCGGATCAGTTGTTGCAGTTGCCATTCTGTCTGAATTCCTAAAATGGAAGGGCCTGAATCAGAGTAATCTTCACGAAAGAAGATGTCATTCTCATGTTTATCAGCCCATATTTCGATGCTGACAGCATCATCTTCATCGAGATGATAATTGGAACGTCTGATACTCCTCTCCAGTCTGCGGACATACCGATGGTTGAGTAGGTCATCGGGATTAAACGGACCCGTTTGTTTCTCTATTGACTCATTGCGCATGTGCATTATAGTTTCAACAGAACATCCCACATGAAGCAGAGATGAGACAAGAAGACGAAGATCTTCCGCTATGTAAGGGGAAAACATTGCCCGAGTTCCTGCAGATTTTACATCTTGTGGGCCATGGCATGGTAAACCATTCTCATCAACATGTTTGTCCTGCTTATATATGATGAGCGCAGCTGATGGCTTGGCAACTAAGCGTTTCACAAAAAAATAACACTGACAACCTCTCTTAATACTTGGTCGGCCAGCAGGTTTCTTCTTCCTGACATAAGTATTCCTGCTTGGTCGTATACTCCCCCCCTCTCTACGATCATCCGGCCCGAACGCGCAGCGGTACCTATATTTTGAACCAGATTGCTTAGATGATTGCAAAATATGGCCTGGTAGCAGCCACTGTCAAATTACAATAGTATAAGACTTACATAGTGAATTCAAGAATCCCGTCAACCTTCTCCTTCGAGGGATTCCCTCTTCTCCTTGCTTCAACATAAAATCTGGTCGGAAATTCTTTGTTTGCAGATTCTCCATT
This sequence comes from Berberis vulgaris, assembly GCA_963556465.1. Classification (NCBI taxonomy): domain Eukaryota; kingdom Viridiplantae; phylum Streptophyta; class Magnoliopsida; order Ranunculales; family Berberidaceae; genus Berberis; species Berberis vulgaris. The sequence goes on along the minus strand of OY747130.1, from coordinate 12,705,471 downwards.
CAAAAAGTCATCCACCCTATCGAAAGGAATGAAAGCAACTTTTTCGATATTATCAGCCCAACCCTCAACTTTTGACCATTCAAGATCAGTAGCAGAGAACTCGAATTTTGGAGGGCTCTGCACAGGGAGGGATAGAAGCTTGTCCCATCTTGACATCTTCAACAGCCAAACAACAAATAAATGGCAGAAATAGGAAAAAGAAACACTAGACCTAGATGCTTGAAACTTTTAAACCTAAAATCCCATGGAAGTGATAACAATCAAGAAGCTACCCAACAAAATTAGAAAATGGAAGAAGCAAAAACTGAAAAAGGAACATAAACAGCAGACAACAATGCAGAAATAGACAACAATGCAGAAATATTGGTAAAAGAACGCATAGGCAAACACATTAAGAAAACATTTCAAACAGTAACAAATGGCAAAATGTCCAAAATCATGAAACATGCTTGGTGAAGAGGATCTTTTATTCATTAGACCATAATCTGCTATTTTTTTCAATAGTACTTCACCATTTTTGACATTTTATAATTAGTATCATGATGTATACGGACATTGAAGTATTGATATATAGTGTTATGAATGTTTTTAAGTTTTAAAAGTTAATATGTAGCAACATCTTTTCTGAAAGAAAGCTTTATAAAGTTTATAAGTTCATAATGCAAAAAAGGTCCAATTCTGGACCACAAACGAAGTGAACAGCCTCTCAAAGCCTCCTTTCCTTGCATTTACAACCTTTCCACGCTCAAACGGGGCAGTATCAAAGATACAACGGCATCCAGAAATGGAAGCCTCACTTGAGAAGGAACATGAATGATTGGGAGATCCCCACCTGGCTAATCTTCTTCACTCTCTTCAAGTTGTACATTTGGATGGGGAGCAAGATACTTGAAATTGGAATTGGGGGAATAAGAACAACAAATTTTTAGTCAAAGACTCAAAGATTGCTACCTCAATATTGGTCCCAAAATCAACATGGCCACTATTGATCACAGGATCAACAAGCCCCACAATTTCATTTGGATCAGTCAAGTCCCCCCCCTTCATGTCCCTCGGTTCAGCAGATTTGGTACAAACGTTTCTCGGAATTCAGAGTGGCAGCACCCAACTTTCCTTCATTGGCCAAGGACTTGGTCATCCTCCAAGCCAGCTCACCTTCAACTTAATCAAACTGGGGATTGGCTTTGGGAAAGGATTCTTCATGCCTTCTCTTGGCTCATTTGGAGGGAGAGGAACAATCGTCTTAAGAATGTATGCAAACCCCTAGACAGTATTAAGACAAATGTAAAAATCACTGTGTCAGAGGGGTGTATTTGGGGGCACTTCTTTCTCTTCTTGTATGTATGACTGGGATTAGCTAGACAGATAGCTTACATGTCTGGATATAATGTACACTTTTGTAGCCTTTGGGCATAGTTATCCCTTGCCCCACCCAAAGACTTTCCTTTTTAATATAAATACAAGCATATGACTTTTACTGATTAAAAAAATAAATAAATAAATAAACGTAATGACATCTTTTCTCTAGGCCACATACACCCTCGCTTTCACACCCACACATGTGTGTTCGAGTATAATGGCTATATAGAATGTAACATATTGGAAAATGCATATTAACAAAATTTCAGTCAGACATTATTGTAATTTCTCCTGAATTCCTTGAACCAAAATGGTATGTCAATCAAAATGAAAACCTTCATTTCGGTCTGAAATGATACTTTGAACCTTGGTTACAGCAGACCATGAAATTAAAATCCTTTCACTTTTCCCCATCTTTTGAGCAGGTTTGAAATGTTTGTCAATAGACTCAATACTAACAAACACCAAGAGTAGAAACCCAAATAAACAATATAGAACTTTGACACACTCTCCACAGAAACACATTCTATCCTGGATTTCTAGCAATTAAAAACTCGTTACTCAATACAACCTAGAATAGAGTTTTCATGCACCCATTACCAAGATCCCACTAAACCAACAAAACTAAACTAATCAACTTCCATTGTCAGGAAAAAAATAAATAAATAAATAAATTGGCACTGTGATACAAAATTTCTAATCTAGGGTGTAGCTTTCCATTATCATTTATCAGAACATTCCAAATCAACCAACTTCCACTGTCAGAAGAAACAAATTTCGCAGTTTGGCAATATGGGCACAATTTTCAGTCTGGATTTTGCGAATATATCCTAACCGAGCGCTCTCGTGAACTCATATATGTAAACCCCACTAACAAAACTGAACCAATCAACCTTAGAAACATTAGGTTGTAATGTGAAGATATGGGGTCTGTGACAATGGAAAGAGTTCTAAAAATCCTAGCTTTGGAAGAATTCTCATGAAAACCAATACCCCAGTTACACAAAAAACAGAACATAGAGAGAGGGTAGAGCCGTCATGCACCCATTGCCACAAAACCCCAAACTAACAAACCCCATCAATCCATTTAGAAAAATTGGCACTACGGGTACAAATTTTTGCAGTCTGGGGTTTGCAAAAATCAAAAAAGGGTATAAAAAGCTGAACATTAGGGTTGTAATTAGAGGACATGGGTCTTCAAAGTTGTTAAATCCACGTTCCCAATAGTTCTCATAGCACCCCAAGACCCCAATCACACAAAAACAACAGAAAACAGGAACAAAAACAAAGAAACAGGGAGAGATTTCTTACTGTGGTGGATTGTTGAAGCAGCTGCCTTGCCTGATTGTTGCGGTGGGGGTTCTTGAGAAGAACAAAGTAGGGATTTTGGAGGGGATGATTGTTGTCGAGGGAGGAGAGAGTGGATGCTGTGTTGTGGGCGAAGTGAGAAGATTCGATAGGGCTTCCACTGCTAATAACGGATGCCGTATTTGGGGTTTTAGAGCGAGTGAACGTCAAGGTTTAGGGGTGTCTATAAAGGTGTGTTTGGTTGCTTGGAAAATATATTAAAAAAAATTTACATCGCGCAAGTATATCACATGTGGAGTCGATAGGGATTTGCACGTCTTCAACTTCAACATTCCTTTCTAATTTTGCCTCTACCAAGTGAATGGTATTTTACAACTAAAAATCAATAGTGGCTAAATGTAATAAAGTTTTTTTTTTTACATTTTTTACTATTTTATCCTTCAAAAGATAAACTATTTACAATCAAAACCAGTTCCTATAAACATTCATTACTTATACCTAAGTGTCTAATATAATTTATTTAAAGTCCTTTAATTATTTATGAATTATAAATAGACTCTTACATCTAACTTTCAGATTTTTCATTTTGTCTTCCGCATTTCATACTTTTACAATCAAAACCAACATCTTTCAAACATTGATTATTTATACATATGCCCCTAACATAAATTATTTAAAGTTTTTTTTTACTTATTTATAAATTATACATAGTCCCTTAAAATTATACATAATTATTTTGTTTCGAAATTCAATAATAAATTTTTTTATTATTAAATTATTGTAATAAAAAAAAATTTAATATTCACACACATAAAGCACGTCGAACCCTAGTTATCATAGAAAGAATGAAAACTTAATTAGAGCCCTAAACAAAAAAAATTCACCAATTTTTTTTTCTCAACCAATTATGCAACAAAATGCCCCCTAATAAGAATCTAGTACAAGTTGTATTTTGTAATGTAACTTGTTCGGCAAGTTGTGGGCTTTTCCTTTTGCTTCCAAATGCTTGCGATATTTTGTGTTTCTCATTTTCTTAAAAAGTACATTAATAATCAAACTTACATTGGTCGAGCAAAATGTTTTAAGATTTTCGATATATGTTATTGAATGTTACACGAAGACATTATCACCTACGCTTGCTTGATAAGCATATTCATATCCATTGAAAAGTTTGAGGAGATGTTTGTTTAGATTTTATCAGAACTTTGATTCTAAATAAGTAGCCTACTTTGACCGGGGTTCATCGAAAAGCCCACATGTACTTGCCCAATGAGTTACAATATAAATACAACTTATATTGATGTGCATTTGTAATTTTCCTTAAAATTGTAGTTCAAATGGAGTTGAAACGAATTAGTAAATATTTTTTAGGGTTAATTGCACTTTTCCCCCTAAAACATATAGCCAATTCAGTTTTGCCCCCAATTAACATTTATATAGCACTTTCTCCCTCAGACTAACAGTCAACGTACCTTGATTGTCAAGGCATGTGCTAGATTCAAAAAGGTCATATTTACTGCCCAAAATACTTTTTAATGATCTGAAGGCTGAGATTCAAAGTTGATGCAATTAAAATCGAATGTTGAGATTCAAACTTCCACTAAGATGTTAGGATAATCCGCCAACTCCTCCTTCACCACCACAGTCTTCACTTCGCCCCCAATAACTCTTACCTATGCTTCTACTACTACATCTACATGTTATTTCACTGTAGATAAAATATTCAAACATTAATAAATGGAAAAGTTTGCCAACTTTTGATGGCAAGCTTGAGTTGCAGCTCATCTTCATTATCTGTTAGGTCAGTTCTATTGCAGAGGGCAAAGTTACATTCAAATTTATTTTAAGAGGTTAAGTTCCTGCCAGTAATATATTTTAAGGGTTAAGTTACAGCTAATTAACAACACTTAATTGATTTTCTTACAGATCCCATGGTGTCACAAGCACAATCAAACAAGTGAATTGAAGGTTTTAAGTAGGCAAGATTTTGAAGGAGTACATGTACATTGGATGTTAAAGCACAATGTAAATTCATTTGATGTTCATTGGATTTTAATAGCACATTGTAATCAAATGCCTTAACATCATTGCAAAAACCTGATACAATGCAATTCAAATGACACAACATCATTGCAATTCAAAACCTGACATATCACTTTCAAACATCAATAAGCAACCTTGCAATTCAAAACCTGACATAGTACCTTCAAGCATCAATAAGCAAGCTGAATTTACAACCTGACACAACATCCTTGCAAAATCCTGAATTTACAAGCATCAAAAAGTCTGACATCCTTGCATCCTTGCACAAAACCAACATAGATTTAAAAACATTAAATACCATTCAGTACCTAACAACCTGAAGTGGATGGCTCAACATGTCGTTGGCTATGATCTCAACATGTCCATTCTTGTAAACACCAAGACATGAATAGGTGGTTCCAAGATCAATATATATCAATGACTATCCTCAACTTGTTATCCTCCTCCTTGGCAATTGCAAAATCAAATAAACATCCGTAGAGAACGATCGCCAACACGATCAATAATGAGCAGCATGGGATTTTCGGAGGATCGCAGCAAAGCCAAGATCACCAATCTTCACCTCCCCTTGGTTCCAACTGATGAAGATGTTATCACACTTCAAATCTCTGTGGATCACAGGAGGGTCATGGCTGTGAAGATGGAGAAACCCTTTCAAGATTTGTCTACACCAATACTTCACTGCTTATTAGCTATTTCAGAACAAACAAACATAAACTCAACATTTACATACATATTACATTCTACTAAAAGTGATGGCAGACTGAGTTGAGGTTAAAATGTGAACTATCTATATCATAACCTCATATTCGATTATGGGTTTCTTCTATGCCGATTCTTCAATATTCTAATCTAAATTAGAGAAATTATTGTTAGGCTTATTTCCAAGAATGTGATGAAATTCAGAAGTGTATGAAAAATGTGACACTGAAAACATTTTCTCTTTGTGGCCTATTAAGAGATCATACAAAACTCTCTAAAATAACTCTCCATTTGAATAAATAAGAAAAACAAGAACAGTGAAACAGACCAGAAGAAGAAGAAGAAAAGACCCAATTGAGATATTCAATTAGATCAAAGTAATGACTCCCCAATGATCAAAACCCATTATTGGAAATACAAAAACTAACCCAAGGATCCATCGATCTCATCAGATCGCCGCCGCCGATGATTTGAATATCGTCTCCATGGCTAAAGAACAAAGTCTTGATACTTAGAAGGAAAAGCCATCCCTATTTTCCTCTTCTTCTTCTTCTTCTTTGAAATCACTTGAATTGCTTCATTTTTCTTACCCTTTTCTTGTTCATCTTTATTGACACAATTTCATTGAAGATGAACTTACTGAACTCAAAAGCTCTCTTTCTCCTCCTGATCACTGTTATTTGAGTGAATAGGACACCCAATACAAATCCAGCAACATGAAGAACAACTTCAACTAATAGATCGAGACCTTCGTATCGGGTTTGATAAATAATGAAAACGGAAGGAGTTTCGGTTGTCTATGGTGGTGGTGGTGGTGGTGGTAGATCCGTAGTTGAGGAGGTAGTTGTCTATGGGGGAGAAAATAGCAAATGAGAGGAGGAAAGTTTACTTCGTTGTCTTTTTCAACACTCCTCTCATGGCATCCGTTTCAGGCATTTCTTTATCGACCTTCAATCGCTCCACACTCCTCCACCGCACCACCACCACCTCCATCTCCTTCCCGATTCGCCCTAAGCTCACCCGATCCACCGATCGCCCCCCGAACCTGAAACCCAGCCACTCCATCGCACGCGAAGTCCTTGCAGATGTATCAGTCGATGTAGCTCCAAAGTCAAAGGGAAGTTGTGTCGATGCTGGAAGTTTCAATACGCTTGGGTTCGACTTTGTTCCAATCAAAGAAAGTGAGAGGACTATAGAACTCGTTGTTCTTGTTTCCATTGAAGATGCTCTTGAGGTGGACTCCTTCATCATTAGGACCACCGATTTGTCAGATGCGGAGGAAATCACTGGAAGTGGCGAGAAGGTCAGGTTTGTTAGACTCTTGTCTAGAATGAAGATAGTCTTGGTGGGTGGATAAGGATGCTCAAATGAGATATTGGGATCGGAGCGAGTGAAAACGCAGGGAGAGATGAGAAAGGGAACAAAGAGAATGAAAACGAAGGGAGTTTTCCCTCCACTGTCCGTCTCTTCAATGGTACGAGCTGACAAAAAGTAATCCCTAGTTGTCCACATGCCTGGTTCAGGTAACAGACAGTTGGGATTGACATGCTATCACATCAGGCGTGATAAGCACGTAAAGGGCATTTTTGTCATCCAAAATAGGCGGAATGGTGACACTGAGGTGTTTGACAGTCAAGGCACGTTGACTGTTAGTCTGAGGGGGAAAGTGCAATATGAATGTTAATTGGGGGCAAAGCTGAATTGGCTATATGTTTTAGGGGGAAAGTGCAATTAACCCTATTTTTTATTAAAGCCCTTTTAATTGTCTTTAACTGCCAATCAAACTAGAAACTGAGCCATTTTGGCCCATTCTCTATTTCAAAACTTACAAATACACAAATCTAACACTAACATTTACAACTCTTTAATTCAATAATAAGATAGGGAATTTCACTTTCTTGACTTCTGACTACAATTTACACCCTCTTAGTAGATCTTTTGAATGATAGAGTCGTAATATAATTGCACTTCAAAAAGCAATTCTTATTTATATTTGTTTGTTTATGTCAATTTAGCTAAAAAGGACTTTAGACGATAATGTTTGTTTTTGCTTCAATTTTGTAGTTTTTAATCCCAACATCTAGTTTAATAATAATTTGTGTTGTTATAAAGCCTGAAGCCTTGGATGAACCGTGAAGTGTCTTCAATTCTAACTTTTGGACTTTCCATGTTGCCCTCGATAGTTCTTACTTTTTACAATCAAAATCAGCCCCTCTTAAACATTAATTAGTTATACTAAGCTTCTAACATAATTTATTTGAAACTCGTAATTATAAACTATAAATAAACTCTTACATCTAACTTTTAGATTTTCCATTTTGCCCTCCACATTTCATACTTTTTACAATCAAAACAAGTCTATCTTAAACAATGATTAATTGTACCTAAGCCCTTAACATAATTTACTCGAAGCCTCTAATTATCTATAAACTATAAATATGATTATTACAGCACTCAGAGTGTATTCTTTGATTACATATTTTATTCTATAACATTCTTTAACATATTTAATTAATTACATTAAAAGTATAAATAATTTTTATGATTATTTAGCTTAGAAATCTATAGTCAAATCTCTTGAAATATTAATTTTTACTTATTATTTAATTTTTAGAATAAAAAATATTGAATATACATGTATGTTGAGCGTGTCCACACCCTTGAGGTAGTAGTAGTACTAGTGAATTTTTCAAAATTAGTAAGACATCACTTCTATAGGTGGAATGATTTTTCATAGGCCATCCGAAGGTAAACTCAAAACCAGTGAATTTAGGGATTTAGGTTTATCACTTCTTGAATATGCATAACCACAAAGTAGTAATCATGTACATAGCACCGGAAGTCCAAGTTATACAAAGAAATCATCATATTGTTGGAATCTCTTAAATCTTATTGAGAGGTTTCTATAGATCATACCCTTAAATCTAAACCATGACACCAATAGAGTTTGCACCATTGGTGTGCCACATCATCGCTTGGGAATAGTCACTTTAAAGTGAATAGACCTATGCCTATATATCTAGTGAATAGTCACTTCATAGTGAATCCTACCTAGATACATAGGTTGTGATATTTATTTCATGGTGGAATCAAATTTGAAAAGGACATAAAGTATAGATTTATCAGTAGGAAATGTTGCTCCTATACCCAACCAAAGAGCTACTCTGGTACCAATTAAAAAGACATTTGTAGTTGTTGGAAGACGGAACGGGTTTTGAAATTTATTAACATTATCCAAAAATGGTAACGTTAATAATCCGACCGGTACTCAAACCATTAAAAGAACTCCCAATAATTTATTGTGCATTATACAGAGTATTTGAAATAAAGGAAAGAAGTGTCATTTGTGCAATATTTCCAAAGGGGTTGTAAATGGATCCGCGGGTTCACATATCATTTACGGTTTTAGAACCGCTAGACTTACATTACACGCAATAGTACCCAAAAATTACTATTGGAAAATATATAAAAGATCATTGGGCCAGGCGGGTACACCATAATAATTATTACTCATCCCTTCAATTTAACTCTTAATACGGGATCATTTAAATCAGGTTTATTTGTTATTGGGATAGGTGAATTCCTATAGATACATCCCCTGAAGAAACAACACATGATAATTTTTCATCATTCAACTCGAGCAGATATCAAAGCATGAACCAAATAGAGCTATAGAAAATCCATATGTAACCCAAATCAATACATACACGACTTTGTCTAAGAAAATATTTACTAGTTGAAAATTTTCAATTTTGACACTTACAAATGAATGCTCAATACCCAAGTATTCTTACAAATTTGATTAAGATCAAGTGTTTTTTGGGTCGTCTTGTGCCTTGCTATTGGTATTTATTCCCAAATTAAATATCTCAAAACGTTTGTCATACAAAGGATTTACTTGTTACTAATATATAGTCTAGCCTCTATTTTTCTTTAGATCCATTGTCTCACTCTGATAGTCTATTGTATGGGATTGTTAATGCACAAGGAATGTGTGCATTTACATACTATATAAGTATAACGGGGATAACATAATCTAGATCATTCCACATCAATTATTTTACTGGATCTACAAAGCCTATTCATGTCATGCACGGCATGATTATGGTTTAATCATAGAAAAATTATCTTCAAGTGAACCGGCCTATCCTCTGTATGAGGCTTACGCAGTGGTTGGAACAAACACACATTTGATTGTATATTTCAACGTGGGGGATAAAATCATATATTTGCACAGGCCAATCAATAGTTCAAGTCACACACTCCTGTAATCCATTTTATCTTCGTAGAATCCACTTCAACTATTCATATCGAATAATTAATACATTATTGCGGAGTTGAAGGGAAAGATCCAAACACATCTTATTCTTTTTAATAATTCATATTTGTAGCAATGAAATATTATAGTTCCTTCCCCCAATGATAGATTGATGATTGATTACAAATATCTATGGTCCCCCTTCCATATAAAGGCCAGAAATACCTTGCTTACGTATCATTAGGAAGTGCATTAACATAAACATGGCAATAAGATAGGTAATACAAAAGTGTGGTAAACTATAAAACTGAGTTAAGGTAGTTTGACCCATATTAGCACTTCCAGCAATAACTTGATCATGGGCAATCCAATTACAGGAACAACGTCAGGTACGCCTGCCACGATTTTGACTGCCCAATAACTAACTGCCCAATAACCAGTTACACCAAAATATGCGGTCAATACAGCCAAAATCACATCTGTAACCCAAGTCAATCCGTGGGGTTTTTTTAACTCACTGATAAGATACGCACGAAATATGTGCAGGATCATCATTAGGACCATCATACTTGCCGACCATCGATGAACAGATCAGATTAACCAACCAAAGTTAGCTTTAGTCGTTATGTATTGAATCGAGGTAAAAGCCTCAGTAACGGTTGGACGATAGTAAAAAGCCATGACAAACCTCGTAGCTATTTGTACTAAAAAACAAGTAAGCGTAATTCTTCATAGACAATCAAATATGTTGACATGTGGAGGAACATATACTAGTTACATCATCTGCAATCGCTTGAATTTTGAGATGTTCTTCGAACCAATCATATACTTTATTGAGATAGATAAACCAACGAAACTCCCTTCTAAGAACCGTATAGGAGACTTTCATTTCGTACAACTCAAGCAAAAACACCCCAATACTGATTGCAACAGATATGTAATAAATTTGAAACTTCTTCTTAGTGTTCCATCCAATCTTCCCTGAAAATACGACGAAGTGCAAAAAAAATTGAAGCTTTTTTGTAGCGATGACAATGTTAAAATATCAAGTCAGCTCATTTCATTCGTTTTTATGTTGATCATTAAAGGCCTCTTAAATTTTCTCGGTCTCTAAATTTTAATTTTTTATATAACATGGATTTTTTTTTGTTTATAATCGCTAGAAATTATTTTGTTGAGACCCTATGATTCTATTGAAACCCAAGATTAATACTAGAACCACGATGATTGAATAAAGTCCATAAGCTAAGCCCAAAGATTATCTAAGTAAAAATCTTTTGATCATCATTTATTCAATAAATATATGAAATGACTCTAAATCCATAGACACACTTGTCGTTGGTCAAAATAAGCAAACAATTTTTTTTTAAGAATAATAAGAAATTAAATCTTTGAATTTTTTAAGTCTTGGTCGTGAGGTCTGACTGAATAGTAGGTATGAATCATAGTTCAAAAAAAATTTTTGTTGATCTATTTCATTCTATATATTTTGTGTTCCAGATACTAGAATGAATATCCGACGAGGCAAAACCCATATCTCTCAAGATGACAGACCCATTCTTTGTACTATCAATAGGATCAATTATAACAAGTCACACACCCCATATTATGAAAATAACAAAACAAAAGAAATTTCATGGTCGAACTGCCGGAATGACCTATAAATCCTAGTCCTAAGTGATTCACTTTGAATTGAAAAGACGGTACTTCACAATTCCTATGAACCTAATTCATTGAAATTCCATCCAGTAAAACAAAAGAGAGCAATTGTGACACCTCAACAGGGTAGTTATCTATCCGAGCGCGACTTTATCATATTCTGAATTCAACGGTTTCAATGAACTTCCTAGACCAGTCCGTAAATCTTATTGCATTGACTGAATTTTATTGACTTTGTATATCATACAGTTGTAAATAACCGATCCTATCATAAATCCATTGTGGTCTTGAAAATTTATAATAATGGAAAAAAAAAACCCTAATCATCATCTTAATATCTGGTTTACTTGTAAGTTTTACCGGGTATGCCTAACATACCTATGAGACCCTAGAGTGGGCGGACCTGAGGGTGAGGGTGAAGGTGAGGATTGGACCCCAATAGGCCAAGAGGGGTTGGACGAGCTACAAAGGGGGACATAGTCCCACATCGCCTGGGTGCGGGAGGGGGATGATCTACTTATGTGTGAGGTCGGATCCCCATCGTACGAGGCCTCTGGAGCCCCAGTAGGTGGGTGGAAAGAGCAAAACCGCGAAGGGGAGGGTGAGGGTTGGTGCCCAACAGGCCTATCGATCCCAAAGTGGACAGTATCGTATCATGAGTGTCCGCTTCGTACACTCTGATACGAGGCCTTTTAAAGCCATGCAGGCCGGTTGGGCCCAGAGCGGACAATATCGTACTGTGCGGATCGGGTCGTTACATAATGGTATCAGAGCCTGACCCAATCGAAAGTGTGCCAATGCGGACGTTGGGCCCTAAGGGGGGTGGACTATGAGACCGTGGAGTGGGCGGACCTGAGGGTGAGGGTTGGATCCCAATAGGCCAACAGGCCCAAGAGGGGTTGGACGAGCTTCAAAGGGGGACATAGTCCCACGACGCCTGGGTGCGGGAGGGGGATGATCTACTTATCTGCGAGGTCGGATCACCATAGTACGAGGCCTCTAGAGCCCCAGTAGGTGGGTGGAAAGAGCAAAACCGTGAGGGAGAGGGTGAGGGTTGGTGCCCAACAGGCCTGTGGATCCCAAAGCATACAATATCGTATCGTGAGCGCCCGTTGTGCCACACTCTGATATGAGGCCTCTGGAGCCCTAGTAGGTGGGTGGAAAGAGCAAAACCGTGAGGGGGAGGGTGAGGGTGAGGGTTGGTGCCCAACAGGCCTGTGGATCCCAAAGCAGACATTATCTTATCGTAAGTGTCCGTTGCGTACACTCTGATACGAGGCCTTTTAAAGCCGTGCGGGCCGGTTGGGCCCAGAGCGGACAATATTGTACAGTGCGGATCAAGTCGTTACAATACCGCTTTTGGGCAACCCTCTCAACAACTAACATATTCATTTGAAGAACACGAGGGACTAATTGAAGTCAAGTTGGGTTCATTACTTGACTTTAATTCATTAGTATTTTTAAAGCAACATTATACTTTAACTATAATTGAGATAATAAAAATCATTTTTTAGTCGGAGCTTAGGCAATTCTCGAAAAAAGATAACAAAAAATGATTCCTAGAATCAAAACTAAGGGCGTGTTTGGTTGTATGGAACCCTATGCCATGGGAATCCATGAGAGGACCCCAACATTTAAGGCTAATTGATGTATTATTCCAGATTCACCATTAGATTTTGTGATCAATGGTGAGAATGGAAGTTTCATGAACATGAGAATCACATGCCTTGGGGGACCAAAGAGTGTGATTCTCATGTTCATGGGACTTTAATTCTCAACATTGATCACAAAATCTAATGGTGGATGTGTAGTGATACATCAATTTAGCCTTAAATGTAGGAGTCGTCTCATGGATTCCCATGGCATAGGATTTCATCCAACCAAACACACCCTAAGAGGAATGTATAAACCAATGCTTCCATAAATTCAACCGTGGTTTACAATTATAGCTTCCACACCTGTTCATTTAGAACATCTCTCATATAAAGACATGACAAGAGTCAAAGAAAAGGGCGCTTTGAATCCAACAAAATTTTTGTGGTAATCTATGTAGAAAGTGAAATTAAAAAAAGTAATTTCCAACATAAGCAAAAGATACCATATCGGAGCAACATTTATCAGATTTCATGTCTCCTTGTAGTTGGATCCCCAAGTTTTTGGAATGCTCAAATTCTACTTGAGCATCCAAATCTGGATCAACCCCAACAAAAACATATTTGAATAATGTTCTAGTACCATGCCAAATATGTCAAAAAAAAAAGAGCAAAACAAACGAAGCATACCCAAAAGTTAACCATCCCTCGGACTACTACGAAAAACACCATAAGATTTCAAAGTAGCATGATCTAATTCAAAATTTTCACCTAATTGAGTGTGTCTAGCATATTTTTGTTCACAGTTGCAAGATCACTATAATTGACTTGGTTAAGTTCGCTACCATATAACTCAACAGTTACCCTTACTTGCTCAACACTATACTTCGATTCTGCCCTTCTAAAATGAACATCATCTCTCACAATGCCGTCACCATCTACCAAAACTATTGGAAATGTTTCAAAAAAAGTAGGCATACAACATACAAAAAGCTTACACCCCTCTTTATCTCTAAAGATAGGTGCCCTAACCATCCAACAACTATTTTGTCCCCGTCATCCATTGAGCCCAATAATCCCCCTTTTGCAGGTTTTTGCTGATGCAATCATAGAAAACTAATTTTTCAAGAGATCAAGCTTATGATAAACTATGATTTTGAGCTAGTCCGACACCAACCCTTCGATAGATTTCTTGCTGGAAGTATCCCTGATCCCTGATGTTGCTTATGTGTTGAGTGTGATCAGTCAATACATGCATGATCCCAGAGAATCACATATAAACGTGGGGATTTTGCAATATTTGAAGGGAAGTGATTACGCCCAAACAGTACACGCGGTCAATTGCAGTAAAGATTGGGGTGTTGATCCCACGAGGAAAAACGATCTACAAAACAAGGTCAAGGAAGAAAAACTACGCAAAACTAAATGTAAGAAATTTTAGCAATTTTAAAATATGAAATTAAATTTAGTTTAATAAAAATCAAGTTTGGAGAAGTCACAAGGTTCCAAGAATCCCTCCTAGATTTCACGCGCCAACTAGTATTGATTCGCTATGATGACTCGATTACGTGTTTCACATTTCAAACAATATAATCGGAAAAATAGTCTTTAATGCATTAATATATCCTAATGTAAATGGATTTTAGATTTCACTTTTTCTATAAAGCACAAAGGTTGGTCATATGTGATATCCTAAACTTACGATATATCCGGAGACAATAACGTAATAAAAGACGATCACATATAACTAACCTACCAGAATCAATTGATCCTTAAAAATTCCACACATAAGAAAAGCGTGACTAAACTTATATGGAGAAAAAAAAGACAACCACCGGAATTATAATCTACAAAGAAATTGATGAAATCTTTGTCACTAAAATAACATAAATTCCTATATTAAATAAAAGTGAGAATCATAAACACCATTATTCATCGTGAAAGCATAAAATGAATCAAATACTAATTAAGTGTGTTACATCTAGGAGTTCGTCTCTTCACCTTGCGTGGAGTTTAGTGAAGCATAGTGAAGGTGATAACAGCAACAATGGTGTGGAGTTTCATCGGCATGGCAGCGCGTGGCGAATCAGCAATGCGCACCCTGCTGCTGCTGCGTTTCTGCTCTGCTGCTGTGCACACTGCTGCTGCTGCGTTCCCACTCGTTCTGCGCACTCCCTGCTGTCCTGGACAGCGCCCTCTCCTGTGCTGTATTGCTGCATTTTTTTGGCCGAGAGCAAAACCCAACTCCCTCCTTGCTGCTGCGTATTTCTCCTGTTTAAAAAGAAACCAAACTCTCCTTATTGGTTGTTGTCCTTGTGTTTCAAAGAAAACAAAACACTTCTCCTTCCTCATTGGCTGCTCCTTCCTCCACCAATTTCAATTGGAAACAACCTCCTCATTGGACCATATTTAATTGAAAATTGGAAAAATCAATCCAATTTGGAAACAAGAAAAAAAAAACGTGATCCTTCTTCCTGTTGTTGTATTTGTGATAAAAAGAAACATATTTCTTATTTGAAACCAAACTCAAATTGCAAACAAATGGGTCCCACCCCTTGAAAGGTGGGTTTGGCTATTTTTATCCATATTACTTATTTGTTCCACCAAAATTCAAAACTAATTTTCTTTATTTTTTTTTTCTTTGGTTATCTTAATCTTTGGCTTGAGTGTCTCTCGCTCCACTTCGTCAATTTGTCTATGAATCACCATTATTCGCTACGCTAATGCACTTTTGTCATTTAAACTCCAAATCCTACAAAAATACAAAAATAAAATAATCAAACTAAAATACGCTATTCGAAACACTAACAAACATAAGTTAGGAAATATATTATGTAATAATTATGTGAGTATCAGGAAGCCTTGGCAAAGATATATTATTTAAAAAGAACGGTCATCTTAGAATTTAGGGATACACTGATGCAAATTGGGCAGGCTCAGTTGAGAAGAAATGCTATACATCAGGATATTTTATTTTTGTAGGCAGAAATCTGGTCACGTGGAGGGGTAAGAAACAACTTGTGGTTTCTCGCTCTAGTACAGAAGCCGAGTTCAGAGGTATGGCGTTGAGAGTTTGTAAGATTTTATGGCTTAAGTTATTGTTACATGACTTGGGATATGCAGATAGTCAGCCAATGAAATTTTATGTGATAATCAAGCTACCCGAGCTATCGCTCACAATCCAATGCAACATGACAGGATGAAGCATGTTGAGATTAACAGATTTTTATAAAAGAAAAATTGGAAGAAGAATCATTGAGTTGCCCACTATCAGGACGAATGATCAATTAGCTAACATTTTCACGAAGGTTGTGTCAAGAAATGCGTTATTAAGTTTTTTGGACATGATGGGCATGTGTGACATATATGCACCAACTTGAGGGGAAGTGTTGAATTATGTTATAAGGTTATACATTATTCTGAGGATATTATGCTTTATAATATGTATAAATACTAAAAGAAAAGGATCAATAAATATACGATTGAATTCTTATGTTTCGTAAGGTGGTTTAACTACTTCAAAAATTATGACACCAACTATTTCTAAACTTATGACACCATATAAACTAGGATAAAGATCACTTACGCCGGCCTAAGATTCTCAGGTCCTATAACTAACGAATATATAGTATATGCAACCGAGCTTTTGGTTCTCAATTCCTACACTCAGAGAATATAATAACATTCAAAAAGATGGGAAGAATCTAATGTTGCTCTAAGGTAGGATTGAAAAGAGAAGCATGGACTGCTAGAGTTGATTTCATCAAAATCCATGGTGAAGATGGAAAAGTCTTGCCAACAAAGCAGGTAAGTCACCTACATTCTACATTACAGTGAATAAAAATTGAGAACAATCATGGTTTATTATTCGACCATGCAGGTCTAAAAAGATGCAAAAATAGTTATAGGCGGTGTTGGTTGAATTATCTGAGACCTGTGTCACGACCTGAGGATTCACAAAAAGAAAGAAATATTAGGCGGGAAATAGAGGCGCCAAGTTTAAATTTAGATAAGGGTATTTTTGTAATCTTTGTACTTTTCTGTTAAGAAAACTCACATGGGAGAGATACGTGGCCACCGCCAATACAAATTACAGTTAGATAATTTTTTCTTTAAATAGTAGAGGAAGAACAGAATGTAGGTAAGAAGAGAGAAATTGAGGCTTAACTCATCTGAATTGAGAGGTGTTGTAACCCTTGTTGTTCTTCCCTATGTGAATTCAAGCAATTATCCTTTTTAGCCCAAATTGGTTTGCCCAAACTTGACATTTGGTATTAGAGCGTTGGTCTGATCAACTCACCCAAACATAGATGGAGACGAGGGCAAAAGAAATCGAGTTCTTCATGAAAGACACTAGGAAGTATCAAGTAGATAATACCAACCAGGTAAAATCCATCAAAGGAGAGCTTAAGAAGATGAGTCAGTCGTATGAAGCTCTGAGCAGAGAATCGAGAACAAATTCGAGCAGATGCTGAAGCTGCTTCAACTCAATCATGACGCTCTGGATCAGCGAGTTCTAGTGCGACTCCAATGGTTCAAAAGCTGACTCCATCAGATCCGATCCACCAATCTAACTCCCAGAACCACTGGGAGAACATGGGTACGTATTTGAGATTTCCTAAATTGGATTTTCCCCAATTTGATGGTACAAACCCTAGGTCATGGATAAAAAAATGTGAAAGGTATTTTGCATTTTATAACATCGTTGAAGGGAATAAGGTAGCTATGGCCTCAATCCACTTCAGTGGGAGGGCTGACTCTTGGTTCCTAGATGATCAAGTAGGACGAAATGATTTTCCATGGGGACAGTTCATCAATGACCTATGTGACAGATTTGAAGACCAAAACCTTGATAACTATGTAGACTCCTTCAACAAACTACATCAGGACTCCTCTGTGACCGAGTACTACGACCGTTTTGAGGAACTCAAATCACTCATGCTTGTTCATAATCAGCACCTTGATGGTACTTACTTCGTACTAAGCTTCTTAAGTGTTCTCAAACCTGACATCAAGGCCTTAGTTCAGTTGTTCAAACCCAACAATGTATCTCAAGCATTCTCATTAGCCAGGATGCATGACTCTTCTTTACTAAAACAAATCACCAACAGACATCCACAACATCCTACCATACCTAATAAGCACACCAACTATCCATCCATTCAACTTACAAACCCCCGAATCAACAATCCTTCATCTTCACAATCTCATGCTTCCAACAACCACACTAGCAACCTTACATTAACCCCAAAAGGAACCTATCCTCCTACCTATAACACACCTAATAAATCAGCCTTTACCACCCCACCCATTAGGAGACTTTCACACTCACAAATGAGGATTAGGAGAGAAAAATGACTATGTTATAACTGTGAGGAGCAGTATAGACCAGGACATGTCTGCAAACAACAGCAACTATATATGCTGGTTCCTGATGAAGAAATAGTAGAGGAAGAGTATGGAACTGTAATTGAAATAGAGAACCTAATACAAGAGGTCCAATCTGACATGGAGATCTCTCTTCATGCAATCCATGGTAGTCAGGCCAGTAATACAATCCTACTAAGGGGAATGCTGAAAAAAAATAGTTATCTATCCTAATAGATACAGGAAGTACCCATTCCTTCATAGATCCAAAGGTTATTGCAGACACTAAATGGCCTACCATTATGACTCCACAGATGATTGTCAGGGTAGCAAACGGACAGCAGTTGCATAGTAATGCAGTGTGTAAGGGATTGAAATGGACAATGCAGGGCTTGAAATGGACAATGCAGGGCATTATCTTTGAAGGAGATGTGAGATTGTTATCTCTTGGAGGGTATGATATGGTGTTAGGAGGAGACTGGGTAAAGACCTTTGGAGACATTACTATCAACCTTCAAAAGTTGCAACTAACTCTGAATGTCCAGGGCAAACAAATAACCTTACAGGGAATCACTAACAATGGATCTGTCTGTTTGATACAGCCCAAGGGCTTCTCCAAATTTCTCAAGAAGCATAGACCTTGCTTCATGGGACACCTCTTTTCAATAACTAATACACCCTTAAACCAAGACACTCTACCACCTGTGACCTCACTACTCAATCACTTCCAAGATGTAATCCAGACTCCCATTGATTTACCTCCAAACAGGTTTTTAGACCATAGAATTACCCTAAAGAATGACTCTAAACCACCTTATCAAAACCTCTACAAAGTCCCCTATATGCAAAAGTCTGTCATTGAACAACTAGTAAAGGAAATGATGGATGTTGGGTTGATACAACACTCACTTAGTCCCTTTGCCGCACCTATCCTACTTGTGAGAAAAAAAAGATGGCTCTTGGAGGTTTTGTGTAGACTATAGAAGACTCAATGAGATCACTATAAAAGATATGTTTCCAATGTCTTTGATTGATGAATTGCTTGATGAGTTACATGGGGCTTCTATATTCACCAAGCTGGACCTTAGATCAGGATATCACCAAATCCTTGTTCACCCAAATGACATCCACAAAACTGTCTTTAAAACCCACCATGGTCACTTTGAGTTTAAGGTCATGCCCTTTGGCCTCACCAATGCCCCAACTACCTTTTAAGCACTCATGAACCAGATCTTCCAATCATATCTCAGAAAATTTATACTGGTTTTTTTTTTATTTTATGATATCTTTATATACAGCCAAACTCTTGAGCAACACCTAGATCACCTCCATTTGACCCTGATAACCTTAAGGAAACACCAACTATATGCAAAGCCATCCAAGTGCTCATTTGTCCAAACCAGGTTAGAGTATTTGGGTCACATTGTGAGTAATCAGGGAGTAGAAGCTGAACCAGCAAAAGTAGAGGCAATGAAAAATCAGCCAGCAGTTCCCTCCACCATCAAGCAACTCAGAGGTTTTCTTGGATTAACAGACTACTACAGGAACTTCATTAAGAACTATGGCAATATTGCTCAACCTCTGACAGAATTGCTCAAAAAGGACTATTTTAACTAGACTGATGCTCAGACTAAAGCCTTCCTGCAATTGAAACAGGCTATGTGCCAGTCACCAGGATTGGCTTTGCTCAACTTCAATATTCCCTTTGTGCTAGAGACCGATGCATGCAGCCAAGGAGTTGGGGCAGTGTTGTCTCAACAGGGCAGACCCATAGTGTAATATCCATAGATTTCGGTTAAAAATATATATATATATATATATTATTGGAGGGTGGGTGTACTCAAAAAATTTGGTGGGGCACATAGCCACCCACACCTTAAGAGAGAAACCCCTTTATCTTTTTTCCTCTTTTTTTTACAGAGCGTAACTCCTCTGCAGCGATTCTTCTTCGCCGGATTGCGTTCGAGCGAATCGAACGATTCCTTTGCGGAATCTTCTCCCTTATTCTTCATTTCTTCTCCTCTTCATTCTCTTTCGGTTTTCGTAATAAAAAAAATAAAAATAAAAAAACAAACAAAGAAACAAAGTTTTAGATTTGTGGGCTTGACGGTGTGGGTTTTGACTGATCGGATAGCGTACCTTTGATCAGCCCTTTCAGGGGCATTTGTGGTATCATTTGGAACCTGTAAACCTCACATGCAAGGGTGGTTTAAGGGTTGGCCGAAATTTCAAAAAAAAACTGTGTGCATGTCCGTTAGGAAGGTTCTTCGACATGAATCCAGGCTTTGGGCGCGTGGGTGAGCTGCAAATTCGTAATTTCAGTTGTTCTTGGACCTATTTTCGGCATGTTGTGTTGTTCGAAGGCGATCAGACCAGAATAGGGTGGGTTTCGGTGAGTTTTTGCCAAATTTTGGGTGTTCGCCGGATTTAATTTGTCGGTAAGTATTTTTTTTAGTCACGCGCCGGTTGTAACTTATTTCTTTTTCCAGTTTTCGGCTAGTTTGCTCACTTTTGAGTCCGCCTTGCAGTTTTAAAAAAAATTTCATTGGTCTCGCATTCGCTGTTTCGCAAGTTGGGAGTTTCGACCGGTAGGATTTGGGTTCCGAAAACCCATTCCGCTCAGGTGTGTGTAACTATAATATTTACCTTGAGAAATATTTATTTTAAATCCTAAATTTAATTTTTACATTATGCCGTCGCTTGTGTATAATTGAATCAAAGTCCGAAATTCGGGGTTTTTGGAGATTTTGATGGTTGTGTTGGTTCTTTTGTGAATGAATTTATGTATTGAGTTTTCTGAAAGCATGACATACAAGAATGAAATAAAATGGTGGTTGAATTTGGGTGTGATTAGGCTTTGGTGTAATGGTATTGGCTTGTATGTTGCGTTTCACCGTAGATTGCCGAGTCTTGAGCATGTATGATAGTTAGACTCGAATGAATTTATTGTGGTGAATTGGGTCATGTTGAGACCCTAGCGTAGTCGTGGATTTATGAAAATTGCCTAACTGATTATGATTACACATCTGTTCTGTATAGATTCGTAATACGTGTATGGTGATATTAGTGTAAGTGTCTTTACCTCGTTGTAATGCTTGTTGTGCCGATGCTTAGGAGCTTGCTCGCATCATGAGTTTGATAGTGCTTGATATGACTCGCACTTACAGACATTGAGGACGCTATTTCATGTGGCAAACTTGCTGAGGTGCGATGAGCTCCCGCACGCACTTGCCACTAGAGAGTGCAGTAGGACGGGTCCCGGAGGACGTGCTTTGGAGATTATTCGCTTTCCCTCCCAGCACGCTTGAGTTGGTTTGTGTTAGGTTGGCAGTGTTAGGCCAGTCGTTCGGGACGTTTGAGTTTGTATCCGAGCATGTGGCACCCCATTAGGATACAAACAAGCCCGAAGTGGTACTGGTGCACGTTGTGGGATGTGTCCGGGCGAGACACATTCGTAGGGTATGCGGATACCTACGATATGAGACACTTACGTAGAAATTTTATAGTTTCGACTTGATTACCATACCTAGGAGGCTATGCAGGATTACAATATTGTTTTTGCCTTCATCACTTGATATTTACCATGTTTGAATCACCAGGAATGACCGCCCTATCCAGTAAACTTGTAGTTATTGTTGAACCTGAAATGCTCGTGTTGGTGCTTGAACTTAAAAATATTATCCTTAGAGACACGGTGTGATTTAGACTTTAGAACCTGTATAGGGACACCTTTTCCATTTTATGGATCATGCATCTAGAGTTACTCACTTATTAATTATTGTGTGGCATGAATTTTCCCTGTATATTATTCTATTATTTGTATTTAGTTCGCTCGCACTAGCTAGCTTTGTGCTTTGTTGACCCCGTAAGGGGTGTGCTTCTATTGGAGTGCAGACAGTGTTGGCTTTCTTGCTGATCGTGGCGCTTAGGCCCAGTTTCCAGCTGTATGCTTGTTTTGTGATGTTTGGTCGTGTCCACCCTGTACGGGTATGTGTTTGCTTCCTTTGTATTACCTTGTTAAATACTAGATGTTTGTATATTGGTTTTGTCGCTATGACTCTGGCGGGGCGAATCGAATACTCTTATTTTGTTCAAATTTTATCGTAGTTTTTATTTCCGTTTGATTCTCGTTTCAAGAATGTGTTATATTATGATGTTGTGGCCGGTTACGATCTGCCTGTATTACGGATTAGTTCACGCATCGGCACGCTGCGGTTCCCGTGGCGGGTCGGGGCATGACACATAGCCTATTTCAGCAAGGTTTTAAGTCCTAGAAATTTGACTCTCTCAACTTATGAGAATGAGCTCCTTGCTATTGTAATGGCCATACAAAAAATGGAAGTCTTATCTGCTGGGTACCAAGTTCTTCATCTTCACAGATCATCAGAACATTAAGTATTTCTGGGACAAAAGGTAACAACCATGTTACAACAGAGGTGGCTCTCCAAAATCATGGGTTTTGATTATGAAATCAGCTATAAAAGGGGAGTAGAGAATCTTGCAGCTAATGCACTACCCAGGAATACTGACCACCAGTCACAGTGCTTAGCTATCTTCTCTGTTACACCATCATGACTACAAGAAGTGTTTTCCAGCTTCGTCAGTGATACATATGCAGAAAATATCATCCAACCACTCCTAATCAATCCTGACTCTGTTCCTGGATTCACTCTACAAAATGGGATTCTGAAGCATAAAAAACTCATCTATATTGGGTGTACAGAAGAGCTTAAAACCACTATTCTAGCTACTTTGCAAAAGTCAGCAACAGGGGGGCACTCAGGCATTACTGCCACCTACCACAGGATAAAGCTATACTTCTATTGGCCTAAGATGAAGACCCATGTGATACAGTACGTCTCTGACTGTGACATATGCCAAAGAAATAAAGATGATCAATCCCCTTACAAAGGCATGCTTCAACCACTACCCATTCTTGACCAAACATGACAACAAATATCTCTTGTTTTCATTGAAGGATTACCACCTTCACACAACAAGACTGTTCTCCTAGTAGTGGTAGACCGACTGACAAAATTCAGTCACTTTATTGCTCTTACACACCCCTACACAGCTGCAATAGTGGCAGAAGTTTTCCTTAAAAATGTGTATAAACTACATGGGATGCCAATTACTATCATCTCTAACAGAGACAGGGTGTTTATAAGTGTTGTGTGGCATAATCTCTTCTCGGCCTTGGGCACCAAATTAGCTCTAAGCTCATCATACCATCCACAGACTGATGGGCAAATCGAACGCACCAATGCATGCTTAGAAACCTACATACGGTGATGCACCCTCTCAATGGTCCAAATGGCTATATTTAGCCGAATACTGGTTTAATACCACCTTTCATTCAAGCCTACAAACCACCCCATTCCAAGCTTTGTATGGATACACACCACCACTTCTAGCTCTCCCACCACTCACAACCTTAACCATACCTGATGCTCAACACTATCTCACAGATAGAGAACATATGCTCAGCATCATCAAAGAAAAGCTATTGAAAACTCAAGAAAGAATGAAGGTATATGCAGACAAGAAACGATCTGACATGGTGCTCCAAATAGGAGACTGGGTCTACTTGAAGTTACAACCATACAGGCAGACCACGGTTAGTATTCGCAAGAATCTGAAGCTCTCAGCACGCTACTATGGACCCTTTGAAGTAAATGAAAAGATAGGACATGTTGCTTACAAGCTACAACTTCCCCAACACTCCAAAATACACCCAGTATTTCACATTTCTCAATTGAAAAAGAAAATTGGAAACTCCATCATCCCGACTCCTCTCCTCCCACTGGTAGATAACCAAGGAAACTTCATAGCAGAACCATCAGCTATCCTTGCTCGACGACTAATTCCTAGACACAACCGCGCAGTCACTCAGGTTCTCATCCACTGGTCAAACTCAACGCCAAAGGAGGCCACATGGGAGGACTTATCACATATCCAAGCTATGTTCCCAAGCTTTAATCCTTGAGGACAAGGATCGGGTCATGGGGAAGGCATTGTCACGACCTGAGGATTCACAAAAAAAAAGAAATATTAGGCGGGAAATAGATGCGCCAAGTTTAAATTTAGATAAGGGTATTTTTGTAATCTTTGTACTTTTCTGTTAAGAAAACTCACATGGGAGAGATACATGGCCACTGTTAATTGGCCAATACAAATTACAGTTAGATAGTTTTTTTTTTAAATGGTAGAGGAAGAACATAATGTAGGTAAGAAGAGAGAAATTGAGGCTTAACTCATCTGAGTTGAGAGGTGTTGTAACCCTTGTTGTTCTTCCCTAAGTTAATTCAAGCAATTATCCTTTTTAGCCCAAATTGATTTGCCCAAACTTGACAACCTGATATTAAATGGGGATACACATCTCATGACAAAGAAGAACTCATTATAAGGCTTCATAGACTCTTCGGCAACAAGTCTTTTGTTGAAAACTTTGATCATATGCATATATGCTTTGTTGGACAACAGTTAGTAAAAATGTGTGTTGTTTTGTATGTTTGTAGATGGTATTTGATAGCAAGGGCCTCTGTGAGACCCTGGAGTGGGCGAACCTGAGGGTGAGGGTGAGGGTGAGGGTTGGAGCCCAATAGGCCCAACAGGCCCAATAGGCCCGAGAGAGCTTGGACGAGCTATAAAGGGGGACATAGTCCCACATCGCCTGGGTGCGGAAGGGGGATGTGCTACTTATGTGCGAGGTTGGATCCCCATAGTAACAACGCGTTTTAAAGCCGTGCGGGCCGGTTGGGCCCAAAGCGGACAATATCTTACTGTGCGGGTCGGGTCGTTACAAAATGGTATCAGAGCCTAACCCAGCCGGAAGTTGGCCAACGAGGACGTTGGGCCCTAAGGGGGGTGGACTGTGAGACCCTAGAGTGGCGGACCTGAGGGTGAGGGTTGGAGCCCAATAGGCCCAACAGGCCCGAGAGAGGTTGGACGAGCTACAAATGGGGACTTAGTCCCACATCGCCTGGGTGCGAAAAGGGGATGTGCTACTTATGTGCGAGGTTGGATCCCCATAGTAACAACGCGTTTTAAAGCCGTGCGGGCCAGTTGGGCCCAGAGCGGACAATATTGTTATTGTGCGGATCAGGTCGTTACAGCCTCCCTAGCTGAACAGATAATGAAATCAAGAACTATTGAAAGAGTTATTTAGCTAAAACAATTCCAGATCATCAATCTATGATGTCAATGATCAACTCAAAACATTCTAGGAATGCTAACAATAAGAAGCAAGTGATCCAATCAATGATAATTGTTGGTTCATCACAAGTAATAAGTCCACAAGCAACAAAAGTTGGTCTTGACATGAACACAAAAGATCATTAACAATCACTGGCAATTGAAATCCTACAACCTTCCTCCTTTGTTGACTCTAATTAGCTACCCTTCTTAAATGATCGAACACGTGGTTGACAACAGTGTCCAAAATAGTGTATCCTAAGAAAATAATATCAAACATCCATGTTATATCCCAATATATCATTATAAATTCATTTGTAGATATTCGATAAGACCGTCTAGTTCATCAGGGGTGGAAATAATTTGTACAAAATTTCCCTAACAAGATGTTTTAAACAATTAAAAGTGGAAAAAGTATGACCAATTGACTCAAAGAGTGAGGAAAAATGGTTAATTGACCACACAACCATTGCAACATTGTTGTGGATGGCAACTTTTACCTAACTAAAGCAGGAGTTAAAAACATTGGGCGGGAAATCCAGTCCCCCATAAATTACAACAAACCCCTGCATTTCAAAACGTTGGAAACAGAGAGATCAAAAAGGGTTTTGGAGATTCGGGGGTTTAGGGTTTTGGAATCGAAGAATGACGAAGGAGACGGCGAAACCCGCAGCAACAGCAGCAGAAGTGGAGGAGCTGCCGAAGGCTATCGTGCGCAGAGTGGTGAAAGATAAGCTTTCTCAGTCGTCCAGCGGCGGAGACCTCAACATTCACAAAGAGGCTCTCGTGGCTTTCTCTGAAAGTGCTCGAATCTTCATTCATTATCTCTCCGCAACGTAAGTAATCTCTCTCGCGCGCTCTCTGTTTCTTGATTCGTGTTCTTTGCAGTAGTAGTAATTTAGTTCCATTTGATTTGGTAAAAGTAATTGAACCTTTAGAGTAGAAATCACAATTTATTAGGGTTTGGATTTGTTTGAGATGAAAGAAGAGAAATTTCTTGCAATCGTTTGTAATTTTATTTATTTTTAGTGAGTATTGTTGGTAACCAGAGTTGAGAATCGTCTGGAAGATTGTTGGGTTTCACCCATTTCTTGCAGTTTCTTGATCTAGAGTCTTGGAGTAAATTAATCAAACAAAGACTGTTAGAAATGAAGTTACTATGATAGATCTAAGCTACAGCTGAACTAGAACAAAGCTAAATCTATGATCTAACCCTAATTCAAAGATAGATAAGAAAAATACTCTTTCATTCAATCAACCGAAGAATAATGATCAATGCTTTGCCTTATTTATAATCTCCCTAACTTCTTTGGCAAACTAACTAATTTAACCCTAATTGACCAATAATGCCCTAAATGATATGGGCTTTACTTAACAAGCCCAATTACAGTTAGTACTACTAAACTAACCTCTAAATACTACCCAACCTTCTTGGATTGAAGAAGCTTATCCACAAGCTTCAAGGGTGCAAGTCGTGCCTTCTGCCACCAAGGAGATAAGTTTGTCTTCACCATCAACTCGGGGTACTTGTTCTATGCATTCTTGTTAATCAATTCATCCGTAAGTAGCACAAATTTTCCTTTGGGACAATTACTCCGAACATGGCCAAGTTCACCACATCCAAAGCACCTAACATGTCCATCAATAGTAAGCAGCGGTCGGTAAGTAGTGGACGTGCGTGGTAGAGTTGCCAAAGACTTCTTCTTTGAGCGGTCATGTAATTGCAACTTTGTTCTGCTTGTTCATCCATATCCTTAACTGCCAAAAGTGTATCAAATTTCTCCAATGCCAAGATAGATGATCCATGCATCCAAACCATGGTAGAAATGGAAGGCAGTTTGACATTCTGGTTCTTGGGTCTTGGCTCACATACACAAAGCTCTGAAATTTGTAGCGTAGTTGGTAACTGTGCGCCCATTCTGTGTTACTTCCATTGAGTGCCCAAAGAGATCTCGCTCATAGTCCAAAGGGACAAAAGCAACATGCATCAACTCGAGCATGTCATCTCAATTGCTCACAGAAGGTAAACGCTTAGCTGCTCATTGTGCACATTATTTTGCCACCAAAGATTGGCGATGCCCTTCAACTTGGTAGCCACCAACTATACTGCTTTTGAATCATGCATGTTTTTAAAATCAAGAATATGGCCAATGTCCATGGACCAATCCATAAAAGCTCCACTCAATCATAAGAAGGCACTTCCAACTTCAATCCCGTATCATCCCTTGTTCCATCACTACTATCAATCGAGCCAATTGGTCGTAATCAACAAAGTTACTCCACCGTACTTCTATTCTCCTAAGTTAGGAGGGCGAAAAAGATAATTACCACCTATTCCAAAACCTCTACCACGACCAGTAGGAGGTTGAAATTGTCCTCTGTTCTGCGCAGGCGGCCAAGGCGGATTAGGATCTTTCTGCTGTTCTTCTACCCATTGTCTGACATGCTTTTGTGAAAATTCAGTCGGATCTGCCATAGACAATTGTGATGACACACCAAATCACGCAGGGATCTCATCCTAAAACTCAATTTGGTTAATGTTTAAAGTGTATGGTAGGCTCTGATACCAAATGAAAGTGCTGTTGTGACTCATGGTTGCCTTAAGATCTTATGAGCAAGACTAGAGGGGGTGAGCAGTCCCTTTTTGAAATTCTTTTAAATTTGAAAAACTTTTGCAAAAGAATGCAAAGGCTATTGAACACTTTGTATACACTCCGTGTTCAAAATAATTTCTTAGACCTTAGCACTAATAAAACAATCAAAGGTAGGGAAAGAGAATGAAATGATTCAACTTTTGATCTGTGTGGTCTCACAAGTCTTGAAATTTAAAACATGATTCTAAGGAAATAATTTTGCAAAATAGATCCAAGACTTGATGTACAAATCAAGTGAGCTAAACTATGATGTGTAAAATAATACAACTTAAAACATGTAAGATGAGATATCACAGAGTAAGATAAGTAGACATGCATATGTAAAGAGAGGGGAAGAGACAATACCACACATAGATATAACGAGATTAACTTAAGTCGGGGTTTGATTGGCCCCGACTAGTTTCCTCAGTAGAAAGGGCTTGCAAATGCCTCAAGCTTCTATTATCTTGATTAAAGAAAATTACACTCTCAGGAACATTCCATAATCTTGCAAGGTCAAGTTGTCGTGTTCCTTTGAGACTTACCTACACGAACCAAGTAATTTGCTCCATGAAACTTATGAATACCTTGGTAGTCACGTGGGATGCAGCACAACCAAGTCTGACGGACGTGTGCTTGGGATTTCAGAAATACCACCTGGTCTTATGTTTGTGCTTCGTGGGACTTATCGAATAACCAATGATCACACCATCATGGAATGCAATACAACCAAGTCTTGCCACCTATTTGGGATCTCTTGTGACCCTTACCACACAAGGTTGGTTGAGTTTAGGCAAGCTAACACTCATAGGTATCTTCAAGTATGTCTCTCAAATAGATAGATGAGATAAAGTTTCACTTCGGATCCCTCACTTCTTTATAGACTAGAAGTGAAGTTCACCTTTACAAATATGAAAGTTTAGGGTGACAAAGGAAAACTTATCTCTAGGGCTTTTAGATCTCAAACAAAGAAGTTGTTTGGTCTAGGTTAAGCACTCAAGTTGAGCCTTTGGTCTATTTCTTTTCTTTTTAAGTCAACTCAAAGTAGTATAGAGAGATTTCCTCTTGAACAATGGGGAAAAACTTGCTCTTTTTCTTGCTAGATCTCGCTGGATCTGCCACTCTTAAATAGCTCTCACAAGTTTTTCTTGAACTCCCAAAGTTGATGAAGGCAAATGAGAATGAAGGGTGAAGTCAACTTCATTATCTTTCATATCTGTTTTTTAGTACGACTATTTGCTTTTTCATATCTGTTTTTTAGTACAACTATTTGGCGATTAATCGCAATTTGGGGTTTGATCGAACCGAACTGGGTGAAATCGGTGGGGTTTAGCGGTCATCGATTAATCGACGAGTCACAGATTAATCGGCCCAGCCGACTCGTCGATTTATCGCTATGTTGAAAAGTTAAGTGGTTTGTAGTGATATAAGTGTTGCAATCTGCAAAATTAAATTCATTTGATTAATTAGTAAAGTAATAAATGACTATGATTAATTAGTAAAGATATAATTACAAATTTACACCATTTGATTAATTAATTATTTTTATAATATTTGACTGTGATTAAATTTAAAAAATATATGCTTTGAAAAAAAGGAAAATGACTTTTAAGGCTTACTTCTTCACAAAATAGACCATTTAGATATCATAGTTGATGTAATGGTTAATTTGTGCCTACTTTTATACCTTTATGATAAAAAATGACTCTTTTATTAACCCAGGTTAACTTATAAAGTTATAAGACATCTTGATCCTTCTTAAACAAATAGAAAACCTAATTTTATACTTGTATGATCAACAAAGACTATTTTATTAATGATTTTAATTTTTTATTTGTTTGTTATTTTTACTCTTTTTTTTTACCCTTAACCCTCCCCCACCCCATACCGCTGGTAGGATCGATATTAATGGTTCTAATTATGACCAACTAATTATAATTTTTTATTGACCGACAAGTTAATCAAATTATTATGCTAATGTTTGGTTAACTTTTCATAATGTAGTTAATGATAATTACAAATTTGGTTTTAATTAGTTAATAAAATCAATTTAATTAACTTGTCATAAATTTGATTAGCCCGTGCATTACCTTTTTTAATGATGATTAGAAATTTGGTTTTAGTTATCATTGCTTCTTATTTCATAATGTAGTTAATAAATCAATTTTTCCACTATCAAAATTTGATTTCCTATTCTTCAATGCATGGATATCTGTAAAGTAATAAATTTTATTCAGTCACTATTTAGTCATAAGCTATCATCCACAAAGCATGATCATAGCCTCATAGGTAAAATGAAAACAATATTGAATAAGATAATTTCATGTAAACTAAATAGTGACAGAATTGAAGCAACCATTAATTGAACCAAAAAAATTGCTCTTCAAACTCAGGTATACCTTCACAACCGGTCAACTACAAACATATTCAGAGTGACAAAATATTCATGAATAAAAAAACGGAAAATGACTTTTAAGTCCTACTTTTTCACAAAATATACAATTTAGATACCGTAATTGATGTAATAGCTAATTTGTGCCTAATTTTATACTTTTATGACCAACAAAGACTCTTTAATTAACCCAGGTTAACTCATTAAATTATAGGACATATTTACTCTTCCTAAACAAATAGAAACCCTAATTTTATACTTTTATGACCAATAAGGACTATTTTATTAATGATTCTATTTTTATTTATTTAATGTTATTTTTACTTTTTTTTTACCCTTAACTTCTGCCATTATTTGTAGACAACAGATGACTACAAATAATTTCTTTAATTGCAGTTTGAGCAATTATTTTATATCATTTGTTAGCTACAAATGACTGCATTAATATTTTCATGTTAACATTTTTTAATTCATGATATTTTGTCACTCTGAATATGTTTGTATTTGACCGGTTGTGAAAGTATGCCTGAGTTTGAAAAACAATTTTTTTGTTTCAATTAATGGTTGCTTCAGTTCTCTGTCACTATTTAGTTTACATGAAATTATCTTATTCAATATTGGTTATCATTTTACCTCAGATCATGCTCTGTGGTAGATAGTTTGTGACTAAATAGCGTCAGAATAAAATTTATTACTTTACAGATATCCATGCATTGAAGAATAGGAAATCAAATTTCGATAATGGGAAAATTGATTTATTAACTACATTATGGAATAAGAAGCAATGATAATTAAAACCAAATTTCTAATCATCATCAAGAAAGGTAATGCATGGGTACTTGTAAATTTTTTTAATTAAATTTATGACACGTTAATCAAATTGATTTTATTAACTAATTGAAACCAAATTTGTAATTATCATTAACTACATTATGAAAATTTTACCAAACATTAGCATAATAATTTGATTAATTTGTCGGTCAATGCAAACTTATAAAAAATTATAATTGGTTGGTCATAATTAGAATCATTAATATCGATACCTACTAGCAGTATGGGGAGGGTTAAGGGTAAAGAAAAAGAGAAAATAATAAACAAATAAAAATTAGAATCATTATTAAAATAGTATTTGTTGGTCATAAAAGTATAAAATTAGGTTTTCTATTTATTTAAGAAGGATCAAGATATCCTATAACTTTATGAGTTAACATGGGTTAATAAAATAGTCTTTGTTGGTCATAAAAGTATAAAAATAAGTACAAATTAGCCATTACATCAACTATGATATCTAAATAGTTTATTTTGTGAAGATGTAGGCCTTAAAAGTCATTTTTCGATTAAAAAAATGTTAACATGAAAATATTAATGCAACCATTTGTAGCTAATAAATGATATAAAATAATTGCTCAAACTGCAGTTAAAGAAATTATTTGTAGCTATCTGTTGTCTACAAATAATGGAAGGGGTTAAGTGTAAAAAAGTACAAATAACAAAAAATAAAATAAAAAATAAATCATTAATATAAGTCATTGTTGGTCATAAAGGTATAAAATTTGATTTTCTATTTGTTTAGGAAGGGTAAATATGTCCTATAATTTTATGAGTTAACCTGGGTAAAGAAAAATAAAAATAGAATCATTAATAAAAAGTCCTTGCTGGTCATAAAAATATAAAATTAGGCATAGATTAGCCATTACATCAACTACGATATCTAAATTGTCCATTTTGTGAAAAAGAAACCTTAAAAGTCATTTTCCGTTGAAAAATTTGATCTATTAAATCCGATTAATCCCGCTTAATCATAATTCGGTCATGAACCGCGCTGCGATCGCTTTCCGATTTAACTGCATAGGCTTTATCAGAACAGTCGCCTGCTGATATTGACACTTCATGAGTGAAGTCGACTTTGGTCGGCTCAAGCAGTTTTTTTAAAACAAAAGCTTTTTCTTAGTCTTGATCACATGTCATTATAATTGACATGAACATCTCTTTTAAGCACATGGGCATGTCCAAAGTGATGAAATATTCAAGAGAGTATCTGATGTAATCGAATTTTGCTCTCTTTGACCTTGACCTAGACCTGCACAGGGAATGCGAGTGAGCCAAGGACCACCATTGTGGTGGTCGATGACACAAATGATGCTAAAGTCATACAAGGCTTGAGAAAGGCTTAAAACTGTAAATTGGGTTCTGCAGCATCCCTTTATTCATCAACTCTGTGTCTTATTTATAATGCGAAAGTCCTTGTTCGGCTAGGCCTTTGGTGGCGTAGTTTAGGGAAAACAATCTTACTGGAGATCCTTTCTTAGTTGGGAGTCATCCATACAGGAGAGTTTCCCTACACAACTTGTGCTCCTAGATCTGCGGGAGAGGTTTCCCTTTTGGAGTGTTCTCCATACAAGGAAGTTTCCATGCATGATTTATATTATGGTATTTGTTGTCTAGTTGAAACCAATGTATTGTTGTCATCGTAGGTGATCCCCTAAATACTTGCCTGATTAAGCCTTAGTAGAGCGCTGCAATTTGGATCCAACCTTCTGGATTCTGCCAAGATGGCTTGTGTTGTCTGAGCTTTGCCAGATTGGGTGGGCAATTAGGCCGAATTTGCTTTGCTAACGAGATTATCATGATACGAATACAACGCAGATTAAAGGACGATTTAGTGTATCATCAGTATCCATTATCATATGAGAGGATAAACCAAATTTGAATTTGAATTTTGGTTTCCATACATTCTTGCTTCCAAATAGCTTTTGGCACTTCATTTGAAATTTGGTCATCTATAAGCTATTTTTGCCTTGTCTTTTAATGCCACTTGGCATAGTTTCCTTTTTGGACTTCTATCATCTTGGACTTATCTTCGTAAAGCTTTAACATTGTTTGATTGGTCTTCAAGTCTTTGACTTTGGTATATTGAATTGACTTCGCTCTTGGTTGAATTTGACTTTATTGGCGCATAACTTGATTTAATCTGCTTGATTGTCGAGTCTTTATGGTCGCATTTGAATGATCTAATTTTATCGATTACTCATAGCCCAGTATGCATGACTTTATAATTCAGTCAGTACATTTTTACAGTAACTTTCCACTTAACTTATATTGGTTTTACAAGCTTAACCAATATTGTTTTTGTATTAATTCACAAATAAGATTATCAGATATTGGTTTTACAAGCTTAACTAATATTGTTTTTTACTAATTCACAAATAACATTTACAAATGCGAGGGGATTAGGTTGGACAACTAGGATAAGTAGGAAGTTGGTATTGTGGAAGAAAAATATGTTAAACCAACTACCCGATGTGGGTCGAAAATTGCATGTTTAAGGATTTGATAGGGATTGTTCTGATTGAGTCGGCATAAAGATTCAAATGAAGGGTTTCAGGGTGAGGACGAGGTGAAGGAGTGGCGTGGAAATAGGGTTGTTGAGGTTGGGAACCTCTCAAGATGGCGGGGAGGGCAGGAAGAGGGTGGGACGAGTGGGAGGGAGAGGGGGTTGTGTGGAGGGTGGCAGTGGTGGGTGGTGGGAGGTGGTACAGGTTGGGGTAAACATCGAAGGGGGAGAGGGGAAGAGGCAATCAGCCAAGCCGATCGACCCACCTGGTGGTGCACTGCCACCTTGTTGGATACGTGGTGGTTGCCTGTGGTGTCGTACGATCCATGGGGGCCAATGAGTACCTCTTGTGGGTGCTCGTTGGCCTCCTTATTGGTTGTTAGGAGCAAGATTGTGATTTCGCAAAATCTCATCGAAATTTTTTTTTGAAATTATGAAAAGAACAATGACAAAACATAATGTTACATTTTTTCAAGGTTTTTTTTTTTAATTTCGCCAAAAACATGTGTAGCGACCAAAAACCCATTTTCGGTCGAAATTTTTTACGCACTTTGGATTTGCTCTGCGATCTCTCTACTCGATCGACTCGAACCCATTGGCCACTGCTCAACTAGATCCGCTCCGTAATCTCTCTGCTCAATCTTTATCGTCTCTGAGCTCTGGTGGGATTTTCGCTGTCGTCCCTAATCGCCTCTTCAATCATCGTCGTCTCCAAAATGTCTCCACTACAAACACAAACAAAGCAACAATATCCTCTCCAATCTTGAATCTATTCAAATAGGAAATCGAAGGGTTTGCTGCAGAAGAACCAGGTGAGTTTTAATTTGTTTTGTGGAGTTCTGATTCATGCGGTGGTTTTGTTTGTGATTTTAATTTATGAGCTTTGCTTGAATTTGTGAAATAGAAATGGGTTTTGATTTAGGTAATGCCCAAACTTGATTAGGTTTTGGTCTCAACCCGAACTTGTTTGAGTGATCTCATTGGTTATTGTGATTCTTATAGACAATAGAGTTGTTTATGCATTTTTTTAACATATTTCATATATTCTTGAAATTTATTATATATGTTGTATCTCGAAATTTTTATGTTTTGCTTTACACAACAGAATTTTTGTTAAAACAAGATACTGAAATTAACTTGAAAAATGAAATCACAATCCTTGGTTAGGAGTCAAGTCATGTGATCATCAGTTCCATCTTCTTCATCTCCCTTTCCACTGTCTTCTCTACAATCCTTTCTACCGCCTATTTGCAATCTCTTCTTGCATCCATTGTTGTAACCCTGCTAGTTTATTTTTCCAATCATTTTCTCTCTTTAGTCCCTCTTCTTCTCTGTAGAGTCTCTCTCTGCATCTAGAAATCTTTCGAAGCCTTCCATCCTTCCATGATTTCAACTGCGTTGGTTCTTTCTTCTTCAGTCATCTTCCAAGCTTTTAGTTTTGTGTATTTGTCATATTTGGTCTGTGTTGGCATACACTAAAAGAGCGATTCAACTTTGATACCAATTGATAGATCTAAAGCCACAAAGGAACTAAAACTAAGCGAAATCTACGATACCCTAATTCAAAGATAAATAAGAAAACAAATATTCTTTCATTCAATCAATCGAAGAACAATAATCCCCCTAACTTCTTTGGCAAGCTAACTAACCCAACTCTAATTGGCTAATTATGTCCTAACTATTATCGGATTTACTTAATAGGCTCAATTACAATTAACACTACTAAACTAACCCATGGTACTACCCACTTATATCATACTTATTGTAGCTTGTTACATGTTGAACTTGATGATGACTTTGTGCAGAGCGAATGATGTGTGTAAGGAATCAAAGAGACAGACAATCAATGCTGAGGATGTTTTCAAAGCACTTGAAGAAATCGAGTTCCCAGAGTTTATCAGGCTTCTTAAAGCCTCTTTAGAAGGTTAGAGCTTAAATATTATCTCTTGTTAAGACTTCTAAGTTCTTGATTTTATTTCAATAAGAAAACCTCCTTGATTTAGGTTGGTTATAAAACCTGTGAAGCATTTTCCAAACTTCTAATTAGATTTTCCTGCATTTTAGATATTTTAACCTGTGCATTATGATAATCTGGGGTTTGAATAAAGCACTTTGATTAAAAAGGGAAACAAAGATCGAGCTGCTCAGAGGGGAAAAGAATTTAAAAAAATAATAATAAAAAAATAAAACCAGAAAATGCAGGACAAAGGAAACAGCGAGAAAACAGCCCCTTATAAACTGGGATACATCAATAGCAGGTAATCAAAGTGTCCCACTTGAGCAACAAATCAGGAATGGCTATGGAAAGGGCAAATACCCCATGCTATAGCCCATTGAATCAACATAATTGTGATCATCTTCCAAAGTGTTGCCGGTTCCAGTTTGCTGCCTTAAAAAATTCTGCTGTTGTGCTATTTCCATATGGCCCAAAGAGTGATAAGAAGTAATATGTCCCAAAACCACTGTTGCGCTGGGGAGAGGCGTCTAGTAATTGGGAGAACCATTGCATCAGGCTTCCACTTGGAATGAACAGCCAATTCACTTCATTGGCAATAGATGTCCAAATTGATCTGGATAGACAGTGGATGTTTTCATAAATTATCAATTGAATCAACTTAATTTTGATCATCTTCCAAAAGTGCTTATTTCTTGTTGTATGTTTTTATAAATTATCAGTTGACCAAACATCAATAAGATGGCCAACTGATTTTGCTTACCACACTCATCAAGGCAGAAACTTTGCCTTTAAACTGACTGGTTAATACCATGTGGTCTAGTTAGTAGCAGTTCCCACTTTAACAAGCCAACTATATCATTATCCGCACCCAAGGTGTTTGGTGTTTTCCATTTGTTGCTGCGATCGACTGGAGACAGTCAAACAGCCTGTTTTCTGCAGATCTTCCAATTTCTTGCCTTGGTTCTTCTTAGATTTAAGTGGGATGTGAGCCAAGCATGTACATATAGGTAACTTGATTTTATCTCTAGTGTGCATCGGTATAGGTTTTCATTTTCTCCTTTGTGGACACTGTATTGTGATTTCTAAAGTAACATATGCCAAACAAGGAGCTCACATGAAAATGGTCATCCGTGCTTAAGTTGGTGCTATTCACTAATTGTAGAATACCCAGTGCATCACAAGTGTCCTAAAATTTCAATTTACACTCCAGAGCAGTTGGCAACAAATCCCAAATTCCTCCATTCCTACACCCATAGAAAAGAAGAATTGTCTGCTAGGATAAAGCTCCATAAGACTTCATTCACCAAAATTCTCCCTATAATTTTCATCTTAGGGAGCTCTTCATATCTTGTGGTTGGTTCCTTTGTTAAAGAGCTCCACGAAGTTGTCCCAATTGTACTTCTTGGCTGTTACAGAAACCACTACACATATAATCAATTTCTGAAAGCATCCCTGCCCATTCCTTCCTTCTCATGAGCCGTGCCACCTCTCAGCCCTTGCAATTTGTGAGTATGAGGTTCAAGTGGGTATTATGGAATATCAACTGTCATTCTATTTTAGTAGGTTCACCATTTGACAATGTTCTTGAGATCCATAGGTTTGAATTGACAACTCACATTGTGTGTGTTGTGTGTGTGCCCATCAGTAAAATGGATAGACTTCAAACTCTTGTCAGAAGATGGAACTCCGTGCTGAAAGGCTAACTGGCTATTTCCTAATCTTCTGTTACTTCTTTGCAGACTTCAGGCAGAAAAATGCTGGAAAGAAGGCAGTAGCAGCAAAGACAAAGGAGGAGAATAAGAAAAGGAAAGCTGAAGAAGAACCATCGGAGCAAAATGGAAATGGAGAAGATGATGTTGCAGAGGGAGAAGAAGAGGAAGAAGCTAATGGAGATGAAAATGACGTCTCTGATGAGTAAGTTCTCCCAATACACGGTTAGGATTTGATCTTTATGATTGGCTACTTTTCCTGTACAGTTTTAAGATTTACAAGTGTAAACTAGATCAGCATTTCTGATCTGACTGGGAATGATCTTAATCATTGAACAAGGGTTCCCAGTGTCTCAGAGCCTCGTTTTCTCTAATTGCAATTTGGGATTTTAGCCATTCTACAAACGGATTCCATTATTCAAGTACTTGTACTTTATTATACTCTGAAATCTATTTGGAATTATTTTTTCAAGGGTTGAAATATTATGGCACTCATTTCTTTTTACATAGACACTCAAAACGCTCATTTTGTGCAAGGATAAGACCACTCCATCCTCACTCACTTTCGCCACCAGCAGTTCCTCTTGTTGAAACCATCCGTAAGTCACTGACATAACCCCCACATCCAAGAAAACCTATATCATTGACATAACTTTCAATACCAAGAATCATGTTACTGCTTCCTCTCTCCATATCCTCCCCTTTCATCAAAATCTACCCACCATGGTTCAGTACATGCTTGAAGGATGAAATGTTACAGCAATCACCTCCCACCTGTTCGTCCCTCCTCCCTCACATCCTGGGATTGCTGGCCTGAACCAACCATACTCCCTTAAACGTATAGGGAATTAGGGATGGGCATTTTAAGTTGGATCAAATAAAACGATTCACTGTTTTCAGTTCAAACAGGCATCAACAGCAATGTCATATTGCTATCTCATGATTTTCATTGATGAAATAGCTTTTTTGTTTCATGGGTTGATAAAATAGCTTTTGTTAGCCAATGGCGTTATGGTCGAGTGGTTAGGACTGTGTGGGTTTATACCCCACGTCCTAGGTTCGAGACCTGCCGACGGCATAGTTACTTTCTTATGGTGTTGACCTGTAGGTTGCACCTTGTTGATAGACCTACACTTTGTTGATAGGTTATGGGATCCTCTAAAAACCCAGCTCGCTTTCCAACAAAAAAAAAAAAAAAAGCTTTTGTTTTATAAGATGTGTTATCTTATAACTCCAGTTTGGAGGCTCACATTGAATGAATTAAATATTCCAATTCTCACAAGTGAAACAATACCTCACGGAGTAATATTTATTTCAATAGTCTTACAAGCATTTCGAATTTGGAGGGGGACATCTCACTGATTTATGTGAAGCTCATATCATTTGATAATAACAAAGTCTAGCATGAATATACAATACTCTAGCAAAAAGAGTCATCACATCATACATGCATTCTAGGACCTTTGCCCACAGCTCTAGAACTCGTATCTAAGCAGAACTCCACAAGCATTTAAAACACGCTTCACGTTCAGAAGTTCTAGTTTGATGTGAGAAACAATTCAGAAACCAAATACAATCTTCATATAGGCCACACACACAAATGCAAAAGGCGACTGTACCAAATTCAATTCTAACTTAACATTGTCCAGAATCAGTCCAACTCCTAGAAAAATCTACTCTACTAAGGGAAGGGATATAATAACTTCATAGATTATGATTATAAGTTAAACGCTGTGGATGATACAAACATTTCAAACATGCTTCATGTTCAGAAGTTCTTGTCCTAGTTTGATGTGCTTTAACAGTGCAATTAGTAGGGGTTATATCTGCGTCCACTGTCACCACCCCGCTTTCCACCATTTGAGCTACCACCACCACTTCTGCTGCCACCACCACTGCTGCCACTCCCACCACTTCTATTGCCACCACTTTTATGCTGTGGTGGTGGTGGTGAATATGGATGAGCTCCAGGTTGTTGCCTGCATCTCATGAAACCATAGGTAGACAAAGCTACTTGGCACGAAATCCAAATCAAGTTTCAGCAAATTGAAAACAATTTTTTCCTAGAATCTGAGAAAGACTATACACAAGCCATATCTCCCAGACTTGAGTGTGAACCAATTTGTCAAACCTTTTTGGGAATTTTTTCTTTAAAACCAAACACACCAGGGTGGATATTTAAAGCAAAGGAAACACGCAGGCATCTTCCAAAATCTCATCTCCCATTTCAAGAGAAATTGGTTGGCAAAACAATTTTTTTAAGCTTAAAATACCATTTCAAATGCTGAAACCTTTCTTTGAAAAAAAATTTGGCTTACTTACAAGACATATCCAATTCGCCCATCGGGTAAAAGCATTGGTGTCATCGCCATCCCAGCAGGAGTTGGTCCCCTGCCGTATATTAGGGGCTGCAAAATAAAAGGTACTTCTATAAAAATGAACCCAATAAGCACAACCATCATATCATTTAAATTATATAAGTTTAAAATAAGGAAGCAATCATACTAGTAAGAGGCTAACAACAACGTGAGTAATAAGATGACTGTCAATTTTTTGGGGTAAGACCCAAATTAAATAATCAAACTCATGCATTTAGTCAGTAAATTGCAGATTGATCAAGGAAAATGAAATGCATATAATCAGAGCATACTGATCCCGTCCCGTCCCATCCCGATCCCGTATGAACGGGATGGGATAGGGATGGGTCTATCTCGTCTCATCCCGTCCCGTGCCCACCCCTATGTGAAAGCATTGTCTTTGAACATTTCAAAGGATCCAGTACAAACATATATGCTACCTAGCGCATGTTAACTATGAATCGAAAAAGAGAGGGAAAGGGACAAGAGCAGTGTTGCACCTGGCCGTAGCCTGCAGCAGCACTTTGTCCATAGCCTGCAGCACCATATCCTGCTGCCATACCACCATAAGCTCCACCAACTAACCCATATCCCATGCAATGTTCTAAAAATCGCTAGGCGGTGGGCGGGCGGCCAGCAGGTGCCTAGCGCCTAGGGGCCTAGGCGGGCGCCTAGGCGGTTTTAGATTTTATATTATAATTTTCATAATTTACAAAAATTTAGCATAATACATTAATATTTTATCAATTACTTCCAATTTAATGCCAGAATACATATGAAAAATTTATAAACATGAAAAATTAAGCTTACATTAAAATTTATAATAGCATAAGTTGCATAACATAGAGTTTCATAGAGATTAGAGAGAAAAAAGAATTACATACTTGATGAGTTGATGGTACCAACCTGTGTTCTAAAAAGCGGCCTGAAATAGGAGCTACTTGAGAAAGAAACAGTCTCTTGGCATTTTACCATGGCAATTGCTCTATCAACTACAACTTTCGCTGCAAAACAATATGCAAAAAATAATTATGTGATAAACAGAAATGTCAGTGAAAGTAGAAATAGACAAAACCTAGTTCTGCTACCTTCAACAAGTTGTCCAAAGGGAGAAAATGCATAACAATCTTCTTGATGGTTCACAAATCTTATCCTTCTATGATGAAGCCCAAGAGACTCAATCAATTAATTCCCTTACAACATTCCACAACTCATAGTCAAACATGAATGCGTAATGTGAATGACAAACACATATTAAGAAAGGTCAGGGATAGTAGTGTACTCACAACTTTTGACATTAGTTTGCGCCTGGGATCCATGGACAATACTCCAAATGCACAGTTAGCACAAATCCTGCAAATAGCTGCATCATCAGACAAAATGAACTGATCAAAGGACCATATCTGAAGAGAGAAAGAAGATGGGCATTGGTGCAATGAAGCAACTCTGAATTATAATGGTCAGATATACCTAATTGAAAGTTTGTTTAAGATAAATAGTAAAGAAGACTTCTACTGCCACCATTGTTCTCAATGTCTCCAAACAAGTTGAAACTTGAAAGTGCTCCTGAATTTCCTGCTGGCCTTTTGATGCACTCTATTGAATGCAGAATCTTCAAGCTTTACCATTATCCTGTATAGGAGTACATAAGCAGCAGCAAATTCCACATATTCTTCAATGATGGGTGAAAAAACACTGTCCTCAGAGGTACCACCAATTGTTTAGAATAAGCTGCCATTGAATCTATAATCATGGAACAGCATTGACTTGTTTCTTATTTGGGCCAAAAAATCAGTGTGTGAGATTCAATATCCATTTGAACATTAACATAGGCTCGTTTTTCATAAGAATCATAGTGAGAAATCCAATACATTCGTCCTCTGATACACAAGCCCACAAGATACAAGAGAAAGGGGCACATGAAATGTTGGTTAGTTAATGCTGAGGGCAACAATCATGTTTACTTACAAGTTACAAATATGGCGGAAATTTCATATTCTATCTTCTAACAAGTATTAATAAGATAATGAATGGATTCAAAATAAAAACACCTGATAGATTTCTCAAATATCTTCAAAACTCAAAAGTACTTTCAACTAAAAAAGAAAAAGATTTGAAACAGCTACAAAGCCTACAAGCATTACATCCTAACAATACTTATAAGTCCTTTATGAAGACGACCAAATTAGCTTCCTCTGCTTTATACTCTTAATACTCATTTTACAAATCTTTTTGTTTAGAATTTGACGAAAATTAGTTTGTCTGAAGAAGACAAATTTCTTCATTATTTTAGAATATATACCAAGGTGGTGACTGATTTATCTATAATAACTGAAATAAACCTCATGAAATAAACTCGGCAGCTGTACAGTGACTCAGTGAGCATCCACCGTAAATGTGAAGGTAAGAAAGAAGATGAGAAGTTATATTGAATCTTGATATTACCTTGCAGGCTTGCAGCAGAGAAGCAAAAAAATGCAGCGAATCAACGAAAGCTTCGCTTGCAGGCTTGCAGCGCAGCAGCAAAGAAGCAAAAAGATCGATTGGTTCACTTCCTCTTCTTCGTCTTCCCCTTCTTCCCCTTCTTCTTCTTCTGCTTCTTCCCCTTTTCTTCTATCTGTTTTGTTTGCAAAAGCAAAACCTAAAATTTCGTAATGGTCGATTGAATTTGGTTTTGGTTATTTTATTAGTTATTTGCAACCAGCAAAAAAAAAAAAAAAAAAAAAGCCCAGCCCGCCTAGGTCCGCCCAGATCCGCCTAGATCCGCCCAGACCCGCCTAGGCGCCCTGTCCGATTTTTTCCTCCGCCCAGCAATTAGTCGAGGCGTTTCTCTACCTACTAGCGCCTAGGCGGCCGCCCAGGCCGCTTTTTAGAACACTGATCCCATGTGTGGTGGATAGCTAGAAAGTAAAGAGGACTTTGGCATATTGGAACCTGCATCAGATTTCCGATGGGCCTGTGGCTTTGCCAGAGAACACTCGAGAACTTGACCTGTTAATGAGAAACCCAATCAATGTCAAATACTAGGTCTAAGTTATGAAAAGTATAAAGCATGCTCATGGAAGATCTGAAAAGAGCATCACCATCCATTTCATACGTCTCGATGTTCTTGAGTGCTTTCATGGCACTTGATCTTTCTGCAAAGTGTACAAAGCCAAATCTGCTCTTTTCCTGTCCGCACTTGGCAGGCGGTAACACTACTTTTGTGATCTCTCCATGGTGTTTAAACAACTCTTTCAACTTATCCTGAGTTACATCTTTTGGCAAGTTTTTCACATACAGAGCCTTAACCTGTAGCAAAACCTCAAAGCTATCATTCAAGCAACAGAAATCATAGAACTCTAGGAATACTTCCACTCTAGAGCAATAGCATTTTTAGCGAGTGGGATATTTGATCTTAAGCCTTTGGCAAACTGTAAATAAAAGGATAACCTTAGACGTCCATGCTGGAGCATCTACATGCATGAGGAGGCTCATGCCACTAATATCGTCATCTCTAAAACAGTAATACTTCTTAATTTTAACTGTTTTGTGAGAGTTTCCTTTTAGGATTAGGATATCTTATTACATTTTGTGATTAAAGGCTTGGATCTAGTTTTACTTAGTTTAGATTAGAGTTTATGTTTATTTTTTACAAGAGAAGAATTCATTTGTTCCAGGGAAAAGAAAAGAAAAGAATTAAGAAATGAAATCCTAATTCTTCAGATGACTTTTGTGATTTCTTCTTTAGAAGATATATGTCTCTGCTTCTTCCACAATCTACTCCATACACCAACATGTCTACAGAGTAGATTTTAACACAGATAACCAATTAGAAAATAGCTGTCGTCAAACCCAATAAATGAGTTCAATGACCAAAATATCATTCAAACAATTGTTAAAACTATTTGGGATGATGAAAAGAAATTCCACTTGTGAGATGATTCATAACCCGATTAACTCATTTGATCTTTGACCCAATGATTTCAGTAATTTTGCATGCATATGAGCAGTTATGATATGCAATGTAGTGAACCTTCAAAAGTATTAAACATTGCAATCATGGTTTGTAAGCACCAGATAAATAAAACAAGAAAAAAGGAAACAGAAACCTGTGAGGTGTTGGCGACAGATTCTGAATTCTTTGAATCAGCCCAACTCACTGTCGGAGAATTCTTGTCTAGTTTAAAATCAGAGTGAGACATCTTCTGCCTTGAATACTCAGCACAAGCATGATTGTAATACCTAATAAATGCAAATCCACGGTTACGGCTGGGGTTCTGTGGATCCTGCAAAGTAAAAGGAAATACGAAAGAAAAAAAAAAGTTCAGCAGGCCTTCCCAATATGGTAGGAACTGCAATATTTGCTAATCGATCCTATTGATACATGTAGCCACGGCGGAACTAACAGTGTCTACAATACAGCCAAACTAACCTTCACCCATTCCACGAGAACAACTCCTGGTCCAACCTTCATCACAATTTTCTTTAAATCTTCCTTTGCCCATTCCCTGGGAATGTCACCAATGAATAACCTATATTTCGCCTGAGATGACAAAACACTTTACCTTTTTTCCCTGGCGAAGAGAATTTAGGTAAGAGTCCAAGAGATGGTGGAAAATAAATAGTCAAAATAAATAAACTGAGCAAGCTTGAAGGAAAGAAATTGAAAGCATAACAAACATGATTTTTTCACTTTATTAACTAGAAATATGTAACACCCAAACTATGATAACTAGTTACCTTCAGTTCAGTCCCGTTTAAATCTTCAATGGCTTTCGCAGCCAATTCTTTAGTTCTAAAGGTCACAAATGCATAGCCCGTGTTCTCTGCTGAGTCTTTGCCTTTCATTATTCTAGCCTATTGTTGTACACTTGGAAAGTGTCAGCTCTTGCAAAGAAGACATGACAAAATACACCATCATAAACAATCAGACTGCTTACCTCAGTAACCTCTCCTACATCCTTGCAGAAGTTCCTCAACTCTTCTTCAGAAGCATCCTGAGGAATGCTACCAATGTATACCTCAGAACCCTGCGGAGGAAGAGCAAGAAGCTCAGCATACTTTTTGCTCTCATCAACATCCTCTTCCGTGGTAGTTTTCATCTCATCATCATCACTAGCATCACC
The DNA here is from genome assembly GCA_963556465.1 of Berberis vulgaris. Classification (NCBI taxonomy): domain Eukaryota; kingdom Viridiplantae; phylum Streptophyta; class Magnoliopsida; order Ranunculales; family Berberidaceae; genus Berberis; species Berberis vulgaris. Next base: position 12,660,499 of record OY747130.1, on the reverse strand, counting down.
CTGTGTTTCAGCTCCATCAGCATCCATGACCTCTTCTGGCTCCTCTTCTTCCACCTCCTCTTCCTCTTCCTCTTCCTCTACCTCTTCATACTCAACTTCTTCATCTGACATTTCCTCAGGATCATTGTCTCCATCCAGATCCACCTGTTCTTCAGGTTCAACTGGTTTTTCTGGTTCAGCTGCCTTTCTGGCTGCAGCAGCACTTGCCTTTCCCTCTTGGCATCTTATGCATTTATTCAAATAAGCTTGCAAGGCAACTGTGAAGAAAGCACAGAAGCCAGATGCATTTGTAGGAGGAAGTATGATAATGCCGAATGATGGAAAAATGAAAGGGCAAAAGGAGTTGTAGAGTAAGAATAGTGATCGAATACATGCCATGATATATGGCTTCAAGGAGTTTAGCGTGAAAGACTTTCACAAAAGGGAGATTAAGTAGCAACAAAAATAATAAAGACAGGCAAGAGAGAAAATTGAATGATAAGCAAGAGGATGAGGATGATGATCAGCAGGTGTAAAATATGAAGAATGAATTTCTTGAAATTTAGACATCAGGCTGCTGCTAAAAAATAGTGGCCATTTAACTGCTCAACTATCTACACTCCAGCAAAAAAACATTCACCAAGAAGAAAAGAAGAAAAGAGGAAAAGAGAATATAAGAATTTGAACTCGAGATAATTTAACTTCAAAAAATGAGTGAATAAATGTAATGCATCAAACAATTCGACGTGAAAACATAGTACGAGAGTTCTTAAAGAAAAAATTTGCATTTTCATGGCAATAAAACAAGGTAGACCTGCAATAGATAGGAGAATTAAATAAATTACACGCTAAAATGCAAGTCGCACAAATTATTCCAAAATGGGCCAATTGTTAGCTGACTCAGACGATTAATGCATCAGAATAAAAATGAGATGCAGCAAATTACAATAACACAAACACAAAGATTGGTATATAGAAAAAAGTAATGCTTTATTGAAACTCATAAAATGGAAACGAGTATTTTACACAAAGATTACAGATCCAAGTATAACAAAGTAAGGCAACCAATTTCTAGCGCACTATGGCTAATAAAGTACACCTACACATTCAGTTATTGAAATTGTGTCCACACACTCTGAGCAAATTGAGAAACAGGTAAGTATGCCAATGGCACAAATCTAACTCTAGACTCAAATTAAAATAAATTTATATGTGCCAACCAAAATTGAAAAATTGAAGACACATGAGCATGGGTTGAAGAAAAACGAATATACATATATACTGTGCACATGAGTGATAAGACTAGAGAACAAGCCTTCCATTAGAAAGTTGATCAGGGTGCCACTAATAAAAACTAATGATAAAATAGACAATGACCTCGCTTCATTTCCCTTCATTATCCAACCCAAATATCTAAGCACTTGTTTTGCTGCCTTCAAAATACTAATCTAGTATGTGCTTCACACATTGAATATTCCAATATGAATCACTGGCCTAGGCTGGAGGGATGTTTTTGGTCAAAGATCAACCCTCATTTGTATTCACTATCCACTTCAAAAGAAGAGATAAATACAGTTTTGTGCATTTGGAATCCTAAAGCACTATGAGACTTAGTTATTGCAGGCTTACAGCAACATCCCAACTGTAGCACCCACCATTTGCCATTCAGGCTACATGCAGCCACGTGAAAGTGGCACCTAAGCAAATGCTGATCACCCATTGCCACATATCTAAAAATGGCCGAATCAAATTCTCGCTCCCATTTCCCTACTCGGCCTCAATCTTTTCCATCCTCTTATGCCACTCCCAATCTTTTGTTGTTATTACTACCCATTAACTAAGTGCTAGGGTCCAACTAAGTGCTTAGACGGTTCAGTTCATCTAATGAACCATTATGTAAAAGGTGATCAATTTATGATTTTTTTCACTCAAAATTACTAAAGCAAGAAGCTTTTAACGGATATCAAAGACTAAATACAACTCAAACGAGGGTTTGGATATGAGAGCAAGAGCAAGAAAGGGTGAAAGTTGCCCTTTTTAGTGAAGGAAAAAAATGTAGTTTACAAGACGAATTCGGAGAAAGTTTCATCAAGGACTCGTATCAAGTAATAAAAACACATATTTTGGGGGAAGAATGAGAATTAATGAAAGAAAAGAGAAACCCTAAAACAGAAGAGAGAGAGAGAGAGAATCACCAGAGAATAGAAAGCAAAGCTGAGCTGAGTGTGAGCGACTTTGGTTTGACAAGCGAATGAAGACGTCAAAAGAGAGCCAGCGAGATCGAAAGCTAACAAAACTCTCTATTTTTCGCTTCTTTTAAATAAACAAAGGCAACCAATCAGAGAAACTAGGGTTTCTATCCATCGATGTTGGTTGTTGTCTTCAGTCTCAGTGACGGAGTCAAGAAATTTTATGAGAAAATTCGAATAATACATAAATAACTAATAAATATACAAAACACCAATTAGTAAATAAAACTCCATCTAATCTATGGATCCGACAAGCTACTTTGTAGGAAGCACAAACAAAAAAAAATGAGGAACAAATCAAATTGGTATGTAAAGTTAGAGTCCGTCTAATTGGCGAGGGATGCAGCGAGGAAAACAGCGAGGGACCCCAGAAGGGGGAGTGGACGGCTCTCCCTCCCCCTTGTGGGGTCCCTCGCTGCATCCCTCGACAATTAGAATTTTACGTAAAGTTAATGGGCATGAATTAATTTCAAATGTAAAATTAGATGTGAACACAAAAATTTGGTTATTTACAATTTGTCGTCTTATCATAAATAACTAATTAGAGGTTATCCCATCATTAATCATTATTACAGTCTTCCCCCAGACTAACGGTCAACGTGCATTGACTGTCAAAATGCTCACGTTGATTATCAAAATGTCTTCAAACAATAACCCATAGATGAACCTCAAGATACAAACATGTATTTTGAGAAAAAAAATTAATGGATCCAAATTTCATGCATCTCCAAAAAAAACCTATGAATAAAATACAAAAATAGACTTCGATACGAATTCATCTTGAGAAAATACATTAAAAACCCTTCTCCTTCCTCAAAGCATGAAAAAGATGTTGCGGTTGTTGGTGGCTGATAGTGATGGTAAGAAAAAAAAAACTAAATCAAGCAAAAATGGAGGGAGAGGAAGAGAGTAGGAGGCGAGGTGGTTGCCGGTGTTGCAGTAAACAGAGAGAGAGAGAGCAGGAAGGGAGAACAAAAAAAGAAAAATGGCAGGACGGGACCGAGTCGTCGACATCGCAATGGGGCATATTAGAAATAAAAATAAAAAAATTTAAAGTCAGTGGGGGCAAGTGCCCCCACGTGGCTCCGTCCCTGTTTTCGGTCAAGTTGATTCGATTGTCAACTTGTATTTTATTACGGAAATGCCCCCTTGCCTTGACTGGTTTGGTTGCCTTACTGGAAAGTGGCCAGCCATGATCCATGCAAGTGCCTAGTGTCACGAGTAGGGATGGCAACGGGGCGGATTGAGGCGGATTTGAGCAAATTCATCCCCTATCCGTCAGGAATAACGGATCTCCAAATCCGCCCCGCCAATCCGTTTATAAATTTATTTAAAAACCGCCTCCGCCCCGCCCAAAATATCCGTTAACAAAATTTCTTCATTCATACATACATACATACATACATACATACATACATACATACATACAGTAAAAAATACTTCTACAAAGATCATTTCTACATACAAAAAACCATACAACAAATTTAAAAAAAAAAAAAAAATGATCTAAAAGAATGATCTTAGATCTGAGATATCTGATGGGGAGAGGAAGGCGGATATGGAGGTGGGAAGCTTCGACTGTGAGAATCTGATCTCAATCTCTGATGGGGAGAGGAAGGCAGATATAGAGGTGGGAGACTTCGACTCGACTGTGAGAATCTGAGACTTCGACCCTTTGTCTTCAAGTGAGGATCTGTGTGTAAGAGGGAGAGGCGAAGGGAGATCTGTGTCTGGTGTGTGTGAGAGGCGAAGCCGAAGGGGGATCTCTCTGCGTGACTGCGTCTGGTGAGTGTGAGAGGCGAAGCTGAAGGGGGATCGATCTGCGTCTGGCGTCTGGTGTGTGTGAGAGGTATGAGGGAGATCTCTCTGCGTCTGGTGTGTGTGAGAGGGAGAGGTTCTGGTGTGAGTGAGATCTCAGGGAGGGCGACTGTTTGTGTGTGTGTGAGGTAGGGTTAATCCCTTTATATAGCTGAAGGGTATTTTTGTAAATTTACCGGTTAAACGGATATCCGTGGGGCGGATATGGCCAAATTCGTATCCGCCCCGATTAATAAACGGATACAGATCAGAAATTCGTATCCACCCCAAGATCCAGGGACCCTTTACCGAATCCGCCCCACTGCCATCCCTAGTCACGAGCTTTCTTTTCTCAAGTACTTCCCGTGCGACACTATCAAACTTTGCCTCGACTTATCAAAGAAAACTACTTAGCCTTGCCCACGAAAGACTTACTTAGACTATGGAAAGCTAAGCAAGCTAAGAACACAAGAGAGCTTAAGAGAACTAGAACTTGTATTGTTTGAATTCTCTGAGGTGATTACAACAAATGAGGCCTTAGCCTATTTATACAACTCCACCTCCTCAATGGACGGTGATGATCAATTTGATCTAACGGTCTACAATGAACTTCTACACACTTCCTTAGAAATATCTAAGGACTAGAATCCTATAGAACTCTATGGAATTTTATGGAAGGTTCTAGAGAACTCTCTAGAACAATATGGAATACTCTACATTATTTACACTTGCTAACCTCACTTGGCTAGGCAAGAAGATAGTTGTGACACCAGGTATACCCATTGCCAGGGGTGGTGAGTTGGAGCATATCAGCAACAATTCAAGGCAGCCAGGACTATAGTGACTTTTGAGTCAGGGTAGGGATTTTTTACATTTCTATACATTCTATAGATTATGTTTGTGGTTGTGTTTTAAAGAGAATGGGTAAAAATGTAAAAAAAAACCTACCCTAACCCAAAAGTGACTAGAAACCCTGGCTGCCAAGAATTGTTGGCATATTACACCATTTTTTTGGCATATTAGACCATTTAATATCATGAAAACTACATGTCGTAGGTACACGCGATCGTAGAAAACAATGTTGTTATATAAGACTCATTTTTTGGGGGTAGGCAGGGACTAATTAACACCATAGGTTCTACTGTCTCACATCACCAAACAAATTTTTTCTCTCCCATCTCCTCCCTTTCTATCCCACATCACCAATTGGAATGCACATCTTTTTAGAAACAAAGAACCCAAACCCCCATTAGAAACCACTTTCACCATCAACCACCCCCCCCCCCCCCCCCCACACACACACACACACAAATCCCTATATTTTCCCTCACTCTTTCAATTCAAATTTAGTCAATTCGGCCACCATAGGGGTGCCCATGATCACCTCTCAAGCTGACGCGTCTTATCCACTTTTATTTCAAGTCTTATCTCCACTGAAGAGGAGAGGTTTTGTATTGCAGTTAGAATCATCCTTTGATTCTTCTGCTTCAAATGCACTGTTAAGCTGAATCGACATCAAGGTCAATTGTAACCTATAGCAGCCATGGTGGATGCAACTTCCCAGTCGCCCATTTCCCATTTTGTTTTTGTTTTTGTTTTTGTTTTTGTTTTTTTCTCCTTGCCCCCCCCCCCCTCCCCCACGCAACTACAAGTTTTCCACTCGCAGGTGCCTCCGTGAGGGCAATTTTTTCCCTCGTGCAACCCACCACAAGTAGGAAATCCATCATCACAGAGGTCATCGTGAGGGCGAGGAAAAAAAACCAAAAACAGAAGATTGAGAGAGATATTTGTTGCGTGAGCTGTTGTGGCTGTGTGGGAGAATAAGAGAGAGTGGGAAGATGAAGGACGTGCGATGATTGGAGAACTCGGCGACCGCTGCAATGGCTGGGACGATATCCGCCATACCAAAAATCAATCTCCAGCTGCATAGCAACACCTTAATCTTGCACAGACAACCATCACCGCAGCCCCATCTCCTCTATCTCTCGTCGTCGCAGGTCGTTTCTCACCGTCCCTTGCAATTGATCGCCCCCTTCCTCACTAGACCACATCATACAGGAGCAGTCGATCACAGCAGGGTTATGTTGTTGTTGTTGTTCTTGAGAAGAGAGGGCGAAAGAGAAGAGTGAAATAATTGTTTAAATTAGTAGTGTGGGTTAGTAAGTCAAGAAAATAAAAAAATAAAAATTGATTTGGTGGTGTGAGATAGTAGAAGATGCGGTGTAAAAAATTTGTTGCCTTTCTTGTATGGCAGGAAAAAAAAACACTATGCAACAATAAGAGTTTTCTTACTTTTAAAAAAGTGGAATCTTCACTTCACTTCTTGTATTTAATGCAGTTAAATAAATTAAAAAATCACTTTCTTCTCTCCTCTAGCTCATCTTCGTCATACTTTATATTAAATTGAAAAATTGACTTTTTGATCAATGAGGAATCCAGTCTTGTCTGTAGGGTGGTTGTTATTCTTAACAATTCGCCATTACACCCCATTTCATCCAAAATCCATCAATTGTGCAATTTGGCTTGACAATGATAGTTGATGTTCTTACTAATTTTTTTTAATAACCCATCGATTATAGATCAAGCTCTAATGTTGTGGTGGTGTATCTTAGCTATGATGTTGTGTTATCTTTGAATAATAACTCACATGGGGTGGACCATAGAGAACATGAAAATACAATCCCTTCATACAACACGATTCTATGTATTTTTTTTTTTTTTGGGGAGGAGTGCCTAATTTAGAACTATGTGGGAGAGGAGTTATGTCTAATAAACCCCCCAAAAAAGTTGCACCTCCAATGGATGTGCAAAAAATTGTTCACTTTTTTTACTACATCTTAGATTTGAACACTCTGATGTAGTAGCCAGAAGACAACCTTATAGAATTTTCACCCATGAGTGGAAAGCTAAAGCAAATATATATATCGCTAAGCGGTAGGTAGGCGGCGAGCAGGGGATTAACGTCCAGAGGCCTAGACGGTTCTTTTTCTGTATTATAAATTATAAGCATAATAGCATGTAAATTACTTCCAATGCCAATATACATATGCAAAATTTATTAAAAAAGATAGACTCTTAATTTTGTTAATTTTTTTTCAAACTGAAAATAAAAATATTAAAAAAAATTCAAAAACTTGCCTAGGAGGATTTATATATATATATATATATATTTTCCATCCTACCCCTCACACTGTACTCGGAAGGTGTAAAATTTCAAGTTGGTAATCTTGGTGTGTGGGGGGGAATGTGGTGGAAAAGGCGATCCGCCCTTATCTCCATCTATTTTGAATGTCGTCCCCCCATTCAAAGTCGAAGAAAAAAAATTGCAAAATGGATTAAACACATATTTCTCCATGTCATGTAATTGTGTCGAACAAGAAATTTTTGTTTTACCACCCATGAGATGCACTTGGGGTTGGAATGTCAATTTGTTTTGCTTACCACCCCATGGGTGGAGATGTTCTTATGATTAAGTCTTTTTGTCGCATCAAAGATGTCGCACTACATCTCACATACCCCTTTTTGCTTTTCACCCCATGGGTGGAGATGTTCTTACGACTAAGACTTCATGTCGCATTTATCTATAAATGAATAGTTCATTAATTGGTCGCTAGTTAATAATTTATTAATTTATAATCAATTTTCTATTTTCAAAGCAAATATGTGCATGTATCTTATGAAAAACCATAGCCATGGATTCATGTACCAGTCAAACTTTCAAATGAGTATTAAAAAGAACAAGATATAAGGGTTTTAAAGATATATATACATATATTCTTAGAACTAGAAGATAAAGTGGCTTAGAATTTAATGCCCATGTATATACATAGGACATGATCTTTATATAAACAATCTATAAGACCCAAAATCATGTCATTTTGTTCCTCCATAACGTCTCATTTGAAAGGAGTAAAAAATCTACATTAACTGTGAGATGAGGAGAGCGCTATGGGAGTATAAAAATGAACATCCTTCTTTTACTAATTTTTGCAACAACAGATTCAAGAAAGGTATCAGCTCTCCATCAACCAACCAACAATATCAAACACTCTAGGTCAGCATGGTATTTGTCGGATTAGATGAAAAATTGCAATGTGAAGAGGCACAAATTAGTAAAATATCCCGAGTTAGGAAAAACATTGTATGAGTGGTTTCTCCAATATCAAAAGAAAACGAATATGAATGGAGAAATGATTTTTTATGCATTATGAATTTTATTTTGTTTGTATGTATTTTAATCAGTTATTAATTTATATATTCGATAGGCCCTAAGAAAAGTTAGAAAAAATTATCATCTTATTCAGTAAGCGAAATTATTATTTTAATACAAAGGCTCGACAGGATCAAAGTTTTTTATTATCTAAGCGAGGTTATTACTTTATCGAAATTCATTTATTGAGGTTTTACTGTACCAAGGTGTAAATTTTAGAGCATCTCCACCCATGGAGTGAAAATGGAAATGCAAAAGAGAATTTTTCATCCCCATTGGGTGATATTGTTGTTTTGGTTGTTGATGCATCCAATCAGTTTTTGTTGATCTCGAACCTACAAAACGAACAACTGTGAGCCAGGGACCACCATTGTGGTGGATGAAGGCACTCTGATGCTTAAGTCAAGCGATGGTGCAAGGAAGAATGAAGACAATGTGTATGCGTACATTTCTTCATCCCTTCGTTCACTTTTTATAGTGAGTGTTCTCTCATGAACTTTTTATGCTATCGAGGGTGTAATGGAAGGAGGAGATCTCGTCCAGAATCTTACATGTGCATTACTAGTCTTTTCGACACTTGGCTCTGTTTAGGACCCAATGCTTGATTCGATTAAGAATTGATTTGTGCGAGTGGATCTCGGGCCTGTGACAACTCGAGATTTGTGTCCGGCCTGATATTCACATAATTATTACATAAAATATCCTCTAATTTATACTTGTTAGTGCAATATTATATTATATTTTAATTATTTTGTTTTCATGTTTTTCTTGTAGGAATTTGAGCTTAAACGATGAAATCGCCTTAACGCGATAAGTTTGAAATAACTAGCCCAAAGTGGTGCGGATGGTGAAGTAAATAATAAAGCCCAAGCCCAAAAACTGACATAGAAACCCAAACCCAAACCCAACCTAACAATGAGAAAGAAAGAAAACCCTATTTAGTCTTCATATCTCCCCTTTCCATTCTCTCTCTTCCACGTCTCTTTTCTTCCTCTCTTTTTCCCAGCCATCAACACCACCTAATCACATCCACTCTGCCGGCGATTCTCGCTCGATAGAAGGACCGACAGTCACCCAACCTTGTCACCTTCTCTACACCTCACATCCCATATTCCATCAGGGCCTCACCCTCCTCCAGCCTCAACCACCAACAACACTCTGTTCCATCTCCTGACTTCATCATCTCATCAGCCACCCATTGCCGAGGCAGCTCACCACAATAACTCACAAAGAAACAACACCTCACACCACCGTCATATCTGTCTCGCAACAACCCAACCGTCATCGTTTCCCTTCCCTGACGCAAAACACGACCACCAACATCACCACCATCAGAGCCACCACCACACCATCTAGCCACCAACAAAACGCTGCACATCACCATTTCTACCATCATCAGAATTCCTTCCTCGTCTCTCTTCGTTCCCTCTTTCTCTACCATCACAGAAGAATAGGAGCAGCAACAGAGCACGCGAGGAAGAAAACAATCTCACCGGAGCTCCCTATCTCTCGTCCCTTTCTCTCTCATCCGTGTGTCCACTCTCGTGTCTACCTCTTTTGCAGGTTCAACAAATAAGAAAAAAGACAAACCAAAGCAGGGACGAAAATGAAGTGAAGCAGAGTTTGTTGAGGAGAAGACGCAAGGAATTTGGCGGGAAGAAACTATTTTTCAAAACAACTTCTCTATTTGCACCGCGCTTGTTTGCTTTGTACCACCATATAGCATAACATCCATTGAAGAAGAGATGTTAGCCCACATAGCCGCCGTATTCACCTCCACCATGGGTCTCTAAACCCCACGCCGAGGCAAAGATAAAACCACAGGGTTTCCTAGAGTTTGTCGTATTTGAATTACTATTTTCTATATGCTTCAATGTTAAATACAACTGATTTCTGAATATTAACAATTTGCTTTCACCGATTATATCCGGTAAAACATCTAGACTAGTCGGTAGTTAGAGTCCTCTTTGTTGATAGTTGAAGTCTGTTTTAATTAATTAAGTTAAACTTGTGATTGTGTGTGTCGTAGAAAGACATGCAATGCTAGGAATTTAGGCCTTTGCTGAAATTAATTGTGAATGTGGATTAATTCTTAGATTAGTCGTAACGATTCTCGAAAACAGTAACTTAGGTTACACAAGTCTCGAAGAACCTGTGGTGGATTCGATGTCTCGGATCACTCCCTCATCATCTTATCAATTTAATTTTTAGTTGTTCAATTTAGGAATTTCCAACTGTTGTAACCCCCACTTTAGATTAGTTTAAATAGATTTCATAATTCGATTGTCTTGTCAATAGTCATGGGATTGACCAGTATTTGTCACTGTCTACTAGTTAGGCAGTCGTGCACTTGCGGTATAACAAGTAGGGTTTATTAGCTTATTAATTTAGGTTAGTAAAATCTACATCAGGGCCTTATTGTTCTGGGCCAAGCCTCAAGACCCTTGTCACTTGGGCTAGCGTGACTTGGGCTTGGGCGTCTGACTTACGGGCTGAACAATAGTTTAAGCATGGGCCTGCATGGGACCTTGTTAAAACTTTTCTCGTGTTAGGGTTGACCCCATGCCATGTGTACGGTTGTGATTGGGTGACTGTTCAATGTCTCATCACTTGTAAACTATTTTTGTCTTTTTCCATAAAATGTAAGGCTCGCCTGGTGCCATATAGAACATCTCTCACCTATTTCTGCGTAATCTCTTGCTTCATCATCCCTAACCTTTCACTACCTAATCTTTATCCTCTTCACATTTCCAATGGCCAACGAAAACATCAACATGCAATCCCTTAATCTTTATCCTCTTCACCACTTTCTCCTTCAACAGTCTTACTATCTGGTATCTATCAAGTTGTGTACTGATAGCAATTTCCTTATATGGAAAAATCAATTTGAAACTAAGGGTGAGCATCCCATCCCGCGATACTAATCCAGTCCCAGTCCCATCCCGTTCCATTCCGATTTTTCCTGGTTCTTTTGGAATTGATCAAACTAGGCACGGGACGGGATGAGACAAGACGGGAAATATTATTCAAAACTAACTCGTGGGAGGAAAGCGATAGGCCCATTTGCATATGAACACTGACAAATTCCTCTCATTGATGCCAAGTCTATCATACAAGTTAAACTAATTTGATGCAAGTATTTATAAATATCAATTTTATGAATTCAAGACTAGACTAGAGTAGGATGAATAATTAACTATGTTTAGAGTAGTTAATTAACTATGTTTAGAGTACACATGAAGAAACAAGAGGATCAAATGATAAACAAATTTTAAATGTTTTCATAGCCTTGATATACCCTTTTGTTTGGGTTCGTAGTATAGGATTAAATTCTAACAAAATTCTAAATGTTTTACTAAAATGCATGTATGTCTTGGACACATAAAAGATACACACATTGGAAAGTTGCACGTTACAAAGAGGAAAAAATATTACCCACCCCCAACTACAAGAGCAATCCTAATAAATATATTAAAATTATTAAAAAATTCAATTCGGGACCATCCCACTTTAGATCGGGATGGGATTAACCAATCCAATAAGACCTGAAAAAAATCAGGATGGGACGGAACGAGATCAGAATGGGATGCCCACCCTAAATCAAACTGATGCCATCCCATCCCGGTCTAGAGTGGAATGGGATCGAGATGGAGATTTTCAATCATGCCCATTCCACCCCGTCCAGAATTTATTTATTTAATAATAATAATAATAATATTATTATTATTATTATTATTATTAATCAAGTTACTCTTCTAAAAGAAAGTTTAGGATGTGTTGAAATTAAATCTAAACATATACTCTTTGAAAATTACTTGCTTGATTTGCTACTATTTGTTTAGATGAAAACTTCAATTTGGATATTTTAGGTCAAATAGAACCAAAGAAAATTTATGATTTTTCACATTTTAGATTGGTCATAAGATAATTATTCTTGTAAAGAATACAAGAAAATGATGGTTTGGGTTAATTTTGAGTTATGTAGTTGGAGATTTGGTAAATAAGCAGTATTTTTCATTTTTGAACTTATATTAAGACAACTTGAGAACATTGCTAAAAAATTATATATTGTATGAATGATTTTTCAACTCATGCATAAATATGCAAGACAGATCTATGAAGGGACTCTTTCCATCTGCCATTATTCATTTGACAAACTTAATTCCATTATAATGTAACCATCCACAAATTTTATATGACATTAAATCTTGTTGTGATGAAAGTAATATGTACATATATTTGACACTATTGGTGTGTGAGCAATGTGAGATGAAATTCTTTTGTTATTCTTCATTGGATGACTATTTAGTATATGTTCATCTCATCCTATCACGTCCCGAACCCATTTGGGATGGGACGGGGCAGGATGAGGTCTATCCTGTTTTGATCCCATCCCAATCATGAACGAGTGGGATGGGATAGAGATGAGGTTCATCCCGTCCCGTGCCCACCCCTATTTGAAACTGCTTTGAAAAGCCAAAAGCTCATCGGCTACGTTAATGGAAGTTTTAACAAACCCTCTCCCACAAATATTGATACAGATGGCAATACCATTGTGAATCCGAAATATGAAAAATGGGAAACTGGAGATGTTCTTAGTATGATCTACACCTCTGTCTCTGAAGAAATTATGTCTCAAATTATTGGTGTCAAATCCTCCCACCAAGCCTGGATTTCTCTTCACAACATCTACACCAACCATTCCAAAGTAAGAAAGCTACAACTAAGCCAAGAACTCATTGTTTGTAACAATAATAATGAATAAATAAATAAAAGGCACATCTTCCCTTACTGATTTTCTAAAAAATATAAAGATATTTATGATGCACTAGAAGCTATTGATCAGCCGGTTAAGGAAGAAGAGAAAGTTATTCAATCTGTTGAAAAGACTAAGTCCTGAATATAAGATGTATTCTACCTTTATACATGCAAAACCACTTGTTTCCTCTTATGAAGAAGTGATTTCCCTTCTTCTTAGCCAAGATATGTTATTCTCATCATTCCCCTCCACCAATGATTTAGTTCAAAACATGGCACTCAATGCTCAGTGTGAGGGTAAAACATGGAACAATACAATAGGAGGTCGTGGACGCCGTTTTGGAGGCAAATATGGTCGAGGATGTCATTTTGGGGGCAAACCTTCAGGTCAATACCATGATTGCTCAACAACTATTATGTTCCATCTAATGGCAACAATTATAAAGGTGTTCTTAGAGTGTCTCCACGAACCAATGCCCCATCTCAGCAAGCTATTGTTCCATCTCAACAAGCCTTTTTCTCCTAATACCATATGCCAAATCTATTCTCAAAGTGGCCATACAGTTGTTGATTGTCTCAACCGTTATAATCAAGCATATGTTGGCACTCATCTTCTTGAAACATTCTCCACAATGACTGTGCATAATTCATATGATCACGATTGGTACCCTTGATAAGTATCCAAAACATTGATTTTTACGCCCCATTTATCTCTTTATTAGTCTCTAATTGGGTTTAAAATTAATTAAATGTCTCTATTTGTTTTGAATTTGATTGTCATAATTTTTTTAGGAAATCAAGAAATGTGCAAATTCAAGACAATTCTACAATATATGTGCAGGACTAAGAGCAATTGGAGAAATTATAAAATCAATGAAATGTACAAAATTCGAGGCATTTGAGCATGTTCGTGACACATGTAGATCAAAAATTTCATTCCAAGACCAATATTATAGAAGTCAACATTTGATTCCAATTAGTGATGATTTATGATGGTGACGTGTGGCAAGTTTTAAGATAAGAACTTCAAGTGTGGAGCATGCAATCATAAAGACAAATAAAACATCAACCCAAAGCATATTCCAATGATCAAATCAAAGAATATTTCATTACCTTGAGTTTTGTCACATGTATCTACCTCAAATTATGACTATCTTAATGTATCTATCCCTAATTATGACTCTATTGATTTTATATAATATGATATGGCGTATAATCAAGGGATTTATAGGATTTTTTCCATTTCTATCTTAGAAGAGAACACTATAAATAGGCTCTCAAACTCTTGGAGAAAAGACATCAAATACATCTAGTTCTTTTTCATACATCATTCTTTTATCTCTAGCGTAGCTTAGATTAATTTTCTTTATTTCGTTGGAGCTTTTGTTCAAGTTACATGCAAGTTTTCAGTTTTGAATTTAATAAAAGTTGATATTTTTATGCATTAGTTATCTTTTAATATGATTAGTTTACTTCCTCATCTAACTTTCTAATTCCACTCTTAGTTTATTTCATCACAATAACAATGGTAGGCTAAACTAGGGGTGGGCCGGACCATTTAACCGGACCGTGCAACCCAAACCGAAGACCGGACCAAACTTTTAAAGCCCAAAATTTTACAGCCCAAGCCCAGCTCGGGTACCCCGAGTTAATTGGGCTTTCGGTTAACCAAAATTTTGGGTCGGTCTTAGTCAAGCCCGAAATTTTCAGCCCAATTTTTTTTAAACTTTTTTTCAGCATTGTTATTGGAGTAATGCTACGGTGCCTGATACCATAGATCTACATCGAGATAAAAGACAATTCCTATCTCGATGCAGATCTACGGTGCCCTGGTACCACCAGGGACAAAACCAGACATGGTACCAGTGCACCTTAGAATTTTCCTTGTTGAGTAATGCTACGATACTAGGCACCGAAGATCTACATCGAGATAAGAAACAACTCCTATCTCGATGCAGATCTACAGTGCTCTGGTACCACCAGGGACCAAACCAGGCATGATACCAGTGCACCTTAGAATTTTCCTTGTTGAGTAACGCTACGGTGCCTGGTATGGTGTCTGGTGCTACCAAGCACTGTAGATCTGCATCGAGATAAGAAACAACTCCTATCTCAATGCAGATATACAGTGTCCTAGTACCACCAGGCATGGTACCCGGGCACCTTAGAATTTTCCTTGTTATTGTTCAGTCCAGTTTTTTTAGCACTGTTTTTTCAGCAATGTTATTGTTAAAATCAAGACCAGAAATTAATTTTTTTTTTCCCAAAATACACAAAGAAAGTATCCAACATTTGATATATCCAAACTAAAAACACCTTACAAATCCAAACCAAACACACAAACCTTACAAATACAAAACTCCTTACAAATCCAAAGACCTGAATATGCAAAATACAAAACTAAAAAACATTAAAAGACCCTTTGTTACCCTCATCTTCATGCTCCTCCATCTTCAATCATCCATTGTAGACTTTATAATAAGCTGATAACCTGAAAATAGACAACAGAGAGTAATGATTTGTAACGAAAATACTCTCTAAAGTGATTGAAACTATCTGTTTTTAAATAGGTGAACTAATTTGTAACAATTAATTGAAAGGTCAAACCAAATAAAACCAGAAATGTATCAACAACAACAATGTGGTCGAATTGCATATGTTGTTGAAATTGCAGCCACCATGTTAGGTGCACTAACATTAATATGAGTTCCCATCTTAGATTGCAATATGGTTTATTAAAAACACCAAACACCAGGGTATTTGAACAGAAGATGAGAGAAGACAATCAATCACGGACTTTAAAACTATTGATTGTATGGATTTTGTAGTAAAAAAAACATTCTAGCCAGGCTGACCCTTTGATCTAATGACTGCCTGCCAAACAAATCTCTATCATGAAAAAAATAGATTGTCTTGGGTTCAAAAATAATGCATGAGGGAAGAGGGTTTATTAAAATTCTTGAAAAAGAATAAAGGGCCAAAGAAAACCACCTTGTATTTGAGATGTTGTTTACAGAAATCATTAATAAATGAAAGAGATGTATCCATTAGGGATTAGACTCACCGTTTCGTTGCAAATGGGCGTCCAACTCCACCAGTTATTCAAGATTTCAAGGGAACAAAAACTTCTTTTTTCTTGGCTTCTTGATTTGTGCCGAGAGGAGGCGGATTTGCAAGATAAAGAAAAGGCTTATTTGCAAGAAGAAGAGGAGGCTTCAAGATCTGTCTTTATTTGTGAGTAAAACCCTATTGAAAAAAAGACATTATATATGATTGTTTTAATATTCGGACCGGAACGGTTATCCGCCGGGTTCTAAAAGTGGGAACCGACGACCGGACCGAAAATTAAATAACCGAGTCGGGCCGGGTTTTTGGTCTTATATGCCCACCTCTAGACTAAATAAAAGATGAAACCTACTTGAGTGATGTAGAGATTTTTTTAACACAAAAAAAACTTATAATTATTTCTATTAATTCTAGATTCAACCAATGAATCAAAGTTGTCAAATCGAAAGATGGACAACGAAGGATTGTGCAAAATGAAGATGTTGACTTGGAAATAAGAATTATATTTATTTTTTGTAATTCTTCAATTATTCATAAATTATAACTCTTCATTGAAAAATCGCTATCAAAAGAGGGGCGGATTAATGATGGTTAAAAAGTTTCTTTTATAATCGAAAGAGGTAAGTGAAATTCTATCTTAAAAATAATTTTTTTTAGCATTGGTATTGAATTAAAAATTAAAGGAATTTATGCAAGTGTTGAAAAAAAATATTTATAAAAATGTGTTAAATTAATTTCTACAAAGCTAAGAAGTGGATTCTCCAATCCTTGAGACATTTCTTTGAATTGGTAAATTTGTTAGTAAATTTCATCCTTAATTTTGAATCGAATTTTGTTTAAAAAAATCATTTTCTATTCTTCAAATCTTATTTCCCTTTTTTCCACCAATTCTTAATCTTTATTTGATATTCTAAAGTGTTTCTAACATTTTGAGCTTGAATCCTTTTAACTTGGTGAATAGGACGATAAGCCTTACGAACCACTTGTATTTTTCTTAGAATTTTGTAGGTAAACTGATAAGAAGGGAACAAAAACAAACAAACAAACAAAAATGTTGATTTGCTTAGACTTTTAGGCGACAAGATTTTTGAGCAAATCAAATGGCGTCGTTGCATATCATCACGTGACAAATGGAAAGCTCAAGAAATTAAAAGCTCAAAGAAGATCAATTGTTTTACCATCCCTCTTCTTTCCTCTCCTATATATATACTTTTTTTTAGAGAATGACCATTTTACATTTTATTATTTTTTAATGTCTCGAAAAGTCGAGTGCAACTTGTAATAATTGGATGTTGTTTTTTTTGGTAGATTGTTAGCTTTAGGATACAATTAATTTACTTGCACAAAAAAATCAATTAAAAATATATTGGAAGTTGTATTTATTTGATTTACGGCTTGCACAATATTTTAATTGATTTATCTAAAAAAATCTGACTTCTTTACCGAGACCAGTAAACTATCTTTGCATCTATAATTGCTTGATTGCGTGTTTTTTTATTTAGACACCTACCGAAGTAAAAAAGATTGCTCTTTGAGTAAGACTAAGTTTTTTTTGTAGTGGACAACCATTGGTATTGTGGGGGACATAGCAATTGCTTGAACCAAGAAGAAGTAGCTCTCAAAGAGTATTTCTCTTTACCCCCACGGAGGAGACCTTGTGTCCGAGCTCACAAGTTAGTAAGTATCCATTTCAGACACATTGTTTTAGTGGCTTGGGTGCTGAGTGAAATTTGATTAAATTTTGCTTGGTGTTTGTTTATGTTTAGGCAATTTAACAACTGCGTGGTTCCATATGTTAATAAACAACCATAAACAGAGAGAGCAAACCTAGCCCTATTTTTGAAACTGGTGGGATTTTATCACCCACCTCATCACTCCAGTTGTGTGAAATCAAGACACATAATAAAATCAACTAAAGATTAGAGCCAATTAGAACGGTGTTCATAGGACAACCAAGACCAAGGTAAATCTACTGAGTTTTGTGTTGACAAAAGCTAAACATGACGTTGGTTTTAATCATTCAATGAACTCTGGGAGGTCGCTACCACATGGGTAACTCACCCGGTACGCCAAGTCACCAGTAAGCTACGAACCACAGAAGGATGTGGTGTAACTATCAGTTTTGGTTAGGAACACACACCCTAAGTGCGTAACTCATCATTCTCATATCAATCGGTCTATAGAGCGGTAGCACAAATACTGTTCTTAATTAGACCGCATGATCTCCTACCACTTATGCAATAATCCGGCTTCTTGCAAGCATAACTTTGACCTCCTGATTTTGGACTTTGTATTGTTGGATACAAGCTTATAGAATTATCCTTTAGCACCCCATCTAATCAGGCGATAAAAGATAACAGTGTGCGCCCGCTGGTTTTAATCAATCTTGTTCCTCACAGACTCACAAGATAACATCCCTTTAAAACGTTGTTTGCTTAGATTAGACATTTGTGTGGTTAAGCGGTGATTGTTGCTTGTGTATGCCTCCTTAACAATCGTTTAGGGATAAGCACTCTATGCATTTTGTCATTTTCATTCTTCCATCACACTATTCTTCTTTTATGAAAGATTGGGAATGACCCAACAAACACTTGGTTCGTTACCAAAAATTTTCTGACCACCCTAGCAATTGCTTGATTCGTTCCAGAGATTTTTCTAGCCACCATGACCCACTATTTACCTCTTCACCAAACTCTACTCCATTTGTTTTCCCACCCTCCTCTACACATGTCTCCTCACACTGCCAAATCAACATTGAGATGGCAGAGGGTTCGATTTGGGAATATAATGTTCATTTTGCTGCTAATGTGCACAGATGCATTGAGTTGCCCCCTATCACGCCAGTAATTTGAGATTCGGCCAGCTATTATCAATATGTTGCCAAAGTTTCATGGGCTTGATCGAGAAAACCCATATGTCCATCTTGGAAAGTTTGTTGAAGTTTATAATACTTTTAAGAACTAAAACATAGATGAGAAAAATGTTAGGTTTCGCTTGTTTTCTTTTCCCTTAAGGATTGGGCCACTTCGTGGCTAAGCTCTCTTCCTCATCAAAACATGGGAGGATTTAGTTAGAAAGTTTTTAGAAAAATACTTCCCCATGAGAAGGACCCTAGAAATTAAAAGAGACATTAAGGAGTTTTCTCAAACACATGATGAAACTTTATGAAGCATGGGACCGCTTTCAAGGTTTACTCATCATGGCTTTGATACAATGGATTGATTTTCGAGTCTCGAAATATAATTGAGTTCATGCACCAAGGAAAATTCATGTGTAAAACTGGTACTGATGATTATACCTTTCTAGGTGAACTTGTTGATGATTCTAGACAATGGACTGCCCATAGAGACTTGAAACCTAGTACTTCTAGAAAATCGCGTCTATTTGAAACAAATGAAGATTCAAAACCAGACATTAAAACCTTATTCAAGGACTTTGTTAAGGAAATTAAATCTATTGTTACAAAATCTGTTTCCCAAGCCAAAAAGCAAATTCCAACCCTTGTACCTTTTGCTTCAAGGTAGATCATATTCTGATTGTCCTCTATATCTGAGTGGCAATGAACCTCAAGATGAAGTGTGTGTGTGTGTGTTTAATAGTAAACGTAAATCCAACACATTCGGTCAAACCTACACATTTGCAAATCGAAATCATTATAACCTTTACTATGGTGGTGACTTTTATGAGCAACTACCTAGGGGTTCAGAGAATCCTACTAGTTTCCAACACCCTAGGCAACCTAGTGGACAAACCCACAACTCACGCACTTATCCTAGGCACAGTCAACATGGATCTCAATCTAACTAGTGGCATCAAAATCATTATCCACATCAGGGAAAACAACTTCCATACCAGCAGCATCAGCCTATGCCCCTCTCCATGGTTTCCATCCCTCATAATTCCTATGGTCAACCTCAGCATAGCAACTCGTGTGACTTGGTGCCTCAAACTCAATATGATGCTCCTGTACCATCACCAAAACCATCATTGGAGGATATGATGCACCAATTAATGGCTAATAATGCTGCTAATTCCCAAGCCATCCATCAGCTTCAGCAACAGTTGCAACATTTGATTGTGAGAAGGGAAAAATGAACATTTCCAAGCAAACCCATCCCTAATCCAAAGGGTGCTACCCATGCCCATGTCAATGAAATTGGAAGTAGTTTCGACTCACATGGAAAAGTCAAAGCAGTTACCACCCTTCGTTTGGGGCGAGCAATTGATAATGGTGTAGAGCAACCTAAGAAACCTGATGTGATTTCCAAAGAGAGTATTCCTAAACCCACTGAGAAAGCTATAAGTTCTTCTACAACCAATTTAGACCCACTCTCTCAACTTCCCTTAGAGCCAAGAAAGTATATACCTAAGGCACATTTTCCCAAAGTCGTTTTAGGTAGCAAAAAGAACAAGCAATTTCAAGAAATCCTTGAGGTTTTCAAATGAGTGCAAATCAACATTTCTCTTTTGTCAGCTATCCAGAAAGTACTAGTCTATGCAAAAAAATTCAAGGACATGTGCACAAAAAAGAGAAAAGCGGAAATCCCTGAAACTGCATGCCTTACAAGCGATGCCACATTGCATATTCAACAAACTGGTGTGGTTAAGTACAAGGATCTAGGAACCGCTTGTACCATGTTTCATTGGAAAAGACTTTGAAAGTCGCGCTTTGATTGACTTAGGGGCTAGTGTGAACCTCTTACCTTATCATATCTATTTGGAACTTAGGTTGAAGGAGATGCAACCAACAAAAGTAGATCTTAAGCTAGCAGATGAGTCGAAACAGTACCCGAAAGGAATAATTGTGGATGTGATTGTACAAGTTGCAGATTTCTATTATTCAGTTAACTTCATCATCCTAGACACTAGCCCGAGCCCAGATATTCAAATTCATGTCATCTTAGGGCAACCTTTCCTAGCAGCTGCAGAGGCCAAACTTCAACTCTAGAAGCGGTATCGTGTCTGTTTCCTTTGGGAACCTTAAAGCTGAGTTGAATATTTTTAAGGCTATGCAACAGAGAGATAAACTTGATATGATTGGGGGTGAGGAAAAAGCAGAAAAAGTATGTATGATTCAATCTTTTGAGTTTTTAACTCAATCATCAACAGATGATGCATTGTTTCGTTGTCTTTCACATTTTGGTATGGACCAAGATATTGACGAAGCTGTTGAAGAAGTCAACAATACGTTGGATAATGTTCCTATACTGCATATACCTGAGTCTGAGTCGATAACACTTTGTCAATATGAGGAAGAGTTGTATTCCTCGTCTTCCTTTCCAACTCAGTCCCTAGAAAGTGAGTCATCCACAAGCTTTTCTTAATCATTAGACCTTAAGCCTTTGCCAAATGAATTAAGATATGCATTTCTCAGTCCTGAGGAGAGTTATCCAATGATTATTGCCTCAAATCTGACTGAGGAACAGAGTTACATGTTGTTGGGAGTCCTTAAAACTCACAAGTCAGTCATTGCTTGGAGTATTAATGACATCAATGGTGTTGACCCTACTGTTTGTGAGCATCATATTTATTTTGAAGATGAAACCAAAACCTCCAGAGAACTCCAGCGACGTCTAAATCCCATTTTGAAAATGTAGTAAAGGAAGAAGTATTGAAATTCTGGATGAAAACATCATTTATGCTATATCTGATCGCAAATGGGTTAGCCCAGTCCATGTGGTTCCTAAGAAATCAGGAATTATAGTTGTTGAAAATGAGAACAATGAGTTCATGCCACAAAGAGTGAAAAAGGTATGGAGAGTATGTATTGATTATCGCAAGCTAAACTCTAATACTCGAAAAGATCACTTTCCCCTCCCTTTTATTGATCATATGCTTGAGAGGTTAGCATGTCATCCGTACTATTGTTTCTTGGATGGGTATTCTGGATACAATCAGACACCCATTGCATGTGAGGATCAAGAAAAGACCACATTCACTTGTCTCTTCGGTGCCTACGCTTATCGTCACATGCCTTTTGGGCTATGCAACGCACTCGTGACGTTTCAAAGGTGCATGACTAGCATATTTAGTGATATGGTGGAAAATTTTATTGAGATATTTATGGATGATTTTTTAGTATTTGGCTCATCTTTTCACCAATGTCTAAATCACCTCTCACTTGTCTTAAAGTGTTGTGAAGAAAAACACATCATTCTAAATTGGGAAAAGTGTCACTTCATGGTTAAACGGGGCATTGTTCTTGGGCACATTGCCTTTTCAAAAGGCATTGAAGTGGAAAAAGCTAAGATCGATGTCATTTCATCTCTTCTGATTCCCAAATCCGTTAAAGATATGAGATCTTTCTTAGGGCATGTTGGGTTTTATCGTCGTTTCATCAAGGATTTTTCCAAGATAGCACACCCTTTGAGTAGTCTCTTAGCTAAGGATGTTCCCTTTCTTTTAGACGACAATTGTAGTTATGCATTTATGCGTTTTAAGTCTGAACTAGTCTCAGCTCCTATCATTCGAGCTCCTGAGTGAACGCTACCCTTTCAGATTATGTGAGATGCATCTGACTATGCTCTAGGTGCAATTTTGGGTCAGAGGGTTACCAAGCTCCCTCATGTCATCTACTATGCTAGCAAGACTCTGAATGAGGCTCAACTAAATTACTCAACCACTGAGAAAGAAATGTTGGCTATTGTATGTGCCTTAGGTAAATTCCGTTTCTATCTCATTGGAGCTAAAGTTATTGTGTACGCTGACCATGCAACCCTTAGATATATACCTTCTCAATAAGGACACCAAGCCTCGTTTGATTCGATGGGTCCTTCTGATGCAAGAATTTGATCTTGAAATATGAGATAAGTCAGGTATAGAAAATGTAGTCGTCGACCACCTGTGTAGGCTAATATCATGGTCGTCTACTAGTTTCTTGCCCATTAAAGATAACTTCCCAGATGAACAACTTCTCTTGGTTGAGCAAGAGCTTCCTTGGTATGCTGACATTGTCAATTTTTTATCAACAGATGAACTCCCTTCACACTGGTCTAAGCCAGATCGTGACAAGTTTTTGTTTAGGGTCAAGTATTATTCTTGAGATGAGCCATATTTGTACAAATATTGCCTTGACCAACTTATTAGAAGATGTGTTACAGAATGTGAGCAGTTGAGCATCATATCCTTTTGCCATGATCCAGCTTGCGATGGGCATTTCAGTTATAAGAAAACCACGGAGAAGCTGGTTTTTATTGGCCTACCCTTTTTCGAGATGCCCATGAGTATTGTAAAGTCTGTCACCGATGTCAACAACTTGGGCGAATAACTCATTGGCACATGATGCCTCTGAATCCTATTCTAGTGGTTGAAGTTTTTTATGTTTGGGGCATCAATTTTATGGGATCGTTTCCATCTTCCCATGGGTATCAATACCTCCTTCTTGCAATGGATTACGTCTCTAAATGGATTGAGGCAATTGCCACTAAGACCAATGATCAATAAATTGTTGTTTCATTCATAAGGGAGTTTATTTTTAGTAGATTTGGCACCCCTATGGGTATCATTAGTGATGGGGGTAAGCATTTCTGTGACCGCATCTTTGAGCATCTTGTTAAAAAGTATGGGGTTACTCACAAAGTTGCCATTTTCCTACCATCCTCAAACAAGCGGTCAAGTTGAAGTCTCAAATCGTCAAATCAAGAACATCCTCAAAAAGACTATCAGTACAAATCGGGAAGATTGGTCTTTACGCCTTTTGGATGCCTTGTGGGCATATCAAACTGCATTCAAATCTCCTTTAGGGATGTCTCCCTATAGATACGTCTTTGGTAAACCTTGTCACCTTCCCGTCGAACTTTGACATAGAGCTTATTGGGCTACAAAGAGTCCAAACTTTGACCTCGATATGGCTGGTCAACAGCGAGAACTTCAGCTTGATGAGTTAAAAGAATTGAGGTATGATGTTTATTACTTATCCAAGAACTACAAAGATAAAATGAAGTGGATACATAACAAAAGCATCATGAGAAAAGAATTTCATATTGGTAAGAAAGTCCTACTTTACAACTCTCGTTTTTACCTCTTTCCAGGTAAGTTAAAAACTCGTTGGTCTGGTCCATTATTTGTTCATGATGTTAAAAACTACAGTGTCATCACTATAGAAAACCCTACTAATGGCAGTCTCTTTCAAGTAAATGGACAGCGACTGAAGCCATATCATGAACTTCCCACAAGGTCAGTGGAAACTATTCAATTGATTGATCCTAACTATGAGGATTAGTCACGCCCACAAATTCCTACTCCACTAAGCCTGTTTAGAGTTGGTATTCACCACCCCCATTGCATCCGGCCAATGACATTAAACTTAGCGCTACTGGGAGGTAGCGAGTTAGCTTATGCATCCATTCATTAAAAATTAACCCTGAGATTAACACTATTGGCAATGCCTAGGGGTGATTTTTTTTTGTTAATTCATCACTCCCACCAACACGATCTATTTCATTGCAGGGACGGTACAGATGTTCAACAAATCACTTGAGTTAATAAGTTCCAATTTTTATTTATCACTTTTCATTTCATTTGTTTAACACTAAGAATATTGTTTTATTTGTTCGGGGGTGGGGAAATTTACCAAAATTCATACCTCTTTTGAAAAAAAAATTATAAAAAAAGGTGTGGTATCCTAGCTATAATGAAATTAGATTACTTTATTCGCTACATTTGGGCAAAGAGATGTTGGAAGTTTATTACTAGAGTAAACATTGCATTTGAGCATTTAGGAACAAACATTTTTGCACAATGGCCACAGATGTAATTTGAAATAAAAAAGTAAGTAATTTTCTAAGAATCTAAAGGAATAATAGTGGAGACTTTTACCTTCTGAGTTATCAGACATTTCATTTATTCAGAGAGTTTTTACATAACTCCAAGTCACATTATGACTCAAATTTATTGGATCTCACATTAACTTGTTGTAATGTCTCATTATTCTTCTTTTTGCTCGAATATTATGACTTAAATTTATTGGATCTCATATTATTCTTCCCTTAAAATTAATTAAATGTCTCTATTTGCTCGAATTTGATTATTGTCATATTTTTTTTTGTAGAAAATCGAGAAATGTGCAAATTCAAGACAATTCTACCATAAATTTGCAGGACTAGGAACAATTGGAGAAATTATGAAATCAATGAAGTGTACAAAATTCGAGGCATTTGGGCATGTTCGTGGCACATGTGGATCAAAAGTTTCATTCCAAGACAAATATTATGGAAGTCAACATTTGATTCCAATTAGTGGTGATTTATGATGGAGACATGTGGCAAGTTTCAAGATAAGAACTTCAACTGTGGAGCATACAATCATAAAGACAAATAAAGCATCAACCCAAAGCATATTCCAAGGATCAAATCAAAGAATATTCAATTACCTTGAGTTTTGTCTCATGTATCTACCTCTAATTAGAACTATCTTGATGTATCTATCCCTAATTATGACTCCCTTGATTTTATACGATATGATTTGGAGTATAATCAAAGGATTTGTAGGATTTTTTTGTCATTTCTAGCTTGGAGGAAAACATTATAAATATGCTCTCAAACTCTTGGAAAAAACATTCAATACATCTAATGGTTCTAGTTCTTTTCCATACATCATTCTCTTATCTCTAGCATAGCTTAGATTAGTTTTCTTTATTTCGTTGGAGCTTTCGTTCAAGTTACATGTAATTTTTTCATTTTGAATTTAATAAAAGTTATTTTTTATGCATTAGTTATCTTTTAATTTAATTAATTTACTTCCTCGTCTATCTTTCTAGTTCCACTTTTAGATTATTTCATCACAATGACAATGGTAAGCTAAACCTCTCCTCTTAAGGAGATGAGATGAAACCTACTTGAGTGATGCAAAGATTTTTTTTTAACACCAAAAAAAACAAAACTTGTATTATTTATATTAATCCTATATTCAACCAATGAATCAAAGTTGTCAAATCAAAAGATGGACAACGAAAAATTATGCGAAATGAAGTTATGGACTTGGAAACAAGAATTATATATATATATATTTTGTAGTTCTTCAATTCTTCATAAATTATAACCATTTATTGAAAAATCGTCATCAAAATAGGAGTGGATTAAAGATGGTTAAGGAGTTTCTTTTATCATCGAAAGAGGTAAGTGAAATTCTATCATAGAAAAGAATTTTCTTTTGAGCATTGGTCTTGAATTAAAAATTAAAGAAATTTGTGCAAGTGTTCAAAAAAATATTTTCAAAAATGTGTTAAATTAATCTCTACAAAGCTGAGTGGATTCTCCAAACCTCGAGACCTTTCTTTTAATTGGTAACTTTGTTTAGTAATTTGTATCCTTAATTTTGAATTAAAGTTTGTTTAAAAAAATTTATCTTCTATTCCCCAATCTTATTTCCCTTTTTTCCACCAATTCTTATTTTGACATTCTAAAATGTTTCTAACATTTTGAGCTTGAATCCTTTTAACTTGGTGAATAGGATGATAACCCCTACGAATCACTCTACTTATATTTTTCTTAGAATTTTGCAAGTAAACTAATAAGAAGGAAACAAAAACAAACAAACAAAAAGTGTGTTGATTTGCTTGGATTTTTAGGCGACAATAATTTTGAGCAAATCAACTCTGACGTGGGACTACTACACATATGACACCTGATACTAATATGTTTACATCTCTTAAACCCTATCATGGTAAGGATAAAGTTCTTGCAGAGAATGTTGCTCTTCTTTCTATTTCGTATCTCTATTTTCAACCAATGACACTCTTCATCTAAAGGATGTCTTACTAGTTCCTTCCTTAACCAAAAATCTCATTTCAATTAGCAAATTTACACAAGATTCTAACTGCATCTTCTCTTTTTCATCTCTTGGTTTTGTTGTCAAGGAACATAAAATGGGGAACTTATGGCGAAATGCAGCAGGCATAATGGTTTGTACGTTCTTGATCATCTTCACCAAGTTCATCTTGCAACCAGTTCCACTACCTCTAAAGCATCTGATCACATCTGGCATAAAAGACTTGGTCATCCATCTCCACAAGTTTTAGCATTTTTAGACAAGTCTGGTCACATAACTGTGGTAGCATCCAATAAATGTACCCCTTTCATTTGTTCTAGTTGTCAGATGGGAAAAAATGTCATCGCTTCTCATTTCAGTTAAGTAGTAGTCGTTCTAGTCATCCTCTTAATAAAATCCATTGTGATGTTTGGGGCCCTTCCCCCGTCCCTTCAATTACTGGTTTTCAGTATTATGTCATATTTATTGATGATTATAGCATATTTTCTTGGTTTTACCCTATGAAAAACAAATCTGATTATTTTCCCTATCTTTCTTGTCTTTCAAAAACTCGTGAAAAAATCAGTTTTCCACCAAAATAAAAAAAAATTCAATGTGATAGTGGAACTGAATTTAGCAAAACAAGCTTCTTAAATCATCTACAAGATTGTGGTATCATCAAGCAATAATCATGCCCATACACTCGAGCTCAAAATGGTCGTGTTCAACGAGTACATAGACATATTATTGAGTTTGGCCTTACACTTTTATTCCATGGCAAGACCCTTGCCTCACTTTGGGTTGAAGCATTTTCTTATGCCCATCTTATTAATTGCTTACCATATGTTCTCTTAGTCAACGACTCTCCCTATTTTCAACTCTGTGGTAAGACTCTTATCTACTATTTCCTTCGTGTTTTTTGTTGTTTATGTTTTTCCTATCTCAAAAATTACGAATTGAATAAATTAGCACCAAAAGTTTTCCATGTGTGTTTATTGGTTATAATGCTCATAAAAAAGGAAACAAATGTCGTCACATTCCCACTAACAAAATCTACATATCTCGAAATGTCATTTTTGATGAACATGTATTTCCTTTTGCGGATCATATTCCTTCTTCTGTTACTACTAATGATCCTGTCCAATTTTGTGATCCTCAAGATGCACCATCTCCTTCACTATCCTCTTTTTTTACTTTACCAATGATGTCAGGATCAACACCTTTGAAATAGGGTTTAAGCACTAATCCAGGTGTTGTCCAAAATTCCTCTAATGGTTCCTTGCCACCATTATCATCTATGCTTCCCCCACAGAAAACAAGATCAAGAACTATTCAAAATCTGTTAAAGAATAGAAGTTTACCTATGTTACAAAATAGGAAAGTGTTACAGAATAAGATATGTTAGAAAAGTCAGAATTGAATAGAAGTCTTAGGTTTTCTATCTCCATAAGGTTAGGTCAGAGTTAGCTTTATAAGCTTGTATTCTACACAATGATATTACAATACAATAATTTTTTAATACAATTCTTTACATGGTATCAGAACAAGGTTCTTTGGTGACCTAAAACAACTACGGGAACTCAAGCTCTTCCCTGCTTCCGCACACACAACACTGCAATCAGAACAAAGTAATTGCTTGCACCATCAACACTGCAATCATCATCCTTCAACAATTGCAAAACCAATTGTCACAAAAACAACCATCAAAACATCATAAAAAACAATCAAACCCTTCTCCATCTACAAACACATTGTCACAGCAGTCCCTCGTCTACGCAGAGATTGCGCGAAGTCTCCTCCCTTGTCTCTTTCTCTGTTTAAATGAGACGGAAATCCTTTTATCTGTTTAAAGGAGACAAAAAGAAGAAGAAACCCCATCGTCAATCAAAACCCTGATCGGTCTGTCTCAGTGATCGATTGACGCCCCCTTCCAGCAACATCCTTGACGCGGTGAAGATCGCTGTGGTGGAAGTAAAGGAGACGACGGTGCAGTTGTAGCCGAAGCTGGAGAAGGAAACCACCCCTCCTCCGCTACCACCTCGACGAAGACTGATTCAATCGACATTGCTTCCATTCCTCTTTCGTCAAACCCCATTATTTCCTTCAACCGATCTCGGCTTTTAACATCGCGAGATAAAAACTCAACCACCTGAGCGAGGTTCGACAGAGCCTTTGCTTGAATTACTGCAACAACATCAGAGAATCTAAGCACCAAGACCTCCCCACACCTCAATCCCCACCAATTTTCACCTCGATATGCAATTGGAACATTGTGGATTGAATCTCTATTGTGGCTGGATTTCTGAATCCCCACCAATCATCACTTGATTCTTCTTTTTTCTTGGGAGCTGTAGCAGAACCATCTCTTCTTTATATTTCCTTCACACAATAGCTCCTGACTCTGTTTTTTCAAATGCCAACATGGGACGCATTGGCTGGTACCTTGGCTTTGGGTTCGTCATCAGAATCATCAACATCAATCTTAGAACATCAGATTCAACATCAATCGCAGAACAATCGGCCTCATCGATCTCTTCGATCATCAACAATCAAGCAATCGAACAATCGATATCTGACCGCGAACGTCGGACCTGCCAACAATCGATCATCAACAAAGTTCAAACTCAATGAGAGGAGCCTAAAACTGCAATGAATCCTTGTCCAAAACAACAAATCCTCGAGATAGTGACTGCCATTCACGAAATCAACAAGGCGAAAGTCGAAAAAAATGGTTGCCCCTCATTGAACCATCAAAGATAGCAAGAGATAAGTGCTCAGATCATAATCTGAATTAGAATAGAAGGGGATTCAGCTGCTCTTTTTAAATCAGTACCAATCTTGGACTGAAACACTAGTGCAAAGTTTGGAACAAACTGATTGGCCTTGAACTGAACTACTTCAGGCTTGAAATCGATCACAAAGGAGATCTGAGTAAAAAAATCAGTCTACAGAGATGATTGGATGTTGATTCACAAAGGAAATCTTTAGTTGGCCGAGAAGAGAAGAAGAAAAATTTTCTTCAAACTATTATAAAGCTCCGGGCTATTTGCACCCCAAACTTTACTCAGTACCATAAAAAATTCTTAACTCAACAAAGAACAACAGTAAAGTCTCTCTCTAGCGCACACGATAGCAGTACCCAGATAGATGTAGACATGCGATCTTTCTCTCGTTCTCCCTCTCTCCCTGTCACATGTTCGGTCGCATATCAGATCACACAGTAGGGAAGAAACGAAGAAGAAACAGAAGAAGAAGAAGAAACGGAGGGAAAAGAAAGAAATATGTATCCCTTTCACTCCGCTATTCACACCCACCATCTTTGGTCACTACCAAAATCTGTGTTGACTCGAATTGAGCAATACCAGGACTCGAATTGAGTCACGATAGCAATATCAAGACTCGAATTGAGTCAGGATTTCTTCATACAGGAATCATCCAAAATCTGTGTTGACTCGAATTGAGCAATATCAAGACTCGAATTGAGTCAGGATTTCTTCATACAGGAATCATCCAAAATCTGTGTTGACTCGAATTGAGTCATGATTTCTTCATACAGAAATCATCCAGAATTCGACAATCATAATATCTCGAGTTGAACCATTAGCAGCTTCACTCGACAGTCATGATTTCTTCACCAAATTGGACTTCAAAGTTTCCTCCAAGCTGCACATTTCGTTTGCGTCTACATGTCCAGCTTGCGGGAGAGTGTTAAATAATAGAAGTCTACCTATGTTACAAAATATGAAAGTGTTGCAGAATAGGATATGTTAGAAAAGTCAGAATATAATAGAAATCTTAGGTTTCTTATCTCCACAAGGTTAGGTCAGAGTTAGCTTTATAAGCTTGTATTCTACACAATGATATTACAATACAATAATTTTTCAATACAATTCTTTACAGGATCGAATACCTACCCTTCCCCATTATCTTCCCAAGTTGCGCCATCTAGAAGCAACCTACCTGCGTTAAATTCCCATCACACCCAAACCCATTCTCACTATGCAACCAAATATTTGTACCCATCTCGTGATTTCTCTTTCATCAACCGGCAACAACATGCCTTCTTTACTGCCTTAGATAACACCACAAAACCTCTTGGATATCAGACTGCCATGTGTTACACCCATTGGAGAGTTGATATGGAAGAAGAAATTCAGGCATTAAAACAAAACAAAACCTTGAATCTAGTACCTCGTTGTCCTGGATGAATATTGTGGGAAGTCGTTGGGTTTTTAAAACAAAACTCAATTTTGATGGCTCAATTGAGAGATATAAGGCCAGGTCAGTGGCACAAGGCTATACACAACAAGAGGGTGTTGGTTTTGCTGACTTTTAGCCCAGTTGTGAAGCATTCAACTATACGTCTTGTGTTATCTCTTACAAAGTTGCAATTATGAAGAAATGGCACATTCGTCACTTAGATGTAAAGAATGCATTCCTACATGGATTTCTAGAAGAAGAAGTATTCATGGAACAACCTCTAGGCACTTATGTTGATCCCTTTTTGCCAGATCATGTGTGCAAGCTGAATAAAGCCTTGTATGGCTTGAAACAAGCCCCTAGGGCTTGGTTTGAACGCTTCAGTACTTTTCTTCGACACCTTGGATTTCGTTGCAGTGTGGCCGATAATTCCATGTTCACTTATCACCATGGGAAGGACATTGTTATTCTTATATTATATGTTGATGACATTATTTTGACAGGGAGTTCCTCCTTGTTGCTATCTCATCTTATTATTCAGCTTAGCAAAGAGTTTTCAATGAAAGACCTTAGTGAAATTCACTAGTATAGAGGTCCTTAAAACTTCAAATGCATTGTTCTTAAGTCAACCCGAATACATCCAGGATCTTTTAATGCGAGCCAACATGGTTGATTGCAAGCCTGTTCAACACCAATGTCTACCAATTTACAGTTAACAGTTGAAGGTAAAGCCTTTCATGATCCATTTCTTTATCGATTTCTTGTTGGCACACTACAATATCTTACCATTACAATGCCAGATCTTTCCTTCTCGGTGAACCCAATATGCCAGTTTATGCATGCTCCAACGGATTTACATTATGAAGCTGTAAAACGCATCTTGAACCAACCACAACGTACGAGCTTTGTTTATCGCATGGTTCTCTATTTCCCACTTCTCTAACAACCTATTCAGATGTGGATTGGGCTGGTTGCCAATCACTCGTCGTTCAACAACAGGTTTTGCTATTTTCTTTGGTTTTAATCTCGTCTCTTGCTGTGCAAAGAAACAGCCTACCGTATCTAGATCAAGTAGTAAGCTGAATACAGAGCACTTGCTGCAGAAATAACATGGTTATGTTTTTTACTTCGAGATATTGGTATCTTCCTCCCTTCCCCGCCTCTTATATACTGTGACAACCAAAGTGCAATATACATGTCATGCAATCCGGTGTTTCATGCTCGCTCTAACCACAGCAACTTGGATTACCATTTTTGTAAAAGAAAAAGTTGCCAATTGACTGATATTTTGACAAAGAGTCTTCGTGGCAAGCTAAATGTGACATCCACATTTTGCTTGGGGTGTAATAGAGGCACGTGTGGAAATAATTCAAAAGCATAACAAACTAGAGTTTGTTTACTGTTGCTAAACTTTTGGGTTGTTTTGTTGTTTAAATTTGAATTGCTGATGTGATAGAATTTGAATTCAAGTAGAACTCTATAGGTTAATGTGAAATGGGAATGGAAAATTTTCATCATGAGAGCATCTCCACCCATGTGTGGAAAGCAAAAGTTAAGAGAATTGCTGTTGAATATAAAAAACTAACTTATCTCTCTCTATTTTGAACAGGGGAATGTAGTCAAAGTGAAAAGAGATAAGGATGAGTATTGATTTGAAAATTGGCACTTAACACGTGTGAAAGCAAAATGTTATATTTTCCTCCGTATGTGGATATGGGTTTTAGGGTGAAAAATCAAATTTTACTTTCCACCCCATGGGATGCAAAAAAATACATTTCCCCATATGGAAGTGCTGCGGGCACATAGAGATTTGGGTAGAGGAAGCCTCAAAAAAGCATCTATCTCATTTGTAGAGTGCTCTGTGAGAATGGAAATGAATATCACCTACACCCCATGAGTGGAGCCGGGTTTTTTTTCCTCCCTTTTCACCCCTCACTTCAACTTCTCTATTCTCTACTGTTGGTTGTCCGGGCCATTTCGACAGGCGAGTTTATGGATCTTTAAGCCTTCACATGCTCAGAAAAGACATCTCGCCCATTAGGTTACTTGTCAAGAGGAGCACTTGGACAATGTTTCTCTCCATTTTGCGATGGAACAAACCATCAAACCGGACACCTTCTAAAGTAGGTCATTTGTGCATGGCAAAATGATTCTAAAAAAAAAACATTTATCAACTAGGTGCACCACTTTCTGACTTATTAGATGCAAGAAATGTAAATTTTTGAAACTATGCTAAAAAAAGACACCCATGAACTGAGGGATCATCCTTTGTTTCTACTGATATTCTGAAAATTGCAAAATTTGCTGAGCACATAATACAACTCAGGGATCATCCTTTGTTTCTACTTTCTAGGCCACCCAATAATATGAATTGACTTAACCTCAAACATCAAGTTCACCACGCACTTACAATGCAGAAATGAACTTATTATGAAACACAACATTTTCAAACAGAGCAAGACCATCCAGAATCAGAATTCAAGCAACTTGAAACAATTTAAGTTATTTGTGAGCAAAGAAATTTTTTTTTTAGAAGGCATAACTACAAAGAAAGCTGTACTTAAACCATACAATAATCCATCGACACAAACAGCTATCCAACATTTTCAATTCCTACAGTTTTTTTCAAAGCATAGATCAGGAGCAAGGCTTGCTACAATCAGAACTAAAGCAACTGGCAATTGATTTGCAAGCAAAGACAAAAGTTACCTTCAAAGAAAACTGTACCAGACGCAACCATCTGAAAAAGTATAGGTATTGATAAAATTGAGCCAAGTAAACATAATCCCTCCATGTAACTCCAATAAGTACTTAGTGACAGACCAGAATAAAAATGAAAAAAACTCCTGACAGCGATGTAATTCCGTCCTTCACCTACACATAGACATTATAAGCCCTGCCTTATCGTCTACAGAAACAATTTCTTATACTCTCCATTTGCAAGTTGGCATAGTCGATTGAATGTAAAGATATCTGTAAAGAAAGAAGGTAACTGTAAGCAGGACATTACAAAAGAACTGGAAGAGTGTACAGATTGTTGATCAAGGAATAAATAATATATTTATGTCTAACCCCTAAGCATTGCTTCATAGAATTTTTTCGATTAGCCAAATGGGTTAATAAAAAAAAAAACATTAGGTTGTTAATAAGAAAGGTGGAGCTTAATCCTAATTTCAGGACACCATTTTTTTACTAGAGTGATGGAGGCAGAACAATATCTGATGCAGTTGAGAAAGAAATTTAAGCATACCAATGTTGTCACCAAAGTTGGTGATTTTTTCAGCGACGATAGAGTTATTGGAATCAGCAACACCAATCACCTCAACGAAATTTGTCAAAGACTGTGAAAACCCTTTGATTAATATTTCAAGTTCACGGCCATCTGTAGGTTTCCCGACAAAGGACCCACTTTCAACACGCAAAACCTGGACTACTGTTCGCACCTTTTTTCCAATATACATAGGCAACAGTTCCGCATTCACAAAAGCAGCTGGTTGTGATATATCCACATCCTGCAAAGCATTGTAAAGGATCAAAGTCATGTAAAATGTTTCAGATACCTCGTAACAAAATCCAGTCCAAGACATGGCTTATGTCAGCATAGTCGGTATCACTGGAAATGATGCAGACAAATCTAACTACGAATTCAGTGAACATCAAACAACCCAAGATATAATCAAGGATTTGAACGAGATACAAAAGAAACCCTTGAGACAAAAGTAACAATTACAGTAAATGTTTAAGTGAAGGAGCAAGAGAGAGAGGGGGTTGACCATGATAGGAGTAAGAGTAAGAGAAGGCCCTACTCTTGCAATACCTTTCTCGAGATAATGACCAAGACTCATCATTTGCAGAGTTTATGAAGATAATGCAAGCCCCTAGCAATACCTAATATGATATTATATCAAACAGACCGTTCAAGCATTTAGTATAAATTCCAATTCATCAGACCGAAATGCATAATGGCTAATTCCATTGGTGCATAAAAACATCTGACCATTACATTAAGTCCATCTAATCTCCCATAGCCTTGTGAATTTATTCTATTCTGCCTAAACTAAGCTCCTTCATGAATTTTGAATGCTGACTGTAACTATATTCATTTAACACAGGCTTCACTGATGAAGCCAGCGTTCCAAACCCATGAAAACTGAGAAAGTTCAAAAACGTACATAACTATGACTTGTTGTTCTTCACACTTCACTCTGTATAGTAGCATATTGTATGCAAATGTGAAACTCCTTTGTTTTGATTATTAAGTATAAGTCAAGACTTAAAAACAATCGCTAGCACCAAAACACCTCGACCACTCACTCCCTAATCCCTTGGCAAGCACCAAAACACCTCTTCCTTATTTGAACTGTATCATTCAAATTGGCTCATGGATGCATCCCTAAGAACAATCGGAGAAACTTGCACCAAAATATCAATTTTGTAACAACAATCTTGCCAGACTCACAGTGCCTAAATTTGTTAGGCACTTTCACTACCATTCTACTCCTATTACTCTCACCTGAGTCCAAAAGACATTTTAGTTGCATCAATTATTTACATCAATTCCTTGTACCTTTCTGTGTTCTGTTCACTTCTTTACATCAATTCATTGTTTTTGTCCCAACGTTTTGTTCACATCCTCGACACTAAAAATTCATTAAAAACATCCATCTCTTCTATAGTCAACCCACTACCCATGCCACCATTTTTACTAGTAATAGGAATCCCCTCGCAGCCTGACCATATACTGAATAATGCAATTTATCGCTCTCCCAAACCGAAATCATTTCTTCCTTCTTTTAGACATCAATAACTACGGAAAAAACAAAAAGATCTATCGCAAAATCAAATCAAACATTCATACAGATAAAATGACTGAAAGGCTTAAAAAGCAAAGCTTTTAAGAGCGCGCTTTGTTGAGGGAGCTCGATAGTTTGTATGAATCAACTCCATTAACTTCTTTAGTACTCCGAATCAAACGAAAGATCTCAATTGAGAGAAGCCGAATCGTGATCATCTCTGTGAACAGTACAACGACTTCCAGATCTGATTGCTTTCAGTTGTTTGACTAAAACCCTAGGTTGTAAGTGAAATATTCTACTCAGACTTCAAGTATTGCAAGAACCCTAAAAAAGCTAGGGTTTACAGTATAGATTGGTTTCATTAAGTACGTATTGCAAAGAGTAAATAGATCTAAAACATGGAAGATGAACGAAGAAATGAAACTTGAAGAACAAGAAGCTGATCAATACGTACCATAGATGACAATCTTGTGCAATAACCGGAACTTAGTCGAACCGAAAATTAAAGAGAGACGAAAGGGGGAGATGATAATGTGTAGCTTCAACTGCAGGATTAGGGTTTCTTTAAGGGGGCGCGAGTTAGTGCGGAAGAGGCGGGAAAAGTAAGCGGGAGATTGAGATTTGTTTTGGCGGTAGAATGCTTTACTCTCTCGTCGGTCTACCGCGTTTCACTTGAGCACTACTACAGTGTCTGGTGGTGTGCCAGGTGTTGTGCCTGGTGCCACCAGGCACCGTTCATATGCCTAAAGATATGAAATAATTCACATCTCGAGGCAGATGGACGATGCCTGGTGGTCACCAGGCATACCACCAGGCACTTTAGATTTTCCGTTTCACTTTGAGGAAAATGTTTTGGAATTGGCGAAAATTAGAATTAGAACCCCCTGTCCACCTTCAATAGGCAAACACAGCCAGCCAAATTTTGGTGTTGACTGGGTTTGGAGAGTACATTTTTCTGCCATAATGAATGCCCCAAAACTTTTGGATTTGAGGTTTCAGTCCAAAAACCATCAGTGGGCTTGGTTCATTTTGATGGATCTTACACACATGAAATTAGGGGTGGGCATTTAGGACCGAAAACTCGGACCGAACCGACAACCGGACCGGTCAGGTCGGTTCGGATCGGTTTTAATTAATTAAAAAAATTTCGGTTGTAAAAGCCCGGCCCGGCCCAAAGTTTCTGGTCCGGGCCTCGGTTTCCCTTTCTGAAACCCGTCGGGTAACCGGCCCGGCCCAGGTTAAATAGGTTAGTTAAATAGTTAACTTAAGATAAGTTTTGTTCATTAAGGATTCTCAATTTGAGACCATCTTCCATCACACTTTGCTCCCCCTGCTCGAGTTTTGCTTTGAAGAGATCCCTCCCTGCAATCAAGACGAGATTGCTCCCCCTTGCTCCATTTTTGCTTTGAATACGAGAACCCTCCCTGCAATCAAGACGAGCTTGCTCCCTATTCTTCCCTGCTCAAGTTTTGTTTTGAAGAGATCCCTCCCTGCAATCAAGACGAGATTGCTCCCCCCTGCTCGATTTTTGCTTTGAAGACAAGAACCCTCCCTGCAATCAAGACGAGCTTGCTCCCTATTCCTCCCTGCTCGAGTTTTGCTTTGAAGAGATCCCTCCCTGTAATAGTTGCCTCCCTCTCCCCTCCCTTCCCCACCTTTCCCTATATCACCCTAGATCAGATCTGATCTCAGATAAGATCTTGATCCACCTTACAGACGAAGGGTCGAAGTCGAAGATCACGATCTCTCCCTCTCGCACACAGACGAAGGATCGAAGTCGAAGATCAGAAATCAGATCCGCCTTCATCTTCCGGATCTCAGATTGAGATTGAGATCAGAGATTCTCCATAGCAGCCTTCTTCTTCCAGATCTCAGATCAGAGATTTTTTAGACCAATTTTTTTTTTTTTTTTTTTTTTTGTAATTTGTTGTATGGTTTTTTTTTATAATTTTTTTATATAATTTTTGTACGAATGATGAATGAAGTATTGTTTTTGCTCTTAGGACCGAGACCGGCTTGTAAATCGGTTAACCGGGACCTCGGTTACCCGGTCAACTCGATCCGGTTTCGGGTCTCATAAACACGGGCCCGAATTTCTCGGGGCGGTTTTCGGTTTTTAGCTTTTGGGCCGGTTACCCGTACTTGCCCAGCCCTACATGAAATAGTCCCGCTCACACGTGATTGTCTTGTATTGATGGCAAAAATATTTTGTTTACTCAAATATCCACCCAGGACCGATATGGGTTTAGCTAAATGGATTTCAAATATGAAAAATTAATTCATCACAAATTCGAGGCGGATATTGATTTGGTCGTATCCACCCCGCGGCTCATAATCCCTCATTTCGTCTCCATTGACCATCGTTTCTCTTTTCTGCATCATGCAGACCCTCACCTTCGCGGCTCCACGCCTCCACCATGCAGGCCCACCGAAACCGTCCAGTCGTCCACTAGTAAGTTCTTATTCTTTTAAAACTAAGCCACGAGAGCTTTGGCAATGATCTGATGGATCGCATAAATTTGGGAGGTGTGTGGCCTCCGCCGTGGATGCAGATCTTCATGTCGACGCTGGAGGATCGACTTGTAGGCCTTGGCGCAGAGGATCTCGAGCTCGATTGGGATGTTGTTGATCTTGATCAAGTTGCGGCCCTGCTTGTAGTGGGTGACTACCACCACTACCTTCTTTCGGCCAAAACACTACACTTACCTTGCCACTACTATTGTCATGGTTGGATAATCAGATCAATGTAATGGTTGAGGCTTTATTCCTCGATGCGCAAACTACTTTTGATCATTCCTATGAGAGCGAGCGGCAAACGGTGATGGTTGATCCATTTAAGCTTTTTGCTCTTCAATTCCATTTTCTTCTTTTTCTATTCAGTTAAGTTTAATCCCAAAAAATCCCAGGTGTGGCGAGGATTCGTGATCCACAAAAAAAAACTGCAGGAATAAATGGTTGCACATGGCGGGCACCGTCTGTAAAATGCAACCGATAAATGAAGTCGGGCGGATGCCTGTCATCTGTGACGGGGTGGGAACAAATTGAAAAAAAAATAAAAATCAACGGTTAATCGGGGTGGATGCAGGGATCCATCATCTTGACTGGGCGAGGATGGATTTGGCAAAATATGCCCCAATCTGCCTCGTTGCCATCCATATTGTATTGTATGCCTAACCCAATTTAATCACCCAGTGGGCAAATAGTACAAACAATAATTTGGGTGTAAATGTGTAGTAGGTTATTAAGTCTTCACATTGGATGAGGTTGTGATCAAATTGTGTAATTGTTTTTCTACTGACATCTTGGTTGATGGTTTTATTGATAAAGTTATTTTTTAAGGATTTGCGCTAGTACCTTGTTAGTGTCATATATTGATATTGATGGCTATCCCCAATTATGCTATGCAAAACAATTTGGAGACATCTTAAAACCTAATTTGAGAAAGTTCGTTGATGATATCCATCGTTCGGCTCACAATGATGTTATTTTCTCTTTATTTTGTGTAAAATATTTAGTGGAAAAAAAATAAAGACTTTTGTATTCTCGTTTGCGAACAACAAGTAATCCTCGTTAAATTCGATGGCCCCACTCATGAAAACTATGTATACAATTTATTTTAAAATTGACCTAAATTGGGCTGATTCATTTTTCACGTTTTTATACAATCTTTTAATCTTTTTATATTATATAGTTTTAAACAACAAGCAAGACATTATTTTTTTAGCCAGCCTACCTATCTACGTATCAGTTTTATTCAAATTTTTTTTAGTATTCAACACTAAGCATCCCCTTGATGCTTACTAAAATGTTTTCAGTTTAGAACATATTAAGAACTTTTGATTCCGATTAAAAATAAAAACAAACAGAGCAGTTTACTTCTATTATTCATATTATAATCATAACTAAAAACAAACACCACCTTAAAAATAAAAAAAATTAGACTGAACACCTTGATTTAAAAGTCGTGCAAACTAGAGATAGTCACAAATAAAAACAACTAAATCAAATTGATTGCTTTGGTTTACTTTGAGCAATTGAGTCAATTTGTTCTAGCAATTAAGTCGCTTTGTTCGCTTTGTGGTTCGGAATTAATACTTTTAACAATAAATAAATATTGAAAGCTCAAACATTTTATGGTAGTGGTGGGGGTGGCGACATTAGTTGTTGCATCATGGTGGTAGCAGTGGTCACAATAGTGCGGTAATGGTGGTTGTGATGAACATAGTAATGATGATGATGGTGGTTGTAGTGGTGGTGGTCGTGCGACGAAGGTTGTGTTATTGTCGGTTGTGGTTGTGATGGTAGTGGTAGTGGTGGCGGCGGTAGTTGTGCTATGTTGTTGTTGGTGTATTACGGTGCTATGGGGTGGTGTTAGCGTGTGAGTGTTGTTGTGGAGTTGAAGTGGTAGTTGTAAGGGTAGTGGTTAGTGGCGGTGGACATTAACATTTTGAAATGACGAGAATAAAAGCTGATAAAAATCCAAGAAAAGCACCGTGAAACTCTTACGAATTATTTTTTTTTTCAAAAATTTTATTAATCAAATATTGAAAAATTTAAGTTTTTTTTTTTTAAAGTTTGACACTTATTAGTCTAT
Organism: Berberis vulgaris; assembly: GCA_963556465.1. Taxonomy (NCBI): domain Eukaryota; kingdom Viridiplantae; phylum Streptophyta; class Magnoliopsida; order Ranunculales; family Berberidaceae; genus Berberis; species Berberis vulgaris. Next base: position 12,620,104 of record OY747130.1, on the reverse strand, counting down.
AGCTATTAGAGTTTGACACTCGTTTTGAAGACTAATTGAGTTTAATGCACGTTTTATAACGGAACATTTAAGTCTACATTATCAACCGGTCGAAATTATTTTTCAGACCATTTTACCCTTACCTTTGTCTAGGCTAAAAAAAAAACTTAAATTGATTATTATTTGGTACCCAGTTTTCCGAACCCATCCCTCTCAACACCCCTCTTTTATTGTCGTAGTCTCTATTTCACAAACCCCCTCTTCCTCTTCCTCTGTAATCTTTTCCCCTCTCCCCTCCTCTTATTCTCTCCCACTACCGACCTCCCTCCTCCTTCACCCCTCTCTCTACAATCTCTCATCCTTTCTCACTCCCTCTCACCGATCGCCCCAGCTCTCTCTCCCATCGATAGATCTCTCTCGCTGATGTTTTATCTCTTGCCAGCAACAACTTCGCCATACACAGTAGCAGTAGACACTTCCCTGGACTTTATTCGAAGAGAGAACCTCTATAGAAAATGGTTAAACATATATAGGTAGATTGGTTTGTGTTCAGAACATCATCAGAATGTAATGGTGGTGATGGGGTTTGTTTAATAATGATGGGGTTTAGTGACTCCAAACTCCTTTGACAATGACTACTTTAGGAATTTAGTTCAATGAAACCGTATTCTCAATTCAGATCAAGTTCTATTCAATTGATGATCAACAATGCCTTGGTGACAGAGTATAACAGAAACCGTGCTGCTTTCTACTCCGATTTTGCAGCTGCCATGATTAAGATGGGAGACATTAGTTCTCTTACCGGCTCAGCTGGCCAGATTAGGAGGTTGTACAGTGTTCCCAACTGATTCTTATTAAAAATTTGCACATCCATGACATGTTTTTAGGGTGCATAGCTTAATTTGCCTATTATTTGATTCTTTGTATTGTTTGTTTAGTTCGTTGTTCATTGATTTTCTATTATTTTGGAGTCTTCACAGTGTATCATAACATCATGATTGTATACTCCATGAAACTTTTCAACAAACTTAATATTACCAATAATGATTTGAAGAATGGGTTCTCTTTATACATCTCACACATGAATTCTTGTGTCATGTGAAAAAAACTTCAGATTGATAACTTCACTGTTCTCCATACCAGATGAATGAGAATTTGTGAAAATACTTCACTGCTCCAATCTAGTCCCTAGCCACTTGACCCTAACATGATTGTGATATTATTTTGTTCCAATGATAACTGACAATGATTAACCATGTTCCGAATTTTACATCAGAATTTTCTCCACCCAATGTAGTAAAATGGAGGGGTGGGCATCCCATCCTGCAATCCTGATCCCGTTCCAATTTCGTCCCGTCCCGATTTTTTCGGGTCTTAATGGAATTAAATAATTTCATCCCGATCCCGTCCCGTGCCGATCTAGAATGAAATGGGATGGGATAAAGATTTTCAATCCCGCCAATCCCGTCCCGTTCCGAGCTAATATTTTAATATTTATTATTAATATTTTTATTTATTTATATAAACTTACAGATGACTGACATAAACTCATGGTGTTTGCAGTGGTAATAGAAATGTTACTTCAAGAAATAAATATTCATTAAGCAAGAGAAAGATAGCAGACTGTTGCTTGGATTCTCAATAAAAGTGGCTTAAATTATTTAACTTTCAAATATTGATAATACCCGGGTGAAGATGAAAAATAACAATTAACTGAGTAATACATATTCAGAAGGGAACATTCAGGGGCGGAGCTAAGAATTTGAGATGCCCCGGGCTGTAAAAATATATTTTTTAAATTACGATATATGTATTGATGGTAAACCATTATGAATATGTTAGAGCATCACCAATAGGTCTATATTTCTTCCCTAACAAAAGATGAAATGTCATTTTGTCAATGAACCATGAATTTTGTTTCCCACAGTAATTAAATTGTAAAATCAGTTGGAATGCCATCATAGCGACACAATACTCTTAATGGGTCCTATTTATCACGTCATTTACTAAAAGTCAGCCCACTCAACTTCATTGTTAGGGAATTTAGTGACTACCCTTATATTTGCATGCCACATCTATATCTAATTATAAGAAAATTATTTTTCACGCTCTTATATGATGATAATCTTTGCAGCAGTCATAGGCAGCACGCTGATCCCGTCCCAATCCCATATGAACGGGATGAGTATATCTCATCCCATCCCGTCCCGTGTCCACCCCTAGTAAAATGGCGACAAAAAATTGTTCTTGGGCATCTTGCTTTAACAAAAATCTTCAACAAACCACATCATATGTTCTTGTCAAAGGAGCCCCATTAATCTCCACTTAGTATTCATTAGGGGTGGGCACGGGACGGGACGAGATATACCCATCCCTATCCCATCCCGTTCATACGGGATCGGGACGGGACGGGACGGGATGGGAAAAACCTCATCCCGACCTCGTCCCATCCCAAACGGGTTCGGGACGGGACGGGACGGGATCAGCAGGTACCCCATTTCAATTCAAAGATTGACTTAATTTGTGAACAACAAGAAGCTTTTACTTCTAAAATAAAAGCTTTTACAGTGAGGGTATGTGCATACAATATATGACATGATTGCAGCCGGGTTGAACCCCGGCCCTCGCTCATTTCATGGTTTAATTGTTTCCCATGCCCTCACTGGTGATCATGAAGGCGCGGTAATTGGGTTTTTTTCAATTTACTGCAAAGTTTGGTTTCTTGAATGAACACTTGTTTTGTTTGAGTTAGAGAACATGGGTAGTGTTATGCAATAGTTGAAAAGCCCATTCTGCACTGGTTGAAAAATTGATACTTACATGATCACGAAAAGAATTCAACTTGCATCTTCAATTTCAGTAAGTTTGGATCCTGTTGTGCAGTGTGTTGTTTCTTAAAAAAGAATATGTGCACCATGTTTTTGGAGGATTGGAATTTGAAACAAATTATCTTTTTGGTTTGTTGCATCTTATGCACATGGAAGAAAAAAAAAGGGGCAGATTTTTACAATAAACTGCTGGGAGAATGGCGACTACATTTCATTTTAATTGTCTTCTCAGTGTACAGGTAAGTGAATATGTACTCTTCTAGTGGTTCAGGTATTATGCAATCTTGTATCCTCTTAATAAGTTATGTCTTTGAATTTTACAATAAACTGTGCTACTCGTTTGCTTATTACACGAATATAATATATTCTAGATTTCAATTCAAAGGCTGACTTAATGGGTTTTACATTGTAGTTTACATAACTCGAAATCATTTCTTCATTAATATTGTATGCACATACCTTCACTGTCAATGCTCTAAAGTCTAACTCGAAAGGAATAGAGAATAGACTAGCATCCACAATTCTAAAATAAATAATTAAATAAAAATATTAATAATTAATATTAATAAATTAGTTCGGGACGGGACGGGATTGGCGGGATTGAAAATCTTCATCCCATCCCATCCCATTCTAGATCGGGACGGGACGGGATCGGAATGAAATTATTCAATCCCATTAAGACCCGAAAAAATCGGGATGGGACGGGATGGGATCGGGACGGGAACGGAATCGCGGGATGGGATACCCACCCCTAGTATTCATGCCATTCCATGCATGCACCAAATAAGAAAGGAGGGGAGATGGTGAGAGATTAGAGAAAGGGTTTTTTGAAGTAGAGATTGCGATTAAAATAAAAAAAAATAAAATAAATAATAATAATAATAGGGGGGTGAGAAAACTTTGGAACCAAATAATAATCGATTTAAGTTTTTTTTAGCCTTAACCTAGGTAAGGGCAAAATTGTTCGAAAATTAATTTTGGAACTTGTCTAACTGGCGAGGAAACCAGCGAGGGAGGAGGGAGGACCCTCCATCCCCCTTCGCGACGCGTGTCTCCCATCCCTTGCACGCATCGCGAGGGGGATGGAGGGTCCTCCCTCCCTCCCTCGCTGTTTTCCTCGCTGGTTTCCGCAACAATTAGAATTTCTATTAATTTTGATATGTCAATGACGCAGACTTAATGGCTTCGTCATAAAACGAGTGTGAAACTCAATGAGTCTTCCAAACAAGTTGCCAAACTCTAATAATCATAAAAAAAAATCCTCGGAAACTAAAAAAAATCCTCGGAAACAAGTTGTCAAACTCAAAAAAATCCTCGGAAAAATGAACACTCCAAAAATTCTATGTAACAAATCCCCCTCGACATCTCCACGTGAAAAAAGATCGGAATACACATCTCTAGAACATCAATACGCTTACACTGAAACGTTCTAACCTGCCTGCATCGCCATTTCCCTCAAAACCCAAAATCTCTATCTCCCCCTCACTCTCAAAATTAATCTATGGCGGTCCGCGCATCAGTCTACAAATTCCCAATCGACACAGATGCGCAAGAGGCCTGCGGGCTCCCATGGGGTGTCACGGTGACGCCATTCGCTACGACGGACGAGCACGGGACTCCCCCCGTGCTCGGCACTGACGGACACCTCCTCCCCCGCTGCGAGAATTGCTGGGCCTACTTCAATACTTACTGCGAGTTGGATCAGTGGGCGTGGACTTGCTCGCTTTGTGGAACCCTAAATGGGCTCACTTCGCAGGCGATCGCCAGGTACTCGCACCGGCAGTCTTGCGCCGAGATGTCGTCCTCGTTTGTGGATCTCGAGCTCCCTGGTAAAATTATCAATTGGAATTAGCGTTTTAGTTAGGGTTTTCTTGATTGTTTAATGGTTTTGTTGTGTGATGATTTGTGGTAGATGAGGAGGATGTAATGCAGGCGCGTCCTGTCTATGTGGCCGCTGTCGATTTGTCCTGTAAGTTTTGCTCTTTTGCGTTTATAATGATGTTGAGTTTGGATAATTTTGATAGTTGAATTGGATCTGCTTTTAGTTGATCATTTGGATTTGCATAGTTGAATTATAGCTCTGAATGTAATTGTTTGTTTCAAGATTAGCTGCTGTTAGGGTAACGCTCTTTTCAATAGGAATGTAGTCATAATCATGAGATCAATTGATTTGGAAATGATCGAACAATTTAAGGACTAAATTGTCTTCGACTTGCACTATAGCCCCTGCGCTTAGAATACTCGTGACACAAGCGCCATAATCCTAAGTATCACACTATGTTTTGAGGAAGGTTAAAACTTTTACTTAGAGGAAATATAAATAAGTTACATTTGATATATTGGCACTGGATTAGAGATCATCAAAGTATTTCTTTAATTTTCAGGAAGATATTGAAATCTGGTCCCACAAGCAACTACATCTGGTCAGCCTTAGAACAGTAATCATACCATCTTTGAAAATTTATCAGCACCGTTTTACCTTGGATTTCCACAAGTTAAACATTTAAGATTTGAAGGTTTTGGGAATATTGAGACACAAGTTCTGCATCACCCTAACACTCTCAATGGATTAAGAAAGCGTCTCCATGCTTGTTGAGCAAAAGGAAGCCTGATGGATGATCTCTTCATTTGATTCCATTCTAACACAACACACATTCAGATGCACTTTCATGCCATCTAGGAGGAAGTCTATTCCTACCGAACCGACCAAAAAGGGAAGTCTTGAAACAAACAAGTTGTCTGGAGATATCGCTCATCATAAAATGAGGAAACCGTAAATATGCATTCCTTAGAGCACTTCAGAAAGATAAAAAAGAGAAAGCAAGTTGACTACCTCCACCACTTCAAGATCATTGAGAGCCTTTCTAAAGTGAAATTTCCTCCGCATACCTTTTATTCCACCTGCTCCATAAAAAAAAATTTCAAAGAGGGCAAAACTTACCCCACCCAAATGTCATAACATAACTTCATCTTAGCAACATAGCACCATTTCCTAAAGAAAAAAGGAAATCTCTTTCCAAAACTCACAAGGTCACAATTTCTATTTTAGTTGTAGTCTGAATGTACTTTACAAGTCACTTTTTTTATTATAAGAAATTCCATGAGAACTAAAGTTGGGTCAAGGTGTGGGTTTACAAACTGAGGCTTAAGCCTCAGTTCCTACACCTCAGTCACGCGACCCTTAAGCCTCAAATGATTTAATCAGTAAATTATGCTGAAGAATATTACAATTTTTTTTTTAAAATGAATTGCAGCTTCTGAAGAGTTCTTGGAACTGACTAAAAGTGCTCTCTTGGCGGCTTTGGAAGGTAGGTGGTGGAACTAAGAATTCATGAAAATTTTGTTGATTTTACTCGACCAAGTGCATAATTAGAAAATGAATATTTTTCTTTGTTTTTGGCAGCTCTGGCACCGGGGTCGTTGTTTGGACTTGCTAGCTTCAGCCATAAAATAGGGCTATATGACGTTCAAGGACCTGTACCAGTAGTAAAGAATGTTTTTGTCCCCTCAGATGTGGAAGAGACACTACCAATTGCGCTTGAAGATGTTATGCCATTGTTATGCTTTTTGGCTCCTGTACGTATATCTAGAACTGTAGAAGTAACCATCTGCACTTTATTTTTAGAAGTACATATTCATAAGTAATGAATGAAATAAAATTTGGGCCAGTAGCACCTCCCTTGATTTATGAAATGTCTTGTGATGGCATAGAGTGGGAGTGATTTATTGAGGCATGCTGATTATGACAGGTGGAAACTTGCAAAGACCGCATTGCAGCTGCCCTTGAAACGCTAAGGCCAACTACTTCCTGGGAAAGAGCAGCAGGTCCAGGACAAGCAGTTGATGGTGTTCTGCTAGGTGGGCGGGGTTTTGGAGCAGCAATGGAATCCCTTACCAACTATCTTGGATCTGAATATGGAAATACATTTGCTCTAGGTAAACAAATCCCATAAATATTGCACTCCATTTGTTTGGTTTTATGTTGTAGGGATAGAGGCCTAGGTGCTGGAAATGAGGATTTGTTGGACTAAGCAGTAGCTAACCAACAAATAATTATGATGGGGGTTTTATAGTCTATATAGTATTGCATATATAGTATGATCAACAATTGATAGTCCAGGTCTGAAGAGTATGGCTATTGAACGCTCTGAATAAAGAAAGGAAAACAGAGGAAAAGAGAATATTGCTTTTGAGGCCATATGTTCTTGAATGGGATACATGCAGCACAGCATTCTGCTCTTTAGAAGAGTCTCTTCAACATATACTTGTTTTTCCCCCCAGGATTTGGTTGATTGGAAAGATCAACTTCTCACTATTATTTTGGTATTATATGTCCATGAATATGATGTACTATTGTATATGAAGATTGAATACAATGACCCTCACTTAACATGAACAGCCAGGATATTTGCTTTTTTGTCTGGTCCCCCTGATTATGGAGCTGGGCAATTAGATACGAGACGCTATGGTGAGCAATACGCCAGCAAAGGAGAAGATGCGGACCGTGCTTTGCTTCCAGAGCAGACACCTTTCTACAAAGATCTGGTGAGAATAATTTATGCTGGTGTTTAGTTAACTGTTAATGATCATATGTGGGAAATGTAACATTGACACAAATTTTACAGGCTGCTGTGGCTGTGCAAGCAGGGGTTTGTGTCGACATATTTGCTGTTACAAACGAATACACAGACTTAGCATCTCTAAAGTTTCTTAGCATTGACAGTGGAGGGTCGTTATTTTTGTATTCAAGCACGGATGATTCAACACTTCCTCAGGACATGTAAGTTTTAAAAGCGCTTTGCTCCACGAGTGTGTTTCAGCGCCAGGCTGTTTAAATATAACATTTTTGTTTAATATCATCATCACAAGGTTTCTCTTACCAAAATTAAGTAAAAGATAAGGTTATAAATAGTTGCACATACCCATTTTGACGAGGATCTGCTTTGTCTGATGACAATGGCATTTTGCCTCTTCAGAGAAAATAATTCTGAGTTCATCTTGTTGCAGGTATCGGATGCTGAATCGTCCTTATGCATTCGGTTGTGTACTTCGTGTTAGGACATCTTCTGAATTTAAGCCATCAAGTTCGGTATGTGAGACCCACCTCCAGTCCCCACATTTGTTTGGCTAGATTGTGTTTTCCAAAATGAAACTTGTTAATTGTATATTTTATTGTCCTCACATCTTTATTACTGTGCTATTTTGCAGTATGGTCATTTCTTCCCTGATCCTCAGTATGAAAATGTTCAGCACATCATCTGTTGTGATTCTTATGCCACCTATGCTTATGACTTTGAGTTTGCCAATAATGTAGGATTCTCAAGGTATAAAACAATTGTGCTGGTTTCTGTACATGATATCGGCATGCTAATCATTTTACTTAATAGAATAGTTCCTGGCCCATGTGAATCGTTATGCTATATTAAGTGTTAGCTGCAGTATATAAATGGGAACTTGATGCAAAGTAGATGAATTTTTGGTGAACCTACCTATGTAATGTGCCTTCAGTGACTTCGTATTTTCATTGTACAGTGAAAGAAAGGTCACATCCATATCATTTTTATTTTTATTTTTATTTTTACGTGAAAATAGGGTATATGATGGGTTCTTGACTGTGTTCTTGCAGGCATTCAGAACCTCCTGTGCTACAAATTGCATTTCAATACACTGTTGTTGTGCCGCCAGAGGAAAGTACAAATACAGGATTGACTTCTGCAAATAGGTAGGTGACTGGCTCATGTGACCAACTAAATGCAATTGAACATAGTTTTGTATTCTTCCTAACTGTGTTTTTGACATCTTTGCTTTTAAACGTACTAAAGAGTAAAGACTGATGGAATGGTTTATGTTGGTATGTGTACCCTTGTGTAGACTCAAGCATTCTCTCAAACGGAGAATGAGGATACGGACTTTGCAATATGGAACTGCTGGAAATATGAATGAATTGTATGACAGTGTAGATGCTGAAGTTGTTCTCTCAATTCTTGTTCACAAGGTAATTTCATTTTAATGACTTTTAACTCTTTGAAAAGAAGGTTAAATTTTTTTAGAAAATAATTATGAGCAGGCTATGAGCTGATTGATGTCTACACAAAGTTACTATAAGAGTCTTAGTTAACATAGGTGTTTGAGATCAAAGCACCTTTCTCCTCCTCATGACATAGGTGGCAATTTTAACTCTTCAAAGTATCGACAATGGAACTTGGAATTTGAAAGTATGTTCCATTCTTTCATTCCACTTTTGTAGATTCTATACACTAGACCAAATTCATATTATATGAATGAAGTTGTCCAACTATCGATACCCCTGTGAGCTTGTTTGTATGGAATGTTATACAGCTAACTTTAATAGGTTGCTCTCTTACTGATAAGCAAGGATGCACGGACTCGGATATGCGTGTCGTATCGGATACGGATACGACACGGCGACTCGGCAATTTTCAAAAAACTAGGATTCGGAGACTCGGCGACACGTCAATCAAACCTTATTTTTATTTTTATATTTTATTAAAAAATTATTAACATAATGTCATAAGATAACTCAAAAACAATAATTAATAATCCAATCATATAAAACATCAAGATGCATTAAAGATTGATAGTTTGATACATAACTCAAAAATATCAACTTTAAGTCCCAAAAAAAGGAACGTCAACAAAAAAACAAAAAATACATAGATTTCAATCATTTCACTAAATTAGCTGGATAGAAAAACTTGAAAGTGCAAGATCTCACTCAAAACATGAATTAAAGTAAATCAAACCTCAAAATAATGATTCTTCTATTTTTATTTTCTTACTAAGGTGGTAAAAACCTCTTGCGAGGAAACTATCCACATTCAAAGAAACATGCATACATTCGTAGACAAATAAGGATTGATTAGCAGTTTGTAACCACAATACTAAAATACAATTCAAATTTCAAAGCCATCTAATCAGATGCATACCTCTCCAGGATGCCGAGTGTTCATAGCATGAACATCAAGCTTGTAGTTATGTTGTGGAATCAACTGTGATGCATCCGATGAATGTGCCTGGGTGTTCTGCAAACCAAAAATAACTAATAGAGTGAGTGATTTGGAACACCTGATAAAACAATATAGTAAAGGTACCCCATTCATCGTGAGTTTAAGGCCAAACTCCATCACTGCACATCATATCAATATCTAATATCTATATGCGAATTCCTATGCCATTTGAAACCAAACATTACATGAGATACAAACAGAAAAAGTAGATACAGTGTGAGTTGATGGAGACTGAAAATGTTTCACTCAATCAAGGGGCATATGTTTATTTGAAAACCGAAATCATGTTGTGAAGGTGTAGGGTGTACCAATGAAAAGGGAAAATAGATGGAAAAAATAAGATGGAAAAAATAAACAGTTCTTTCTTCTTCTTCCCACACAAAAAATAAGGTAATAATCAGTGAATCACACACAAAACACAAAAAAAAAAAAAAAAAAGCAAGAAGAATAAACACCAACAGTGAGTGACTGAGTGAGAGTCGAGAGAGACGAACCTGGGTCCTAAGCTTCCGACTCCGACAGACTCCTCTAAGCAAGGTAAGCTCTTTCTTCTTCTTCCCTTCCTTCTTTCTCTTATTCGGTTCTTCCTCTTCCTTCTTTGTTCTTTCTTTTCTTCCTCAGTTCCTCGCCTCCTCGATTCCTCCTTTCTCGCCTCCTCTGGTTCCTCCTTCCTCGGTTCCTCGCCTCCTCTGGTTCCTCGCCTCTCTGTCTGTTTGAGCAATAAGCCAACAACAAAACGAAAAAAAACGAGATTTAGGTTTTAATATAGGGCTTCAGATCTCAACCGTCCGATCTTATCAAGATCTGAAAAAAAATAATAATTTAGCAACCGAATCCTGACCGTGTCCGGACTGTATCCGGACCGTGTCCATGCCGTATCCTGACCAGGTCAAGTTGACCGATACGTTGACCGCGTGTCGGATACGTATCCGACGCGAATCGCACGCGTATCCGTATCTGACTTGCGTTTTCATGGATTCGGCAGGGTTTTTCCGCGAATCCGTGCTTCCTAGCTGATAAGCGTAGGTTATAGGCTGCTGACCCTGCTAATCATTGTTGTACCAGAATGAATGACACGAAAAATATTAACTTGGATGATTATTACTTATATAGTTATATGAATATTAACTTGGATGATTATTACTTATATAGTTATATGAATTTTATTTGTCGTCTTTTATTGATCATTGGCAATTTCCACTCGTCAGGTTATATCTGCTTCATTGGGGCAAGGTGTCCGAGAAGGTAGAATGTTACTCCAGGATTGGCTTGTGATCCTTACAGCTCAGTACAATGAAGCTTTTAAGCTCGTTCAGAAAGAGAATGGAGGTTCAATGTTGTCGCATGTTGATGCATCTTTCACTCATTGTCCACAGTTACAGCCTCTACCCCGTCTTGTATTTGCTTTGCTCAGAAGTCCCCTCCTACGCTTCCATGAAGAGGGTGTTCACCCCGATTATCGCATATACTTGCAATGTCTTTTCAGGTATTGAATATTCCTAACCTAACATCGCAAGCATTCAATTTTGGGCTGCTGTGCTCCGTTTTATGTGTTTTAAGCATGCAACGTTGCTGGGCTTTGGAAATAATAGATCAGTGATTATAGAATATCATCACAACATAAATAGGGAATAAAGTATAGATTTCTCGTTAAAGCATGATATTTGGGAAAGTCCAAGTAAATCATGAAATCCGAAATGACATTATTATTTTGGATGAAACTTAATTCTTTATCTGGAGTTTCACATGGTAACTTTGAATTAACTTTAGCATTGGATTAATTGAAACATGTGATGCAGTGCTCTGGATCCCGGTGCCCTTCACCGTGCTGTATATCCCATGCTAACATCATATGCTACACCAGACAAGCAAGCATACCCACGCCACTCGCTAAGCCGTGCAGCGCTACTAACAAGTGGAAGTCCAATATTTTTCCTTGATGCATTCACAACTCTTATTGTTTATTATTCTTCGATAGCAGATCCTTCACTTCCCTTTCCTCCTCCCCATGATTGTGAGTTTCCCTCAACACCCTCTTATCCTCTTCAAATAATTCCAGTTTTCAAAACAGACTGGCATATACTTTGTTTCTAAAATGATAAACATCTGTTTCAGGTTTATTACGGACTACAATTAACAAACTGAAACAGGAGAGAAGCATCACACCAAAGCTCATTTTCATCCAGGGAGGGCGAGAGGATGCTTCTCCTTTTGAAAACTATCTCATCGAAGAACAGGACGTTGATGGCAGCGGCATAACCAGTATCATGGGCTTTGTTTCCTTTCTTGAGGAGATAACCCAGAATGTATCGGAATACATGAAATAAAATGGCATGTTTTATTGATAGATAACATGGGATTTTTCACCAAGTTCCCAATCAAATGATATCTTAGAGGATCCCCAAACAGGGAAAAAAAACACTGATGATTGATATGAGTGACCTGCTTATCCACACAGATGAGCTGTTCAAGAAGATCCATTTATGTAAGGAGGGCCAAAGTGTATATTTGTGTGGGGATGATTTCAGTTGAGAACATCAGAGTTCTAATACTGTTATACAGAGCTTGTGTCAAGATTCGGAATTTGGTCAGATTCAACCTTTACAGGCAACTAGTAATGATGGACTGAATTGCAGTTGGTGGAATTTTTTTTTCTTATGTTCACCTTACTTGTTTTTTATACATCGAATTCATAACATGAGTATTTAAATGAAAAGATGGCGTAAACATTTTAGGTTGTTTAAGGTCTGACATGAGTTATCTATGGACAACCATCTCACTCTACTTTTGTAGGATCACATAATTTCTAATGGTCACCTCAATCATTCAATCCAAAGCAAAGTGGAATCTGGCAATTTGTCTTTTAGTTGCTCAATATGATATTATTGGTTTATAATCTTAAATAGCTCATACTTAAATTCGGTCATCATTGAGTTAGTTTTACATGAAAATGTAACTATTTGGTCTTCGACCATAAATGGTTAGCGCTGAGTACCCACAGACTGGCACTGAAGGGCTGCGCTAAGGTTAAGCAAGCTGAGACACCCCAAGAGATGATTCTGTCATTGTTTTTTCTGTTCTTTAGGGTTTCTAGGTCATGTAGAAGGAGTCTATGTTTTTTGTGTTTGTCCAACCTACTTTCAGTGTCTTCTAACGATTACGGTTATTTACCTTTTAGCTCCTATTAATGTAGGTGAAACCGTACTTGAGTGCCACTGGTTATCTTAATTCAGTCTAATTCCCATTTTTACCTTTGACCGTTAAATCAACTTGTTTGACTACCAGAAAACATTAATATTCTTGAAATACCCCATTTACCCCTCAGGTGCGAAGCACGTGCCACCTACACTTACTCCTTTTCCTCTCTTGAACCCTAATTGAAGAATTGTTTTCAATTTGGGAGAGAGGGAGAAAGGGAGAGGGGGTGGAAGGAGATCTCCCGATTGACTGTGGTGCTCGAGGGGAGGGGAGTGAAAAGAGATCGCTCGAGGGGAGGGGAGGGGAGGGGAGGGGAGTGTCTTCGCAGAGAGGGAGAGGGAGAGGGGGAAGGGGGAGAGGGGGAGGTGGAGAGAGGGGGATACGAAGAAGATTCCAAGCTGAACGCCACTCACTGCTGCCATCCATCTTGAGCAGGTAAGCTCTTCACTGTCACTGAACTGAATGTTTGTTTGATTTCACTGAAAATTGTTTAAATTTGTTGAATTTGAGTAAATTTGTATGTGATATACACTAAATTTAGTAAATTTGAATGTGATATACATTGCTATACACTGTAAATTTGTTCAATTGTGTAAATTTGTTAAATTAGTTGAATTTTGTTAAAATTGTATGTGTATGTATGACATCAGTGTACGTATTTGATGTATGTCTATACAATGACCATTCTGAACAATTGAATTTTTTTTTTTTATGTTATATATCTGATATATCATGTTATATATACTTGTGGTAGGGATAACTTTACGTGACAAGATGACTTGTTTAGTTCATCATGGTGGCCAATGGGCAAGTGATAAATGGTACCATTACAAGCTAGGATGCACCGACTCTCCGAAAACCCCCCGAATCACGTGTCAAATACGTGTCGGACACGGATTCGTGTACGACACGCGCTGGACACGTATTGGACACGGGGTCAACGGTCAAAATTCGTTGACTGATCTGGACACGGCTTGGACACGGTCCAGACACGGTCAAATACGGTCCGGACACGGTCCAGACTCGGTCAGACACGGTCCGGGGGTAGTCAAAATTCGTTGACTGATCAAAATGTTAATTTCGCCCGATTTTCCTCCTCCCACACAGACCGAGTCAGAGGCAGAGCAGAGAAAAAAAAAAAAAACCCCGAAAGAAACCCTAACTCAAACCCTTTTCGCAGCCATCGATCGATCGATCGATCGCCAAGGTCAAGAGTAGAGACGGAGGAGAAGAGATCGACAGACGGAGCGGAGGAGAAGAGTGATGGCGTCCTCATCGACACCAGGACCAGGTACGTTCGATCGATTTCTTTTTTTTTTTTTTTTTTTCCTGAGATGTAGAGATCGATCGATTGATCGTTCCTGTTATGTGAGTCGACCCATTTCATCGACCCATTTCATCGATCGATTTCATCGATTCATCGATTTCATCGATTCATCGATTTCTGTTTTGTTTTTTTTTTTTTTTCATCGATGGCTGAGACAGCGATTTTTCAGACAGAGAAAGGCTAGTGTTGCCAAAGGAACTCTTCCGACTGCCTGAATTTCCAATGCTTGATGATTCACTCACAATCTTTCCTCTAGAAGAATACTCTCCATCAAGTCTTCTCTTTGTCGTCATCTCAGTCCTTTTAGTGTGACTTAGGTCTGAAGATGAGCAACCTGGTGGGAGGATATCAGATATGGATGTGCATCTGAGATTTCTAAGACCATACCTGCTCGAGCTAGAAGTCGACGAGGATGGTTTGCTTGAGCTAGAACTCTGGCCATGGGAGGAAGATTTTGCAACTTGGCTGGTGTTTCTATATGCAAAAGAAGATCGGGTGGAAGGACTGGGAGAAGTCTCCTCATTACCCTGTCCAGATCGCTTATTAGTTGGTTTTCTAGTTCTTCTACTTGAGGCTAAACTATTGTTCTCCACTTCTGCAAATGTTTCTAAAGATAAGTCTTTTAGAACCCAGGAGTCTGTGCCAATGGTTTCAAGCCCCATCTCATCAACTTCAGATGAATAACTGGGTCCCTCCATCTGCATATTATCGGGTTGGATAGGTACTGTTTCTTTACGGGAAGATGAGTTTTGGCGTTCAGAGTGAGGCTGTCTAAGGTTGGTCACAGGTGTGCATATTTTAGAGGAACTTCCAACTATTTCTTTGCCACTTGTTGAATGTAAAGAACTGGAGAACTTATCTCTTTCTGAGCTAGAGGTGCATCCAACCATGAGCTAGAGGCTGGACTGTTGGATGCAGAAAATGTGACAGTGGATGAGCTAGTTAATGAAGAAGAGATCTAGCCGCCTTGCTGGTGACTGGTGAGTTTTTAAAATTATCAATTTACAGAATCAAGTTAATGAAATTATATGAGTATGACTTGACTACTTGACTACTTTATGAGATTTACAATATCAATTTACAGTATCAAGTTAATGAAATTATGCTTTATGAGTATGACTTGACTATTTGAGCAGTTGAGCTTGACTTTATGATGCATGTGTAAATTTGAATGAATGAATTTGAATGTATTATTGATATGTTTGAATTTGATGAGTTACAAAAAATATATATTAAAAAATTAAGTTTGACCGTGTCGCCGAGTCGCCGAGTCCTATTTTTTTGAAAATTGCCGAGTCGCCGTGTCGTGTCCGTGTCCGTGTCCGTGTCCGTGTCCGTGTCCGAGTCCGTGCATCCTTGATTACAAGTTTAAAAGATATTGATGGGGATGAGTGGTGTTTGAAGGATCTAAGAGATGACATTGAGAAGCACTGTGGAACTAAAGAAGCTACCATTACATGGATTTGTGCTAATCAAAGTGTCAAAGTAGTGAAAATTGACGTAGACTTGTTGTATTATGGGACAACATTAAAACAACAAGGTTCAATAACAAAACCTTCTTTTATGTGTATATACAAAACTCATATCTGGTAACCCCCAAGCCGAAGAGAAAGCCTAAGCCTAAGCCTAATCCAAGTTCATCCAAACCATTGTTTGATCTTTCAAAAAGGAAGTATGGTCTTAGATCAAATTCAATTCGGAAGAATTCCAAACCAATTGTAGGAGCTGGAGCATACTTTAGTAACCCTCTTATTCTTTCTGATGATGAACTTGAGGAGGTGCATCAGGATGAAGACATTGAGGTTGATCTTGGTGATGTAGATGAGAACTTTGGGGACCTTGGGGAATTGGTGATGCAGGTGGTGACTCTAGGGATGCTGGTGTTGACTTTGGGGACTTTGGTGGGTTTGGTGAGTCATTCACTGATGCTGGGAGGATGGTGAAGGAGAAGTTCCACTACCATTGCCATTGCCTGACTTTGAAGGTGTACTTGTAAATATTGACCAACTAGATATTGAGAATCATATGATAGTGATCATGTTGGTAGGGGATCAGATGTGGATGCTAGGGAGGATAGTGATCATGCTGGTAGGGGATCAGATGAGGACTATGAGGTGGGTGATGAAAACCCAGAGAGTTCTGAAGATGAGGGTAGCCTAGAAAAAGAAGAAGCAAATGAATTCAATTCATTTGCAAGGAGAACCTCATCCATGAATGACGAGAGTATGATGGGTATGAATACCCCTATTTCAGACTTACATGAGAAAATGCAATAGGATGCCATGAAGCATTGTAGACAGTGGATGAGAAAGTATGCAATAATGAACAAGTTTAAATGCAAGCAGGCCAAAAATGACAATTTGAAGATTGATTTCAGGTGCAAAGATCCTATATGTAGCTGAAAAGTTTATGTGAGAAGTCTGCCTAGGGAACCAACAACCATGTTGAGGTCATTTCAGGCCACACACACATGCAAGAGTGATGAAGGGGGGAAAACTGTATGGTTAAATCTCATTGAGTTGCTGAAGTTGTAGAATCCATTGTGCGAACTAATCAAAAGTTCAAGCCGGGTGACATCATGCAGTACCTTTGGGATGAGCATGGCTTGAAGATCAGTTACAAGACTGCTTATAATTTCAAGTTGATATGCAACGAAATAATCTATGGAGGTTACAAGGACTGTTTCACCAAGGTCCCTGAACTATGTAGACAAATCTTGAAGGACAACCCAGGGAGAATATTGCTGAATAGTTGAAGGATCCTACTGATGACAGCTTTGTGGGGTTATGTGTAGATTTTAGAGCAAGCTTGGAAGGTTTTGTGAATGGTTGTAGACCTATAGTAGGTCTCGATGGGTGTTTTCTGAAGGGAAAATATGGTGGAGTGATGTTGTCTGCCATTTCATTGGATGCAAATAATGGGTTATTCCCTATAGTCATCTACATTTGCAGGGGTAAAAACTATGATAGTTGGAACACATTTTTGACAATTATAGGCCCATATCTTAGAAAACACCCAAACAAGCTTACCTTTATTTCAGACAGGCAGAAGGGTCTGATCAAGGTTGTGTATGAAGTCTTCCGGGGTAGTCATCACATGTACTGTTTTCAGACACATGTTCCAAGGTATTGGCCACTTGATAATCCAAGTTATTGGCTTAAGGTAAAATACATAATTTCATTGTGTTTTCACATCACATTTGTATCTTATTCACTGTTTGGGGACATCAACTTATTGGCCTCATGTACCTTATTCATTGTTTGTTTTGTTGCCATAGCCACAACATGTTGTTAAGCCTCCCCCACTTCATAGGCCCACTGGAAGACCTAGAAAAAACAGAAGAAGGGGTGAATATGAGGGGCCCAAGGACCAAGGAGGAACTCAAAGAAATGCAGTAAATGCAAACAATATGGGCACAACATGACTACTTGCAAAGGTGTAGTTGCTAGTAGTTATGAGAGGAGGTCATGTGTTGTTGGCTTGGGCAATATACTTGGTGGTGATGGTGGTCCACAACAAAGGATGAGGATGAAAGAAGAGGCAATGCCATGTACCCCAACAGCTAGGGGAGAAGAAATGGTCATGATTTAGTCATAATTTGACTCAGTCCCAGGGTTTAAGGTAAAAGTTGGTGATTTTTTCCCACCTTTTTGGTATAGTTATTACATATGATAAGACTTGGTAAATACATTTGTTGTTTGTAACCATGTCATGTCAGCTTTTTGGATAGATTCCATGTATATATTAGAATGAATGGTTACAAACAGTGTTTTTGGGTAGATGCCATGTATGTGCAAAAATGACAATGGTTATTTGGTTTAGACAAATGGATATCTGATGTAAGACTAATATGATGTTAGACAAGAAACAATAGTTTGACGGGTTGTGATGTACTAATCTGATGGAGTAACAAGAAACAATGGGGATGTATGTAAACAATGCAAGACTAATCTTAATTTCAGCATTTTCACTTGAGCAGGTTATTCATTTCATTTGAAAATGGCAGGTTCTTGAATGTTAAGCAAGTTCTGTGAATTTAATTTCATTTCAAAATGGCAGGTTGCTGGTTCATTTCAGTCCATGCATTTCATTTTCAGTTTGATCATGTTATTCATTTTCAGGTTGCTGGTCTTGCATTGCATTTTCAGTTTGAGTAGGTTTTTCATTTCATTTCAGTCCATGCATTTCATTTTTAGTTTGAGCAGGTTATTCATTTCATTTGAGAATGGCAGGTTATGTGAATGTTAATTTCATTTGAGAATGGCAGGTTGCTGGTTCATTTTTGTCCATGCATTTCAGTCTAGCAGGTTGGTGGTTTTTCATTTTGTGATTTCCAGTAGGGTCATTGCATTGCATTTCAGTCCATGCATTTAAGTCCAACACGATCATTGCATTGCATTGGATTATGTTGGTCATTGCATTGCATTGATCATTTCAGTCCAGGTCATTGCATTATATTTCAGTCCAGCAGGGTCATTGCATTGCATTAGATTATGATGGTCATTACATTGACCATTGTCATTGCATTGACATTGGCATTGGTATCCATTGAGAACTCAAACAAGAATATCCTGGCCATTCACGAACAAAGCAAGTCAATTATACAATAATTTACACATAATCCATATTAATTTTTTTTTAGATCCTCACATAATTCCTACATTTACCACTTGGTACCCATCTTCTCCAAATAGATTTTCGCACCAGTTCAACCAACAATGAATTGAATACACAAATACAAGATTTTCGCACCATATTTTTCTAAATTGATGGCCATATTTTGATCGTCATCTTCAGATAGTGGTTCTCTCTTCCTCTTCAACAGACTTGTGTTTCGTTGGGATAAAGAGGGAAGAGGAAGGGAAGAGAGGGAAGAGAGAATAAAGGGAAAGAAGCACGTGTTGGTGAGGGGTAAATGAGATATTTCAAGAATATTAATGTTTTCTGGTAGTCAAACAAGTTGACTTAAAGGTCAAAGGCAAAAATACGGGTTAGACTGAATTAAAAAAACCAGTGGCACCCAAGTAGGGTGTCACCTGAATTAATGAGAGTTAAAAGGTAAATAACCCTAACGATTGGCTTGTAGTTTGATACTTGTTTTCCCAACAGTCTGACACAATAATCAACCAACGAAAAATTAGTGTTTTGACTTATAATCCACAAATGAATACTGGAAATTGGATCTATACGTCCTTAGAGTTGAGCGTAACCAGTACCACCGAGCATGAAAACACAGAGATGGCAGAGAGAAATGAGTATGGCGAAAATTGATAGAAAGATCTTTGGTGTTTTCCTTCCTCGTAACCTTTACCCCGTCCCTCGACAAGTTCTAGGAAAAATGTAGCCGTGTTTGGTGATCATTTTCTTTGGCCTCTGCTAAATAACACAACCACTTCTACTGAAGGACACTACCACTATATAAACAAAAAAAAACCCTAATCCCTCTTTTCCTCTCTCCATTTCTTCTCCATCAATCACAACCGCCACTTCCTCCTCCTCCCTTTCACCCCACCACCTCGCCACCGCCACCTTTCCACCTCTCCTCTTCAATCTCCCCTTCACCCAACCACCTCGCCACCGCTGCCACTCCTTGTTTATGTGTTTCAGTTGCAAAGCCTCTTTGATACAGGAGGATCCGAGTCAGATGATGCTGAACTGTTAGATAGCATGTTATTAGCACTAAGATATCTTGAAACAGCAGATCAGCGCAAAGATGGCAAGAAATCATATTTATATTTCTAATTTGGCAGTTTTGAGTGCGTTTTAGTATTTTGGCCATAACTTTGGCTACGAGTATTAGAATCGCGCAAACGACCCCAATTCAGAAAGCTCTTTTCAACGCGCATGTCTTGGTCAATGAGCTACGCTCGTTGCACATCTTTTCGAGGCCAAATTCCACCGTTTTCCCTTTTGAATCCACAAATTTAGCAGTTTATTTCCCTTTATAATAATATTTCAATTATTGTTTAGAAAGTGATTCTGAACCCAATTTGGGCCAGATTTCTGCCAGTTTATTTCTTTTATTACGTATTTTGTTGTAGCATGATTATTAGGGTTTTGCTAATTTTGGTAAAATTCTAATAATCACGAGTTTTAGCTATAAAGCCCCGACTTGTGGGCTGATTTTAAAGATACCTTTGATTTGAGTAATTTGATTGAACATTAGAGCTATATCTCTGTGTTTTGGACTATCATCTTGTGTTCTTCTCTGTTAATTATCTATTGCTATTAGCCTGCAGAATAATCGCTATTCTGTCTGACGTCACTTTTAGTGTGAAGTCTCACCAATTGTCACTTGCTTTTGGTCAACTATCCTTGTTGAAACTTATCCTCCATTGGTTCTATAAGAGTTTGTCAATCATGGTATGGTTCTACAATTAATGCTGCAGTGAGCTAATCAACATATCTTGTTACTACTCAAAACTGCACAGGTTAGCATGAACCATGAATATTTTTGTTTGGTTTCAGGGGGTGTTCTTTTCAAGGTATATTTCGTCGGTGAAGCCATAAAGGTTGTGCAGCGTTTCTCTCTGCCAGATGTTAGTAGGCGCGAGTTAAATAATATTGGCATGTTCCGTTTCCCAAGAGTTTCTTGTGCTGCAGCCTCTGCAGATGAGGCAGACCTGGATCCTGTTATTGCTGGTAATATCTTTTGAGTCTGATTGTGCTTGATACCTGAAATGCGTGTTCTGTTTGGAGTTATCTACATTCTACGACACATGATTGTTCTCTATGTGTACTGCAGAGCTTCCTCCACGGCCTTTGCTTGAGAAGCTTGGAAGGGAGCTTCGTCGTCGCCTGGTAACTTATTTTGTCTGCTTGTTTTTATGAGCGCATGTTTGCTAAGCACTGCACTGTTATCACTTTTTTTTTCTTCTTTTATTGTTGATTATGTATAGTTTACTTTTAACCTTTTTCCAGGGTCTGTACTTGTTCAACATAGATATGATTCGCGAGCATGGGACCAGAGACAAGTTCTATGTTGTAGATATTAATTACTTCCCTGGCAAGTGATCACTTTGAACCCCTGAACAGTTCATTTGTTGTAGTAATCCATGTTAATGTTACTCTTTCTGCTAGTCAAGAAATTTTTTTTGTTCATTTTAGCTAGAGTTTCTGAATCAGTTGATGCATCAGTTGTATGAGCTCTTTGCTTGGGTGTTGTGAGCCCAACATCAAGTTTCATTGGTGGATGAGCTTTTATGTTGGTTAGATTAGCCAATCGAAAGTCACAAGCATTTGATTCCAGAGAAATGGCACCGGCGCTAGCTTCCCAAGTACTTTAGTTTATGCTCTTAATTTTATATATGTTCTAGTCTTTTATTTATTTTGGTATTGCAAAATTTAGAAAATAGTTTATGTGGCTAGGCAACACAAGTATTGAAATCTTTTAATTTGGGGTTCTTAATATGTTTTTCCTGTAATTCAGAACATGTATGCTAGAAATGCTGCTTCAAAAGCTAGTGGTGCTCTTTAAGGGGCAGTTCCAGGGGAACTTGCAGGCTTATATGAGGCTTGGAAACAACATGGAAAACTACCTTGGGAAAGGTTGGTCATGCCAGCAGAACGTCTTGCTGAAACAAGATTCAGAGTATCTCCTTACCTCCGTATGCAAATGAATCATATAAAAGCTGAGGTTCTCTATGACAAAGAACTTTGCGAGATATTCACATCAAATAGAGAACTATTTTAGTTTTCTTAGTATTAGCATACTGATGTTGTACTTGATACATGTATATAAATATATATTTTTTAAATACTGATCCAATATGAGAAACGATGTTGTAATTGATTGCAATTATTTCACTTTGTAATGGTTGCAAGATTATTTTAATTTGGGTATTAACATTGGTATTTGAATATTTGAGTTTTATAATTTCATTGGATGTCATTCATTTGTTGATTTTTTTTTAAATTTATGTATTTATTTAATTAAAAATAAATAAAATTTTACATATTGATTTTTGTAAAAAAAAAAAAAAAAACATTTGCAACACATCGAGGTATTGCTAATATTTGAACAAAGTAACATGCTACAGTGCCATTAGCAACATTGGCCAATTGTTACAAAAGTTGAAGGTTGTAACACATCAAGGTGTTATTAATATTTGTAATGCCATGATTTGCATGATTTTTGTGGTGTTACAAATTTTTTTAATACAAAGCTAGTGTGTTACAAATTGTCATTTATGGTGTAATGACCACTCATCCTCCTCCCCTTCACCCACTACCTCGCCACCGTTACGACCACCACTCTTTCTCCTCCTCCCCTTCACCCCACCACCGCCACCGCCACTCCTTCTCATCTTCCCCTTCACCACCTCCACCTCGCCACCGCCACCTCTCATTCTCCTCCCCTTCACCACCACCTCCTCCTCCCCTTCACCACCACCTCGGCACCGCCACCTATCATCCCACATCCTCCCATCTTTTTATTCTTTGGTTTTTTTGCCCTGTTTTTTCTCCTTCGCCCTCGACACTTCCTGTGAGTGGGGAACCTCCGTGAGGGCAAAAAAAATTGTCGATGGTGCAGCAGGAACATAGTTACGACCTCAGTTTGTAAAAAAATGTAGAAAGCACTAAGATTTCTCATATCGATGATGCAGTAAAAACACGGTTACCACATCAGATTGTAAAAAAGAATGATATAGGAAATGTGTCGATGGTGCAACAAGAACACAGTTACCGCCTCAGTTTGTAAAAAGAATCCAGAAAACACTATTTTCAACTGTAAATGTTGATCTTGTTGATAGCTAATTATAAATGCTGGTGTTTGATCCGAGATGCCCATATGTTTAGTTTGTATAAATATAAATTTTGGGATGCTGGTCATATATTGCAGTTAGCTTGTGAATTAGCTTTCTATGAGCCTTCTCTTTAGACTAGATGTCAAAGCCTGTTATGAGTATTTGAAATTGCATTTTCATTGCTTATAATATTTGCATGCATAGTATATCAAAACACAACAAAACACTTACATTTGCAGATTCGCTTCGCAAAATATTTTATTTTTTTTCCTTCAAATTCAAAAAAAAAAAATTTGCCTTTTAATTCCTGTTCAAGATTTCAGCTGCTAGAATGAAGAAAAAATGGGAGAAGGGGTCTCTTTGTCTAAGACCTCTCGAGGATTTGAAAATAACCTTTTGATGCAGTCGATTTTCGCCCCCTTCTTGACATTGACCTACTAACCTGCACAAGGAACGCACATGAGCCACGGACCACCGTTGTGGTGGCTGATGACATTCCGATGTTAAAGTCAGACAAGGATGTGAGGAAGACTTAATGCTGTAAACAAGGAATTTATAGCGTACATGGAAGTTTCCATGTACGACGTATACTCTAGTATTTGCTTCGTATTTGGAAACATGGTTCTGCCTGTCCGAAGCTGATCTCCGAGATACTTGCCTTAATAGGTCTTACGGGTATTGAGGATGGCTGTGAGATGTGTGGGCTTAGCAGGCTGTAGTAATTTGGGTCCCCCCGACGGACTGCGTTGTGCGGGTTTGAAATCGCTTAGGCCAAATCAGTGTTGAGCTGACGCTTGGGCATGTTATTCCTTGAGATCATCATGACATGTGTGCGTTGTAGAAGAGATGACATTTCGGTGTATCATCAGCTGCTCCCCCTAGTTAGTGGGCCATCGTATTGGTCTACTAAGTCACTTCTCGAAAAGATACGCTGCTCATGATGATTGAGTCTGAACCATACTTGAGCGACGCGCTCCATTAATTAAGCGTGCATCGGTTCAGTGGAGAAAATGTGGGAAATCAGTCCCTATTTAGATCTCCATTTCTGCAGAAATTGACTCTTCCATTTCTTCGTTTTTAGAGACCTCGTTCTGTTAAGCTTTTAACTGAAAGTTTATTCACTTTTTAATGGCTCGCCAAAATAACCTTGACGATGAGCTTCTTGCCAAGGGCCTCCAGTTCTTTGAAGACAGGTCGGCTTCCAAATCGAGCATGGCTGAGATTCGAAAGACATATGGGATTCCTGAAGAGCTGCCACTCTACACCTTGAGTGATGATCATACGCCAATGTTTCCTTTGGAAGGACTCGTCTGTTTGCACCGCGACATGCTTCAAATTGGTGTCCGTTTTCTGTGCTTGATGAGATCTGGGGCTTTATGGAATTTCTTGGAATCCCTCTTGTCCAGTTGGTATTGAATGAGTATAGGACTATTCTTGTTATATTGATCTGGGCAAAGGATGTTGGTGTCCGCGTGACTTCGAGGGTGATTCAGTTACTGACTTCTCCTCGGCTGAACGATCATGTAGTGTGCAAGATGATGTTGCTGGCTTGTTTGGGGAAACTGCCGAATGACTTTAAATTTTGGCAGAAATTCTGCTTCCTAACTCCTTCAGATTTGAAGTAAAGTTCAAGGGTCGTCCACTTGAGCGGGAGTTCAAGCCACTTCGTAAGTATAGTTTTGTTCTTTGATTCCGTTGTGCTGATTGTATGCTGATCGTTGCGTGTGTTCTTTGTAGGGAGGCTCCCCACTATTTTTCTTTCTCCAGAGGAGGAGGCTGCTATGGAGGCATTTTGTGATTTGCCTAAAGCGAGTGTGGAGGAAGTTATCTGCCTTTCCAATTTTAGTCGTAGGGGGTTTTGGTCTTACTGGCACGTGGCTCCCACTCTTTTCAGAGTGCCGAAGGTTAAGTCCGAAGGTGGAACCCCTTCCAGGAAGAGTAAGGCCTCCAAATTTAAGACTCCCACCTTGCCAGACACAAAGGGGCTTTCTGAGACGCTTGCCTCCTTCACAGGCTTGAAGAGGTCTCGTATTGGGGCCGAGCCGACCTCCAAACGACCCGCTCCGTTGAGGAAGGAGCGTGATTCTGACTTGTCCGCTAAGGCAGAGGTTGTAGCGTCTGGTTTGGAGAAGGACCAGCTGCGGTTAACAGGGGTTGATGATGAATTGAAGTTGAGTACCGAGTAGGTTGAAGCCTTGAATAAGAAGATGATGTTGTTTGCTGTGGCGGCTTCTGCTGGTGCTGACCAATCCAAACCTCTTTTACTATAAGGATTTGGTGAAGATTTGCCAATGGCCCCGGAGATCAGTCATCCTAATAGTGGATCGTTTGACGGCGGTCGTTGTCATTCTTGCAGTCTGCATTGTCCGCCATCTTGCTCCAGACCGTATATCAAGGTAATGGAGGGTCCGCTAGACAATTCGCTTCCTTCTCTCCCTTTGGATTCCACTGAACTGGATCGCAACAAAGGGTCAGCTGCTGGTGACAAAGGGAAGGATGTAGATGAGGGCCTAGGTGCGGTGGAGATTGCAAATGGCGGTGCTGGTTTCGTATCCGGGAGAGCTTTATCCAGACGGGCGGTTGAGTTGTTTGCTTCGGACGTAGTGAAAATGAGCAACCAGGCCTGGCACCAAGAGGTTGACATTGATTATGCTTCGAGGAAGCATATAAGCAGACGTTATAGCTGGCTAGCGAACTACGCTTTGAAGCCTGAGGAGGATGAGCTGGAGGAGCGTATGGGTAAGGGGCTGAAACATCTTATGCTGGGGACGTCGCATCTGAGCCAAGGGGCCCCGCTAGGACAGAAGTCGAAGCGACTCGCGAGAGGGTGTACACCATGGAACATGTCTTCTTAACTATGCAGAAGTCGTATTCTAATGCATTTTTTGAAATTGAATCGCTGAGAAAATAGATTGAAGAGAGGAGGGTGGAGCAATAAGCCGTTGAGGGTTCGTTCGGAAGCCCTTGAGTTTGATTTAGCAGAGGTGGTGTCCGCAAGGGATAGATCCAGAGAAGAGCTTAATCTGGTCCGCCATGATCCAAATGTTGCACAGAAAGTTGCGGCTAAGATGCGCTCTGAGTTGCAGACTCTTGTTGAGGAGAATACCATGAAGGAATTCGAATGGGTTTTCTAGAGACAACAGTTAGAGGTCAATGTGGAATTCAATGCTGGGAAAGCAAGGAAAGTTGGGGACCAACTTCTTGTGGAACAACATGAATTTAGCACAGTTAAAAGTAGCATGATTACTAAGCAGTCTCAGACTGATGCGCTGATAGGCAAACTAGAGCTGCTGGAATGTGAACTTGCTAAAGCAAAGGCGCGCGAGGAAGAACTTCTCAAGCGCAATACACACACGAATTCCGCAGGATCGTGCATGGGAGGTTAGAATTGTTGGCGCTAATGAAAGAAGAGCATCTGGAATGGGACATTGCTTATTACAAGAAGATGTCTTTTGCAGATTTCAGAGTGATTTCTAAGGTGTTAGAGGAAGAGGGCGATCCAAATCATGACGCTCAAGCTGAGGCATGCGCGGACGCAACTCCTGATTCTTCTCCTGTAATCGTACCTCCTCCTGATGAGGAGTAAATCTGTACCTTTCGTTTCAGCTGTTAATGAAAACATATTTCTTTTGAGTATGCTTCGTATTCTGTTCGGTCTCTTTGTTGCATGCTTTTGACTTTGCTTTGTCATTTTATTTTGACTTAGGTCCGGTGGGTTAGCAGGAAGCCGAGTGGTCTGTCAGCTGTTGAGACTTCGACCGTTTATGTCGCAAATAATTCTGACCTATTCTTCCGTGAGGTTTCAGAGTTGCTATCGCATGGTTATGTCCAATAGTGAACATTCTGCAGATGGTTTAGCAACATGTTACTCTACTCGGGCTGCAACTCATCCTTGAGGTAAGCCGTTGGAGACTCAAGTTATATATCTGACAGTCAGTTGCGGTCATTGGCATGAGTGAGCTATTGTAGCCGAGCACATGCATTGTTGTCTGTAGTTGAGTAAAAACATTCGTCTGCGCTTAGCGGGTTGGTTTTTGAGTTGGCTCAAGTGGCCATTGCTGATAACGGGATGTCAGCCTATGTGGGTGTGAGGACACTGCTTGAGTTGTAATCGAATTCAGCGACCGTTTTCCTGATAAAGAGCAGTGGTCCCGTGGCAAGCCGTTGATACCAGTCGGGGATGACTAGGCTCCCACCTTCCAAACCATCTACACCCGCGCGGAGCGGGCTACAGATTTGGGATGAGAGAATTTGGCGATCATGGTTCGTAGGAGAGCAGTGATCCCGTGGCGATTCGTTGACATCAGTTGGATCTGACTAGGCTCCCACCTTCCAAATCATCTACACCCGTGCGCATCAATCTACAGATTTGGGAGTTTTCAGCGACCATGGTCAGTGGAAGAGTAGTGGTCTGTGGTAAGCCGTCGTCATCAGTCGAGTCGAGATTGACTAGGCTCCCACCTTCCAAACCATTTACACCCGCGTGGAGCATGCTACAAGTCTAGAAGTTGGAAATTCAGTGACCATGGTTTGTAGAAGAGCAGTGGTCCCATGGCGAGCCATCGACATCAGTCAGAACTGACTAGGCTCCTACCTTCCAAACCATCTACACTTGCGTGGAGTGGGCTACAAATCTGGGAGTTGACCAGAAGCTGTCGTCGTCAGTCATTACTGACTAGACTTGCCTGATCGGTTTCAACGACCATCATTCGCGAAGGGGGCGACAGTCCCCAGTAAGTCATCGTCATCAGGCGTAAGAGCGCTGATTAGACTCCCACTTCCTAAGCCATCGACATTTGCGCGCGACAAACTAGGCGTTTGGGTGAACCAGAAGTCGTCGTCGTCGTCAGTTGAAATTGACTAAGCTTGCCTGACTAGAATGGGGTTCTGCCTATTATGGCGTGCAAGCCTACTTTCGTAGACGGATTGCATTGTGCGGATTAGTTTTCATTTCAAGAAAAAAAAGGTACCTTAAATCAGCTGGTGATATGTAGATGTACTCCGTGTGTCAAGAGTGACTAGAGCCTCTACTGTTTGCGTCAACGCACGTGGTAGAGTGTCACTCGGATAGTGGGCCGAGCCGATGGGTCCATGTAAGTAGAACTGGGTTTTGTTGCAGGATCATGGTGTCACGTGTGCAACGTAGATTGCATGGTGACACACGTACGACTTAGATTGCGAGATGGTAGAGTATCGGTTACTCCTCTTAATCAATGGGGTTGTGTGCAACATTACTAATTGATTGAACGTGGACCTGTACGGTTTCCTTGGGAATCGTTTCCCATACGGTATTCAATGCTGATGTGCTTGTTCGACGAGCCACGTCTATATAATGGTGTTCCTTCATCGTTGTGGGCCTTATCTTTTACAGAGTGCACTCTTCAGATGCTCTCACTCAAAGAATATGCTTTGCGTTTTCGAAAGGCTGAAGGAAGATATACTCTACTGGATTCTTTGAATGTTTTGACATTTGCACTGATGAGTCTTGATAAGACTTGCTATTATGCGTGGTCACCTGCTTTGGGTGAGTACCCGATTGGTTCACTGAGACCTTGTAATTTCTTTTTGTATTTCGTAGAAGAAGTACAAACTTTTCCTTAAGGGACGAGTCTATCGTTTATGTGTTTGTGCCCTGTCGGTGTTTCGAACAGCATAATTTCTTAGATAACATTAGCAGCCAACCTTGGAGCGGTTTCTTTCTTCCCTTTTCAGCTAGTCTTGACGCGTTGTGCTGCGCTGGAACTCGGAGTTGTGGGGCGGAGTGGAGTTGGACATGGCCTTTCGGAGTGGGCCATTGACTCCTAGATGCCCTTCTCATCCCTCAACAGGAGGGTGCACCCGATCTGTTTCAATCTGATACTTGTCCCAAGTTCGTCTGGTTGGGCGGATCGAGCGTGTGAGTTGGCTGTAGCTTCGGCTTGCATGTCACGAGGCCTCCAGTTGCTGATTATGTACCACTTGAGGTCATCCTTGCGAGGTGGACTCGACGAAGTATCGAATGCGTTCTTTCATACTTTTTCGTACATTTGCTCTTGGATCATCTTCTTTGGAAAAATTGCAGAGCGGAACTCTTAGAGGGAACCATAGTTTACCCGGGGTACCTTTGTTGTCACTTCTGAGTCCTCTTCTGAAGTCGGTCTGTTTAAGCAAATCTTTACTGTACATCGCATCAGATTCAAATGCTTGTAGTTTGTAACTTTTGTACCCGCCATCTGGGCGATCGTTGTTACATCTTCTAGTAATCAATAGAGTGTGTTTGCTTAATTCTCTTTTATTTCTTAAATGAGTACAAATCACATAAGCTCCTAAGAATTAAAACTCTAAACTGACTACTGAAAGAAAGCTAAACAACTGGATAGATTGACTGTTGACGGAGAGAGGTTGTTCCGACCCTGAAGTAAATTCGCATGGCCCTTGCTTGAATCATAAGTACCTTCGGCGAAATGTCAAGTTTCGCCAACGCCATTGTGGTTACTGAAGAGTAAACCTTGCGTGGGAGGGTTCTTCCACGCCCACTGACAGTTGTGGGGTGTCGTGCTCCCGTTTGCAATGACCTCTCTGCAGAGCCTGAAGTCCTGTCAGGCTAGAGGACGAACTGCTTCTTATCTATGAAGGTCAAGGTTGAGATGGGCTATGCACTCGCGAATAATACACGCGTCTGTTCTCATTGGTGGGTTGTGTCCGCATCTCAAGGAGTGTCTGCTTTCAAGACTTGTCTGACTATTCTTCTTCTTATTCAACTCCGTGTAGGACATATATAATGTTCGGAGTCTCCTTATTGATTTCTTTGACCACCTCTCTCCCCTTTCCCTGGTTTGGTCCTGCATTTTCTCCGGACCAAGAAACTCCTTCAGCTTTCCCTTGCGAATCCAGTACTCGATCTCGTACCTTAGACTCTTGCAGTCATTGGTGTCGTGGCCATCCTCCTTGTGGTATGAGCAGTACGTGTTGTTGTTGCATTTGGATGGGTCTTCGCGCTGCTTCACGGGCCATTTCAGATCTTTCAAGTTTTTCATGGAATTAAGGACGTCTGACAAGCTAGAGTTGAGAGGAGCCATGGTTTTGGAGTTGACATAGTTGGAGGATTCCTCTGACCTAGTGCGGCCAAAGTTTGACATGCCGTCATTGCGCTTCCACTTGTTTCTATCTCTGTCTTCTCGTTTCTTTCCCTCATTTCTATATCTAGAAAGGGAGGGTTTCTTCTCTACTTCAGTTTCCTTTTTTGCTGTTCTCATTTCCTTTAAGGTGATGTACCTTTGGGCGCCCTTCAAGAGTTATGCCATATCTAGGGGGTTCCAAGGTGAGGAAGTCGTAAAAATTTCTCTCTCTGACCTGTAGTAAAAGCCGTAATGGCGGTATCGTCGTTGCAGCCGTCAATGAGCGTCAGCTCGCCATTAAAGTGCGTGATGTATTCCCTTAGCATTTCGTTTGACTTCTGCCTCAGGGAGAGGATATAGTGAGGGCTTTTCTTGATCCACTGGCTTTCGACAAAGCGTGTCAGAAATTATTTGGCTAGTGTCTTGAACGAGTCGATTGACTTTGGCGGGAGGTTGTGGAACCACGTTAGTGCTGAATTCTTCAGGC
The DNA here is from genome assembly GCA_963556465.1 of Berberis vulgaris. Lineage (NCBI taxonomy): Eukaryota > Viridiplantae > Streptophyta > Magnoliopsida > Ranunculales > Berberidaceae > Berberis > Berberis vulgaris. The sequence goes on along the minus strand of OY747130.1, from coordinate 12,589,413 downwards.
TGGTAGGGAACGTTCTGCACATCACCGACTCGAAACCTTTTTTGAGCGACATTACGTGTTGGTAATGACGCAAGTGATCGAACGGGTCACCGCTCCCGTCTTAGAACTCAAGCTTTGGAGGGCTGAACTTCTTTGGCAGAACCTTGTTCATGATGTGGTCCACGAACGGGGGAATAAAGAGGCGGTACAACATGTCTGGGTCGTGAGCCCCTCGACAGAGGCGGTTCTGCGGGGCGAGTCTGTCTACCCTTAAATTTGGATCTGAATTAACCGCGTTGCCACCTCTAGTCCAGCGAGAACTAGTAAGGGCTTGACTCTCTTGTGCCTGCTCTATGTTGTTGTCTAGAAATTGAGGTTTGTGTTGTTCCTGATCTCCATCGGCGGGTGGAAGGTTCTGCTAAATGAGAATCTCTATGCTTTAGCGATCTGTTGTATTTGTGATGATAGCAAATCCATCCTAGGTTCGTCGTTGCTGCTGCTGACGCGGGTGTGAGCCTGCTGCCCTTGTGTTGTCGGCACTGCTGGAAGCGGTGGTATAACGCCAGTCTGAGCGTTTGATGTGTACCTCTGTTCTCCATTGTTGCGGGATCAGGTGGTCACCATCTTCTTCGATTATGAAGAGAGATGATGCTAGTGATTTGTTAGGAACTCTGTCGTCTCCACGGATAACGCACTTTGACGCAGTCAATTTTTGCTTCCTGCTTGACCTTGACCTGCACAAGGAACGCACGTGAGCCACAGACCACCGTTGTGGCCGATGGCATTCCGATGCTAAAGTCAGATAAGGATTTGAGGAAGGCTTAATGCTGTAAACATGAAATTTGTAGCGTATCTTTGCTTACCAACTTCATGTCTTATTTATAGTGCTGGAGTCTTGGTTCGACCAGGCCATGGTGGCGTAGTTTAGGGAAGGAGATCTCTCTGAAGATCCTTATCTAATTAGGAGTTGTGTTGTGGAGGAAGTTTCCATGTTAGACTTGTGCTCCTAGATACGCAGGAGATAGTTCCCAATTGGAGTGTTGTCCATAGATAAAAGTTTCCATGTACGACATATACTCTGGTGTTTGCTTCCTAGTTGGAAACAAGATGCTGCTAGTTTGCCTGTCCGAAGCTGATCCCCGAGATACTTGCCTTAATAGGTCTTTTGGGTATATATTGGGGATGGCTGTGAGACGTGTAAGCATAGCAGGCTGTAGTAAGTTGAGTCTGTCTAGCGGACTGCGTTGTGCGAGTTTGAAACCGCTTCGGCCGGTCAGTGTTGGGTTGACGCTTGGGCCTGTTATTCCTTGAGATCATCATGGCACGTGTACGTGTAGAAGAGATGACGTTTCGGTGTATCATCACCCTTGTAAGTGTCATGAAACATAACTGAGTAGTAAGAGTTTGTACCCAAACATAGCGACTCATGCGAGCCACACACTCACTTTCACATACTAAAATGCGAATACAATAAAGCAAATCGCAACAGCTCATGCGACCCTGTCCAAAATGCCTAGAAAGATCCAAATGTAGCGGAACTTGCGAGGGTAAGACACATCCTCGTAAGAGTCGTTGCATTTGGGTAAAAAAAAATACTTTGTCCATTTTAAAAATTTTTTGTATTTGAATTTTTTTTTCAATTTCTATGGGTTTGCTACATTATTGACATATTTGATTTGTTGCTAAACCCCACTTTTAACCTTCTCAAGTTGGTGTGTTCAAAATGGGGTTTAGCAATAAATCAAATATGCCAATAGTGTATCAAACCCATAGGAATTGGCAAAAACTCAAAACTGGTTCAAATATAAAAAAGTGAAAATTTGGACAGAGTCTATTTTCTATCCAAACGCAACAATCACTGCGGGTGGGATTGATATCCTCACAGTGACCGCTGCGTTTGGACAGAAAACAGACTCTGTCCATTTTTTTGTATTTGATTTTTTTTTTCATTTTTTTCAATTCATATGCGCTTGATACACTATTGGCATATTTGATTTATTGTTAAACCCCACTTTTGAACACTCCAACTTAAGAAGGTTAAAAAAGTGGGTTTAGCAATAAATCAAATATGTCAATAGTGTATCAAACCATAGGAATTGAAAAAAATGAAAAAAATTCAAATGCAAAAAATCAAAAAACTGGACAGAGTTCGTTTTCTGTCTAAACGCAGCGGCTCCTGCGAGGATGTGTCTTATCCTCGCACGTTTTGCTGCGTTTGGGCAAAAACCTGACTTTGTTTCAAACAATCTCAGAATTTATGTGATTTTTAAGATGACATTCGCATCCATTTTTCTGCGATTATGATTATTAGGCTCGCATTTTCCACTACGTTTGGGTATCTCAGGGAAGGATTGGTTGTTATCCACCTATTATTTCCACATTTTCCTTTGTCTATGAGATTCAAGCAGCTTTTTAGGAAGTGCTAATGCATATATTGGAAATCATCATGGTTGCATAATCACGAGAAAATTACTTAGGAAGACAAATAGAATTGCTTGGGAAGACAAATAGAATTGATTGGGTAGACAAATAGAATTACTTGGGAAGACTTATAGTTAGCTGTTTGGGAAAACAAATGTCATTTAAGTTGAGCATTATAAAAAGGGTGTAGTCTATTAGTATTCATCACCAATTCAAGAAAAATAAGAGAAGATGAAGAGAAAAGGCCAATGTTCAAAAACGAAACTTAGACGAAGAATGAGATGAAATGGGTGATCCGAAAGATGACTCTTTTTGGTATGAAGACTCCCACTCATCACCGTCTTCAAATGATGAGGAGGAGGATGATGAGGAAGGACAGTCACAGGAGGAAAAGGACAATGAATCATCATCGTCCTCATCGGAGGACGATGATGATGGTGATGGTGGAAATTTGTTAGTGGACTACTACTCCTCCGATGAAGAGGGCTGCGAACGTCACCCCCTGAAGGACTCTGTTGAGCGTCTCCAAGACAATTAATGTATTTTTTTGTATTTTGTTTTGTAATATTTAAAAATATTAATGAATATCTAATATTTTGTGTCTTTGTATTGTAATATATATATTGTATTTCTAAAATACCAATTTGTGTTTGTGAATTCATGACATTTTGTTGTGAAGAAAATAAGAGAAGAAGAAAATAACAGAGGAGAAGAAGAAAAAACACATAAGAGGAAGGAGGAGAAGAGAAAGAGAAATGGGGAAGTAGAGGAGGAGGTCGGCAGTGTGGTGGTGCAGTTGATGGCGGCGAGGTGGTGGTGCGGTCGATAGTGGCGAGGTGGTGATGATTTTTTAATGAAGAAGAGAGGGAGAGAGGACAAGAAACGGAGAAAAATAGGTGGAGGAGGAGGCTAGCGATGTGGTGGTGTCGTTGATGGTTCTTAATGGAGAAGATAGGGAGAGTTGAGAAAGAGTTAGGGTTATTTTCCCTTTTATTGGTGGCGTCTTTCGGTAATGGCGGTGTCCTTAAGAAAAGTGGTGGTATCCTTCAGAAAGTAAGGGATTAGTGGTGTCTATCAGTAGAAGTGATGATATTATTTAGCAGGTGTCTTTTATTTTCTATTAATAGCAATTTTAATTGTATATGATATGTTCAGTGAAAATTAGCTTATTGTTTACCCACCAATAGGGCTTAACAAGAGGGTCATATTTTCTTGATTCACAGAGGACGACCTTCATTCCTTAAATCACTGGTAGTTTTTCAAGTTAATCTCTTTGCTTAAACCTCACAAACTTAAAATTCCTTGTTCAACACCTTCAACCACCAATCCTTCTCTCCAAAGCAATTCACACTCAAATTGATCCGGGTCAGTTAAACTTCAAAGTTCAAACACCAACGTTGCAGAAATTTGAGTTGTTCACTGATTTTGTGTTTAGAATGAGAATAAGAAGTTAAAAGAGTTTGAAGAGTCCTCCGAGTCTAAAATCATACATAAATTTCAGTGTTTCTTAAACGAATAATTCTAGGGAGCCCGCGTTGGTAGCCTGGGAGGCTGTCCGGACCCTCCTCTGCTCACACACAGATCTGCTCTGAGCATAAAAACCAACTCTTAATACTTCATCTTCTCCAACACACACAGATATCTCTCTCTAAAGCAAAAACCCAACAAAGCGAAGCGAAACGGGTTCTCTGTCTTGCCCATCAGACCCCACCCAAACCCGAATAAACCCAAACGAGCTTCTGTCCCTCTTCAAATCCCAACAAAAGTACCTCAATTTCATCTTCCATAACCTGGATCCAACCCAAACCCTAAGCTTCACATAGACCCTGTTAAACGCCAAGGGCACAATCTTCTTTACAGGTGTCGGGAAATCAGGGTTCGTAGCTCAGAAGATCTCGCAAACCCTAGTTTCGCTAGGCATTGGGTCTGGGTTCCTTGACCCTGTCGATGCGCTCCATGGGGACATTGGGGCTCTATCAAGTTTGGATCTTTTAGTGTTGTTTAGCAAATCTGGGAACACGGAGGAGTTTTTTTTTTTTTTTTGAAAGGCAAGCCGGTTTTTTTAGCCTAGGATCCGTAACCTAGTCCCGAGATGCGACCTACGGGTCGAACACCACCCCGAAATAAAGATGCCTCCAGTGGGTCTCGAAGCAAGGATCTGTGGAGTTGCTCAGGTTGATCCCCTGTGCCAAAGCCAAAGGGGCGTTTTTAAGGTGAAATTGAATGTTTTGATTATAAATTTGATTAAAATTTGGGGGTTTTTTTTTTTGTTGAATTGAAATGATTAGTTTGGATGCAGGTGAAAGGATGTGATGAAGAAGTAATAGGAGCTTCCTATATGCAGGGAAGGTGATCTAATAATGGATCAGCTCGTAGAGCTGACTAGAAAGGGTGTGGTTGTTTGCTTGTTATCGATGATAAGCACCATCTGATTGGGACTTTCACAGATGGGGATTTGCGACGAACACTTAAGGCCAGTGGAGAAGGCATTTTTAAGCTTACTGTAGGGGAAATGTGCAACAGGTAGAGTAGTTCACAGATCAGTGTGTGTTAGTTTAATGTAATGAGTGTGCACCTGTTAATTTTTGTTTATTTTGTTTTGACAGGAAGCCAAGGACAATTGGTCCCGATGCAATGGCGGTGGAGGCAATGTAGAAAATGGAGTCTCTTCCATCTCCAGTTCAGTTTCTACCTGTTATCGACGATCAAAATGTTGTCATTGGTATCATCACATTGCACGGATTGGTATCAGCTGGATTGTGAGCTTCTAGTGTTACACCAACTATTTAGTCTATGTTCTTTCATAACATAAATTCTTTGTGATACTATTCGTGTAGTGAAATATCTTCTAATGTATTTTAAATGTGAGAACTGTGAGAATTGCAGTGTTACACCAACTGTTTCTAATGTATTTTAAATGTGAACTCGGAATCAGATAGCCAGAGAAAATTGTTATTTGACCTGCAGATACCGCAAATCAATGTGTGAAAAATGGTTCCAACAGATTGTGTTATTTTAGACTAGATCACATTACTCAAAAGGATATTTTCTTATTTATATATGCATAAACTCTTTTGCTATGTGAATCAAAAGAAGACCTGGTATGATCATAGTGAAGTGTTGTTCATGGTATCCTACACAATCTCTACAATACAGAAGGAACATAACAGAAAGCATACATCAATAATCATTATAATTCTGACATAGTATCTTCATAAAGAACTGCTGAGCATACACAACAAATAGAGAATTTCTAGCTCTGCAAGCAATCTATATCAAATACTAATGGAAAATTTCTAGCTCTGCATGCTAGAAATTCTGACCAAATAGAGAACCATTCACCAATAATCATTATAATTCCGACCAATAATCATAATTATCAAATACAGCAAGAAGGAAAACTATGTAGACAAACTTAATTTGCAGTTTTTTTACACATACTTGGAACTGCTCCTACACCAAATAGAGAATCATTCACCAATAATTCCATTACATAATAGAAGTTCATTACAAAATCTGTTCAAGTACATTATAAAATAAAATCTCACATATCATTCACTCAAAAGCTTCAAAATAACAAGTACAATAATCGTTCTCATTTTACTGATATCCTATTCTGAACTCTCGAATGGGGGTTTTGGTTCTGTCCAAATTCAATTTCTGAGCTGATCACTTGCCTGGGTGCTGCAAATTCTTCAATCGCCAACAGAGAAACTCTGACCCTATCTTCCACAACAGAGAAACTTTGACCCTATCTTCCACCAATACACACAATACAAGAAAAGAACACCTTATAATCCTAGATGTTTGGCTCTGTAGTGGGCCTCTATTTTGCATGTTATCTCGAATAGCTGAGATATGTCCGAGATAATTTCTGGACTAATTTACACTTGGTGCACTATGAGATATTTTTCCTTTCAGCTTTGCTGTATTGTGTTCTGTTTGGTATTGCATTCATTCATTCTTTATTTTCCATCACCAAAGTGTAAATGTAAAAGGTTTCCACTTATCAACCAATGGTCGAATGTGGATACTCTTAAGAAAGCTACTGACCTAGTTTACTGCAAAAGTAAAAATGTAAATCTCAAAAAATCTTTCACAACGAGATAAAACCAACATATTACCTGATTCTTTCCCTGCTCATGTCCTTCACGTTTAATGGCCTGAGGGTAATTGTTTTGCCCTCGTTGTTAGTATCTAACGCCTCTTCTGAACTCTGTCCCTCTTCGCCTCTCTTCTTTCTCTCCTGCAAAGAGAAATGAATTGAGAAACATACAAACAATTAAAAGGTTAAGATGATCAAGAATGATATCGCTGCCATCAAGCACAAATGGTGTTTTGCGTGTACAAATGGTGGTTTGCGAGATCTTTTGAGCTACGAACACTGATTTCCCGACACCTGTAAAGAAGATTGTGCCCTTGGCGTTCAACAGGGTCTGTGTGAAGCTTAGGGTTTGGGTTGGATCCAAGTTATGGAAGAAGAAATTGAGGTACTTTTGTTGGGATTTGAAGAGGGAGAGAAGCTTGTTTGGGTTTATTCGGGTTTGGGTGGGGTCTGATGGGCAAGACAGAGAACCTGTTTCGCTTCGCTTTGCTGGGTTTTTGCTTCAGAGAGAGATATCTGTGTGTGTGTGTTGGAGAAGATGAAGTATTAAGAGTTGGTTATTATGCTCAGAGCAGATTTGCGCGTGAGCAGAGGAGCGATTTGAGCAGAAGAGGCGTGAGTAGAGGAGCGATTTGAGCAAAGGAGCGGTTTTGAGCAGAGGAGGCCTTTGACTAGATCTGCGCGGTTTTGGAGACAAAAATTTGTTTTTGTAGCCGAGATTTTGGAGCCCAAATTTGGGCCTGGGTTCACGTGCCAAAGACCCTCCCAGGCACATGCCCAGGAGGGTCCGGACAACCTCCCAGGCTACCAACGCGGGCTCCCTAGAATTATTCTTCTTAAACTACTCATAGGAAAAAAAAATCCAAAAGTCAAAGTAGAGGGGTAGCATGCTTATAAAATGGCCACAGTTGCAAAATTTACCAACGATCTGAATCATGTCAAATAAGGCAGAATTTAATATAAACAGAAAATAAACCCTCATTGACTAACGCAGAGATAACAACTTAAGCTATCATAAAGAAAACAAACGAAAATCAGAAATAATAGTCCCCAACTAACATCATGTATCTTATAGAAAACAACCACATTTCTGCAAGGACATCTTCTAGGTATTGGTTGCTCTAGTGTAAATCTGCTGGCTGGAATGAGAAGATATCATCCTGATGGCACCTCTGGCCATCAAATCCTTGATTGCCCTACGTGCCAATGATCCATTGACCTGAGGATGCCAGCCAATAAAGAAATCAGAAATTTCATATATGATTTGAAGCATGTAGGCAACCTTTTGTGCAAAGGGAAAAACAGACGCACACACGTATGTTCTTTCTTATTCTTTTTGTGCAACACCAAACTCAATTTTACAGGAAATGTTCAAGCCTAAATGATCAATCCCCATAACTAAACGACTTCAAGAGGTGCAAAGGAAAAACAACTAGTGTAAATTTCTATAATAGCAATATAGAAACTTGAACTACAACGCATTCCTAATATACACATTTCAGAAAAACAATAACGATTGTTTGTTTAATCAAACCCTTTTTGTGCAACAACTATTTTAAATAAACAAAGAACCCCATTTTAAATGCACTAGAGATGGATTGAAAAATGGAAGAAGAAGAGATTTTTGTACTGTAGAATATTTACAATATTTCTTTTTTGGAGAGAATGGAATCCTACAAGTCCGTAAACAAAAAATAAATAAAACATGGATATCCAAACCAAAATGATACATTAAATAGTTATCAAACCTAAAAGAAGTTGTAAAATGTAAGATAATCTAAAACCGCATCAAAGAGACTAAACACCAAGGATGCACCGACTTCGGAAAACCTCCGTATCACGCGTCAAATGCGTGTCGGACACGGATTCGCGCCCGACACGCGCTGGACACGTATTGGACATGGGGTCAATGGTCAAAATTCGTTGACTGGGTTGGACATGGTCCAGACTCGGCCAGAGTAGTCAAAATTCGTTGACTTCAAAAATGCAAATAAATCCGCCCGATCCTTCCTCTCCCACAGAGCACCGAAAAATCGAAAAACCCTAACCCTAACCCTAATCCTAAATCGATCGAAGGATGACGGTAGAGAGAAGAGAAGTCGGAACAAAGAATCCATGGCGTCCTCATCGACACCAGGTACCTTCGATCGATCGATTTTGTTTGTTTGTTTTTTTTTTCCTTCTATTTTGAGTATTCTCTGTTATTGTTTCCTGTGATTTCATCGATCGATCGATTCGATTTCGTTTGTTTTTTTTTTCCTGCTATTTTCTCTGTTAATGTTTCCTACGATTTCATCGATCGATCTTCCTGAGATTGATTTCTGAGATCTCGATCGATCCAGCGATTTCGTTTTGTTTTTTTTTTTTTTTTCCTGAGATCGATCCTGCAATTTTGTATTTCATTTTTTTTTTTTCCTGTTTTTTTTTGTTTTCCTGTTTTTTTTTTTTTTTCCTGCCATTCCTGCGATTCATGAAATACTTCAAATATATATGAAATTGAAAGCATTCTCTTTTCCTGCCATTCTCTTTTCTTTTGTTTTCCTGCCATTCTCTTTTCTTTCTCTGCATATATATGAAAGCAAAGCATGCATGAAATACTTCAAATACCCCATATTTGAGCTTGCACCAAGGATGCACCGACTCGCCAGATAACCCCCGTATCACGTGTCAAATACGTGTCGGACACGGACACGCGTTCGACACGTATTTGACACGTGGTCAACGGTCAAAATCCGTTGACAGGCATCGACTCGTCTCGGACTCGGTCCGGACACGGTCCAGACTCGGTCCAGAGAGGGAGAGATCGAGAAAGGGAGAGACAGGGACATCGATCGATCTGTTGATCGACATATCGATCGAGAGAGAGGGAGAGACAAAGGGAGAGATCGATGGAGATCGAACAGATCGATCGACAGAGAACAGATCGAACTCGATCTGAACTGATCGATCGACAAGAACAGTCTTCAAGATCTGAATTCGATCTGAACTGATCGATCGAAATGTTTCTTCAAGATCTGAACTCGATCTGAACTGATCGATCGACAGTTTTCAAGATCCAAGTGAGGGAGAGGAGGAAGAAGGCTCGCGCAGGCTCTGTTTTCCTGGTCTCCTTCAAGATCCAAGTGAGGGAGAGGAGGAAGAAGGCTCGCGCAGGCTCTGTTTTCCTGGTCTCCTTCAAGATCCAAGTGAGGGAGAGGAGGAAGAAGGCTCGCGGGAGGCTCACGGGCTCTGTTTTCCTGGTCTCCTTCAAGATCCAAGTGAGGGAGAGGAGGAAGAAGGCTCGCGGGAGGCTCTGTTCTGCTTCCTTCACTCTGCTTCCTTCACGAGGCTCTGTTTTCATATGGTTGTTTTGTGTGGAGAGTGAATGTATTACAAAGTGGAATTCCAAAAGCATATAAGTCCTTCACTTATGACTTATGAGCTTCCTTCACTTATGAGGCTCTCCACTTATGAGCCTTCCTCTTCTGAGTTAAAAAAAAATAAAAAAAGCCTATGTGAGAAAGAAATCTCGTGAGTGATGAAAAATATTTGTTGTTGGAGGATAAAAAAAAAATATTAAAAAATTAAGTTTGACCGTGTCGACGTGTCCCCGAGTCCTAGTTTTTAGAAAATTGCCGAGTCGGCGTGTCGTGTCCGTGTCCGTATCCGTGCATCCTTGGCTTGCACCTATTGGTTGAAAACTAAATAAGAAACTAAAACTGGTTTTAGGCCAAGGAACTGGAGATGATCTTTGGAAGCATGTGACAATACTAAGAAGTGAAGGTGAGGGAAACCTTAGATGGAGGTGCAACTTTTGTCAGAAATATTATACGAGATCTCTTACTAGATTGAAGGACCACTTGTTGAAGATAACAGACCGTGGGATAGCTATTTGTACCAAAATCTCCCCCATACAACTTAGAGAGGTGCGGCAATTTGTTGATGAAGCTGCATTGAGAGCAGAAAGTTCAAGGGTGCGAAGTGTTCCTTTACCTCCTTCAGTGGGATCAAGTAGTCACCCGCACCCGGATTCAAGTAGTGGGGGAGTTGGTCCTTCAGTTCCATACAATGAACAAAGGAAGAGGAGAGCCACTAATAATTCTATTGCAAATGCTTTCAATACGAGTGAGCGTCAAGAGTTGGATGCTTTGATTGCAAGGGCGTTCTACTCAGCTGCATTGCCATTCAACCTTGCAAGGAATCCGTATTTTCAGGAGGCTTTCACCTTTGCAACGAATAAAGCAAAGTCCATTAGTGGTTACAAGATCCCAGGGTATAATGCATTGAGGACGACATTGCTTCAAAATGAAAGGGGCAACATTGAGAGGTTGTTGGAGGCAACAAAGTTCACATGGGTTACTAAAGGGGCAACAATTGTTTGTGATGGGTGGACTGATTCTCAAAGGAGGCCTCTCATTAATTTCATAGTGATTAATGAGGGTGGTCCAATGTTCTTGAAGGCTGTGAACTGTGAAGGGGAATACAAAGACAAGTTCTTCATTGCTAATTTGATCAAGGAAGTTGTACGTGAGGTTGGGCCAAGTAATGTGGTTCAAGTTATAACCGACAATGCTCCAGTTTGTAAGGCTGCAGGTGTACTTGTTGAGAGCCAGTATCCTGAGGTTTATTGGACACCTTGTGTAGTCCACACTCTCAACCTTGCCTTGAAGAACATATGCGCTCCAAAGAACACGTCTGCAAATGAAAAGGTCAACAGTTTGTGTAGTTGGATTATTGATGTTGTTGGGGATGGGGTGTTGATCAAGAACTTTATCATGAACCATTCCATGAGGTTGCATATGTTTAATGAGCATTCGAGATTGAAGTTGTTTTCTATAGCAGAGACACGCTTTGCTTCAAGCATAATTATGCTCAAGAGGTTGAAAAACATTAAAAGTAGCATCCAAAGTATGGTGATTGGAGATCAGTGGGATTCCTTTAAGGAAGATGATGTTGATAAAGCACGGATTGTGAAAGGAAAACTATTGGATGACTTGTGGTGGGACAAAGTGGACTATGTGCTTCGTTTCATATAGCCTATTTATTCAATGTTGCAGAGGGCTGATACAGATAAGTCTTGTCTTCACTTGGTGTATGAGATGTGGGATGTTATGATTGAGAAAGTGAAACAAGTTATTTACCGTCATGAAGGAAAGGAAAATACTAGTGAGGAGTCAGAGTTTTTTTCAATGGTGCATCAGATATTGGTAGATCGATGGGAGAAAAACAACACACCACTGCATTGCTTAGCACATTCCTTGAATCCAAGGTAAATAATTACATTGTTTTTAACTTTTTATTCTACTTATTCTTGAGTCTTGACTAGAAGACTAGAATTCATGAGTTATGCACTTAATGTTTATATATTAATTTGTGATTGACATTGCTTATATATAGGTATTATAGCAGAGAATGGTTGCAAGAAGATCCTAATCGTATTGCGCCACACAAAGATCCTGAGATTACAAAGGAGAAAGATAAGTGTTTCAAGAGATACTTTCCTCTAATTGAAGACAGAAGAGTGGTTATTACAGAGTATGCAAGGTTTTCAACGGGTACTGGACAGTTTGCAGAAGGTGATGCTCTACAGAATAGAGCATACCTAGAACCTGATGTGTGGTGGGTTTCTCATGGTACCTGTGCACCATTACTCTTGAATATTGCTTTGAAGTTACTTGGGCAACCTTGTTCTTCCTCATGTTGTGAGAGGAATTGGTGCACATGTAACAACATCCATTCATTAAAAAGGAACAAATTGACTCCACAACGAGCTGAAGATTTAGTGTATGTGCATTCCAACCTTCGTCTTTTGTCAAGAAGAAAACAAGAGTACAAAGAAGGTGAGACAAGGATGTGGGATGTCGCAGGAGATACTATTGATTCGTTGGATTTGGATGCTACTGGAGTGCTTGAGATTGCCAGTCTTTCACTTGATGAACCTGAGCTAGAGGCTGGGCTGTTGGATGAAGAAAATGTGACAATTGATCCGCTAGTTAATGAAGAAGAAGAGATGTAGCCGCCTCGCTGGTGAGTTTTTAAAATTATCAATTTACATTTTTACATTATCAAGTTAATGAAATTATATTGTTTATGCTTTATGAGTATGACTTGAGTAGTTGAGCTTGACTTTATGATGCATTTGTAAATTTGAATGAATGAATTTGAATGTATTATTGATATGTTTGGATTGTTTAATAGTATTATTAATTTATTTATGATTTTATGTTCTTTTTATGAGTTACAAAAAAAATATATTAAAAAATTAAGTTTGACCGTGTCGCCGAGTCCTATTTTTTTGAAAATTGTCGAGTCGCCGTGTCGTATCCGTGTCCGAGTCCGTGCATCCTTGCTAAACACTAATTTGGTTAGACGCTGTCACAGCTACTAGCCAAGCTCCAATGAATTTAATCAAGCTATCATAGTTACTAACCGAGCTCCAATGACCAACAAATTTGATCAAGCCACTGACACACAAGTGTACTTTTTAGTGAGCCAAAAGAAAGTACAACAACTAAAGATAAATGAAACAAAATTTTGACACCATTGCTTCCCCTCATTGACCCTCAACCTACTATTTGAAACCACCACTATAAAAACATTTTTTTCTCTCTTTCTCCCTCTGCAACTTCTTCCCAACAAGGAAGAAGAAGAAGAACACCACAGCAAGTTGCATTGTCGCCCGCTGTTTCATCTTCTCTTATTTCTTCGGTTCTCTCTCTTTCCAATCTCGCTTGCGAGATTGAAACCTAATATCAGGTTGCGAGTTCGGAAAGGAGAAAGAGGTGGGGCAGGCAGGGCGGCATTACCGTTTGCTACTGTTATTCTTCTTTCTTATTGAGAGAGAAAAATAATATAATATATATAGTGGTGGTGTCAAATAGTAGGTTGGCGGGTGGTAGTCTCAAAAGGTCATTGCCAAAGATAAAACATGCAATTTACACTAGTTAGTCTATTAAGTCACGTGCAATCCGTGACACGTGAAGAGCAAATGCCACCCTAAACTAAATTGAGTTTAGTGTTTTTGTTGGTGATGGTGGCGGCAGAGGTGGTCCGTTAGCAGAAACCTAACTTCATAGGGGTTAGGAGGTGGTAGTGTCCAAATAAAGATTGGTGGTGCTTGTGACTGAATCAAGGGTAATGGTGGGTGCTGGTGGTTACCGTGAAAAAAGGGGGAAGAAGAATGATGGAAAAAGATGAAGAACAGGGAGTCACGTGTTCAAATTTAAAAAATATGGACTAAAACAACATTAAGTTTGATGAGATGGGTTTTAGGGACTAAATCAATATTATCTACATAAATGTTCAATTAGTACCCAAAAACTCTTTTCTCATTTGCTTAGACAAAAAAAAATAAAAAATTAATACCTTTTTATTACTATCCTTTTTCAATTTTTAATTTTCTTCAACCACCACAGCTCACCCCCCATCTATGGTGAAGATAGGTCATTGCCAGTGGACCACCTCCAGCCACCCTCAAACCCAAGACCTTTCGAGTTTTGAGGGTCACATGCCACGGGTTGCAGATGAAGTATTTAATTTTTATTTTATTTATTTTATTTTATTTTGTATTTAAGTTTAATAAAAAAAAAACCTTTTCTTTTTTAGATTATGAGATCAAAGAGTAATGCATCAAGCATCACAGTCATAACATGTCAAAATTCTCATCATGGCTATAATTGCAAATCATAAAAAACATGAGAGAATGATCATATATCTCCCAAATAGGTAAGACTCAGCTGACAAACACATTCAATATTATGCGGAAAATACACCCGGTAGCATGGGTAATACACTAGTAGACTAATATATGAAGTAGCATTATACTGAATTGGAAGATATGAATCATACCCTGAGTCGATCGGACAAGATGGAGGGAGTTATGAGCTTGTACTTGGGAACTTCAGAGAGAAGCTTATCGTAACTTGGTTGATCGAACAAGACTATGTTGTTCACCTTCTCCTTTTGCTTTCCCTTGCTCCACTTCTGTTAAACCAACAGCAACAAAAACCCTAATTCAGACCTAAACACAAAATATTGCAATTAAAACCCCATTTAATTACAAACCCTAACCTTCTTCTTCTGCTTTCATCCACCAGATTTGGCGGGCTTGGAAGCCGCGGGGGCCTTCTCCTTCTTCGGCGCCTGTAAACATATGAAGCCATGAGAATCAAATATTGCAGAAATCGAATGCGATGATTGAGAAGACGAAGTTAGTAGGGTTGATTCAATTTACCATTTTTTTCAGTCAGAGCCGTGTGTGGAATTGAGCCGCTTGATGAGAGAAGGTTCTCTTCTTGATGGGTGGTTGGAGTAATCAAATAGGGTTTTGGGTCTGAAAGTGTTAGGGTTTTGACGCCATTCACTAACGTGCGCCGTAAAGACCAATGGGGATGTGGGTAACGGGTGATTGAACCGGGCCTTCGTTGGTTATGGAAACTGGACCCATTTAGAACTCGTGGAAGGTGACGCAACCCGAATAAACCCTATCCACCAGGAGCAGGTGGGTCGCGAATGTGCGGAAATGTGCAAATTTGCACGCCCAACGATTCAAAGTAAGACAGACCATTGCTGTGGGTGAATTTTTTTTACACACTCAAATAAAAAATTATTACTGAAATTTTATTTCACTGTAGCATGATGAAAGGATGTGCTTCACAAATCCATTAAGAATTTGGATTGCCGAACATGCCCCTCAATCTTTTCTTTATATATATATATATATATATATATATATAAATATTTTTTTTTTTTTTTTTTCCCATGTATTACAAATTTGGGATTAGGACATAAACGTAATTGGCGGCATCATAGCATGAACAATACCACGTGCATGCTTGAATTGTCTAACATACCCCTTAATGTTTTCCTTATTTACATTTTTTTGTGGGTATTACAATCGTTTTAGATCAGGGCAAAAACGCAAATCTATCCCTCTGTATGTTACAAGACCTCTTCATTTCTCACTGTAAAAATAATGCATCCTGATAATGACACTGAAACACTCTTTGATCCCTTCCCATCCCTCCTATTTTCGTGACTTTTCTTCATGGGCAATTTATAATCATATTTATACAATATCATTCGGCCATATGTTATTTCTTTGGGCTTTAAGACATTATGAGCCCAAATCAATTAGACAAATTAAATGCATGCTCTTTGTGAATTATCAAAATTTTGAAAATTCAAATGATTATAAAAAAAATTCAATTTGCATAAAAACTGATGATACATCAAAATAGACCGATCATCACGACTGTACACGTGACATAAAGTCCCATCACGAGGATACAACGTTCGATCCATTAGGCCAGTAAAAAAGCCAAAAAAGAATGAGGTCAATTATAGAGGCCCAAAATAGGCTACCACTAAGAAGGCGTAAACAAGATTCAAACCCAGGCTCAGACGAATCAAAGCCCAAATCTAGGCTCGATATGAGTTCTCTCATAAAAAAGAAGAACGTTGCACCAAGAAAGAGCCGTGGAGGGACCTACGCCTCCACGAACTCATCTCCATTAAGGAGGAGACTGTTACAAAAACATCTCATTCCTTTGCGCCTCACATGCTTAAGTCACGCAGAGAGTTTACCACGATCATTATAAAAGGTAAATGGAACATTCAATAAAGATATGTAACTTTAACTGAGTTTTGTCCAGATTTACTTCCTTCTTCCAACATAGTTACTGACTTAAGTATCAGAGTGTCTTCGGCCACCAAAAAGGAGGTTTTTGGCAGTCCAACAATGGTTTTGCAGGTCAAATCACAGGAGGACGAATTTTGGACGCATTAGTTTGACCGTCCGTGGGGAACAACGAGTTTCCTTTTTTCCCAAAAATAAGATTCACAGTGACAAAGCTCACACAACCCGATAGAAGATCAATGAAGTACTTCACAAATCTTCGGTCTGCCGATAACAGATATGACATGTCGCCCAATACTGATCCAAAAACAACCATTGAGACAACCATACATACTGGTAGAGAACTTCAACAGGTAACAATTCAAACATCTCTAACATCATGGGAACCCCCTCGGATCCCGAGTAGAGATGCTTATGGCTCAGCGTGATCGAAATGATAGACAAAATCATCCGAAAGTTACAAGGCAACAATTTTCAAAAAGAAATCATCCAATTTAAGAAACATCAGGCTAACAATAACTCCAAATGCAATTAGGGAACGCCCAAAAGTCTACAACTGAAGAAGCCCAAATATGAAAGAGTATTCTCGGCTTTGATAACAAGTCGAAACGAGATTCTTGAAGTGATGGCAAGAAAAGAAGATGTCAAATGGCTGCCAAAGATGAGAGGAAATCTAGAGAAGCGGAACAAGGGCAGACATTGTCTTTTCCACGATACGACCACGATACTAAAGATTGTCGTAGCCTAAGAGACGAAATTGAACGTCATATCAAACAAGAACGACTCAAAGAGTTCGCCAAAATTGAAGGTGAAACAATCGTTTATAAGGAGCAAACGAAAGAAACAATCTACGTCTTGCATGGTACAGGCGGAGAAAATGAACAATCCAGTCAATCTAGAAAGCGCATAGTCAGGGACTTACGCACAAAGATCAGATTCTAAGAACCATCCACACAACGTGCAAGGACAATGCAAAGGACTCTAACCTTCTCAAACAAAGATGCCGATGGAGTTAATTTCTCACACAATGATGCTTTAGTGGTTTCAGTCATGATAGCAAAATGGGAAGTCAAAAGGGTATTGATCGACACCGACAGCTCGACAAACCTATTATACCTAACAATTTTTCAAAGGATGCATTTCACCACTGAGATGCTCTCACCAAGCGATCAGTCTATGGTAGGTTTCACTGGAGAGCAATGTAACTCACTAGGAATGATATGACTGCCAGTTGAAGCGGGAGAACCAGGGAAGCAATGAGTGTTAATGACAAATTTTCTCGACGTAGACGCTCCTGCTGCATACAACATGCTGGTATTAGATCCATCCATGGATACACAAGATGGATACACAAGACGTGGACAATGAAGGACATGGTGGTATTAGATCCATCCATCATTTCTCACAAACTACAAGTGAATCCAGGTAAGGAGACGGTTAGACAAAAAAAAAGACCGGTGGCCCCGGAGCGCAATCAGGCGATAAACAAATAAGTACACCGACTGCTCAGCTGGGAATGATAAGAGAACCTCACTCCAATCCCGACATACATTTTAAATGGAGAACTCCCAACAGATAAGATGTAAGCCATAAAACTACGGAATCAGGCAGCAGGATATACAATGGTCAATGACAAATTATACAGGAGGTCTGCCACGAACCCATTATTAAGATGCCTTGCACCAGGATATGATGAATACGTCTTAGAAGAAATACACCACAACACATGCGGGAATCACCCGGGGGGAAGAACATTTGGCCCACAAAACTCTCACATTAGGGTATTATTGGCCAACGATGCAGGCGGACGCTCAGAAGCTAGTTCGTAAATGCGACAAGTGCCAAAGATTCGCCCCATACACTCACATGCCGAGACCAAATCTGATTCCAATGAGCAGCTCCTGGCCATTCGCACAATGAGGAATGGACCGTATGACCACTCCCAATGTCCAACAAAAAGAATTTTCTCCTCGTAGCAGTAGATTACTTCACCAAATGGGTAGAAGTAGAGCCCCTTACAAAGATAGGAGAAGCACAAGTCGAGAAATTTATCTGGAGAGACATCATATGCAGATTCGGGATCCCAAGAGTAATCATCACGGACAATGGGAGGCAGTTTGAAGGCAAAAGGGTCAGAGAGTTATGCAAGAACATGAATATCCAAAAACACTTCTCTGCACCAACTCACCCGCAAGCAAACAGGCAAGCCAAAGTCACTAACAGAACAATTTTGGAGTCAATCAAAAGAAGACTCAAGGCAAGGAAAAGACTATGGATGTCCGAATTACCTGGTGTCCTTTGGGCATACAGGACAACAAAACGAACTCCAACAGGAGAAACACCTTTTGCACTCGCTTATGGGTCAGAAGTAATGATACCTGTGGAAGTCGGATTGCCAACATTTTGAACTGAAGAATTCCGTGTTGAAGATAACGTCGAAGCATTAAGAGTCAGGCTGGATCTCCTCGAAGAAAAATGAGAAGCAACCTCGATTAAAATAACATCCTACCAACAACGCATGGCATGGTACTACAACAAGAAGGTACGAATCCGAAACTTCAACGTCGGAGATTGGGTGTTACAAAAAGTTCAACTAAATACAAAAGAGCTCGGCGCAGGCAAGCTTAACCCAAACTGGGAAGGACCCTATCGAGTAATGAAAATCAACAGACCAGGAACATATTGGTTGGAAGACAAAGAGGGCGAAGTGATACCTCGACCATGGAATGTAGAACACTTCAAAAGATATTATCAATAAAGTCTTTCGCTCTCAATTTTGAAACAACCAAATCTGATCAGGACAAAAAGTCAGATTAAAAACAGACTCGAAAGAACACTCAACATGGCTAGAGTATCAATCAAACAAATATGCTGGATGAACGAGTCAGACATAACAACTTCTGGCCTGATCAACCACGAAGTAATAAAGTACCCGGACATAAGAGCCAAACTTTTTCGTCGACTATAATGTACGACATCGTAATTCGAATGAGAAATGAGATTTCGTAAACCGAAGCTTCCGTACGACTAGAATGACGAGTATTGAAGCCACCAACAAAAATCCTGACAATCGAAGTTGAAAATCTCCCATAAATGTCATAAGTAAAAGCTAAAAAAGCTAGACATACAGGACACAAAAATGTGAAATAACAAATTTTCCATTTATCTTCTAAAAAAGTAGATTACATAAAAAAAACAACTAAGAGGAATCACTGTCATGAACAACATCTTTAGGAAGCATAGGGTCAGCAGGCTCCTCGACATCCGGATCACCCCTCGAATCTGGAACAACTTCCTCGACATCGTCAAACTCCTACTAATCAAGGTTGCGGTAGGGGGACATGTTCAAGCCTTGTGTTTTCAGGAAATTCAGAAAATCATGGCAAACCTCAACCACTCTTTTAAAATCCACGACCCCCGCTGCCTTGAACTTCTCCTTAACAGTATACAGCTCGGCTTGGGTAGACGCTAACTCTTTGTCCACATTGGCAAGTTTAGCAACAACCGCTGACTTGGTTTCAACAAACTCGGAATTCAGCTCAACGATGCGAACAATAGCAACCTTAAGCTTGGCAGAACACTCATTGGCGGAGCGAACAACCTCATCTCGTTCGCCCTTTCAGTCAGACATCTCTTTCTCATCAACATCCAGACGGGAACGTAATCTGCCCAATTCCACCTCGGATATCTCGAGGTCAAAAGCAAACGCATCACACGTAGCCTCGAGTTCCCTAAATAACTCTCGCACAGAGTCCGCAACCCTCTCATGTTCCGTGCACTGCGCTTTAAACAAATCTAGTCGATGGAGAACATGGGAAAGGGCCAAAATGTGTCATGAAAGCTTCTCCTCGGCATGCGCAGTCTGGTCACGAGACGTCTTACAGTCCGACCCCATGACAGCAGCATAAGTAAAATGCGTCATCCCCTCTATAAGATGTTGGAGGCTGTCGCCAATATGACGACTAGGTTGACGCACAAGCATAGGAGTTTTGTTAGCCACGGCCCGTGACAACCACCAATAAGATTGCAAACATTGTCCTGCACATCAGCCTCGGAAGGCCAGAAGGTCTCGCCAAGGACAAAAGGAGCAGGGCGAGAAATAAAAGGAGCAGCACGAGATCCCGAAGTCCCAGCCACAACAGAAGAAACAACAAGCTTGTGATCTCGAGAACGACCAACAACTTGATCCTCTGCTGACGGATCATAATCAAAGTCATCCAAGGTTTTAGTACCCTTCGGATTATTCGACAGCCAAACACCCAGTTGAAGCATTTTATTCTCGATAATGCACGAGTCATCAATCGAGAGGCCAGAATAATCCGGCAAGCCATAAGAAGCAATAAGCTTTTTTTATGGTCATCCAGAGGGCGAGAAACTTGCTTCTTACTTACCTCGAGGACTCAGTTTACCTCTTCGTTCTCACGAGAAAAGGAATCATCACTCGAACCATGACTCCCCTTTTGAAAAGGAGCAAAATGAGAGGTGGTCCCGGCAGATTCAAGGACAGAAGAAGCAAGTTTTTTCCTCTTTGGAGGGGTTAAGAGGCCTAAAAACGTTCATTTTCTTAACAATTGGACCAATGTTCTTAGAACCTTGAGCAGAAGCAGAAGTAGGGACTCCTACATCGTCAGCGCGCAAAATAGTAACCTCAGAAGCAAGGCCTTCCCTACCTGATGAAAATAGAGCACCACAGAGAACAACGTCTGAAATAAGGAAATTTTCTACCGATACTCGGGGAAAATCACATAACCGACAACATAACTCCTGCTCTTCTAAAGACGACGACAACTCAAACTTCTTAAGATCTTGGAACGATCGAAGAATATTATTCCCGTAGAACCCAAAATGGTCAGGAGAAAGAGATGCGAAAAACCAGAACCTTGACCAACCCACATACTCCTCTCGCAGGTCCTCGCAGCAGGGAAGATAATACAAGCGACAAGTGTAACTAGGGTCCACGCTAAACCCTACCAGGGAATGCAAAACCCTAACATTCATAGGGATGTGAGCAGCAACAACACTCGCCAAGGTTGAAATCAGTACCTTCCAACCATTAGGAACAAGTTGAGCCGAACAATTCCGACCAAATCCAAGTACTCCCAGACAATAGAAGGAGCCAGAAGCATGAAACCAAAATGGAACATACCTGGATACAAAGCAATGTATCTAGATTGAGGACGACAAGGACTGTCGTCATCTCCGGAAGAACAATCTCCAGATCATTCAACGAGCAGTCGTGACGAACGCTGTCAAGAGTCACGCATGTCGCCCTCTTGGGCATGAAGAAAGCTTCGCAAACAGCAAGAACATTGCCACCCAAAATTCTAGAGTTAGACATGACAACAGGACAAATGCAAAAAGTCAAAAGGGTAACAATCAGAAAATGATAGGGGTGGGCAATGTCGGTTCGGTTCGGTTTTGAGCCCCAAACTGATTTCGAACTGATTTCATTCGGTTTGCCCAAAACCCAAACCGAAACCTAATTTTGTATTTGTAAACCGATGAATTCGGTTGAACCGAATTTCGGATCGGTTCTGTTCGGTTGGGCCGAAATTTCAGGCTCAAGCATTTGAAAGACTTTCATTAAAACATGTCCAATTTTTTTACAAGTTCAATTTTTTTACAGACCCAATTTTTAGCCCAAAATTGAAAACTTTGAGAGAATGGGGTGATTCAGTGCAATAGAGTGTACTGCAGTGCATTTGTTGCACTAATCAGGTATTGACACCTACCTGTTATTTAGTTATTTATATATATCTAATTAATCGGTCAGTTCGGTTATAAATCGGTCGGTTCAAAATCGTAAACCGATTTCGAACCGTTTATAATCGGTTCGGTTCGGTTTAAATTATTTTCTTTCTACTCATATTTCGGTTCGATTATCGAACTGAATTTGAAAACCGGTTCGGTCGATTAACCGAATTTAAATTGGTTTTTGCCCACCCCTAGAAAATGAGAAGATGCAGAAGGAAAAAGAGCATACATAAAGTTTCTCCTTTTTATAGGAATGGGCAACGAAAATAACACCCTTGGAGAACGTGCAGGGTGTGACAACCGCACGAAATCCCATTAATTGCCCCAAAATGAACAGACAGATGGAACAATGGAGAGGAAACAACAGTGATAGGTAGCAAATGCACTAACCAAGTCGTAATGCTGCAATCAAAAAACAAAACCGCCACACAGTTAGTGGATACTTGAACATACCCACTAACTAAGGGGGGAGTAGCTAATGATACATCAAAATAGACTGATCATCATAGCCGTACACGTGGCATAAAGTCCCATCACGAGAATACAACGCCCGATCCATTAGGCCAGCTCATAAAGCCCAGAAAGAATGATGCCAATTATAGAAGCCCAAAATAGGCCCACCACTAAGGAGGCGTAAACAAGATCCGTAGCCTGACCCAGATGAATCAAAACCCAAATCTAGGCCCGATATGCGTTTTCTCATAAAGAAAAAGAACGTTGCATGATGTTATGGCCTAGTGGTTAGGGCTGTGTGGGTTTGTCCCCCACGTCCTAGCTTCGAATCCCACCTGCGGCATGGTTACTTTCTAATGGGTGTTGACCTATAGGTCGCCCGGTTGATAGGTTATGGGATCCTTAAAAACCCAGCTTGCTTTCCAAAAAAAAAAGAAAAAAAGAACGTTGCACCAAGAAAGAGCCATAGCGGGACCTACACCTCCACAAACGCATCTCCATTGAGGAGGAGACTTTTACAGAAACACGTCCTTCCGTTGCGCCTCACATGCTTAAGTCACGCAGAGAATTAACCATGACCATTATAAAATGTAAGGGAACATTCGACAAAGGTATGCAACTTTAACTGAGTTTTGTCCAGATTTACTTTTTTATTTCAACAGAGTTACTGACTTAAGTATCAGAGTGCCTTCCGCCACCAAAAAGGGGTCCTTGGCAGTTTAACAGTGGTTTTGCAGGTCAGGAAGACGATTTTTGGACGCGTAAAAAACAATACGATATATATTCTCATAAATTTTTTAATGATACTATAATAATAATAATAATAATAAATAATAATAATAATAATAATAATAATAATAATAATAATAATAATAATAATAATAATAATAATAATAATAATAATAATAATAATAATAATTGATGCGTCCAAAATCTAGTCTCCAATAAGTAAAATCTGGAAAACAACTGTTAGATTGCCAAAGACCACCTTTTTTGTGGCTGAAGGCACTCCGATGCTTAAGTCAGTAACTCAGTTGGAGATGGACATAAAACTGGATAGAACTCAATTAAAATTGCATCCCTTTGTCAAATGAACCTTTTATAATGGTCGTAGTTAATTCCCTGCGTGACTTAAGCATGTGAGGCACAACGAGGGGAGACGTTCTCTGTAACAGTTTCCCCTTTTATAAAGACACAATCGTGGATGCATAATTTCCTCCACGACTATTTTTCTATTTAAATATCCTCCCGCTTGAGGGAGAACTTTATTGAGCCTGGATTTAGGCCTTTGAGTATGATTTATTCTAACGGACCATGTTTGGATTTTTTTGATCAAATTTGCCCTTTTTGGGCTTTATTCATCAACCTGGTTTTAGGACACTTGATCCTCGTGATGGATGGTTTCTGCCTCATGTGCAGTCGAGATGTCTGTTTTATTTGATGTATCATCAGCTACTCCCTCCTTTAGTTAGTGGATATGCTGTCATGGCCACTAACTTGGTGACGGCTGGACTTTCGACTTCATCATTGCCTTACCGTTAGCAGCTTTTAGTGAGTTGACATATCGATATCTTGTTTGTCCATTCGTTTTTCGCTCATATTTTGGGATTTTGTGCAGTCATCATATCCTGTATGTCGTCCTACGAACGGTTTTTTCGTTGTTCGACTATATAAAATGAGGCGTGATTGATTCGTTTATCTCTTTATGCCATCTTTGAGATTATGGCTTATTCTTCTTTCTCCTTCTTCGTTTTCCTTGCTATTCCATTCCTTGACAATGTCTGCTTGCAGATATTCTAAGTGGTGAGGCACTTGCTGCTAGTGAGGCTTACTTCTCGCCCAAGAAAGCTTCTCAGATGACGCTGGATGATGTCTGTTCAGGCTATAACTTTCCACTCGACCTTGAGATCATTTTGCTTGGACAGGATGAGGCAGAACGATAGTCCTTGTCATCTGAGGTTTGGATACATTACACTCTATCCAAACAGGTTTGTATCTGGCCCCCGATTCCTAGTTTCAGAGTTGTTTTGGGAATATCTAGATTTTTTTAGGCATTCTTCCTGGTCAAATGGGTTCCAATGGTTGGAGAGTTATGGTTTCGACTTATGTAAGGGCCATCCTCTCTGGCGTTCCCTTGATGGTTAGGATTTTGCACTCGGTTGTTGGTTTGCTGGTGAACAAAAACATTTGCTTTCTTCATTCTCCCGTGTGTTTTGTGAAGCTCAATTATGATATTAGAGATTGGCCGAGGTTCTGGTTTTATGCTTCTGTCAATTCTGGTTACTTCAAACTGCAAGTTCATGTGATTGTACGGTCATTTCGAGTCCCTAACAAACAGAAGAATCTGCAGTTAACTGCAAAGGAGCAGAGGATCGGTGACCAATTTTTTGAAGCTTCCTGTGTTTTCTGTGGAGGATTTTTTTTTCTGAGGAGCGTAGCTACTTGTACCATATGAACGAGGCGGAACAAAATTTGTTCACTGAATCTCGTGCTGAAGAGATCGCTGCTCGCGCTGCTTCTGCTAGTGTTAGTGATGCTAACATTGATTAGGAAGTGAGTTCGGGCAGACATGTTATGGACCTCTAAGAAGAGGAAGTTCCCAAGGCCCGCTATCCCATCAAAGCAATTGTTAAGGAATCCCAACTGCATTCCGAAGAAGAAACGACTTTCAACCCATGGTGCTGCTCGATTGTACCTCATCCGAGTTCTTATGGTAGGGAAGTTATAAAAGAGGATCGTTATCTCTTCAAGAGGTCGAGGATTGAACTTGCTAAATGATCTCAAACTGCTAATTTATGATGACTACACATTCGTTGGATGACATTGAAAAAAAATTTCTCTCCGCTTATGGTGTTCCCGATGTTGCTGGATGGTCTAACGATGACCCTCGGGTTATCGATGATAAGATGCTCAGGTTGGCAGTGGAGTAGTCTAAGGAGGTTGATGACCATAGTCAGATTTTGAGGTTCTTCGTCCTTGATATCTTTCCATTTCTGTCGATGATGCGGTAGGGCTCTTAGTTTTTTTTCCCCTCTCGTTTGGATTCTTCTTCTCTTGTTGCCACTACTACTCGTTCTTTTCCTGTTGCGACCACCTCGCAACGAGAAGGCAAAAGTGGTTTTTCTGTTATAAATGCTATTCCGCCTGCTCTTTCGGCTGTTGGGGCCGGTTCCTCGGTGCTTTCGGATCCCCGTGTCCTTCATCCTCGGATTAATTGGACGGAGCCCAACCCCGAGGACATTCATATCAAATCGGATGGAAAGTTCTGTTGGTTGAATTCAGGCCTCCTATTAGTTCGATGCTTCTTTGACTGCACGTTTTCCTCTCGAAGTCTGCCGTCTCCAATTTCTTCCCTTCTTTCTCGCCTTTTTGAATGGGTTTCCCTTTTGATTCATTCTTCTTCCTGGTGGCTATCATCTCCTCGAGAGTTATGTGCTTCTGAGCAATTTTTAATAAAATTGCCATGTTCTTCGGGGGTTCCAGGTTTAGAGCATCGAAAAAGGTCCTATTTTTAGATCGGCGGCGAAAGTATCGATGGTCGTGTCATCAACATCCGTCAATCATGGTTAACTCGTTAGTAAACGAATAACATATTCCTTTATTGTCTCCTCGGATATCTGTTTGATGCGGATCAAGTAGTGTGGCCCCTTCCTCATTCGTTGACTGCCGATGAACCTTGTAATGAAGGCGGTAGCCAGCACCTGGAATGAATATATCGATCTTGGTGGTAGGCTATTGAATCCGTTCATTGCTGTGGATGTGAGATTTGTCATAAATGTTCTGCATAAGATGGATTCTGTGTTCACTTTTAATGACATCATGTGGTAAAGTGTCGCAAGTGGTATGTTGGGTCGATGGTGCCATCATACGCTTTAAACTTTGGTAGGGTGAACTTCTTTGGCATGGGAGTCACCATGAGTGTGTCGGAGAAGGGTGGTTTGGCTAGTTCGTACAGTACATTGATATCCGTGACTTCGATCCTGAATGGTATTTCACTAGGGGTCTCGACGCTCTGGGGATCCCCTTTTGGAGTGGTTTGTTGCTTTTGAGATTTATCTGTCGTGGTTCTGCAGGAATTTCATTAGCCGGGTTTTGTTGGGGAGTTGCTTGAACGGGGTCGGCGGATTGAGTATACTCTTGGGTGAGTTTTTCCACCATTTTGATCATATCGTCGATTTGATCCATGAGCAAGCCTACATGAAGGTCTGTGGTAGCGCCTCTAGGTGTCTGGGGTGTTCGAGCCACCTCAGGTTTTGGCTCTCTATTGTCAGGTATGGTCATCTCGACGTTCGTTTATGGATCTGTGATGTGTACTACTGGTAGCGCAGTTTCTCCAGTGAAAAGACTGTCTCGATTGTTGTCAGTTGAAGGTCTATAGAGTGTGCCATTTTGTTCTGAGGGCGCTTTTAGTTGTCGATCAAAATTGAGAGAATTTTGTCGCTATGGATTCTCTTTTTGAAATGAAAACTTGTCGTTCCCACGGACAACGTCAAACTGATGCGTCCAAAATCCAGTCTCCAATAAGTAAAACCTGCAAAACAACTGTTAGATTGCCAAAAACCACATTTTTGGTGCCTGAAGCACTCCGATGCTTAAGTCAGTAACTCAGTTGAAGATGGAGATAAAACTGGACAGAACTCAGTTAAAATTGCATCCCTTTGTCAAATGTTCCATTTACCTTTTATAATGGCCGTAGTTAATTCCCTGCGTGACTTAAGCATGTGAGGCGCAACGAGGGGAGACGTTCTCTGTAACGGTCTCCTCTTTTATGAAGACTTGTTCGTGGAGGTGTAACTCCCTCCAAGACTCTTTTTCTATGTAATGTTCCTCCCCATTGAGGGAGAACTCTATTGGGCCTCTGAGTACGATTTATTCTAACGGGTCCTATTTGGGCTTTCCTTGACCAAATTTGCACTTTTTGGGCTTTATACATCGGCCTGGACTTAGGACACATCGATCGAGATGTCTGTCTTATTTGATGTATCATCATTATCATCATCAGCAGCAACAACAACAACAACAACAACAACAACAACAACAACAACAACAACAACAACAACAACAACAACAATAATAATAATAATAATAATAGATGATACACCAAACCGTCCTTTAATCCGCGCCGTACACGTGTCGTGATAATCTGGCAAAGCCCAGACAACACTAAGCTCATTTTGGTAGAATGCAAGAGGTTGGACCTAGATTGCAACGCCTCACTAAGCCCACACGTCACATGGTCAAGCCCAATACCGTGAGGCTCAATCAGACAAGTATCTAGGGGATCGACTTAAGAAGGGCAAAGCCAGCAATACATTGGTTCCGACTAGAAAACAAATACCGGAGTATAAGTCGTGCATGGAAACTCTGTTGCATGGACAACACTCCAAAAGGGAAGTTTATCCTACAGATCTAGGAGCACAAGTCGTGTAGGGAAACTCTCCTACATGGGTGACTCCTAACAAGGAAAGGATCTCTAGCAATATATCTTTAACTACGCCACCAAAGGCCTAGCCGAACAAAGATTCCAGCATTCTAAATAGAACATAGGGTTGATGATCACAGGTACGCTACAAAACCCAATTTACAGCTTTAAGCGTTTCTCAAGCCTTGTCTGACTTTAGCATCGAAGTGCCATCGGCTGCCATAATGATGGTTTTTGGCTCACATGTGTTCCTTGTGCAGGTCAAGGTCAAGGAGAACAAGATTCGACTACATTAGTTTGGCGCCGTACGTGGGAACAACGAAGTTCCTTTGAGAACAATGATATCACCCTTTCCTACAGTTTAGAAGAATGGTGACCACAAGATCTCGCAACAATGGAGAAATCGCTGAACCCTCGAACCGTCGATTCTGGCGGCACCGACACCGTGGGGGGGAACAACCTCAGACCCCCACACCGGTAGCAGCCACGATGAACCCTAGGGTGGACTACTGTCAACCTAGACGCAACAACGAGCGATGAAGATACTCACTCAGCGAAATCCTCCATCAATAGAAGGAGGTCGGGAGCAACGAAGAGCCCCGTCCCCAGAAGACACCAGATAACACGTTCAGGACAACCACTTTGCCCCTGTGGGCTCTCAGTGGACTAGAGGCGGAAGAGTAGCCAACGAAGACCTAGCGTTTAAAGCTGACAAATCCGTTTCGCAGAACCCCCTCCAGCTTGGGGCCACCAATCCTGGCGTGTTGTTCAACCTCACCATCCCCCGTTCATGGTTCACGTCGTGAGCGAGCCACCGCCTAAGAAATTCACCTCGCCAAAGCTGGAGTTTTACGATGGGACAACGAACTCGTCCGATCACTTATGCCACTTCTAGCGTGTAATGGCGATCAAAAAAGGATCTGAAGTAGTAATGTGTCGTTCATTCCCTACCGGTCTGAAGAAGTCCATTGACTCATTTCGAACACTGGCAACAACGTTTCTCACACGCTTCGTTGGCAGCCAACGAATCAGGAAGGGCCCACATTACCTGCTCACCCTCAAACAGAAGCCGAAGAGACGTTGAGGGAATATGTCACACGCTTCAATGATGAGTTGACCCTCATCAACGACTATAGTAACGACACCTCGATCACAACCTTCACCTCAGGTCTTAGTAGAGGCAAGTTCTATGATTTTCTTACTCTAGAGCCTTCAACCGATATGACGAACTTGCTGAAGAGTGCCTAAAAATACATTACTTTTGATGAGATGTTAGCTGCCAAGAAGGAGGCAGAGTCTGAAAAGAAACTTCTGATCCTAGAAACAATAAGAAGGGAAAGAAACACGATGACGATGACAGAAATAAGAGGAAGCGGGACGACAGTAAGCCATATTCTATCCGCACAAGGCGAGATAAAGCCTCCAGCTACGTCGACTCCCAGTCTTTTCGCTCCCCTCAACTCCATTCTGTCAGATATCCTCAAATCCATT
Organism: Berberis vulgaris; assembly: GCA_963556465.1. Lineage (NCBI taxonomy): Eukaryota > Viridiplantae > Streptophyta > Magnoliopsida > Ranunculales > Berberidaceae > Berberis > Berberis vulgaris. Next base: position 12,560,172 of record OY747130.1, on the reverse strand, counting down.
AAGGAATTGGGGAAAAGTGAAGTGGCCCTCCAAACTCTATGGAAATCTCTCACGACGGAACAATGGCAAGTACTGCTCCTTTCATAAGGACAACGATCGCGATATCGAAGACTGCAAGAATCTCAGATACGAGATCAAGAGGGGGAAACTTAAAGAATTCCTGAGCCTAGACGCGAAGCAAGATTGGGTGAATGAAAGAGATCTGGCCGTTAACAAAATTGAAGGCAAGGCGGCAGACATTGTATATGTCATGCATGCATGGAGTGTGCTCGAAAGCCGAACAATCCAACAGGTCCCACAATAAAGTGCTCCATGAGATGCAAACCCGGCCGACCTACCAAGACCAACAGGTGCAACACGCTCGTGTCCCAAAACCCAATCTCGTCCCTAACTTTCAGGATAGAGACCTCAAAGGCGTCCAATCTCCGCATAATGACGCCCTGGTAATTTCGGTCTTGATAGCGAATTGGGAAGTAGACATCGGGAGCTCCTTGAATGTTCTATTCCTCAGTGCGTTCCGCAACATGCAATTAAAGGAAGAAAACCTAGTGCTCGCTAGTCACCCCATGGTTTGGTTCAACAGGGAGAGATGCTTCCCTGTCGGGAAGATTAAATTCACAGTGGTGGCGGGAGAACCACAACTTCAGAAAGTCCCATTCTAGGAGTTCATGGTGGTCGATGCCCCATCCACCTACAACATCATCCTTAGAAGGCCTTGGCTTCACTGGATGGAGGCAACATTTTCTTCTTTACACCAGTATATCAAGTACCCTACCAACCATTTTGATGACGAGACTCCAGTTAGTCTGAGGGGAAGACCCAATGTCGGTCAACCAGAGGAGGAATCTATCATGATCTACCTCGACAGCCCCAATAACAATATAGCCATCCAGATAGGTTCTCGCCTAAGCAAAGAATTAGCGAAACAACTGATAAAGTTGCTGCGACAGAATTAGGACGTCTTCGCCTAGACGATGCAGGACATGGTGGGAATTGACCCCTCCGTAATCACTCATCGACTAGAAGTTGACCCCGCGCGAAAAACTGTCAGGTAGAAGAAAAAACCTATAGCCCTCGAAAGAAACCAGATCATAAGCGAAGAGGTAGAAAGGCTATTCAACGCTGACATGATCAAAGATGCACGGTACCCAGACTGGTTGGAAACTACTGTCATGGCAAAAAAGAAAAATAGGAACTGGAGAATCTGCGTAGATTACACAGACTTAAACAAGGCGTGTTCGAAAGACAACTTTTCGTTTCCCCGCATTGATCAAGTCCTGGACGCTACGTCCGGACACAACCTGCTGAGTTTCATGGACACTTATTCCAGGTATAACTTGATACAAATACACCCCCATACCGAGAGAATACCTCTTTCATAATGGAAAAATGGATATACTGTTATCGGGTGATATCGTTCGGCTTAAAGAATGCAGGAGCTATGTATCAACGACTGGTGAACCAGATGTTCATAATGACGACATGCTAATCAAAAGCCTCCGTAGTTCATATCACATCGCCGACCTTGCCAAAGCATTCAATCAGTTCCGCAAGTATCAGATGAAGCTCAACCCGCAAAAATGCACATTTAGGACTGAGTCAGGCAAATTCCTAGGTTACATAGTGAACCGAAAAGGGGATAAAAGCCGATCCAAAGCAAATTCAGACTCTTTTCGATATGAACTCCCCGATCACCGTCAGGGAAGTTTAGAGCTTAACTAGGAGGGTGGCAGCACTCAACATGTTTCTTTCCAAATCATTCGACAAATGCCTCACTTTCTTCAAAATTTTGAGAGGAAACAAAGGCTTTAGCTGGGATGATGAGTGCGAGCGAGCCTTCTAGAGTCAGAAAGCATACATGGGAAGTATTGAGCTACTTTCGAAACCGGCATCAAAGGAGACACTTTACTTATATCTATATGTCTCGAAGCACGCCGTTAGTTCAATTCTTGTGCGAAACGATTAAGGAGTACACAAACCAGTGTACTATGCCAGCAAAACCTTTGTAGAAGCAGAGGCAAACTACCTGGACCTAGAGAAACTAGCTCTGGCGCTGGTCATCTCCTCTAGGAAACTGCTGCCCTACTTCCAAGCCCACTCTATAATAGTCTGGATTAAACATCCACTTCACACAGTGCTGCACAAGCCAAAATTATCGAGCAGGATGGTTAAATGGTTAGATGAATTGGGGCAGTTTGATATGAACTATGCTCCAAGAACAACCATCAAAGCTCAAGCGTTGGCAGACTTCATCGCCAAATTTACTAGCAGTAGGTAACAATAGTCAATCGACCAAGAACAGAGGTCAGTCGACCAAGAATGGATCCTATGCTGTGACGGTTCATCTACAATAAAATGAAGCATAATTGAAATTACTCTCCGCTCTCCAGGCAGTTTCACTTAAAAAAATGTTAGGTTTGGCTTCCCCGCCTCAAACAACGAAGCAGAATACGAGGCCATTTTATTCGGCCTGAAGCTCACCAAGGGGATCAAGGTAGAAGAGCTAACCACACACATTAACTCACGTCTGGTAGTAAATCAGGTCAAGGGGGAGCTCAACAACAAATATCCCATGATGATGGCTTACCGCGAGAAGGTAATCAACGCCATGAGCGAATTCAAAAGGTTTGAACTTCTATAGTGTCCCTGATATGACAACGAAAGAGTCGACACACTGGCCAAACAGGCATAAGCTATTACTGAGATTTTCGATGGGCTCATCGAATTCCAAGAGCAATCGAGTCTGGAAGAAAAAGAGTCCAATGACGTCTACGCGACATATGTAGTGCCAAGCTCGATGAATCCCATCATTGAATACATCAAGAACAGAGCCCTCTCAGCTGAGAAGACATAGGCTAGAAAGCTGAAAAATAGAGCAGCACGATACATTCTCCTAAATGAAAGCTATATAGAAGGTCAGCCACGGGACCCCTACTCAGATGCCTAACCCATTCAAAGGCGAACCATGTTCTTAGAAAGATTCATGATGTCATCTGCGGGAACCACCCTAGTGGGAGAACTTTGGTCCACAAAGCCCTAATCTTAGGATATTATTGGCTGAAGCAGCTGGACGCCAAATATACCTTCCGCAGATGCGACAAATGTCAGAGGTTTGCGCCGTATACACAAATGCTCGCTCAGCCATTGACTCCGATGATCAGCCCATGGCCATTTGCATAATGGGTGATGGACATCGTCGGATCACCCCTGGCCTCAGCCAATAAGAAGCTCTTCCTTGTAGTTATGGATTACTTCACCAAATGGGTCGAAGTCGAGCCCCTATCAAGATAGGCCAAAATACAATTGAGAAATTCATATGGACCTCCATCTTTTGCAGATTCGGCATTCCAAGGACACTAGTCAGTGACAACAAAACTCAATTTGAAGGCAGAAAGGTGGAAAAGCTATGCGAAGATCTTGGCATCAACCACCACTTCTCCTCATCAAGGCACTCGTAAGCCAATGGCCAGGTGGAGGTTACCAACAGAACAATATTGGAATTGCTCAAAGAAAACTCGACGCAGCCAAGGGAAAATGGGTTTTGGCATTACCAGAAATCCTCTGGGCATATCAGACCACCAAAAGGACCCCGACCGAGAAGATGTCGTTTGCCCTACCCTAGGGATTGGAAGCAATGGTCCCAGTGGAGCTAGAGGTGCCAACCTTCAAGACAGAGGATTTCATGTCGAAAGACATTGATAAAGCTTTACGTGTCGGTTTAGACCTCCTCGAGGAAAGGAGATATTAGGCTTCTGCCAAGATAGCCGCCTACCAGCAACGAATGACTCAGTACTACAATTGGAAAGTCAAGCCACGAGAGTTAAAAGTGGGAGACTGGGTACTTAGAAAAACTCAGCAAAACACTAAAGTTCAGGCGGACGCAAGCTAAACCAGAATTGGAAAAGGGCCTTATAAAGTGACCAAGGTCAACAGGCCAGGAACGTATTGGTTGGAACGCATGAGCGATGAAAGCCTTAAGCGGCAATGGAATGTAAAACACCTTAAAATATATTATAAATAAAGGGTATTTGCTTTTACTAAGCTTCCACTGCTATTCATCTAATCAATCTATTACTGTCTGATTTTCACATCGGATTCGCTGAGCCGATCCTCGTGTCAGACCACTCAGTGAGTAAGATAAGTCAGAACATCCAAGTCAGACTTATCGAACTTGACTAAAGTTTAGTCAGTTCTGACTAATGACGATGTCTTCTGGTCTACCCCAACACCTAGTTCGTCGAGCGCGGATGTCGATGGGTTAGAAAGTGGGAGTCTAGTCAGTGTTTATCAAGCCCGATGACAATGGATTACCAAGGATCACTGTTCCACCATAGACAATGATGGCTGAACCTGACCAAAGGTTAGTCAGTTCTAACTAATGACGATGGCTTCCGGTCCGCTCTAACGCCTAGTCCGTCGAGCGCGAATAACGATGGATTAGAAAATGGGAGTATAGTAGGTGATCATCAAGCCTAATGACGATGGCTTTCCAGGGATCATTGTTCCACCTTAGACAATGATGGTCAAACCTGACCAAAGCTTAGTCAGTTCTGACTGATGACGATGGCTTCTAATCCTCTCTAACGCGTAGTCCGTCGAGCGAGGATCACGATGGGTAAGAAAGTGGGAGTCTAGTAAGCGTTTATCGAGCCTGGTGATGATGGATTGCTAGGGATCATTGTTCAACCATAGACAATGATGGCCGAACCTGAACAAAGCTTAGTTCTGACTAATGATGATGGCTTCTGGTTCGTTCTAACACCTAGTCCGTCGAGCGTGGATGACGATGAGTTAGAAAGCTGGAGTCTAGTCAGTGCTCATGGAGCCTGATGACGATGGCTTGATGGGGATCATTGTTCCATCATAGACAATTGATGCTATCATTTTTTGCTCCCTGCTTTGACTTGGTTTCTGCTGACCTACACAAGTAACACACGTGAGCCATAGACCACCATTGTGGTGGCTGATGGCACTCTGATGCTAAAGTCAGACAAGGATCTGAGGAAGGTGTAATGCTGTAACATGGAACTTGTAGCGTACCTTAGCTTACCAACCTTATGTCTTATTTATAGTGCAAGGAGTCCTAGTTCTACCAGGCCATCGTAGGCGTAGTTTAGAAAGGAGATCTTCATGGAGATCCTTCTCTAATTAAGAGTCGTGCTGTAGGAGGGAAGTTCCCTGTTAGCCTTGTGCTTCTAGATACGCGGGGGATAGTTTTCAATCAAGAGCAATCCATGGAAGGGAGATTCCCTGTGTGGAATGTACTCTGATATTTGCTTCCTGGTTGGAAGCAGAGAGCAACTGTAGTTTCCCGTCCAAAGCTGATCCTCGAGATACTTGCCTTAGTGGGACTTATGGGTATTGAGGATAGCTGTGAGAGTGTGGGCCTAGCACGCTGTGAGAGTTCGGGTCTGCCTGGTGGACTGAATTGAGCGGGCCTAGAACCGATTGGGCTCGTTCACTGTCTTGAGGTGGATTTAACTGTTGTTATTTGCACCATCTTCTTGAGCCATAGTATTTGTTCTATCTTCTAATGGCCGACAACGTTAAACTTTCTTCGAAGGATTTGTTATCCTCTGCTTGTATCAGTTTATTTAAAGGTAGTTTGGTTGATGAAAATGAGTTGATCAGGCTTCGTAGTTTGTACCGCCTTCCTGAAGACTTGCAAATTATTCTCGTGTTTGGAGTTTTAGGTCTGACTGTTCCTCCTCATGGGTTCATAGGCTTGCACCGAGGCATGTTCGAGTCCGGGCTCCGGCTTCTAGTGCCAGATGATGTCTGGCATTTATTTACTCATTTTTCGAATGCTTCCCGCTCAAATGGTGCCGAACGGGTTCAAGATACTGCTCGCAATTTTCCCGAGGGCTCATGACGTTGGTCTCGGTTTGCCCTCGTCGGTGATCCATCATCTGACCGTGGCTCGATTGGATTCTAGGGGTGTCTGTGTGTTGAAGTGTCCTTCTTGTCTGCGATTGGCGGCGGACAACGCCGAATCTTAGGATAAGCAATGGTTCGTTGCTTCGGCGAATTCTGGTTACTTCAAGCTCGGGAGCCATAGAGTGTCTCGATAATTCCAGTTTGATCTTTGTGAGTCTCTTGGTCATCAGTATATGCATATTTTTATATCTTCCTCCTGTGATACTGGTTTTGACGTTGGTCCTTTGTTTTAGGGAGGTTTGTTATTTCGTCTCTCAGCGAGGAAGATAAGCGGATAAAGAGAGAGTTTCTCAAGCTCCCTTTGACTTCCATTGAGGAGGTCATAATGCCAGACAATGTTTCACGCCGTGGTCTGTTGCGGTGTTCTTATGGTGCTCAGCACATGTCAGGTTTACCGACTGAGCGAGTGGTTGCTCGTCGCACGAGGAAGAGAAGTTTGGCTTTGCTCAGTCCCTCCGGGCTTGCTGAATTGGAGGCGAATGTACCTTTCGTTGTTGTCCCGAGGAAAAGGCAAACTTCCGTCAGGGCTACTTCTTCCCCTAGTATGTCACGGTCTGCACAGGCGACATCTTTGGGAGGTCGCGACCTTTCTGCAGATGCTCCGACTCCCCTTCCTGACTTAGCGGGGGAGGAATTTGGACCACATGTTGAGGTTTCATGTCATCACGGTCTTGGGATGACTACTCGTGCCCTGGAGTCATACGATCCTGTTTCATTGCACCCCCGAAGCCTGTGGAAGGGTTCTTGCTTTGGAGAAGGCCTTTGCGGATTTTGCAGATGCCATATTCGGACGATCTCTATCGGGCATACTCCCTGGAAGGTCGGTTGCAGGACTCTGACACTGTCGCTAATCGTGAGAAAATGGAGGCCGAAAGGAGGCGAGCAGAGGCAAAATGGGTCGTCGAAAGGCAGTTGCTGAAAGCCACAGTTGATGAAGAGCACTCGCACAGTTGATGAGGAGCACTCGCACTATCAAATGAGGAGCACTCGCACAGTTGATGAGGAGGAGCACTCAAATGAGGAGGCAAAATGAGGAGCACTCGCACAGTTGTTAGCGGAGGAGCACTCGCACTATGAGGCTCTATTGGGCGCAATGGACTTTGATGTGTTAGGCAGGAGGCCGTTAATCTCGTTCGATGTCGTTTGTGGATACTGAAGCTCCTGGATCTGATTAGGGAAGAACATCCTGGTACTGACCTTGATTTCGCTCGCTACAGGATGGCTGCTTTCGGGCCGATCAATCGAGAGGAGGGCTCCGGTACCACGAGGCTTACTGATGAGGAGGATGCTTCTCCTTAGAATGATTGTAACGTCCTCTCTTGGACAAATAATATATAGACATGTTTTTTTAATGAAATGTTGTTTTTGTCCCATATTGTCGTGTTTACTTTAGTTGCTTCGTAGACCTTAGAGTTTGCACTGCTCGGTGGAATGCATGTCTTCATCAGTCAAACTATATTGCTGTTTTGGGTCGTTTTTGTGACAAATTAGGGTTTAATCAGTAGAAATCGTTGTTGGCCAGGGGTTGACTAGGCTCTTTCAGTCATTGTCTGTAACGACTTACTAAGTGTTAGCGAACTAGCGCTGATTTCTGCTCCTATTCCTTCGGCCTCTATGATCCGCACTGAGCAGATTAGGTCTCATGTACCGGAAGTCGTCGCCGTCAGTTGCGAACCGACTAAGCTTACCCAACAAGTTCGGCGATCATTGTTTGTATTGAGAGAAATGATCCCTTGGAGAATCATTGTCATTAGCGGACCATCGCCGACTAGACTCCCACTTCCTTAGCCATCATCATCCACGCGAAGCAAATTAGGCTTTGGGCACCAGAAGTCGTCGTCATCAGTCGTGAACTGACTGAGCTTACCTGGCAAGTTCGGCAATTACTGCATGTATTGGGAACAATGATCCCTTGGCGAGTCATTGTCATCAGCAGACCGACACTGACTAGACTCCCACTTCCTCAACCATCGTCATCCACGGGAAGCGGATTAGGCTTTGGGCACCAAAAGTCGTCGTCATCTGTTGTGAACTGACTAAGCTTACCTGGCAAGTTCGGCAATCATTGTCTGTATTGAGAGCGATGATCCCCTGGCGAGTCGTCGTCATCAGCGGATCATCGCTAACTAGACTCCCACTTCCTCAGCCATCGTCATCCGCGTGAAACGAATTAGGCTTTGGGCACCATAAGCCATCGTCATCAGTCGCGAATTGACTGAGCTTACCTGGCAAGTTCGGCTATCATTGTCTGTATTGAGAGTAATGATCCCTTGGCAAATCGTTGTCATCAGCGGACCAACGCTGACTAGACTCCCACTTCCTCAGCCATTGTCATCCGCGTGAAGCAAATTAGGCTTTGGGCACCAAAATCTGTCGTCATCAGTCGCGAACTAACTGAGCTTACCTGGCAAGTTCAACGATCATTGTCTGTATTGAGAGCAATGATCCCTTGGTGAGTCATCATCATCACTAGACTAGTGCTGACTAGACTCTGACTTCCTCAACCATCGTCATCCACGCGAAGCGGATTAGGCTTTGGGGTGATATTCGAGCTTGGACATAGCCGGACTGGTTGAGGGTTGTAATGGACAACAGTGGAAATTTTGGTAAAAACACAATATTTTATTGATAATATTTTTTGAGGTGCTCTACATTCCATGGTCGTTTAAGCCCATCAGCGTCTTTCAGCCAGTACGTTCATGGTCTGTTGACCTTGGCATCTCTGTTAGGTCCTTCCCAGTTTAGATTTAGCTTTCCCACTCTGACTTTTTTGGTGTTTTGTTGGGTCTTCCTGAGTACCCAATCTCCCATCTTGAATTCGCGTGACTTGACTTTCTTGTTGTAGTATTGCGCCATCCGTTGTTGGTAGGCGGCTATCTTGGTGGAGGGTAGATCCCGTTTTTTGTCGAGGAGGTCTAGTCCCACGCGCAAGGCTTCATCGTTGCTGTCTGGTCTGAACTATTCTGTCCGAAAGGTTGGCACCTCAAGTTCTACCGAAACCATGGCTTCTGACCCGTATGCTAGGGCGAAGGGTGTCTCTCCGGTAAGGGCTCTTTTAGTTGTTCGATATGCCAAGAGTATTCCTAGTAGCTCTGGAACCCATTTTTCTTTGGCTGTGTCGAGCTTTTTTTTATGGTTTCTAGGATCATCTGGTTGGTAATTTTTGCTTAGCTGTTGGCCTGGGGGTGTCCTGGTGAGAAGAAGTGGTGATTGATACCCAGGCTCTCACATAGTTATTTGACCTTACTACCTTCGAACTGAGTTTCGTTGCCACTAACCAATACTCTAGGGATGCCAAATCTGCAGACGATTGTAGCCCATATTAATTTTTCGATCTGGATCTGCCCAATTTTGGATAGGGGATCGGCCTCGACCCACTTAGTGAAGTAGTCGACAGCCACAATAATGAATTTTTTACCAGCCGATGCTAGGAGCGGCCTGACGATGTCTATTCCCCATTGCACGAATGGCCATGGACTAGTCATTGGAGTCAGTGGCTGGATCGACAAATGGGTATATGGCGCGGACCTCTGACATTTGTCACACTTGCGAACGATATCTTTGGCGTCTCGATGCATGGTCGGCCAATAGTACCCTAGAGTTAGAGCTTTTTGGGCAGGGTACTCCCGCCTGAGTGATTCCCACATATACCGCTGTGGATTGTTCCCAAGACTTGGCCTGTTTTTGAAGGCGACAAACATCAGAGTAGGGGCCTTGTCACTGATCTTCTGTATAACTTGTCGTTTAGTAGAGTGTACCCTGCTGCTATGGTTTTAAGTCTTCTTGCTTCAACCTTTTCGGTTGGTAGGACCCCAGTTGCTATATATTCCAGTATCGCGATCATCCAATTTTGTTGCGTTTTCGCAGCACAGATATCTGTATATTCTCCTTCATCGATGCTTGATTTTTGTTGATATTCGACGAGGCCGCTTGAGACTTCATCAGAGGCCGATGTTTCTTTTGCTAACTCGTCGACTATTTTGTTGTCATCTCTGGGGCACTGCATTAGTTCACAGCTCTTGAACCTACCTATTATGCCAAGTACCTTGTTGCGGTAGGCTATCATGTGGGGGTCCTTGCGGTTGAAATCCCCTTTGACTTGGTTAACTACTAGCCTTGAGTTGTTGTAAGCTATCAGACGATCTATACTGATCCCTATTGCTAGCTTTAGGTCGGACAAAAGGGCTTCGTACTCGGCCTCATTGTTTGAAGTGGGGAAGCCGAACATGATTGCCTTTTCAAGGGTGAAACCACTGGGGGAGCAAAGTGTGATCCCTACTTCGCTCACCTTTCTAGTCGAGGATCCGTCGCAGCGCAAGATCCATGCTTGGGCATCCGTGTCCGAGGGTTGGTGGTCTAACTTCGGTTCTTGTCCACCGGTGAACTCAACAATTAAGTTTGCCAGCGCTTGGGCTTTGATGGCAGTTTTTGGAGCGTAGTTTATGTCAAACTGTCCGAGCTCCACCAACCATTTCACCACCGTTCTTGATAGCTCGGGTTTATGCAGTACCGAGCGGAGTGGATGCTTTGTTAGGACTGTTATGGAGTGGGCTTGAAAATAGGGCTTCAGTTTCCTGGAGGATACGACTAGTGCCAGAGCCAACTTTTCTGTTATGAAAGAGGTTTTCTCTTGATCTGGAGGATGCATCAATATTTGATTATAGCCAAAATAGGCGTCCATGAAACTGAGTAGGCTATGCCCTGAAGTGGCATCCACAATCTGATCGATGTGGAGGAGTGGGAAGCTGTCTTTTGAGTAGGCTTTGTTTAGGTAACTGTAGTCTACACACACTCTCCATTTTCCGCTTTTCTTTTTTACGAGAACGGTGTTTGCCAGCCAGTTGGGGTATCTTGTTTCCTTGATCATGCCCGCGTTGAGTAAACGTTGTACTTCCTCGTTTATGATCACGTTTTTTTTGGGCACCACGGGTTTTTTCTTCTGCCTGACAATTTTTTTCGAGGGGTCCACCTCGAGGCGATGGGTTATTATCGATGGATCGATTTTCACCATGTCCCGCATGGTCCAGGCAAAGATGTCCTGGTTACGATGCAACAACTCCGTGACTTGCTTCGTTACTACCTCTCTCAGGCGGGATCCAATCTGAATGGCTTTGCTGTTGCAAAGGCTGTCAAGGTAGACCGTAATGGTTTCTTCATATGGTTGTCCGGTGTTGGGTCTGCCCTGAAGGCTTACTGGTGTCTCATTGTCTAGGGTCAGCTGTTTCCCTCCTACACTTTGGGCAGAGTAGAAAGTCATCTTAGCCGCTAGGCTAGTCGCGGATCGGGAATCGCCGGGTGGCAGGGTCGTCATGTACTAACACTCCCTGGCCACTACCTGGTAGCCTCTTAGTGTATCGATTGCTTGGCTTGTTTGGTACTTGACGTATTGATGCGGGGTGGAGATCGCTGCTTACATTTGGTGTATTCAGGGTTTTTCTAGGACCGCGTTGTACGCCGAAGGCACGTTGATCACTATAAATTCTTGAAACAGGGTTTTCTGAGCTGGCTGCTCTCTTGCCATTGTAGTTAGATGTATATTTCCCATCGGGAGTCGCCTTTTGCCACTGAAGTCGATCACCGGGCCACTATCGAGGGTCAACGTTGTCTCTTCCAGTTGCATGCTACGGAACGTGTAGAAAAACACGAGTTCATCGAGCTCCCAGTGTCCACTAAGGATCTTCTTACCTCCCAGCCTGCCAGAGAAACCGTTACCACCAGAGCATCGTTGTGTGGGAGTTGTATGCCCTAGAGATCTTTCTCCGTAAACACCAGCGGTGCAGATGAGCCTTGCTTCTGGCAATGTTGTATCGGCTGTTCGCCACGTATCGCTTGGATCTTCATATTTCGTAGAACCTTTTTCCTTGGACTTGTTGGATAGTTCAGACTCTAAATGTGCTCCATGAAGCACATATATTTTGTCGGCAATGACTCCTCTGGGTTTGTTGGCGCTGTTGTTGTTCCGGGACCGCGAGTCGACTGTCCGTGCGTGACAGGAACTGCTGAAGTTGGTGGTATAGGGACAACCTGAGCGTTTGACGTGTCCCCTGGTTATCCGTTGTTGCGTGACCTAGTTGTTACCATCTCTTTATATTTTGAAAGGAGACGACGCTTAGTGTAAATTTAAGAAATTTGTCATCCCCACGGACGATGCCAAATTGATGCAGTGGCTCCCTGCTTTGACATGGTTCCTACTGACCTGCACAAGTAACACACGTGAGCCACAAACCACTGTTGTGGTGGCCGATGACACTTCAGTGCTAAAGTCAGACAAGGATCTGAGGAAGGTGTAATGCTGTAATTGGGAATTTGTAGCATACCTTAGTTTATCAACCTCATATCTTATTTATAGTTCAAGGAGTCTTGGTTCTACCAGGCCATTGTAGGCGTAGTTTAGGAATGAGATCTTCGTGGAGATCCTACTTTAATTAGGAGTCGTGCTGTAGGAGGGAAGTTCCATGTTAGCCTTGTGCTCTTAGATACGCAGGGGATAGTTTCCAATCAAGAGTAATCCGTGGAAGGTGATCAATCTAAAATCATACCGCAAGCACGGTTATCTATTGAGTTAGATAACGACAAATGAGGGTCGAATCCCACAAGGAGAGGTATAAAATATCGGAAAACTAATCTTTCAAATCTCTTTTGAAACTTAACCTCGTTAAAAAAGAATGATTGTTGAAGTGTGTAAAATAAAAATGCAAACTAAAACCTAAATGTGAGAGTTAGGGCTTTGAGTTTACCATCATGAGTAGATGACACCTTTAGGCCACTCTTCGATTAATCTTTCCCAAATTCATTAACACATCCTAAGGTAGATTCTCATCTCACCTTAGGATGGAAAATATGGCAATATGAACAATTGATTTCAAGCCTAAATTATATTATTAACATAAGAAATATTCTATATTTTTATTTATATATATAAAATATAGAATATATAAAATCGAGAAATTCAATTCACACCCGATCTCTCTTATAACCCAAGCTAACTGAACTTCTTGGCCTAAACCGTTTAGGTTCGAAGCCATGTGGCGTTCGTAAGAACCCAGATATAATCAATGTTGTCAAGAGAGCTTGGGACACTTCTGTTACTGGTTCGAAGGAGCCAGAAAACGGCTGCGCGTTAGCGCAACGGCTTTCGCGCAGGCTTGTTCGTTAGCGCAAGGGCTTTCGCGGTAGTACGCTCATCCGTTGCTTGTTCTGTTAGGGGCGCAGGAGCGCACTGGAGTTTTCTACGCTGTTAACGGTTCTAAATTCAATTGAGGCGTGGACCCGACCGGATTGTTCTGTACGAATGATTACTGGTTCACTTCGTGGTCAGCAGGATATGGAAGGAAAATCCATGGACCGACCCCATCGTCTCCACCCCGTAGGAACTACGAGATCACCCAATGTGGATTTAAAAGCATACAAAGAAGCCATACTTAAATGAAATACCATATATCTAAGAAATTACAATGAAACTTAGACTAATAATATGTAAACATTAGAAAGAGCTTGTTAGAGAATAACAAGTATAGAAACCTATCTAATCTTGAGCTTAAGGAAAAACATGGATTGAATTCATAACATGAAACACAAAAAATCTTACTTACCTTATATGTTCATGATACAACCAAATAACAAGATCAATCTAACTAAACTTGAATCTCAATTACATGAAAATGGAAAAACAAATATAAAAGATAGCCATCTTGGAGTTATCCTCCCATGGGCTCACCCACACCTTAAGGTAGGCTGTTAGCCAAACATGGTAAGCTCTAGGCCTTCCCTCCACTTATTACTCTAAATGCTACAAATACTACTACAACTCTCAATTTTCGTTTCTTCCACATTCTCCCCTTTATACTCCACGCATGGGGTATTTATAGGTGAATAAATGTGAGATGGTAGAATGGAATGGAATAAAATAAAGAAAAGATAAGGGAATATGATGGGATGGATGGTGGAATAAGGAAAAGATAAAAGAATATGGTGGAATAAAATAAGAAAAAATAAGGGAATATATGGAGAATGGATGGTTGAATATGTAGAGATTTCTTTGGCTAGGATGAAGTTGTCATGTGGATGTCCAAATCTTCAAATTAATATTCTCGGGATCCATAGATGATGGTGCTTTGTGGGCTTGACTTTATGGACCTTGGGCTTGAAAATCATTGGTAAAGCATGTGTTATCTTCCAATGGACTTTGTTGTTGAACTTAGCCTTATTGTGTCATTTTGTGCATATTTGATTAATACTTGAATTCCTGCATTATACACAAAATACACAAAATGAGAGTATTTTATTAGATAATAGAACATAACAAATATAGAATTCGGAGCTTAAAATGTATCATTTATAAGGCTATCAAATTTCCCTAAACCTACATTTTGCTAGTCCTCGAGCAAAAGAAAAATAAAAACTAACTCACTTTCATAGGAATCACGATTACATTTAGCATATATAATAAGCCTTTAAACCTCTAGGTTCTCCTAGTAGACGAGTTGTAGTCTCGTGAGGGTTTCCAGAAATGATACCCACAAACATTTGTGATACTCAGGATTCAGACTCAAAAATTGGTCAAAAATAATTCTTTCCTTATTTAACCTCAGAGAGTTCCTACTTGAATGTGTAAGCCTTAAGAGATGTATTCTTGTAACTTATTGGTCAGTATTAAGTCAATAAGTGACTCCAGTAAGCGCTAAACAAAAGACATAGAAATTATTCATTCAAGTTTATATTAAGAGTTTGATCATCTTCTTTGTTACACACTTCAGTTTAAAAGTGGACATATCTCTGGTTCACATTCTAGAAAATTCGCTTCAACTTCAAATCTCACAAGGTATATAATCACTCAGAATGAAATCACTAAGATATTTGGCCATTTCTCTCAATTGTATGTGAATAAGATGAAGCAATGAATAAAATATAGTTCACATACAAGAAAAAAAATCGGAATTCGAGAATATAATAAATATGATCTCAAAAAGGAATATCATCCACTGAGAATGTTGATTTCATTCACCACATTATTTCTTAATTCACCCTCCACACTCCGGCCATATTTTTCCAAGGATCATATAAAACTATGACTAGGTTGTAACGAGGCTTAGGAAAGGGTAACATTGAAGGTTAAAGACAAACAAAAGTACTTTTAGTAAGGTCGGAGGTTTTCAACAAGTGTTAAACTTCATAGATTGGCTTAACTCCTTTTTTCTATGAAAGAGTTTTACTTCATCTTTGATGTGAAAAAAAGGGCTTTTTTTTTTAATGAAAAACAAAACTTCCATTGATTTGATAGCCTTGTACAAAATGGAATATGAAGTTATTTCTACTCTTTTTAGCACTAAGAAGTATATTTCTATCCATTGATGGTTATAAAAATTTCTTTAATCATTCATCTCTAACTTTTCTCAAAAGAACAAGGGTCAAAAAAACATAATTGGGTTATTTGGGTTTATCATTAGTGGGTTAACAACAAAACTGTTAATATGATAGACTTCAAATGAGCTCTAAGGGTAAACAATACATGGGTAGGTTAAAAGGCTCAATATAGGCAAAAATGACTTTTCTTCATTTTCTAAGAATTTCATGGTTTCTATGCCTTGGGTGAATTTCAGAACGTACTGTAGTGGTGTGATTCAACTTTGATGTTTTATTCTTAGTTTTTTACAGAAACAAAAAATTATAAAGATTATGCAACAAGATAATGCAGGACTCAAGAAATTTTGAATTAGAGTATAACCCTTAGAAAGAAGAAATGCTAGAAATCTCATAGGGTTCAAGTCTCCACTATTATATCATGTTCACCTGATAATTAATCCATTTTTATAACTCTAAATAAGAACATTGAAGCTAAAACATAACTCTTAATGTAAACTCTTAGAAAATGCCTAGCTTATGAGTAGTACAAACTATTGTCAAATATTGACAAACTACTAACTTCAATGTTTCAAATCCTACCCTCGGATGCCTTTGCGACTAGATATGGAACTTAATCTCATCATGGATAAGTACTCAGGTTACAAAGACGATTTTTTTTTTTTAATTTGACTCAATAAATTGGACAACCCCTTTTCAAATGAGACACAAGTTTTGAAATATCCTCCTCCAACCTAAATCAAACATTGTCCTCAATGTTTAAAATAAGACATTGTGAGTCAAACTTGAACAAAAGAGAGACAATAATAAATAGAAATGGAAAGGGTATACCATTAAACGATATGAGTGCTCAAATGACTTCTGTTAAGAACCAAAAGTAGGCTCCAACGAAATCATAGTCAAGTGATTTTTTTCTTTTTTTTTTTCAAGATTTTTTTATTAGTATTTTTTTTTAAATTCAGTAGACCTAATATTTACATTAAAATCCTAGTCTAACAATATATTATACAATAACAACCTAAAATTTTGTGGGTCATACTAAACATGTGTATATGGGACAATAAGATGCAAGTGATTTGACATGCCCCACAAGTGAGAAAGTATTTCCTCCAAAGAATGATACAAGTTCAATTTGTCAAAAGAAGTACAATCAATTGGTGTTTTACGATAGGCCATGGGTCAGGCATGAATAGGTCATCGATCTCTTTAAGTTCTTCGCAATTTGTTTTACATTTCCCAAAATTATCCTCCAAGGTTTTTGAAATATACAATTCAAGTCTAAACTCGGAGAACTTCCTAATACTGGGGAGAAGGTTAACAAATTTCTCAGATTTCACATTTGTATTGGATATGGATGTTCCAACAATGGTCAAAAGAGGAATATCACCACATGGTAGCTTAATTGATTCTTCTTTTGTGTCACCCTCTAAAGTGTATGTATGATCAATAATGGGTGACACATCAGTAAACATATAGTCAGCTAAGGAGTGACTAAACAATTTTACAAGCTCACCATGCTTATCCATGTTATCCTCTTGAACACAAAATTCATGATTCATCCACAATCTTTTTTCACCACATTGTCTCACAAGTTTCATCCACTTCTTGTTCTACTTGGGGAGTATGAGGGGTTGATATAAGTATATCAATGTGGTACAATTCATCAGATATCTCACTCTCCTCTAATAGATTTTCTTCATATTCCCCATTTGCATTCATCAATGCATCATTTTGACGCCTTGAATCCCAAATCTCAGCCAAAAGTTTGTTAGTGGCCTGTTGTTGTTTTTTCTGTCTTTCGTATGGACTGACTTAAGGATTCTAAATATTGATCTAGGCTTTCTTGGAATGAGGGAGAAAAATTAATTTTCTCCCATGACCTAATTGGATATAAAGATGGTGTGGATTGCATATTGTGCATGACGTGGTATGGATTGGTCTCTACCAAAGGCATTGTATGACAACTAAGGTAAGGCTCATTGTTATGCACATATTGGGAATCAAATGATGGTGTGGACCTAAGAGGTTCATAACCCCAATAGGGTTGGTCTTGGTTCCAAGATGGTTGGTTTCCACATCCATTTTGTGAAAAATGATTGGTATAATCAAAACCAAATTCTAAGGGTTGATTTTGGTTTAATGAGGCAAAACAATTTACCTCAACATTGTCGCGATCTTCCCAACGAAAATCCATAACTGTATGGCTCCTAACACAAGAGAAACTCCTTAACACTGAACTTGAATCAATCTTGATTGGATTTTGTTTTTTTTTTGAAATTTGTCTAAAATCTAATGCAACCTAAGATGATATGATCTAGACTAAATTCAATATGTGAATGCACCTAAATGGAGTTACTAATCATGACACACAAACAAAGCTCAATCAATTCCTATTTGTCCATTTAGCAAGCAACAAGTTGATTATCTTCAATTAAGTGCAAGGGATGATCGATTTTTAAAACCCAATCTAATTGAAGTGGATAATGATTTTGAACATCTCAAAATCAATTCTCATCCTAGTTAGATTTTCCCATATGTCTTGTAAGCAAGTAAGAAGTAGTTTATTACGTAAAAATTTCCTAGATCACCACATTTGGCAGAGATGCGTTTTAGCCAAGTTTTACCCTGTTTGGTATGCTAGAACTGGCTAAGCCTTTGAAGGGCGTCTTTAAGATCCAAGGATTTCTCACAATTTTTAGCTACGACTTAAATACTTTCAAGAACCCCTGTGTTCCTAATCAAAATAATATTAGACTTGTGAGAAACTTCATCGAATCACCACTCTCTAGGCGAAAAGGTAAGAAATGGCGGTGCAGTTACACTGGTCTTTACCGGCGCATACCAATTGGCACTAGAACAACCTTACTTCAAAAGATTTCAAACACAGTCTATTCCTTTTTCGAGGTCCTATGATACTGTTCTAATAGGCTCTAGTTATCTGAGTTCATTTTATTAAATTTGGCCAAGTTTGAACGTATTGGAGTGATGAGGTAGGTGATCAAATCCTACTCAGTTGCAATTAGCTAGGTCCGCTTTTATGTAGTTTAGCACAATTTGATATCTCGCAAAAAGTTTAAACACTCAAAAGCATTTCAGAAACACTTCTTGCAGGAGATTCGAAGTGGGTTGAGAGAAGTACCTCACTTTGTTTCCGGTTGTATCTTAGACCTTGTTTTAGTTATTACAACTTAATAATACAAATTCAAATCCTCACAATCACTAAAAAAAAATATTCTAATTATGATCCAAGTATCCTCCATTGTTCACTAAGTTCACCAAAGCTATTCTTCAACTATCCTTTATGCGCAAAACCTAAAAAATATTTCACTCTCCAGATTGTGTAGATGCTACGAGAATTCAAATTCTATTTCAACCGGTTATCCAAATTGAAATCCAAAAGATGATCTAGAAACTAGACACGATGTAGAACATGAAAGAACTTGGAGACGCTCAAAACATAATCATAAATCAGTAGAAACATGAGCCCAAACAATAGTCATTTATAGTAGTCAAATTCCAGCACAGGCAATCCAACTTCAAAATTTTGGTTCTCACTAACCTTTGATCCAACCAGTGATAAGCATTCAAAATTGACTTTAAAACTAATTTTCCATTGCTCTCCCCGGCAACGACGCCAAAAACTTGATCGATCTCAAATCATACCGCAAGTGCACAGTTATCTATTGAGTAAGATAACTACAAATACAGGTCGAATCCCACAAGGAGAACTATAAAATATTGGAAAACTAATCTTTCAAATCTCTTTTGAAACTTAACCTAGTTAGAAAAGAAGTGATTGTTGAAGTGTTTAAAATAAAAATGCAAACTAAAACCTAAATGTGAGAGTTAGGGCTTTGAGTTTACCATCATGAATACATGGCACCTTTAGGCCACTCTTCGATTAATCTTTCCCAAATTCATTAACACATCCTAAGGTAGATTCTCATTTCACCTTAGGATGGAAAATATGGCAATATGAACAATTTATTTCAAACCTAAATTATATTACTAACATAAGAATCAAATGTTGATTAAAAGCATACATGGAATCCATACTTAAATGAAATACCATATATCTAAGAAATCACAATGAAACTTGGACTAATAATATGTAAACATTATAAGGAGCTTGTTAGAGAATAGCAAGTATAGAAACCTATCTAATCTTGAGCTTAAGAAGTAGAAGAAGAAAGCATGGATTGAATTCATAACATGAAACACAAAACATCTTACTTACCTCATATGTTCATGATACAACCAAACAACAAGATCAATCTAACTAAACTTGAATCTCAATTACATGAAAATGGAAAGACAAATCTAAAAGATGGCCATCTTGGAATTATCCTCCTATGGGCTCACCCACACCCTAAGGTGTTATGTTAGCCAAACATGGTAATCTCTAGGCCTTCCCTCCGCTTATTACTCTTAATGCTACAAATACTACTACAACTCTCAATTTTTGTTTCTTCCACGTTTTCCCCTTTATACTCCAAGCATGGGGTATTTATAAGTGAAGATATGTGAGATGGTAGAATGGGATGGATGGTAGAATGGAATGCAATAAAATAAGGGAATATGATGGGATGGCTGGTGGAATAAGGAAACAATAAAAGGATATGGTGGAATAAAATAAGGGAATATATGGAGAATGGATGGTGGAATATGTAGAGATTTCTTTTGGCTAGGATGAAGTTGCCATGTGGATGTCCAAATCTTCAAATTAATTTTCTCGAGATCCATAGATGACGGTGCTTTGTGGGCTTGACTTTATGGACATTGGGCTTGAAAATCATTGGTAATGCATGTGTTACCTTCCAATGGACTTTGTTGTTGAACTTAGCCTTATTATGTCATTTTGTGTATATTTGATGATTAATACTTGAATTCCTGCATAATACACAGAATACACGTAATGAGAGTATTTTATTAGATAATATAACATAACAAATATAGAATTAAGGGCTTAAAATGTATCATTTATAAAGCTATCAGAAGGGAGTTTCCCTGTGTGGAATGTACTATGATATTTGCTTCCTGGTTGGAAGCATAGAGCAGCTGTAGTTGCCCGTCTGAAGCCGATCCTCGAAATACTTGCCTTAGTGGGACTTATGGGTATTGAGGATAGCTGTGAGACGTGTGGGCTTAGCACGCTGTGAGAGTTCGGGTCTGCCTGAGGGACTGAATTGAGCAAGCCTAGAACCGCATGGGCTTGTTCAGTGTTGGGTTGATGATGGGGTCTGTACTTCCTCTAGATCATCATAACTCGTGTGTGGCTTAGAGGCGTGACCGTCTTTATGTATCGTCAACAATGATGGTCGAACCCAACTGAAACTTAGTCAGTTCTAACTTATGACAATGGCTTTTGGTCTGCTCTAACACCTAGTCCGTTGAGCGCGGATGACGATGGGTTAGAAAGTGGGAGTCTGGTCAGTGCTCATTGACAATGGCTTGCTAGGGATCACTATTCAACCATAGACAATGATGGCCAAATCTGACCAAAGCTTAGTCAGTTCTGACTGATGACGATGGCTTCTAGTTCGCTTTAACGCCTAGTCCGTCGAACGCGGATGATGATGGGTTAGATGGTGAAAGTCTAGTCAGTGCTCATCGATCCTAATGACGATGGATTTCTGGGGATCATTATTCCACCATAAACAATGATAGCTGAACCTAAACAAATCTTAGTCAGTTTCGACTGATGACAATGGCTTTTGGTCCGCTCTAACCCCTAGTCTGTCGAACGTTGATCCAATGGGTTAGAAAGTTGGAATCTAGTCAGTGCTCATCGAGCCTGATGATGATGGCTTGCCAGAGATCATTGTTTCACCATTGACAATGATGGCCGAACTTGACCAAAGCTTAGTCAATTTCGACTGATGACGATGGCTTTTAGTATGCTCTAACACCTAGTCCGTTGAGCGCGGATGACGATGGGTTAGAAAGTAGGAGTCTAATAACTACTCATCGAGCCTGATGACGATGGCTTGCCAGGGATCATTGTTCTATCACAAACAATGATGGTCGAGCCTGACCAAAGCTTAGTCAGTTCTGACTGATGACAATGACTTCTGGTCTTACATACAGCCTAGTCCGAGAGTAAGCGGATTAAGATGGTTTAAGAAATCTGAAGAATAATGACTTCAGAATCTACTATGTGAGTTACCAATCTAAGATACCGATGCAACAACATGAGAATGCATCTAAGCTCTAGAAAGTACAAGTATAAAAAACTACTTAACAAGATTTCTTTAAGTGATATCTTAAGGATTACAACTATTGTGGAGAATCTGCTTTAGATGCCAAAGGGCTAGTTACATCAGAAGGAATACAGGGAACAAGTCAGCATCGTTAGAAGAATGTTTTCGAATTGCCAATCGAAGGCATGGATCAGAAGCTTCTTCTCGTCAATCTTCTAGTAAGCAACCTTTCTGTAATGCTCAAAGTCAAGCTCAAGGCTAGGGTTCTTTTATTCAAACAACCCAAGTAATTCCAACCTACCTCGGACAATCTCAGCAAAGTTCAAAGTCTCCTGCTGCTTCTGTTCACGAGATTAAGACTCCGCTAGACTATTTTTCGCATTATTCAGCCTCTCCGCGAGTGCAACCACCTAAGATTGTTCCTCACCCAGGATGCTTTGGCTCAGCCAACACAGAAGCAGTTTGATCCTCCACTTCACGAAAACGATAACGCCCGTCAACAACTTCATACTCAAGCTTCCGGCTCAAGGCAATCCATTCAGACTCAGCTTACTCATTTTCAACAACTCAGGCTTGCAGATTAGCCTGAGCCTTGCCCATCACCCCTTCCACGCACTTCAAATCCTCCGGAGTGCGCCCCAACTCCATTTCAGCAGACGCCAGGCTAGCCTTGGTAAAATTCAGTTCAGCCTTTGAGGCTCCAACTTGGCCCCAAGCTCAGCACGCACTGATTCGGAGTCCGTCCCAACACTGGACTCCACTGCTTGTTTAAGGATCTATCCGATAGAGCGCGTCAGAATATGATTTTGCAATTTAACAAAAGCCTTATCCAAAGCATGTTACTCTATTGTGGGCGTCACGGTGCAGCTCACTCCGATCGGGACCCTTCAAAGATTGTCGCTTCGTAGTCGTGACCTTCTCAACTGAAACTGAAGGCTTAACTCGATACTCAACATCGGGGTCTGAGGGCTGGAGAGAGGGAGAAGACCCACTCCCTAGATTGACAACTTCAACAGAACGAGGAACATCACTAGATTTGATGACAGGATCCATATCCAAGGACCCAACAAGATGCGAAGCTTCGCCGTCACCAAGGCCTGCCAGCTCCGAAAGATCCCCCTCTAGGTCAATCACGAGGGCAGGAGGCTCAAACACGACACCCTGCTTTTTCAGAACCATCTCTCGGGTGGACTGGGTATGTCAAGGCTCTGCGATGGAAACCCCCTCCTCCAGCGGAATCAACGTATCATAAGAGGAAGTAGTCTTGCGACTGACCTGCTTCCTTTTGGGCTGAATTATGGGTGGCAGGACCGCCTCCAACTCAGCCTGCCTCATCGAACAAGGCATCGTCAACTTTCTCTTCTTTAACGACTACTACTGGCCTCTTTCGGTAACGACCTGAACAAAATAGGAGCTACATGGAAGTTCTCGAACAACACATTCTGCACAATGTTGCTCGAAATCATAACCTTTTCGATGGTCATCGAAGAAAGTTCATCGAACATTTTCTTTATCGACTCCTCGTACTTAGTGAGAGTAGGAGTCACAAATTTCCTTGCAAAAAATAATAAAAATACAATTCAATATCCATAGTGATTGGACAAGAAAAAGGGAGAAGAACATTATGCTTAATGCGATCAAATTTGAGTATCTGACAAGCGGACGCCCCTCCAACTTAAAGTACGAAGTGTCCGAGGAAGCTAGAAAACAATACTTCTGCCAGAACTTGAAGTTGGGGGTGGGCACGAGACGGGATGGACCTCATCCCTATCCCATTCTGTTTGTTCGGGATCGGGACGGGATGGGATAGACCTCATCCCGACCTCGTCTCATCCCAATTAGGTTCGGGATGGGACATGATGGGACTGAACGAGACGGGATGAGCATGTACTAAATTTTGGATTGAAAATTTAACATGCAATATTGAAAATTTTGGATTTACCAAACACACAACTCTAAGAACAACTATATAACTTTAAGCCATTGATTATTATTTCCCCATTTCATTAGCTTTTACTCATTTTTTTAGAACCACTATTGAAGATAGCCATTTATTTTGTACATTGCTAACGAAAATGATCAATGGGTTTGTCATTTAAAAACTACGAGGAACACACATTGTTGTTGTCAAGAGTTAGGAGGAGGAAAAAAAGAAGGGAGTGGGTTTTAGTTAGATTCATTATCTAGGTGAGTCGTATAAAAGCTTGTGAGAATAAAATAGCCATGTCAATAAATAAAACAACAAATAAAAGTCATGTCAACAAATAGTTTCATACTACGTATTTCATATTAAATATTAAAAAAATCGGTTCAGGACGGGACAAGATGGGTGGGATTGAAAATTTTCATCCCGATCCCATCCCATTCTAGATCGGGATGGGATTGATCAATCCCAATAGGACCCAAAAAACTTAAGACGGGACGAGATCGGGAGTGGATCGAGATCAGAGGATGGGATGCCCACCCCTAACTTGAAATCGTTCGATAGTAGACCCAGACAATTTGGTGTGTTCATTTGATAGGCCCATGAGCATTCAGCCGATGGGAAGTTAGCAGATGAACCACCTGCAGGGTTAATTGAAGGCCAACATCTTTCGCCCTGATAAAGACTACAATCAAAGTCTCAACCCGTTCGGTACCATCTGAGTGGGAGGAATGCAAATATATGCCAATAAGCGCCAAATATCTTCCAGAACTAAAAAGCGGAACCCGGCTTGAAACATGCCTTTATGCAAGGCGATGAACCCTTGCAGAGGAGTTAATGGGTTTTGTTCAGTGCCCAAGGGGGTAAGTTCAAAGTATTCAGGAATCCGATATTGATTCCAGAGTTTAACCATATCAGATTCACTGACCTTCCCGTCCCGAAAAAACTCAAGACAAGTATATGACAACTCTTGCTCGGGAGTGAGTTTAACATTGTCCGCCATGAAAGAAAGTGAGAAATTTTAAATGCACTTGCGAAAATAGAAGAAAGAAAACAAAAAGGAGTTTCAAAAAAACTAAAAAAGTAAAGAAACTCTCCTCTACAGAGGTGGCAACTTATATAGAGCTAGGGATTCACGTCCCTTTTTCGAGCAGTCACATACTCATTTAATGATATGGGCCACTTGAGATGACTTTTTGGGCTCAATCATAGCGATTGTAAAGTTCCCATTGAAGTGACTTAGTGTACCGACGGGCTAGTCCACTAACTTGGAGTAGTAACTGATAATACACTAAACCATCCTTTAATTCGTGTCATACACGTGTCGTGATAATCTCGTTAGCAGAGCAAGGCGGGCCTGATTGCCCACCCAATCTGGCAAAGCCCAGACAATACTAAGCCCATTTTGGCAAAATCTAGAAGGTTGGACCCAAATTGCAGCGCCCCACTAAGCCCACACGTCACATGGTCAAGCCCAATACCTGTAAGGCCTAATCAGGCAAGTATCTAAAGGATCGACCTAAGACGAGCAAGGCCATCAATACATTGGTTCCGACTAGGAAACAAATATCGGAGTATAAGTCGTGCATGGAAATTCTCTTGCATGGACAACACTTGAAAATGGAAGTTTCTCTAGTAGATCTAGGAACACAACTCGTGTAGGGAAACTCTCATACATGGACGACTCCTAACAAGGAAAAGATCTCTAGCAAAATATCTTTCCCTAAACTACGTCACCAAAGGCATAGCTGAACAATGACTCTCGCATTATAAATAGGACACATGGTTGATGAACAAACGTACGCTACAAAACTCAATTTACAGCTTTAAGCCTTTATCAGGCCTTGTCTGACTTTAGCATCGGAGTGAAATCAACCGCCACAACGATGGTTTTTGGCTCACGTGTGTTCTCTGTGCAAGTTAAGGTCAAGGAGAACAAGATTCGACTATATCAATAATAATAATAATAATCAGGCAAAAAAAACTTATTTGTCTAACTCTTATAACAAGAATTGAGATTCATTGTTCATTTTCGCAAGTCTATCACATTTTGATTTCTGAAAAAGCCCTCAACCAAATTAAACAATTTTCATCATGTCCTACCATCTCCCTTTTTTTCCCTCTCTCTCTCTCCTCCTCCTCCCCCTTCTCCTTCTCCTCCTCATTATCTCTCCGTTTTCCTCCTCTTCTTTACCGTCTCCTCATTCGACGAAGAGATCGACTTCTTCAAAGCTGAAGAAGACACCGAGATCCACAACCACCTCGACGATGACTTCAATAAAGCATATGTCAAATGCATACACTATGATTGAGTTTGTGTTTGCCTTTTTAGTGACCGAAACTGTTCAATTTGGGGTTGGGGTTGTTCCCTTAACCACCCAACCGAGTTTCATTCAATGAAACGTACAAAGTTTCAAACAGAACTAGGGGTGGCCACGCATCCCATTGCTTTATCTTCAGGACGGGATCGAAACAGGATATACCTCATCCCACCCAAACAAGTGCGAGACGGGACGAAATGAGCATGGTTAAAAGACCATAAAAATTTTGTCAAAACTTTATTTCGAAAAATTAGAATAGGACTTTTTATTCCAAGACGACTAAATATTTTAATTAAGAATACATATTCATTTTATTATCGAATACCCAAATTAAAAATAATAATTCCTTTTATCATCGCAAGGATATAACAATGTGGTATCCTATTTCAGTTATATGAGACAAAAGCAAACTATCCTTGACGACATATTGTCATTATTGACCAAAATGCTTACTTTTATCAAATTGTTTGATAATGCAAGACAATTGGGAGAGGAGATTTTTCTGTATGTGCATATTAATGAGGAATCATGCTTTTTCATTTGGGTATGATGACCAGTTTCATAATATTTCATTCATAAATATAAATGTCCACGGCTTAATAAAACACATTTAAAATAAAGGGTATTCTAAGTTATTATGGTTTTTTTGTTGGAATAATAATTCCAAACTTTAATTTATATCAAATTGACTTTACTTTTGGTTATAAAATTAAAATATTAAAAATAATAATAATAAATAGTGAGTAATAAGTTTGAGAAGGGATGGTGATGATACACCAAACTGTCATCTGATCAGCACTGTACACGTGTCATGATAATCTCGTCAACAGAACAAAGGCCCAATTGCATGCTCAATCCAGCAAGGCCCAGACAACATTAAGCCCATTATTGGCAGGATCCAAAAGGTCATATCCAAATTGAAACGTGCCACTAAGCTCGCACGTCACACGGTCAAGCCGAATACTCGTAAGCCCTGATAAGGTAAGAGTAAGCCCTGACGAGGCAAGTTTCTGGGGGATCGACCCAAGACAGGCATGCCAACAATACATTGGTTCCGATAAGAAACAAATACTAGAGTAAAAGTCGGGCAAGGAAACTTCTTTGCATAGACAACACTCAGAAAGGGAAACCTCTCCCACAGATCTAGGAACACAAGTCGTGTAGAGAAACTACCCCACATGAAAAGCTCTCAAACAGGAAAGGATTTCCAACAAGATCTCTTTCCCTAAACTACGCTACCAAAGGCCTAGACGAGCAAGGACTCTCACACTATAAAAGGGAGATAAGATCGATGAACTAAGGTACGGTATAGAAACCCAATTTACAGCTTTAAGCCTCTCCTAAGCCTTATCTAACTTAAGCATCGGAATGCCATCGACTGCCATACGGTGGCCTTTGGCTCACATGCGCTACTTGTGCAGGTCTAGGTGAAGGCGAAGCAGGAGAGCATGAATCGACTACATCAGACGAGATGGACGAGATTAAAAATATCCATCCCAATCCCATCCTAGTCTAGATCGAGATGGGATGGGTTTGATCAAACTCAATAGGATGATTCGGTAAAAATCGGGACGGGACAGGATCAGAATCGCGGGATGGGATGCCTACCCCTAAATAGAACCAACATGGTGGGGAGTGCCGACGGCACGATCCAAGGACCAAAGTGGTAGGCCGAAGGCATGACACGATACCCGTGCCAACGACACGTGTACACACTATGTGAAAAGTGTGTGACCGTGCCAACGACACTGCTGATACACTAGTGCCCCATAATGAGGCGAACCTTAGATAGACATGCCTATAATGTTGTACAATTTCTTTCGATAAGGCGGCAAATCACATACTTATAGCAAAAAATGGAGAGGGAGTCAATTATAGGCATAATTAGATAAGGCTTTCAAAGACGTTGCCAAATCAACCGCCCTATGACAACCCACCTCATTATAGTCGCACAAGGATACATTTCCAATCCTTGCTTGTTGGTATGCCATATGACCTTAATGTTTTTCATCTATGCAGAGGGCTATCGTGGATGAAAATTTGATGTGCTGGGTTATGCTATTTGATGTTGCCAGATGGAGGCGACGGTTTCCACCTTACACCAATGTATCAAATACCCTGTCCATCAGACAGTAGGCACAATATGAGGAAATCAGCCAGTCGCTAGAGACTGCCACTACGCGGTACTAAGGTTGCTTGACAGCCATCAATTACAGATTGAGCCTACGGCTGGTGCATCCCCGAGCCTGGGTCTGGAGTTGGAGAAGGACTCTCCGCTCTTAGACAAGGAGACCCCTGCCAGTCCCAGGGGAAAGCCCAATGTCGGACGACCCGAGGAGGAACCTGTGACTGTGTATCTAGACAATCCCAGTGACAACAGAGCCATCCAGATAGGTTTCCGCCAAAGCAAGGAATTTGTTGAACGACTGATAACACTACTGTGAGAGAATCAAGATGTCTTCGCCTGGACGATGTGGAACATAGTGTGAATAGACCCTACATAATCACCTATCAATTGGTTATAAACCCAACACGAAAATCGATCAGACAAAAAAAAAGATCGGTGGCCCCCGAGAATAACCAAATCATAAACGAAGAAGTGCAGAGATTGCTTAACGCTGACATGATCAAAGATGCATGGTACCCAGATTGGCTGGCAAACACCGTCCTAGTTAAAAGAAAAACGGAAAATGGAAAGTTTGTTTGGACTACACTGACTTGAACAAAGCATGCCCGAAAGATAGTTTTTCACTTCCTCACATTGATCAAATTGTAGTTGCCACGTCCGGATATGGCCTCCTGAGTTTCATGGACGCCTACTCCGGGTGTAATCAGATACAGATGCATCCCTCGGATAAAGAGAAAACCCTATTTCGTGATCGAAAGAGAGATATACTGCTACCGAGTAATGTCGTTCGAACTCAAGAACGCTGGTGCAACATATCAACGGCTAGTGAACCGAAATTAGAAGGAACATGGAGGTCTACATAGACGACATGTTGGTCAAAAGCTTCCACAACCCAGATCACATATCCGATCTTGCCGAAGCATTCGGCCAGCTCTGCAAGTATCAGATGAAGCTCAACCCACAAAAATGTACATTTGGGGTTGAGTCAGGCAAGTTCCTAGGCTACATCGTGAACTAGAGGGGAATAGAAGCTCTGAAGCAGATCCAAGCTCTTCTTGATATGAAGTTCCCGACATCCATCAGGGAAGTTAAGAGCCTGACCGAGAGGGTGGCAACACTCAACATGTTTATTTTCAAATCATCAGACAAGTGCCTCCCTTTCTTCAAGATTCTCAGAGGAAGCAAGGACTTCAACTGGGATGAAAAGTGCGAGCAGACCTTCCAGAACCTGAAAGCATACATGGGGAGTACTGAGCTACTCTCGAAACCATCCTCGGGAGAGACGCTTTACTTATATCTAGTCATCTTGAATCATGCCGTCAGTTCAGCTCTTTTGTATGGAATGATAAGTGGGCACAGAGACCAGTATACTACGCCAACAAAACCTTCGTGGAAGCAGAAGCAAACTATCCAGATCTAGATAAGCTAGCTTTGGCACTGGTCATCTTTTCTAGGAAGCTATGATCTTACTTTCAGGCCCACTCTATCACAGTCCTAACCAAACATCCACTTCACAAATTGTTGCACAAGTCGAAAGTATTTGGTAGGATGGTTAAATGGTCGGTGGAACTGGAGCAGTTTGACATCAACTATGCTCCAAAAACAGCCATCAAAGCCCAAACATTGGCAGACTTCATCGCCGAGTTTATCGGTGGCAGCGAACAAGAGCCAGAGAGCTCAGAGCAGAGACCAGATAAACAAGGGTGGATCCTGCGCTGCGACGAGTCATCCACACAGAAGGGAAGCAAAACCAGTATCACACTCCACTCACTGGGTGACTTCACCTTGGAGAAGGAGGTTAGGTTCGGTTCTCGAGCTCGAACAACGAAGCAAAATACGAGGCCCTCTTATTTGGCATGAAGCTAGCAAAGGGGATCGAGGTAACTGAACTGACCATGTACAATGACTCACGCTTGGTAGTTGACCAGGTTAAAAGAGAGTTCAACAGCAAAGATCCGAAGGTGATAGCCTATCGCGAGAATGTCAATAATGCAGCATGCCAATTCAGAAGGTTTGAACTCCTGCAGTGTCATCGAAACGACAACGAAAGAGCCGATACACTAGCTAGACAGGCCTCAGCCACTGTCGAAATCGCTAATGGGCTCATCGAATTCCAAGAGCAGTCGAGTCTGGAGAAAGAGGAGTTCAATGATCTCTATGCAATGGAAGTAAACTAAAACTGGATGAATCCCAAGTATATCATGAATGGGGCCCTCCCGACTGAAAAATTGGAGGCTAGAAAATTGAAGAACAAGGCAGCGCGATACACTTTCCTGAACGACATGCTATTTTTTAGGTTAGCCGCGGGTCCCCTGCTCAAATGCCTAACCTCCTCGGAGGCAAACCGCGTCCTTAGAGAGATTCATGACGACATCTGCGTGAACCACCTAGGCAGAAGGATCCTGGCCCACAAGGCCTTAACTCTGTGGTACTACTGGCCGCAAATGTAGCCGGATGCGAAAGACACTGTCCGCAAATGCGACAAGTGTCAGAGGTTCGCGTTGTATACTCACATGCTCGCTCAACCCTTGACTCCAATGACCAGCTCACGACCATTTGCGTAGTGGGGGATCGACATCGTCGGACCGCTTCCGGCCTCAGCCAATAAGAAATTCCTCCTTGTAATAGTGGATTACTTCACTAAATGGGTCGAAGTTGGGCCTCTGTCCAAGATAAGCCAGGATCAAATTGAGAATTCATATGGGAGTCCATCGTTTGCAGGTTTGGTATTCCAATGACACTAGTCAACAATAACATAACCTAATTTGAAGGCAACAAGGTCGAGAAACTATGCAAAAACCTAGGCATCAGCCACCATTTCTCCTTGCTAGGGCATCCGCAAGCCAACGGCCAGACAAAAGTCACCAATAGAACAATCTTGGAAGCAATCAAAAGGAAACTCGATGCAACCAAAAGAAAATGGGTCTCAGCACTACCAGGGATACTCTGGGCGCATCAGACCACCAAAGGGACGCCCATCAGAAAAACACCTTTCGCCCTAGCCTACAGGTTAGAAGCAATGGTCCTAATGGAGCTTAGAATACCAACTTTCTGGACAGAAGAATTCAGACTGGAAGACAACAATGAAACTCTGCATGTCAGTTTAGACCTCCTCGAAGAAAGGAGAAATCATGCCTCTACAAGAATAACCGCCTTCCAACAAAATATGGCTCAGTACTACAACAAGAAAGTTAAACCACGTGAATTCAAAGTGGGAGACTGGGTACTCAGAAAGACTCAGCATAGCACTAAAGAACCACAAACAGGAAAACTGAACCCGAATTGGGAGGGCCCCTACAAAGTGACCGAGGTCAACATGCCAGGGACGTATTAGTTGGAAGACATGGATAGTAGAAGCCTTATGAGACCATGGAATGTAGAACACCTTAAAAAGTATTATATAAATAACATTTGCTTTTTCTAAAATTCCACTACTACCAATCAGTCTTCCATTACCTAACTTCCACCCACTCAGTGAATTAGATAAGCCAATACACCAGAGTAGGACTTATCAAACTCGACTAGAGCCTAGTCAGTTTTGGCTGACGAAGATTACCTCTAGTCCTCTCTAACGCCCAGTCCATCAAATGGGTGTTAATGGTTTAGAAATTGGTAGCTTAGTCAGTGCTCATGTAGCCTGGTGAAGATGGCTTGCCAGAGATCATTGTCCAACTATAGATAATGATCGCCGAAGTTATTGCTTGAAGCCTAGTCCGAATAGAATGGGCGACGACGACCTAGAAAGTGGGAGCTTAGTCACTGCTCATGTCGCCTGGTGAAGACGAATTGACAGGGATCATTGTCCAACTATAGATAATGATCACCGAACTTATTGCTCGAAGCCTAGTCCAAATAGAACGGGCACTGACGACCTAAAAAGTGCAAACTTAGTTAGTACTCATGTAGCCTGGTGAAGACGACTTGCCAGGGATCATTGTTCAATTATAGATAAAGATCGCCAAACTTATTGCTCAAAGCCTAATCCGATTGGAACGGGCGACGACGACCTCGAAAGTGGGAGCTTAGTCAGTGCTCATGTAGCCTGGTGAAGATGGATTGCTAGGGATCATTGTCCAACTATAGATAATGATCACTAAACTTATTGCTCGAAGCCTAGTTCGAATAGAACGGGCGACGATGACCTAGAAAGTGGAGCTTGGTCGGTGCTCATGTAGCCTGGTAAGGATGGCTTGCCAGGGATCATTGTCCAACTATAGATAATGATCACCGAACTTATTGCTCGAAGCCTAGTCTGAAGAGAACAGAAGACGATGGCCTAGAAAGTGGGAGCTTAGTCAGTGCTCATGTAGCATGGTGAAGATGGCTTGCCAAGGAGCTTAGTCAGTGCTCAGAATGCTCATGTAGCCTGGTGAAGATGGCTTGCCAGGGATCACTGTCATTCCACAGACAATAGTCGCGAATCTTATCACTCTAACACCCAGTCTGCAAATGACAGACGATAATAGGCTAGAGAACGGGAGCTTAGTCAGTGCTCATATAGCCCGACATAGGCTCGCTGGGATCATTATACTCCCGCGAGCAATGATCAACGAACCTGATCAAAACTTAGTCAGCTTTGGCTGCTAACGATAGATCAAGACCCAAGAAAGTCAAAATGGGTCAAAGAAAAAGAAGTACAAGCACGTCAGAACCTAGTATGCAAGTAACAGATTGGCGTAATGGCACGATAATACAAATAAGCTATAGAAGGTACTTGTACAAAAAACTACTTGACAAACTTTGTTTAAGTCATATTTCAAAAGTTACAATCATTTTGGAAAGCTTGCTTCAGGGGCCGAAGAGTCAGTTACATCAGAAGGAACCGTGGGAGATAAAACAACATTGTCTGAAGCCGGTCTTGAGTTGCTAGACTAGGACGCAGGGTCAGAAACTTCTGTCTCATCAATCTTTCAGAATCGCAGCCTTCTTTTATCGATCAAAGTCAAGCTCCAGGTTGGGGGTTCTCTTCTTCAATCAATCCAAGCAATTCTAGCCTACCACAGGCGATGTCAGGAGACTCTGAAGTTACACGTTGAGCCTTGGACTCCGCTTTCGATAGTCTGTGCGAGAGCGCAACCACATGAGATTCTTCTTCCACCAGTCGTTGTCTTAGAAAATTTTGCTCAGTCAACACGAACGTAACCCGAGATTCCGCTTCATGGATACTACGTCGCCCGTCGGCTAGCTCGGATTCAAATTCTCGGCAAATCAGCCAACTCAAACTCATCTCTCTCTTGTTCAGCGGTTCTGGCTCGCAGATCAGCATGCGCCTTGCCCATCACCTCTTTCAACTACTCGCTTAAGAGGTTTGACCGATAGGGCGCATCCGAGTACAACTTACAAAGCTCCAAAAAAGCCTCCTCCAAAACATAAACTGTACTATGAGCGTCATGGTGCAGATTACCCTGAACCAACAACGTCAAGGGACCTTTGGGAGACACTAGCTCCACACCCAAAGCCTTCTCAACTAGAAGATCAACCCGACGCTCAACATCAGGCTATAGGGGCAGGAAAGAAGATCTGCTTCCCATGATAGCAAACTTAACAGGTCGAAGATCATCAGGTGCAACATTGACTTTGTCGGCATCCACCGACTTTGAACAATTCCCTTCCCATACAACTACTGGAGCAGGAGGCTTCAAACAGACACTCCACTACCCTGTAACCATCTCTTTAGCGGACTGATTGGGCCCAGACTCCGCGACTGTCACTTCCTGCTCTAGAGGGATCAGTTTAGAGGAAGAATTAGTTTTGCTGCTAGTTCGCTTTCTCTTGGGACGACCAATGGGTGGCATGGACGCCTCCAACTCATATTGCTTTGAAGGGCTTGGTATCGTGAGCCTCCTCTTCTTGGAACGACCACCACCAATCTCCCTCAGCGACGACCTAAGCACAACAAGGCTTGCATGGAAGTATTTGAACAGTCCGCTCCGCACAACGTTGTGCGAAGCTCTGCCCGCCTCAACATCGATCGAAAGAAGCTCATTAAATGCCATCCTCACTTATTCCTCCTCCTCGGTAAGAGTTGGAGTCTCAAATTTACCTACACAAAACAAAAAGACAACACCGTGACTTTCTGCGAAGGCACATAAATGGAAAAAATGAGAAGGGACATTATGCTCACTAAGATCGAATTTGAAATGTATGTAAAGCGATCGTCCGTCCACATTGAAGTACGGGGAGTTAGAAGAAGCCAAAAAGCAATACTTTTGCCAAAACTTGAAATCATTAGACAGAGAGCCCAAACACTTCGTAGTGCTCAACCAACAGACTCCGTGACCATTTAGCCGAGGAGAAGTCAGTAGGTAGATCACTTGCGGAGTTAACCGAAGGTCGACGTCCTTCGTCCTAATATGGACAACAATCAAGGTTCTGAGCCCATTAGGCACCATTTGAGCAGGAATATGAAGGTACGCTAGGAAGCACCAAACGTCATTCAGAACTGGAAAGCGAAGCCCGGCTTGGAACATGCTTCTGTGCAAGGCTATGAACCCTTGTGGAGGCGTCAATGGATTGTGAGTAGCACCAAATGGAGTAAGTTTCAGGTCTTCAAGAATCTGATAGTCCTCCCGAAGCTTATCCAAATTGGACCCCTTATGTTCCTAGTAAAAATGATGGCAGACATAGAACAGATTCTATCCAGGGGTAAGTTCGATGTTGTCCGCCATGAATAGAAAGTTTTAACTTTCAAAAAGAGTTGCAACAAAGAACACAGAGAAAAAAAAACAGAAAGGAGGCAGAAAAGATATAAAATAAAGAAACTCCCTCTTGCAGAAGCGACGACTTATATAAGCAACAGGCGATCGAGCAACCTTCCTTATTGAATGACTTCAAACTCATTTAATGATGTCCGTCGCTCAAGACAACGTTTCGGGTTCAATCATCACGATTGTACATATTCTATCAAAGCGACTTAGTGGACTGACATGATGGGCCACTAACTCGCAGGGGGGGGGGGGGGGCAGTTGATGATACACCAAACCATCCTCTGATAAGCACTATACACATGTCATGATAATCTCATCAACAGAACAAAGCAGACTAAATTGCATGCTCAATCCAGCGAGGCCCATACAACATTAAGCCTATTATTGGCAGGATCCAAAAGGTCGGATCCAAATTGCAACACACCACTAAGCCCACACGTCACGCAATCAAGCTTAATACTCGTAAGCCCTGATAAGGCAAGAGTAAGCCCTAACAAGACAAGTATCTAGGGGATCGACCCAAGACAGACAGATCAGCAATACATTGGTTCCGACTAAGAAACAAATACTAGAGTATAAGTCGAGCAAAGAAACTTCCTTGCATGGACAACACTTAGAAAGAGAAACCCCTCCCGCATATCTAGGAACACAAGTCATGTAAGAAAACTACCCCACATGGAAAGCCCCTAAACAGGAAAGGATCTCCAGCAAGATCTCTTTCCCTAAAATACGCCACCAAAGGCCTAGCCGGACAATGACTCTCATACTATAAAAAGGAGATAAGATCGATGAACTAAGGTACGGTACAGAAACCCAATTTACAACTTTATGTCTTTCCTAAGCCTTATCAAACTTAAGCATCGAAGTGCCATCGGCCGCCACATGATGGTCTTTGGCTCACGTGTGCTACTTATGCAGGTCTAGGTAAAGGCGAAGCATGAGAGCAGGAATCGACTACATCAGAGGAAACATTTCCAACCCTTGCCTGTTGGTATGCCATATAACCTTAATGTTTTTCATCTATGCAGAGGGCTATCATGGATGAAAATTTGATGTGTTGGGTTATGCTATTTGATGCGTCCAAATCTATTTTCCTCGAGATCGAACCTGCAAAACAGGATAGATCGCCAAAGACCACCTTGTTGGTGGCCGAAGACACTTCGATGCTTAAGTCAGTGAACCTTCTTGGTGAGAACTTTCTTAGGATGTATTTGGTTGCATGGAATTCTATATACACCGAATTCTCACATACACGTATCACGACCCACGCACTCTATATACAATTCTCGGCCGTCCTATCGATTTTATAGAACCCATAAACGGACGTCCCAGATCCACAAATACGCGACGAGCCCATCAGGGTGGTAGCAACGGACACAGAAGATCTCGCTATATAAACGTTCCTCACCACTCACCAGGTGCCTTCACTCACGCAGAAAGCACCATTTCGTTTTCTTGCTTCCCAAACAAAAACCTACAAACAGAGAGACATTCAATCTTCATCCATGGCGTCGAGACTCGCAATCGCTTCGAGATACGTGTCGCGAAGGTTCTCAAGTGGCAGCGGCAAGGTTCTCAGCGAGGAGGAGAAAGCCGCAGAGAACGTCTACATCAAGGTACATTTCTCTCCCTTCCATCCTCCTTCCATCAACTTCATCTTCAGTTCTCGTTTTTTTGAATTTTCTTGAATCTACGTGCGGTTTAGATTGTTTAGTTTGAATAACATGTGTGGTTTTGATTGATTTTGATGTAATATGCTTGAGTTTGCATCGTTGCTTCGAATCTTGCTAAGGTTCTTGGATTAGGGTTTAGTTGCTTGGTTTTTGTATAATTTCGTCCAGTTCTTGAAATTAGGGTTAGTTGAGTTAATTAGTTCATGATATTAAGTGAGAAATCTACGGTTAAATAGTGATAAAAAAGGGAAAAGTTGTTTGGATTCATTTATTTTTTTGGCTGTGTTCAATCGACATTGTGGCAGATATTCCAGTTTGTAGGTTTTGGAGGCATACTTTCTCACATAATATGTAGAGTTCATGTTTCCATTGCACATATTAACTAGGATTGTACGGGATAGTGTTTTTATGTTGTAAATGAGTATGTATAAACCCTAGAGCTCAACCTCAAGCTCAAGAAGGTGACCAATTTGAGATTGAGGTTGGATGCAGAGGCGGACTCAGGATTTTAGTCTGGAGGGGGAGGGGGGCGAAATGACAAATAAATATTAGTGGATAACAATAGTTATCAAGGGCCTAATAAGATCCTAATACAAATTCATAGAAAAAAATTGTATTGTTTATATGAGCCTCAAATTTTGTATGAGTTGGCGAATGGTATATATTTTCATTTAATTATATAGTTATTTAGATATTAATTTCAATAATAGGCCCTTAGTAGGTCTGCCCCTGAGTGGATGTATTCCAATGGGCTATTTAACAAAATCTCAAAAAACTTGTTACCAAAATATTTGAAGCGCACATAACTTATATTATTTACACTTAAATATAGGGTCGAAATAGTCAATTGAGCTAGACATGCAAACAGTCCTGTGTTCGCAAGAACTATTGTGTGTCTAGCTCCACCCAAATCCTCTTACCCCATACCCTTTTTAGCAATGGTTTGGGTTGAAAGCTCAAATCCATTGAGCCTTGGGCTTACTGTTGGAGCATGAAAATTCACTCTCAAAGCTCAAATAATTGTTGTATTTGGCTTTTGAGCTTGCCCAATGGAGATGCTTTGAGGGAGCTATAGTTTACAATCACCATGTTATGTATATTTGACAAACGTACAGTAGAAATGCATAAAATGAAAAATACTTGAAAAGAACATTACCCGTGTAAGGGGGAACATCCCTTGTTTTTGATAATTTGAATTTATAGCACATATACCAAATGTATATATTTTTTTATTTTCCCCCATTTTTTCATTCTTCCCAAAATGCGATTTCATTAATTAATAATAGACATACCGCTAACTCTTTTCAGTATAAGTTACATAGCGATTCTTATATCCCATACCCTTGCGGTTGTATGCTAGTCATTTTAGTTTATAGTGTCAATTTAAAGTTGAAACATGCTTTAATTGACAAGTTTGAGTTTCTGATCTAATTGTTTCAACAAATTTTTTCAAAACATTTATCAGCAATAACAATCACAGTGTGTCATATATCCACAATAGTGATTGTTAAAGAAGTTATATTTGGTATGGGACCTATAGGTGTCGAAATCTTAGAGTTAAACAATGTTCCTTGTTTATATTTTACGATTACTATTTTTCCCCGTCCTGTAGCATTCCCTCTTTTTTATTAGTCGAAAGGTGATGTTGGTACATCATATAATGTTGATATATTTTCTCCAATGCACCTAGATGGATTTTTATTACTGCATGTTAGAATGGAGTCATTATTTCCTTTCTCGGTTAAGAACGTATTAGTATTAACAACAGATCTCAGGAACTTGTGTTGTCATGTAATCCTCTATATTTGTATCTACCATCTTCTATTATTGTTCATCACCCGTTCTTTCTGCTTTAGTACTGGTTGTTTCATGTTTGCAAATTTTGGGCCTTCTTAAGATATTTTATTTTACACCATCTTTAAGATGATATGACCCGGTTCTGAACTTTAGGAGGTAGTCTGCATGGATCTAAATACAATATTAGTATCCTTTTGATACGTTATACGAGCTTTAATAACGGGCACAAAATGCGATGTTTGGTTCACATTGTACCCTTAGATGATTGTGCTTAACATGTTTATGCAAGAACCCCAAATCATGGTGTAATGACTTAAAGAAGTTTATCACTTGTTTTGACAATCTTCTAGTTTACGAATTAAAGACATGCCCTTCTACAACATTTAGTTCAGAGTTCTAATATGATTTTGATCTGACATTTTAAGTTTTCATCAGTATTTATAGTTGATATTTCCATAGACCTAGTAAGTTGTTGAGCCTCGAAGACTCTTCTTCAAACGAAAATTTCACATCCACTAGTAGTCAGGAAGCTGTACGCGACTTGTGATAGAATAAATTTTATTAGGAATGAAAGTTAACCG
The DNA here is from genome assembly GCA_963556465.1 of Berberis vulgaris. Taxonomy (NCBI): domain Eukaryota; kingdom Viridiplantae; phylum Streptophyta; class Magnoliopsida; order Ranunculales; family Berberidaceae; genus Berberis; species Berberis vulgaris. The sequence goes on along the minus strand of OY747130.1, from coordinate 12,521,544 downwards.
TGTATCAAAATATTATACATATTCTTTGGCTTGCATTAACTGAAGCTAGATTTTAAGAATGTTAAAAATTTATTGCAAAGCAAGTTCCTCGTGTTTAATACAATTCTCTTTTGCTTAGCCGATCAAAGGAAAAACTTTATGGAGATGTTATGTGGAGCTAAAATAAAGATCTGTGTTATTAAATCGCCAAATAATCGCCGATTAAGCTTAAATCGGGATTGGATCGATCCGGATGAGTAAAATCAGTATGGGTTTCGCGGACTCACAAAAATCGGCGCTAAATTGGCGTGTCACCGCATAATCGGCCGAGTTGATTTTTTGTTGTGTATAAAAAAAAAAATCAAAACCTAACTCACGAATCACAATTTATTGAAGAAGAAGAAATGGGAGGAAGAGGAACTGAAGAAGAAAAAAGAAGAAGAAGCAGATCTGGAAGAAGAGGAACTAAAGAATAAGAACCGAAGATGAGGAAATGAAAAAGATGAACCGAAGATCCTTCTTCTTCTTTAGATCTCCCCTTTTTCTTCGTTCAAAATCTTCAGATCTATTCTTCTTTCAGTTTTTTTTTTCTTCTTTTGGCAAAACAAAACACGGGAACACGAGCTGACTGATTCCTCCTCTTGTTGATTTCGCGCAACGATTCAGTGAAACGGGTATACGCAGAGAAAAAGAACCGAAGAAGAAAAGGGAAGAAGAACCAAAGAAGAAGAAGAAGCAGATTAGGATGGCTCTCCCTTTTCCTACTTTCCTTCAAACCAAATCAAAGGTATGTTGGATCTCTTCTTCTTCTTCTTTGTTTCAAATCTCTTCTTCCTTTTTTTTTAGTGTTTTTTTTTTCGGTAAAATTTAGCCATCACGAGCCATGTTCTTTGTGTATACCGTATGCCATGCCCTATGGGTATAACATGTCTGATTTCTAATGTTGAAAATTCTTTATTTCAGATATCTTATTCTTCCTTTTTTTTTTCTTCTGTAATTTGAGCATCATGAGCCTCTGATTGAACTCCTATTTGAGTGTTTATATTTGCTTTGTGGGTATGCCATATTCTGATTTCTGATGTTCACATTTGCTCATTCCTTGCAAATGTTGTGCATGTTCAATTGCTTGTGAGCATTAGATTGACTTGTTGTTTCTATTGCTTGCTTCTTGTTGTTGTTCCTAAACAAGCAGCCCAGGTAACTAGTTCCAACCTGCAAAATTAAGTTCATTATATGAATTAGTGAAGTAATATAATGACAAATTTATAGTATTTTGATTAATTATTTATTTTTGTATATGACTATGATTTAAAAAATATACCGATTAAATCCGATTATTCCCGATTAATTGTAATTCGGTCCTGGACCGCGAAGCGATTTAACTACTCAGATAAAGATGAAGAACTCCAATATGCAAAATATAGATTTCATATTTTGGAAAAAACATGTATTGGGTTCAGAATCCTATTATGGTACTTCATATGATTTTAAATGCTTTTATTGCACCTAGATTGATTTCTTGTTTGGGGAAATATTGGACACAATTTGAGACCTATGTTTATGTGCATCATGTACTGTATGAATCGTTTCTCAGCTGATTAACTTTACGCTTCAATATTTTATTCTGGTCAATTTTAGTTGTTTCCAATTTTTTTTGCCGCGTCCCTGTTTGAACTGTACAAGGTGGGTGCATGAAGGCAAACTCTTTCACATTCTATTGTTCTTTTTTCTTTTCATATGTTATGTGGGATTTAACGACTAGGAAAATGTCACTTCTGGTTTATATGAATTAGTTTTTGATGGCTTAACACATGTTGGGCAAGGAACCCACAATTATTTCAGTTAAGTTTGTATACACAAGTAAACCACAATTATTTCAATTAAGTTTGTATACACAAGTGTGAAAAGAAAAACTAGTAGATACATACATGATTAAAGATGTTGATGTCCTTCATAGTTTGTGGAGGTCAACATTTAGTTCGGAATATTATTTTAGTTCAGAATATCATTCATGCGTCAAATGCTGCTTTAAATAAGAAACTATGTGGCTATACTATTAACAAAATGTTTGACAGAGATTTGCGAATCTGGTGGTTTGCTCGTGTACTTTTTAAGAGGAATGCCATTCTTCACTAGAGGACAAGAGAAAAGCTCTCGTTGTACAATATGATTTGCAAGCATGCATTGTACCCGTTCTTGTATTTTTCAGATAGTCCTTTACCACTCCCTTTCCTCAACTTTCTTTAGAATGATCTGGGAAAGAAATTTAGTGGTAAATTGTCACGTAATGAAGCCCAACATAGACTCACAAACTTTCTTCTATTATAAGAGTTAGTGTCAAATGTGTTGTCGTTTTTTTGAAGGGTATTTAACTGATTACATTAATGTTTTGGCTTAAAGAATGCACACTTGAATATTTGTAAAAAACAATCTCAGACTAAAAGTGACATGATCACCTCTCCATGGCAATTTTAATGCATTATGGGTACAGTTTCACCTTACTAGAAACTCTCATTCTTTAGTTAATGCATTATGGGTGCAGTTTCACCTTACTAGTTGAAGCTCTCATTCTTTAGGAATGTAATGAAACCATTCGTTAGTGAAGAAGCAGGTTTTATCATATTTCGTTTACTCTGCTTGATACTCATTGTGTCTCTTTTGTGATACAAAACTGTACAATGTTTCTTCTCTTTCAATGTGCTGATGCCGTGCTATTGTGATCTTTAAAGAAAGTTGAGAAGGAGAAATTGGAGAAGCTTGCACACAAGGTATAATTCCTGGTCATCCTTTGTTGGTTGGTTATTTATATGTTCGTGAGAATTATGCTACTTAAAGGTGAATGAGTGTCAATTATCAAATTCTGTGGCAACACAAACCAGTTTGTTGCAAAGTCATTGAAACGTGGGAGATGGAATAGTAGACATTGTAGAACAAATAGGTAGAGCTGATAACTGGGGTTTTCATTCGTACAATCACTCTTTTAATAGAAACTAATAGTATAACAACCAACTTCTTGAGGATCACTTAGCGCATCATCAATGATCAAAGGAGAAAAAAAAGAAGAAATAAGATATGAAGTAAAGATTAAACGACTTGGCTTGGGTAGCTTCCTCGGTTCTGAACTAGAAATGTTGGTTTTTAATGTTTTCAGGGCTCAAAACCAGAGGTGGAGCCAACTGCAAGCAGTGGAGGCTCAGTAACAGATGTGAAGATAAGTGGCTCGTCTACGTCCACAACAGGTGGGGTGTCAACAGACAAGAACCGGAACTATGCAGTTCTTGCGGGTGTTGTCACTGCACTTGGTGCACTGGGGTGGTATCTCAAAGGATCTGCCAAAAAACCAGAGGAGGTGCAGGACTGAGCTTAGGTAGCACAGAGTGCAGAAATGTTGAACTACGCATTAGGATATTTCTATTGCTGCACTTACACAAAGATGTTTTCTCCAACTAGTTCTTGATAAATTCACACCATACAATGATCGATCCTCATAACATTCTGCGACGTTTCTTAATTCTCCTTTCGTTTCATAATAGCTGGATGACTGGTAACTCTCAGTGAAGGAACAATGCAAACTGCCAAAGGGCTTGTCATGAATCATAGTTCAAATCCTTTTGGATTCTTGTTGGTCATAATTGCAATTTTCAAATTGTCTACATATCCTGCCAATATTCATTTTCTATTGTTAGACATTAGAGTTTTTAGGCAATGCCATTAACAATTTTCTGAAAATTTTCCATTGAAATCACCTGACCTTTGGTTGAGTATATTGGGTGCGCAATATTTCTGAGCATTGATAGTGTGGACTGTTCAGAGGTTCTATAAATTCTTCAGAGCAGAGGCAGATGTTTAACCAGAATCTCTTGTTGATGTGATTACAGTCCTGGTACAGGTCGAAATTTGTCAAAATCTGTACTTACATGCATCTAGATTGGGGGTATAGCTACAGCCTAAAAAAACAATTCTTGCGATCACATGTCTAACTGCTGAGTGTTATGGTTTCACTTTGGGCGTGGAGGTGGAGTCCCCAGCTTCGGTCACAGGTCTAATTGCTGAGTGGTTAATTCCCAACTTGTAACCCATGCACAAGTTAATTAGAGGTGAAAATTTGGAGATCAAGGTTATTGTCAAGTTTGTGATGACAACTAGTAGGATTGTAATATCTTGTTATTTTTTTAATACTTTATGAGACATCAAAGAGTCAATCAATCACAGCTGGACACGTAGTATGGATTAAACCTAACACGTAAAAGGCTTCAGCACTAGCACGTAAAATGATTAAGCACAGTCTCGGATTCATGCGCAAAACTACTGTTTAGCCCATAAGTTAGGCGCCCTGGCCCAAGACATGTTAGCCCTAGAGGCACGGGTCTTAGGGCTTGGCCCAGGACAATAAGATCCGAACAACGAATTTCAGAGCTGTCACAAGTCGAGATCCATTCGCATGAAATCAGTTCTAATTAGAGCCAAAGAACTCGGTCATGCACAATTAAGATCTTATGCGAAATTTCCTTCTTCCATCACACCCTCAATCGTGGAGACAGTTGGGGAGGGAGCACTCGCTATAAGAATCGATGAATGGAAGAAGAAAGGGACGCATGTATACACACGCATACACACAACAATTTACCTAAGTCTTAACTTTTTCTCGAACCGATATCTAACTTAAGCATTGGAGTGCCTTCGACCACTACAATGGTGGTTTTTGGCTTAACCGCTACTCATTTTTGCAAGTCTGATATCATCGGGATCATCAAGAACAAATTTGAAAACACATCTGTTGGCGCAATTCGTGGGGAAAATGAAAGTTAAGCAGAGTATCGAGAAATGGTCACCAGCACCAGATCTCGAGCTGAGCTAGATGAAGCTCTGGCCAGTAAAGTCCAACCACCGAGCCGAATCGATCCGATCGAAGAGGCTGAACGGCCGCATGGCCTGCTGCAGAGGCGACCGCAGCTGCTCCTGACATGAGTCTGATCTTGCTCCACCTAAACCACTTAATAAGGGGGTGGAAAGAATGACTCAAGAACGACAGCTACGATATGAGGCCAACTGAAATCTGAGAGAACCTCAAATCTAAGAGCACGCCCCGGAGGGTGAAACCCCGAAACCCCCCTCCCGCAAAAGAATAGAGGGCCTATCGAGAAGGGGGCCAAGAGAGGGTCACAGAGACCACACCCCGAGGATTAACATGACCATGGTCGAGAACCCGCTCCGACAAGAGGCGTTCGACCCTGACGTCCTATACAATCTCGCAGTCCTTCCATTCTCGGAGGAAATCACGAGTGCCCCCCTTCCTAAGAAGTTCGTCCCACCACGTGATGACGAAACATCAGATCCATCATACCACTTGCGCCATTACCACTATGTGATGACACTCAAGGAAAGTTCGGAGGCCATCCTCTGCCGAACTTTTCCTACCAATAAAAAGAATGCTGCATTGACATGGTTCCACAGTCTCCAACCCAGGTCCATCGGGTCATTCTAGGATCTAATAAAGGCGTTCATCACCAAATTCGTGGGGAACCAACGGATAAGGATGGGGCCTCACTATCTGCTGAGCGAGACCCTTAGGGAATACGTCACTTATTTCAACAACGAACTGACCTTGATCGGCAGGTGCAACGACGACACATCAATCACTTCTTTCACCTCCGACCTCTGAGGAGGTTAGTTTTACAACTACCTTACCTTGGATCCCCCAGCGAGTATGGCATGATTGCTAAGGAGCGCCCAAAAGTACATCACCCTTGAAGAAATGTTGGCTGTCAGGAAAGGAGGAAGCGAGCCAAAGCACTCCTCCAAAGCCAAGGATAGGGATGAGAATGGGGACAATTGCAATTGAAAATGGGCGAACCAGGGCGGGCTTGACCAAGCAAAGCTGTTCAAGCCCAGTGGCTCCAGGTACCCCTACTACCCCCCGCTCAACTCCAGTCTGCCCGACATTTTGTTCACCATAGAAAAATGGGCAGACATCAAGTGGCCATCAAAATTCAAAGAAGATCCTTCAAAACGTGAAAAGAGTAAACACTGCTCTTAGCACAAAGAGATAGGCCACAACACCAAGGATTGAAGGAGCCTTAGAGATGAGATCCAGTACTGGGTCCAGAGAGGATGACTGAAGGAGTTCATTGACCTTAGAGACATGCATCCTCAAGGCGAGAAAAAAACACACGAAGCGAGAGACATGACTCTCGACATGGTATGTATCCTCCATGGGATAAATGAAGATAAACAACACTTGAATCGTTTACTGAATAAATCCATTCGGGAGCTGCGAGTCAAATCGCACTACCGACACTAACTAGTACAACACGTACGGGAGGAGATAAAGGCTCCGAGCTTAACATTCACATAACGAGGCATGAAGGGTCTCACACAATGACACCCTAGTCATCTCAGTAGGGACAACGAACTGGGAAGTGAGAAGATCATTGGTAGACATAGGCAGCTCCGACAATGTACTGTTCCCAGACATTCCTGAAAATGCAACTGACAGGAGGAGAGTTGCACCTTTAAATCAAGCCATGTTTGGCTTCAACATAGAGAGTTGCCACCCGGTCGGTAAAATCACTTTTTCGGTAATCACAGGGTAGCCAGACCAATGGAGGATCCTGATGACAGAGTTCTCGGTCATAAATGCCCACTCCGAATACAATGTAATCTTGCGGCGAACTTGTTTACACCACATGGAGGCAGTCGTTTCCACCCAACATCAGTGTTTCAAGTACCCCTCTGACGACGAGGTAGGGACAATCATAAGAGACCAAACTATCACTCTGGAAAGTCACTTTGCCTCAGCGAGGGTAACATAACACAGAGGCCCCGCACAACAGGTGCTGGACGAAGAAAACCCGAATCTAGAAAGAGAGGACCCGCCTCTACTTTCGAACCTCGAACCTCCATCTAGCCCGAGGGGAAGGCCGAACGCTAGGCAGTCGGAGGAAATAGTCGTAACAATATATCTGTATAGCCCAGCTAGCATAAAAAAGTCCAGATAAACTCTAACTTCGACAGAACAATGAAAGACATGGTGGGGATCGATCCCTCAATAATCACACACAGACTGACAGTCAATCTTGATTTGAAGCCAGTCGATAGAAAAAAAAAGCCTTTTAAATGCCAGTATAATAAGGGAGTCTCGCTACCTAGAATGACTGGCCAACATGGTCTTGGTGAAAAAGAAGAATGAGAAGTGGAAGGTCTACGTAGACTACACCGACCTTAATAAAGCCTGCCCAAAAGAGAACTTTCTACTGTCATACCAGATCGTGGACGCGACATCCGAACACAACATACTCAGCTTCATGAATGCATACTCTAGCTACAATCAAATCATTATTCACCCACCAGATCAGGAGAAAACTTATTTCATAACGGACAGAGACACATAATACTATCAAGTAATGCCTTTCAGACTGATGAATGCAGGGGCAACATACCAGCGCTCGGTGAACCGAATGTTCAAAGGATAAATCAGAAAGACCGTGGAAGTTTACATTGATGACATGCTGGTAAAAAACCTCCACTGTCCATACCACCTGGTGGACTCCAAGGAGTGTTATCTCAACTTAGGAAATACCGAATTAAGCTTAACCTGCAGAAATGCACTTTTGGGGTGCAATCAGGGAAATTCCTGGGCTACATAGTCAACAAAAGGGGGATAAGGGTTGATTCAAAGCAAATTCAGGCTCTTCTCGACATGAGACCACCCACAAACATTAAAGAGGTTTAGAGTCTGACATGGAGAGTGGCAACCCTAAATAAGTTCATATCTAAATCTTCAGACGGATGCCTCATATTCTTTAAAATCTTAAAGAGGAACAAATAATTTCAATGGGGAGAGTAGTGTGAACATGCCTTCCAAGACATGAAGTCGTACACAGAAAACAATAATTGCTTTCAAAACCTACTCCAGATGAGACACTTTACCTATACCTCACAATCTCAGAACATGCTCTCAGCTCATCTCTGGTACAAGAAAAAAAAGATAATAGTACCCATCTACTAGATCAACAAAACGTTCAATGGGGCAAAGGCTAACTATCCTAATCTGGAAAAACTGGCCTTACGCTAGTGACTTTAAAAAAAAAAGGTAAGACCCTACTTCCAAGCTCACTCGATAACAGTTCTGACCGAGTTCCCACTCCGATCGATATTGCACAAGCTAGAGCTATCAGGAAGAATGGTCAAATGGTCAGTGGAACTGGGACAATTTGACGTCCGTTACACTCTGAGAACAACCATCAAGGTACAAGTACTGGCATACTTCATCACCGAGTTCACTGGGATAGGAGAACCAAGACTGAAAGACTAGCAAGGAAATCATAACCTCGAGTCGCCCCCACAAGGATGGATCTTGTGATGTGATGGGTCATCCAACGTGAAAGGCTGCAGAGCGACAATCGTCTTATACACCCTTGAAGGGGTCACCCTCAGAAAGGCTATCAAATTGGCTTCTACGCTTCAAACAATGAAGCAAAATATAAAGCCCTCATAGCCTGACTAAAGCTAGCCAGACGAATCAGAGTAGAATAACTCGCGGTGTTCAACGACTCCCAACTAGTGGTCAATCAGGTGAATGATGAATTTGATGTCAAAGAACCCCGAATGATGGCTTACTGCGGGAAAACAATCAATGCCAAAAGATGGTTCAAGAGGATGCTACTCCGCCATTGCTCCATGACAGACAACGAGGAAGTCGATGACCTGCAGAATGATTCCGATACGCTCATAGAGTTTCATGAGAAGTCATCCCTAGAAGAAGAAGGCATCCATGAAACCCTCTCCACCAATACGGAGACCTGCTAGATGAACCCCTGATCAGCTACATAAAAGACAGAGCCCTCCCAGCAGATAAACTAGAGGCTCGCAAGCTGAAAAACAAAGAGGTACGATACACTATCCTCAACGACAGGTTGTACAGGAAATCATCAACTGGCCCTCTATTCAGATGCCTGACCCCCAGGGAGATGAACCAAGTCCTCATCGAAATTCATGAAGGAGTCTGTGGAAACCATCTGGGAGGAAGGACACTAGCTTATAAACCCCTCACGCTGAGGTACTATTGGCAGAAAATGCAGCAAGAGGCCAAAGATTTGGTCTGCAAGTGTGATAAGTGTCAGAGACATGCCCCATATACCACTACACCAAACATACCCATCAGCAACGGTTTGGGACCGTGGGGGTAACCATTTGTCACGGCTTAGAGCCGTGGGCAGTAGAGGCGTCGCGAAATCATCATTGACGGCTTGAACCGTGGCAACACATATTAGCAACAGTTTTATGCTCGAGGACGGTTGATGCTTTAGCCACGGTTCTAAGCCGTTGCCATAATTTTAGCCACGGTGTTAAGCCATGGCAAGTACTGGCCACGGTTTTAAACCATGGCAAGTTATGGCCACGGTTTTAAACCATGGCAAGTTATGGCCACGGTTTACAGTCGTTGCAACAATGTTAGCCACGGTTTTAAGCCGTGGCAAGTAAGTGATGGAGCAAGGAAGCAGAAAAGTTTGCATTATGTAGATCGGGATAGAGTTGATGACGGTCTTGATCATGACCGTGCGACCGGCTTGGGAAAGGACTTTGGATTTCCAAGAAGAGAGTTTTGAATTGATTTTGTCCACCAAGAATTGAAAGGCTGACGCATTCCTTTTAGAGGGTATCAGAGGGGAACCAAGATATTTTTCTTTATGGTTGAAATCCTTGGACCCTAGAATCCTGTTAATCATCTTAGCATGTCTAGGGTGGACATTTGAGTTGTAAAAGACAGAGGATTTGTCGTAATTCACTGCTTGTCCAGAGGACGCGCAGTAGGAAGCAATGATGTCTTTCACATTGTGAACTTCAGAAGGGAGGCTTGGCAGAAAATCATGAGGTCATCCGCATACAGCAAGTAATTGATAGATGAGGATCTACGTCTGATGTTGATGCCTTTAATAAGAGCTTTGCTTTCTGCCGATGATAAACAAGTAAGGGGAGAAATTATCTCCTTATCTAAGACCCCTAGAGGGCAAGATGTTGGGGAGAGGGGTGCCATTGAGCAAAATCTGAAGGGTGGATGTAGAGATGCATTACTCAATCAATTAGATCCATTCATCTGCGAAACCAAGCTTTTTAAGGATTTGAAAAAGAAAAGACCATTCCACTCTGTCATATGCCTTAGCCATATCGATTTTGATCACCATCCACCCCTAGTTTTTTTTCCTGTAGTGTTTCATTTGGAAAAATGTTTCATAGGCTAAGGCAATGTTGTCAGTGATGGATCTACCTTTGAGAAAAGCCCCTTGGTTGGGGGACACAATATTATCGAGCAAAGGTTTAATTTTGTTAGCCAGGATTTTAGAAATAATCTTGTAGATAACAATGCATAGCCCTATAGGACGAAATTTATCAGGGGAAATGGGGTTGGACACCTTGGGGACGAGTGCAAAAAAAATTTCATTTAGTTTGGGATCACGTTTACGCGCTGTGAAGAAATTGACTACAACCTCAATAACATCTTGTTTAACCATGTCCCAATAGTGTTGAAAGAAGAAAGCATGGAATCCATCCGGTCTCGGTGTTTTATGACTGCCTAAAGAAAAAATGAAAAATGAATTTCAAGGCCTACTTTTTCACAAAATAGACAATTTAGATACCATAGTTGATGTAATGGCTAATTTGTGCCTAATTTTATGTTCTTATGACCAACAAGAACTCTTTCATTAACCCAACTCATAAAACTATATGACAAATTTACCCTTCTTAAACAAATAGAAAACTTAATTTTATACTTTTATGACCAACAATGACTCTTTTATTAATGTTTTTTTTTACTCTTAACCCCTTTCATTATTTGTAGACAACAGATTGCAACAAATAATTTCTTTAACTGCAGTTTGAACAATTATTTTATGTCATCTGTTAGTTACAAATGACTGCATTAATATTTTCATGTTAGCATTTTTTTTATTCATGAATGTTTTGTCACTCTGAATGTGTTTGTATTTGACCGGTTGTGAAGGTATATCTGAGTTTGAAGAGCAATTTTTTTGTTTCAATTAATGGTTGATTCAATTCTCTGTCACTATTTAGTTTACATCAATTTATCTTATTCAATATTGGTTCCCATTTTACCTATGAAGTTATTATCATGCTCTGTGATAGATAGCTTATGACTAAATAGCGACAGAAAATAAAATGTATTACTTTACAGGTACCCATGTATTGAATAATAAGAAATCAAATTTCGATAGTGGGAAAATTGATTGATTAATTACATTATGGAATAAGAAGCAATGATAACTAAAACCAAATTTATGACCATCATCAAGAAAGGCAATGCATGGGTACCTATAAACTTTTCTAATCAAATTTATGACAAGTTAAAAAAAAAAGTAAAAAAAATATTTAAAAAAATTAGAATCATTAATAAATTAGTCCTTGTTGGTCACAAAAGTATAAATTTAGGTTTTCTATTTCTTTAAAAATGATGAAGATGTCCTATAACTTTATGAGTTAAATAAAAGAGTTCTTGTTGGTCATAAAAGTATAAAAGTAGGCACAAATTAGCCATTACATCAACTATGATATTTAAATTAGGGGTGGGCACAGTCCGGATCGTCTCCAAATTTTGAGAAACCTAACTCGAACCGTTTAAATTTAACGAATCCGATCCGGATTTCCTCATTTTGAACATTGGGACTGAACCTAACTCGAACCGTTTGGAATGGTCTGGTTCCTACGGTTCCAAATTACAAATCAAAATTTTTTTTTATCTTAAAACAAAAAAAAATATCTACAGCATTGTAAGCATACTTAAATTTTTCTTTACTGATGAAGATAATTCACCATAGCTTGCAAGTCAGTCACCATGTGAATCTGGACTAACGTGTCCAGAAGAATTTCCAGCATAATCATCGTTGTGGTTGCTGAAAGAACAGATCGATAGGAAGTGTTGCAGAACCAACACCATTGCCGACAATTGATTCCCTGCCTCTTTTACGCAAATAGTGCCACCATCCACTGTAGATAACAAACAAATAACAGATACCCACACTGTAAACACCATGCCCATCTCTTGAAATCGAAGAAAAAAGAACAAAGAGTAAAATCGGGCTACAATATGAAACCCCATCTCATGTGACTCACCTCCATTATTGAAAAATGTCACATATTCAAGAAGAACTGAAAAGAAACAAAATGAAAGCTCAGTTAAAGGCGCTAAAGATCGCCAATTTTTAATAGTTTGAATTTGAATTAAAGGGTAAAATAGTAATAATACCTTAGGCTGTTGATTAAGCACATGGGGTTGAATACGTGTAATGGTCTGATTGGCCTTCATTTGAATTTGTGTTATGCTCTGTAGTTAAATAGGGGAGAAGAGGAAAACAAAGGATAAGAAGAGTATTGTAATTGAAGGGATGGATCTGTAGTTCTATCTGAGCAGTAGTGTTACTTTTTCCATTCCAGATTCAATAGAACTTTCACTTTTCGAATTGTTCTTCAATTGAGATTCTCAAGTCACAACTGTGACATTTAGTATCAGAGCAAAGTTGATCAATTTGGATTGTGGAAGGATTACCACCAGCATACACCATGGAAACCAGGGCGAAAGAAGTTTAGCAATTCATGATGGAAACAAGGAAGAACCAGAATGAGACATCCAGACAGAAATAATTCTTGAAGGGTGAGTTCAAAAAACTAGTTCTAGCCAACGAGAATCAAGATCAACAAATCGATACCAGGTTCGACCAACTCATTCAATTGATTCAAAATCAATCAGTACCTGCAAGAGTTGCAGATCCGAGCACATCTAATACTCCAATTTCAAGAACCATAGATCATAGATCTAACTCCAAAAATCATTGGGAAAGCCAAGGTATGTTCCCTCGCCTACCAAAATTGGATTTCCCACAATTTGATGGCACAAATCAAAGATCCTGTGTAAATAAGTGTGAGAGATATTTTGAATTTTTTCAAGTATCTAAGGCTAACAAAGTGAGTATGGCCTCTATTCATTTGACGGGTAAGGCGGATTTATGGTTTCTTGACTACCATGTGGGAAGAGAAATGCTTCAATGGCATCAGTTCAGTCATGATTTATGTGAGCGCTTTGAAGAAGCAGTACTTGACAATTTTGTAGACTCATTTAACAAACTACATCAAAAGGGAACAGTCAATGACTATTTTGACAGATTTGAGGAGTTACGATCACTGATGTTTTCTCATAATAGACATTTGGACGAGCACTATTTTGTCGTTAGTTTCTTGAGTGGGTTGAAAGCTAATATTAAGGCATTAGTACAACTTTTCAAACCTACTACATTGACACTATGGTTGTAAGCTCATGAAATTTGTTGAAGAGCAACCATGGAGAGCATGTAAGGAAGACCCACATGAGGAGGTAGAGAACTCTCATGAAATTTGTTACAGATAACCTCCTTCATGAAATCCCTACTAACATGGAGATTTCATTACATGCTCTCCATGGTTGCTCTTCAACAAATACATTGCTACTCAGAGGTCTGATCAAGAAGAAGCCCGTATCCATTTTGATCGACACAGGTAGCACTCATTCATTCATTGATCCCAGTGTGATTAAAGCTACAAAAGGGCCTACATGCTTAACTCCTCAGATGCTAGTCAAGGTTGCCAACAGGGATCAATTGTTGAGCAATGCTATCTGCCAACGTCTTCAATGGACAATGCAGGGCATTGCCTTTGAGGGTAGAGTACAGGTATTACCTCTTGGTGGCTACGATATGGTTCTTGGTGGCGATTGGTTGAAAATATTCGGAGATATCACACTGAATTTACAAAAACTTCAGTTGACATTAACCATTGATGGTAATAGGGTGGGTCTGAGAGAGTTGTTCTTTGCGTGATGGAAGCCAAAGGGCTATCTAAACTGATGAAGAAACATGCTAGTTCTTTTTTTTGTCATATATTTTCCATGTCCTCGACCAACTCTCCAACACATCATGATCCTGTTGTCCAACACCTTATCACAAGCTTTAGTGACTTATTCCAAACCCCTACTGAACTCCCTCCTAGCCGAGCACTCAACCACCAAATTCCCTTGAAGCCAGACAATCATCCTCCTTCACAAAACCCATACAAAGTCCCCTACATGCAAAAAACAGTAGTTGAGAAGTTGATCCAAAAGATGCTCGAAGCTGGCCTTATCCAACACTCCCAAAGTCCATTTGCAGCTCCCATCCTTTTAGTGAGAAAAAAATGGTTCCTGGAGGTTTTGTGTGGACTACAGGAAGTTGAATGAGATTACCATCAAAGACAAATTTCCTATGCCTCTTATAGATGAGTTTCATGGTGCTACTATCTTCTCTAAGCTTGATTTAAGGTCAGGGTATCACCAAATTCTAGTCCCCCCCCCCCCCCCCCCCCCCCCGATATCTACAAAACTATTTTTAAAACCCATCATGGTCTAGTCACTTTGAATTCAAAGTAATGCCATTTGGTCTTACAAATGCACCAGCATCCTTCCAAGCCCTTAAGAATCAAAATTTTCATTCTCTTCTTAGGAAGTTTGTACTTGTCTTATTTGATGACATCTTTGTCTACAGTCCAACTCTATCCCTCCATTTAGACCACCTACAAGCTGTGTTCACCATTTTAAGACAACGTCAGCTTCTTGTCAAGTTGTCAAAGTACTCCTTTGCCCAAGAGAAAATGGAGTATCTCGGACACATTATTAGTGCTCAAGGTGTTGAAGCGGACTTTCAAAAAATCTAGGCCATGACCAATTGGCCTATTCCATCCAATATCAAACAACTTCGAGGTTTTCTTGGTCTCACGGGCTACTATAAGAAGTTTATTAAGCAATATGGCCAAATTGCTAAAATCTTGACAGACCAGCTTAAAAAGAATGCATTCCTATGGTCCACTATGGCAACTGATATTTTTCAACAATTGAAGAATGTTATGTGTCAGACACCTATCTTAGCTCTCCCTAATTTTCAAATGTCATTCACCATAGAAACGGATGCCTGCTCCAAGGGTGTTGGGGTTGTTCTTTCTCAAGATGGTCGCCATATAACATTGTTCAGTACATCACTCAGCCTAAAGAATCTCTCCTTATCGACCTACGATAAGGAACTTCTTGCCATTGTTATGGCAATAAACAGGTGGAGATCATACCTTTTTTGCTCTGAGTTCTTTATCTTCACCGATCATCAAAGCATCAGGTATTTTTTGGTTCAAAAGGTGAGGAAAATGTCGCAACAACGATGGTTGGCTAAGTTACTTGGCTTCGGCTATGAGATTTTTTACAAAAAGGGTGTCGACAACACAGTGGCAGATGCCTTGTCTAGATGTACTGATATAGAGGGACAATGCTTGGCTCTTTCAGTAGTTGCTCCAACTTGGTTAAATGAAGTGGCTTCTTCTTATGTTCTGGATCATTTTATGCAACAATTACTTATCAAAGCAAATTCCAAACCCCCCTTCTCACTGTCAAATGGCATTATCAAACATCACAATCAACTATGTATTGGCTCCACAAGTGCTCTTTGAACTCAACTCTTATATGAGCTACATAAATCCGTTTTGGGAGGGCATTCAGGGATCAATACGACTTACAAACGGCTGCACGAGTACTTTTTTTTTACCAAAAATGCAAGTCAATGTGCTCCATTATGTCACAGAGTGTGATACTTGTCAACGTAATAAAAATGATCAATCTTCTTACAGAGGTCTTCTTCAGCCATTGCCCATACTGGAGCACGCTTGGCAACATATTTCGATGGATTTCATCTAAGGGCTTCCTCCATCAAAAAACAAAACAATGATCTTGGTTGTCCTTGATAGATTGACCAAATACAGTCACTTTGTAGCTCTCTCACACCCGTTCACTTCGGCCATGATAGCTAACTTGTTTTTGCAACACATCTATCGACTACATGGCCTCCCTACATCTATTGTGTTGGATAGGGACAAAATCTTCTTAACCGCCTTCTGGCAAGAATTATTTTCAGCTCTAGGTACAACACTCAGCCTCAGCTCTTCATATCATCCTCAGACGGACGGCCAAACCGAAAAAACCAATGTTTGTCTCAAAAATTACCTTCGTTGCATGACTAGTGATGTTCCCCTTCAGTGGTCAAAGTGGTTCTAGTTAGCTGAGCTCTGGTTCAACACCTCATTTCATACAAGCCTGCAAACTTCTCCATTTCAGGCGTTGTATGGATATCATCCTCCTTTAATTGCTCTTCCTCCTATAGCTTCAAATGTTATCTCTAATGTGCAACAATATCTTCAAGACAGAGATCGAATGTTGAGTATTATTAAGGAGAAATTGCACCGCGCGCAAGAGCGAATGAAATATTACACAGACAATGACAGAACAGAGCGTGAATTTGCTATCGACAGCTGGGTATATTTGAAACTTCAGCCATACAGACAAACGTCTATAAACCTTTGCCGGAACCTCAAATTATCAGCACGTTTCTACGAACCTTTTCAAATATTGGAACACATAGAAGCAGTGGCGTACATATTTCAGCTTCCAGCCAGCTCTAAATTGCACCATGTTTTTCATGTTTCACAATTGAAACGAAAATTGGGAACGAACATTGTTCCAACTCCATTACTTCCATTGGCAAGTTAAGAGAAAAGTCGATTGCTATTCTAGCTCGCCACCTCGTTCCTCGACACAACAAGGTCGTTACACAAGTGCTCATCCACTGGTCGAATTCATCACCAACTGACGCTACTTGGGAAGACTGGTCTCACATTCAGGCAATGTTTCCTCAATTTAATCCTTGAGGACAATGATGCTTTTGAAAGGGATGGCATTGTCACATATTCAAGAAGAATTGAAAAGAAGCAAAATGAAAGCTCACTAAGAGGTGCCAAAGAGCGCAAATTCTAAATAGTTTGAATTTGAATTAAAGGGTAAAATAGTAATAATACCTTAGGTTGTTGATTAAGCACATGGGGTTGAATACGTGTAATGGTATGATTGGCCTTCATTTGAATTTTTGTTATGCTTTGTAGTTAAATTAAATAGGGGAGAAGAAGAAAGCATAGGGTAAGAAGAGTATTGTAATTGAAGGGCTGGATCTGTAGTTCGATCTGAGCAGTAGAGTTACTTTCTCCATTTCATATTCAATAGAACTCTCACTTTTCAAATTGTTCTTCAATTGAGATTCTCAAGTCACAACTATGACAAAAAACATGTACTTCAAGATCCCTTCTATGTCGATGGTCGACATTGCTAACTATTAGTTTAGGAATCAAACCTCCACTTTATCTCCGATTCTGAAAACAAAATGTCAGAAGGACATCAAGAAGATGTTTGATGAAATTAGTGAACAAATAGCAGAGAAGAAAGAAGATAACAGGGCACTAAAACAAAGAAGTTGAAAAACAGAGACAGAGAGAAATGAAGTCTTCAAACACAAACAAACCTGTTGTTTAAGACCAAAACGTTTGATGGGTTTGAGCATCATATCCTTAATCACAAACATATGCGATAAAGGGTGATAGAAGTCGGCCCCCCAGACTCGATCTTGGTGAGACAGCAAGCCCATTCTTCCCATCGATGTTCATTGAGCAAGAATAGCAGATTCCTTCGCAGAAGGTTAAAGACGGGTCGATCTCGTTCTTGATCTTGATTAGGGCGTCAAGTACCATGGGGTCACAATCCTTCGGGTTGATTTTTGAAGTCTTGGAGTTGGAGTTTTGATGGGTTATCTGGATTCCATCGGTAGATCGAAAAGGTCTTGACTTTCAAATCTCGTCCAGATTGATGAAGATGAAAAGAGGGTTGAAAGGGGGTTTTGGAGCTCTTCGAAGAAATCCGTCGACATCGCCATTGTTGAAGAAACAAAAATTAAAAAGGGAGATGAAGAGAGAGCTTTGATTGGGGAAGAAAGTGACAGGTTCATTTGGGGGTGGGTGAACTGCGTGAGCAGTTGGTTTGGGTGCTCAAGCATGGCATACTGGGTATTTTGGATACCTCAATTTCAATCTCTCAAATAGTAAAACATGTGTATAGGTGTAACCAAAACGGTTTGGAAATGAACCGTTTTAATTCAACAAATTGGAACCGGGTTCGAACCGTTCTACAACGAATCCGAACCGTTTAATAATTGATACAATTGGAACCGGATCATTTGAAGCAAAATGGTCCGATTCGGATTGGAACCACGGTTTCTGTACTCGTTTGCCCACCTCTAATTTAAATGGTTTATACTCTATCTAGTGAAGAAGTATACCTTAAAAGTTATTTTCCGATATTTTTTATTTCTTCTTCAGTTGGGATGGTTGTCAGAATTTCGTTGTCTTGAGCCGCAATCATGGGGAGAATAGGGCATCTATCTCAGATTGAAAAATAAAATCGAAATAATCATTGAGGACTTTTTTTTTTTTTTTTTTTTTTTTTGGGAACCGAAATGAAACGGGATGATCACGTTACTTTGATTCGATAAGGCTCCCCTTCCCCGACCCCGACCCCGACCCCGACCCCATCCCCTCTTGGGTTCGCTCACTTCTTTGTTAAAGAAAAGGCTTCGAAACGACCTACAGCCGCGGGAGAGAACGCCAATTGTTTTTGTCCCCAAGCTTCATCATGAACCTCAAATTGGTCCACCTTGTTTAGCTTCCGGACCTTTTTGAGCTTCCGGTTGAGCTTTCCACTGGAGATGCTCTACTTTGTTTCACTGAATTTGTCTACGAATTTTAGGATAAGCTCCATGTTACCGCATGCTCTCACAGAAGTTTACATGGCCAAACACTTGCTTCCTTTCAGCAGAAAACACTAAACAATGACATGTCCAAACACTCCCTACTCCACCTCCCCAAACACCTAAACTTCAATTCCAACACCACCATCGCCACCTCATGGAACACCCATCTGAGAGAGCTAGCCAAACAAGGCCTCTTCAAGGAAGCCTTGGAAACATACCGCCAAATGCTTCGCTTCGGCGACGTACCCAACTCCTTCACCTTCCCCTTCGCTTTCAAATCCTGTGCATCACTCTCACTCCCTATATCCGGTTCCCAACTCCACTCCCATGTAATCAAGACCGGTTGTGAACCCGAACCCTTCGTACAGACCGCTTTGATTTCCATGTATTGTAAATGCTCTTTAACCAACAATGCACGTCAGGTGTTTGAACAAAGTCCCCACAGACTCACTGTTTCTTATAATGCCTTACTTGCTGGTTATACTCATAATTCTCAGCTATCTGAGTCAGTGTCATTGTTCCGTTGCATGTATACAAATGGGGTCCCTTTTAATGGTATAACAATGCTTGGGGTGATTCCTGCGTGTGTTCTTCCGGAACATATAGGATTTGGGATGTCACTTCATGCTTGTAATGTTAAGTTTGGATTTGAGTCGGACCAGCCTGTGTTGAATTGTTTGCTATCTATGTATGTTAGGTGTGGTTCTATTGATTTAGCTAGGAGGTTGTTTGATGAGATACCGGATAAGGGGTTGATTTCATGGAATGCAATGATATCTGGGTATGCTCAGAATGGCATGGCAAGTAATGTAATGGATCTTTATAATAAGATGGAAGTTTCAGGGATAGAGCCTGATCCGGTTACGTTTGTTAGTGTACTCTCCTCTTGTACGCACATTGGGGCTTATAAAGTTGGTTGTGATGTAGAAAGGCGGATATCATGTAGTGGGTTTGGTTTCAATGTTTTTTTGACGAATGCCTTGATTAATATGTATGCTCGGTGTGGTAATTTGGCCAGAGCAAGGGCACTTTTTGATGAGATGCCTAGGAAGACTATTGTTTCTTGGACAGCTATCATTGCTGGGTATGGAGTGCATGGGCGTGGGGTGGCTGTAGTGCAGCTCTTCGATGAGATGGTATTGAGTGGAATACGACCTGATGAGGCAGTGTTTGTAAGTGTGCTTTCTGCTTGTAGTCATGCTGGGCTGACAGAAAAGGGATTGGAGTATTTCTTTGAAATGGAGAGGAATTACGGAATGTGCCCAGGCCCAGAGCATTATGCGTGTCTGGTGGATCTTCTTGGACGAGCTGGTCGGCTTGAGGAAGCTAGGGAACTCATTGCTTCAATGCCTGTGAAACCTGATGGTGCAGTCTGGGGAGCTCTCTTAGGGGCGTGCAAAATTCATGGCAATGTGGAGCTTGCTGAATTAGCTTTTGAGCGAGTCATTGAACTCGAGCCCTGGAATGTTGGTTACTATGTTTTGCTATCAAATATATACTCAGAGACAGACAACTCAGAAGGGATTGCAAGAGTGCGAGTGATGATGAGAACAAATAAGTTGAAGAAAGAACCTGGGTGTAGCCATGTTGAGCATAAAGGTAAAGTTCATCTGTTCATGGCTGGTGGCAGAGATCATCCTCAATCCACGGAAATATATAAGATGTTGAATGGGTTGGAGGATTTGATGGATATTGGCGTGCCCAAGAATAATGAAATTCGGAAAAGTGAGAGAACCATCTTTGGGACAGGAGTGCACAGTGAGAGACTCGCAATTGCATTTGCGCTCTTAAACACCGATGCAGGAAAGGAGATAGTGATCATAAAAAACTTGAGGGTGTGTGGTGATTGTCATCTGTTTATCAAGTTGGTTAGCAAGATTGTCAACCGTGAGATCATTGTTAGAGATGCAAGTCGTTTCCACCATTTTAAAGATGGAGCTTGTTCCTGCAATGACTATTGGTGATAATCAATGTATTCAGTAATGTGTTTGGCTGATTCTTATTTAGCTGCCTGTTGAGCACCAGGATAAGGAAAGTACAGCGTTTGTTCTTTATAATCTTGCATTTCTGCAAAAGGTCGCAACAGTTTTAAAACAAGGAGATGAGAAGGGGCCATACTGGATTTTGCCTGTTGGAAACATCAAGATCTGCAAGTTTTAGCACCTGGCAGTGAATCATTAGAAGCCAATGTCTGAGATTGGTTCTCAAATACATAAGCCTCAGTTAACTCTATTTTTAGTGAGTCGCACCAGCTTTCATGGTCCAGCCTCTCAAGCACAAAGAAGACGAGGGATCACCAACAGATACAGGGAACGGACAATGGTAAGTTATATCACAGTTTATCTTTCCATAAAAAAAAAAAAAAAAAAAAAAATTATATCTTACACATGACCAAAAATTGTCTTTTATTGTTTGACAAATGAGCTCTTCTAATTGTCAGTTAGAATTTATTTTACGAGATTAGACTTCTGCATTGAACTTCTCAATTCTCATTGATGTGGTCCTTGTCACATTATTTGCATTTACCAGAGTTGGAAAAAAATATGACTTCCTTAGTTTATAGGTGCCCGGATATTAAAACTTTATTTTTTGAGCCAGTGTTTGAAATGTCAGTATTACGTGATATATCACATAATTTATCTGCACCATCAGTGATTGTTTTCCAAATGCATCACAATAGTCGTGGCAAATAGGTGATAGGTGCCCCTTTGGTAATCCACTTTAAATGTTAGCGTTTCTCTTGCAGTCCACACGGTGTATCACTACCCTAAAAACACTTTCTCATTTATATTCATTAATGAAAATTTAACATTGATCTCAATGAAACCCCATTGTGGTCTCCCTAAAACTTGACCTTAATGAAACTTTCTTGCATTGATTCCTAAAATATCAAACCTCACTACTGCGGACAAATTTCGCCCCTTTTTGGCCTATGCAATGTCATATACAAGATCATATCTAAGATTTTAGCATACTGGCTGAAACTCTGTTGGACAACATTATTTTCCCCAAACAAGGAGTTTTTCTCGAAGGTCGTTCTTCAACGAACAATGTGAGTTTTGCTCACGAAACTTTCTTCCAAATGAAACATTGTCACAGGAAAAAAAGGTTGGATGGTCATTAAGATTGACATGGCAAAAGTCTACGACAAGGTTGAATGACCTTTCCTCCCAAGGAATGTGGTTTCTCAAAAAATGTCGAAATTTCACCGAATATTTCCCTTTTTTTAGTTACCGAAATATTTATTTATTTTCATTAAGTCAATCTCAATGTCAGTACATTTTAACTTATTATAATTTTAGTTTAGTATTAAATTTTTGTTATTTAAGTGATTTTATGAAATATATAGTTTGTATGACATTACAAGTCTCATAGTACTCTTTATGTAATATGTAAGAGTTTAAAATGTTTAATTTATATTGATAACTTCAAAATTACAATCGAATTTTTTTTACGTTTTTTCTATACACAACGAAATATTTCATGAAATATTTCTTATAATCAACTTACCGAAATTACCTCGAAAAATGAAATCACAATCCTTGCCTCTCCAAATTATGGAAAAAAAAAACTTGGTTTTGCTGGAGGATGAATTCAATTGATAGAATAATGTATCTCCACTTCCTTTCTCCGAGTTTTACTCAACGGTTCTGCTCTCCCTGCTATTAAACCAACTAGAGGTATTAGACAAAGGGACTTTTTATCCCTTTAACTTTTCATCTTAATCACAGAAGCCCTTTCATGTCTGCTGGACGGGCTGAAAATGGTGTCATAAAGGAATTCAAATCAGAAGACACTCCCATTCCATCAGCCATCTACTGTACGTTGATGATCTCGTGATCTTCTGTCGGACCTCCCTTGCCGAAGCTCACTCTGTCAAAGACATCTTTGCCAACTACTGCTCTAATTCTGGTCAAGCAGTAAATTACGACAAATCTTCAATCTTCTACAGCTCCAATGTCCATCTGAAACACGCCAAAATTATCAATAGAATTCTCGGATCTAAGATGTACAATCCTAAAAACAAGTACTTAGGTTCGCTCTTGCTTCTTTCCAAGAAGAAAGCTTTGGACTTCCTATTTCTTTTGGACAAGGTCAATACCAAGCTATCTTCCTGGAAAACTAAGGTTCTGTCACAAGCTAGTCGTACCATCATGATCAAGTTGTCATCAACTCTATCCCTATTTATAATATACAAACCTTCCTTCTCCTCTGCTCTGTTACCACCAAACTTGACACTCTTGCCCGAAACTTTTGGTGGAATTGAGCAAATGATAGTAAGGCTAAACGCATTTGCAAATGAGATCAAATTACTCTTTCTCGCCATCTAGGAGGACTGAACATTCCTACAGTTAGAACCAAGAATTTTGCTCTAATGGCAAAAAATGTTTGGCAAGCTATCTTCGCGCCTCTCAACCCTCACACTATTCAACTCAAAGCCATCTACTTCAACAAGAAAAACATTTTTCAGCTATCCAAGGCTCGTGTTAATGCCTCATTTGCTTGGCAGGAAAATCTCACTGCACTTGCCAAGATGAAGCGCCATCTTATTTGGCAAATTCTTTCTGGTAACAATATTGACCTTTGGAAGGATTGTTGGGTTAAACCTTTTATGGTTCTAGCTGATTGTCTTTTGCTTCCTGATGTTGTTGAACACACGTGCAAGATCTCGAATCTATGGCTCATGCCTTCAGGTCAGGAAGCTCAGTGGAACACTCCTTTTATCAAGTTGTTCCTGCACCCAGTGGCTAAGGATATTCTTGAATTCATCATTCGACCGTCCCATTGCCCTAACAAACTTATCTAACAGTTTGATAAAAGAAAAAAAAGGATTTTCTCGGTTAAAAGTGCTACCAAAGCCTTTGTTATTGAGCAACTTGAAGCCTCAACCTCTTTTTCGGCAAACCAACCTGAAAGGGACAAACTTTACAGGGATCCCTGGAGAACCAAAACCCCTACCGCCGCCATTTTCCTACTCTGGAAAGTCATGCAAAACATTCTGCCTACCATGACTAATTTGATTAGAGTCCACGTGTCTATCGAATAATTGTTGTGTTTTCTGTCAAAATCACACTGAAGAGGTTTCGCACCTTTTCTTCATGTGTCATGTCGTCCTTCGCATTTGGCACTTTTCCCATCTCCCTATCAATGGGCTTCATGCCAACCTTGAACCTCCATCTAGCATGAGTTTCTTCAATTTCATCCAGATCACTGCCACAGCTCATCCACTCCTCAGGGACGAAATGATGTCTCAATTTACGGCTATCATCCAAATCATCTGGCAAATTCACAACAAAATTGTTGTTTAAAAAGGCCAGTTCAATATGCACACCTTCTTGTGCACTTTCAAAAGCACTTGGACTTCTTGATATAATCAGTAGTTTTCACTTAAAAAACAGTCTACTAATTCTGATGTTGAACTTTCAAATTTGGATAATGGAATATTAGTCTCCATTTACCATATCCTTGAAACAGCAGTCACTGACAATCCTTCTCGTCTTGATTCTAACCATGTCAACCCCTTAGTTTCCTTTGGTTCGCCTACGGAAGAAGAAATGACCAAAATTAAACTAATCCAAACCCAAGTCCAGTCAGCTAGGCACCACAAACTCAATTATTCATTTATGAGACAACGACCTTTTTCCCCATGTGTTGGATCCTGAACTGATAATTGTCACTTATGATGCTAGTTTCTTCTCTTCCACAAAACAAAGGGCTTTTGGTATCTTGGCAGTGCAGGCAAATGGAAGAGTACTAGCTCAAGTAGCTAGTCTCATCTCTCAAAAAGTTTTTTACAGCACTATGGCTTAATGCTATGCCGCGAAGGCAACACTTCTACTCATTCAGGCTCGACAATAGATGACAAGCATTCTTTTAGGGGACTCTAGCACACTGCAGGCTATTATGCAAGAGGAACAACATGATCAAACTTCTGATATGCATTGGATTTGGCGTCCTCTTATCTGCAGTATTAAGAATCTTCTTTCTTGTCATAGTGCATGGTTTTGTAACTATATTCCACATGAACTCAACCACGAGTCTCACCTTTTAGCAACCACTGTGGCACAATTGTACTGTAGTCCTGAATTTTAATATATGCTATATGCTTTAACAAAAAGAAAACATTGATGTCAATGTAAATATTGTGGTATTCTAACGATTCATATTGGGACACTTTTAAACATTTTTGACAGAAATTTGCTCGGCAAATGTATGTCCAGGTTTTACATCACGCCCATGTTTAACATCACCACATTTTTCTTTATTCCCTTCTTTGTAATAGGTAACCCGTTTTACGTTAGTATCCTATTTCAAAGGTAGATTTTCGTTCATTTTGTCTAATGGAGGATGAATCTAGATCATCGTGCTAAAATTTTTGTTACTCCATTAGCGAGTTGATAGTAAGTTTTTTTTTCCAGAGACTTAAATGTTATTATTTGTTATTATTTTGCAGTCGTTTTGAGCGACCCCTATGCTATTTAGCGATTCTTTTTAAATGTTGTGATACCAACTTTAACAGAGTTTATTGTATTTATAGTTGGTAATTTTTGCTCAGGCTATTTTGCAGTTGGTATTTTAAAACTTTCAGAACTTGCTAAAGCATTGTATCACAATTTTTAAAATAGTTTCACAATCGTCCTCAAGGTTTTGTGATCTCTTATCTAAATCTTCTGTGTTTCACAATTTTTATCAATTTCTTGATCCTAATTTGCCACTAATCACTTCATCGAATGTTATTATGTTCTAAGGTTCAACCATCTATATTGCCAATTGTAGGATGAGTCGATTAATACTAAAATATAATTGAGATAAGGTATAATATAGGTTTTTTTTTTAGTTTGACACTCATTAGTTTAAACCTATTAAAGTTTGACCCTCATTTTGAAAACTAATTGAGTCTCTAACAGAATCGTTAAGTCTACGTCATTGACAGGTCAAAACTAAATTTTGGACCATTTTCCCCTTAAACCACCCTCCTTATCTTTTCGTGATATGCAACTCTCCATTAGCCACTGCTGCAACTCGCTACCATCAACCATTGCCTGTTGGACCCCTTACTTTCCCTCACTGCCAACAAAAGAAATCGTGGATGAGAAATTGGGAGAACGTAAAACTTATTTTCATCCATAAAAAAAACCAAAGAAGTATTATTGGATGAGTTGGAGACTGCACAATATTTTTTGTTTACAAAAAAAACATCACAAACCATGTTGTTTCAACTGCAAAACCACAACTCTAATTGAATAAAATATCATTTTGTGAATTTAAAATTGAGGAAAAAATGTCATTCTTTCATCAAGCACAACCAGCTTCAATGTTGAATCTCACCATCATCTATCCTTCTCCGGCCAAAAAAATCCATCCAATAATTGAATGAAGAATCTTCTGCTAAACTTCTATTCCTCTTATCCATAACTCTTTAAGAATTACTAACTAGGGGTGGGCATCCCATCCCGCGATCCCGTTCCCGTCCCGATTTTTTCGGGTCTTAATGGGATTGAAAATTTTCATCTCGATCCCGTCCCGTCCCAATCTAGAATGGGATGGGATGGGATGAAGATTTTCAATCCCGCCAATCCCGTCCCGTCCTGAACTAATTTATTAATATTAATTATTAATATTTTTATTTAATTATTTATTTTAGAATTGTGGATGCCCATACAAATATACTGATGTATATAACATTTTTACTTTTTTAGCATCTCAATGAATCTCTCACACATCTCTAAATTTGTATTTTGTAATACGGTTCAATTCTCACTTATTCCAGATTGTCAAGCTTTTGAAAAATGCATACTACTATCCCCAGCTTCCCAGACAGAGCTTTGGATGTCTTGGAGATGATTTGAACTCCTTGAGATGAATCTCTATATATCCAGACTATGGAGATGTTTTGTTTCAGGCAGATATCAAGGCCTGCCGAAACTGCTTGAAGCTCATGATTGCTGATGGACTTGTGCAGACTAGCAGCATACATAGAAATGACATCACATAGTAGTCCCTGACAAACCTCATGACCCACTCTTAATTTGGCCAAGAAAAATCAGAGGTGAGACAAACCCAGCCAACAAGATGAGGATCCCACTTGCATATTGTATAATGTGAATGAGGGGGAGGAGGTGGTAATAGGTAAGTTTCAATAAAGGAAGAAACTGGTAGTGGTAGGTTTTGCATTCTATGAATGAGAGCTCATGGTCTCATATGTAGCCATGTGACCAAATAGTAAGATGGTTATAGCACGACTATATGACCAATGATGTTTTTAAGATATAAATTGCAACTTTAGAATTGCTAGTGTTTTTTAATACATTATCATTCCTTTCTAGTAAAGGAAATGGGCATGTGTCACGGACTAGTAATCCGTGCGGCACTAGCTATCCAATTCACTAGTAAGCCTATGAGTAGTTACTTTGACGGGCACAAATATTAACTTGAGAATGCACAATATCAATCTGTAGACAATATAACAATGCACAATAGTCAGTAAAAGCTCTCATTCACATTCAATAGATTACAATGGGGAGGAACGTTCGGAAGGACGTTGCTCAAGACTAGTTCGATGCTATCGATCGATGGAAATACAAGTTTGAAGTTGAAAAGCAATGCAAAGAAAACAATAAAAATGCTAGCGGTACAGTCTGGCCCGACTATGCAATGGAGGCAACACGTCCTCACAGTCAAGAGCTCAAACCTTCCCCCTATAATATAGATGCTAAGCATTTGGGCACTTTTCAAAAGGGAACATTGAGTTTTGAGACCATTAGGAAAGTCTTGAAAGGCCTCTGGACCTTGATTTCCCTAACCAATGGTACTAGTCCTGACACTCTCCCACACTCAATTCGCTGACGCCCTCACAGCGAACTTTTCCAAGTACTCTTCCAGCTTTGAGAGGTATGGCAGCAGATGCTCGACTGGCTCCCAACTGATCTCTGAAGGAGGTTCATCCTGCCACTTGACCAAATACTCTCTATCCGGGCCTGTGTTGTTGATGAGGCGGTCAGCTAAGATTTCTTCCACTTCTCGATCTGGCTTAGTAGGATGCTTAGGCAATGCTCGGGTAGATACATTTCTTGTGGGATCAGAGGCATCTGCATGGTAAGACTTCAAGTTACTTGCATGGAAGACAGGATGGGTGAAACGGAGCCAATGTGGTAACTTGACGCGATAGGAGACTTTGCCTACTTTCTCAATAATCTGTACCGGTCCCTCATACTTGCGAAACAGATTGTTGTGTGCTCTAGTTGTCCGTTTATACTTGTTGAACATATCTAGCTTCACCAATACCAAGTCCCCGACTTTAAAAGGATCGATTCGTCGTTTCTTGTCGGCCCATTTCTTCATGTGACGGGAGGCTTTCTCAAGATAGGCTCGAGCAACTTCAATATTTTTCTGCCAGGCTTTGACAAATTCAAGAGCTCTTGGGCTGGGTCCTTGGTATCCGGTCAGCACTGTATGTGGTGTCAATGGTTGCTGACCAGTGACTAACTGAAAGGGGCTGGAGTGAGTAGCTGAGATCTTTTGTAAGTTGAAACAGAATTGTGCAACATCAAGTAGTCCCACCCAATTTTTCTGATTTGCACTTACAAAATGACGAAGGTATTCTTCAAGCATAGAGTTAAAGCGCTCAGTCTGTCCGTCAGATTGGGGATGTTGGCTTGTCGACATATTAAGTTTGGATCCCAAGAGCTTGAACAACTCCTTCCAGAACTTTTCTGTGAATCGAGCATCACGGTCGCTAACAATGTTTTCGGGCAGTCCCCAATACTTCACTACATGCTTGAGGAACAATTGCGCCGTATCTTCGGCTGTGCAAGTTAGTCCGGTCGGCACAAAGGTCACATACTTTGAGAATCGGTCAACAACTACAAGGATACTCCTGAAATCCTCCACTTTCGGTAACCCAGTGATGAAGTCCATGGAAACACTTTCCCAAGGACGAGTTGGAACAGGCAGGGGCTCTAGTAAGCCTACTGGTCGATCTCTTTTAACCTTATCTTGCTGGCAAATGAGACATGTTCGAACATAGGCCATTACATCCTCCTGTAACTGCGGCCAATAGTGCCCCCTCTCTAGCAATGCAAGTGTCCGTCTCCAACCTGGATGTCCCGCCCAATGGGTGTCATGGCATTCTCTCAAAAGTTTTTTCCTCAAACCAGAAGTTCTCGGAACATAGAGGCGATTACCAGTTGTGAGTATTGCTCCATCTTTTATCCAGAACCGTCGAGTTTTGCCCTGCTTGATCAACTCTGTAATCGCCTTCGCTTGTGGATCTGTCTGTAGGCCTACTTTGATCTTCTCCAAGATGGTGTGACTCGGACCAGTATGGGTTAGCACTGCAAGGTCTGCCCTTCTACTGAGTGCATCAGCTACATTGTTAGTGCGCCCTGGCTTGTATTCCAATACTAAGTCAAATTCTGCTAATTTTTCCTGCCATCGAGATTGCTTGGAGGTTAGCATCTTCTGAGTAAGGAAATGGCTTGCTGCAGCATTATCCGTTTTAACAAGAACTTGAGATCCCAAGAGGTAGTGTCTCCACACCCGTAAACAATGTACAATGGCTAGCAATTCCTTTTCATGAGTTGAGTAACGAGACTCTGTATCATTCAACTTTCGACTCTCATATGCTACCGGGTGACCATCTTGAAGTAAAACTCCCCCTAAGGCATAATCAGATGCATCTGTTTGCACTTCAAAGGGCTTGGTGATGTCTGGCAAGGCCAATACTGGATCTTTCATCACGGCCAATTTCAAGTCTTGGAATGAAGCTTCACACTGCCTATCTCATTCCCATGTTCGGTCTTGTTTCAACAAATTTGTCAGGGCAACAACTCTCTTAGAGTAGTCCTTTATGAAGCGACGATAATAGTTTGCGAGTCCAAGGAAAGAACGTAGTTGAGACACGTTCTTAGGAGAGTTCCAATCATGGATTGCCTTGACTTTCTCCATGTCCATCCGAATCTTGCCATTGCCAATAACATGACCCAAGAAATTGATCTGGGTCTGGCCGAATGAGCACTTTTCCTTCTTGACAAAGAGATGATTATCCTTAAGGATTTGGAACACTTCTCGCAAATGATGTAGGTGTTCTTCTATGGTCCTACTATAAACCACAATGTCGTCAAGATAGACAACCACAGACTTGTCCAGAAGGTGATGGAACAGGCCATTCATAAGGGTGCAAAATGTAGCTGGAGCATTGGTCAAGCCGAAGGGCATTACTAGGAACTCATATGACCCATATCTAGTAGAACAAGCAGTTTTGGATTCGTCACCAGCAGCAATGCGGACCTGATGGTAACTTGATCTCAAGTCGAGTTTTGTGAAGTATTTGGCGGATCCAAGTTGGTCGAATAAGTCTGCAATGAGCGGCAGCGGGTATTTGTTCTTTATAGTGACTTTGTTCAAGGCTCTATAATCAACACAAAGGCGAAGACTGCCATCATGTTTCCGCTGAAAAAGAACAGGTGCCCCATAAGGTGCTTTAGAGGGTCGAATGAATCCTGACTCCAACAAGCCAGCTAGTTGTGTTCTCAATTCGGTCAGCTCTGGAGGGCTCATGCGATATGGACTACGTGCAGGTGGCTTGGCACCAGGGACTAACTCAATTTCGTGATCAATGAGCCTTCGGGGAGGTAGATTCTTTGGCAATTCATTCGGCATCACTTCGCTGAAGTCAGCAATAACTTGGGCAACTTCCTCAGGGATTTTGCTAGTATCATCTTCCATCTCTAGCTTTGCCACAGCTAAGTACGTATTTTCTCCTTTGGCCAAGCCTCTCTTGACTTAGAGCGCCGACAATATTCTATCATGAGTTGTCGGTCGAATTGAGGTTGGTACAATGCGTAGTCTGGGTCCGAAAAACCCCAAGGAGTCCATGAAAGGTAATGGTCCTGCTGCAGCTCCTCGGAAGAATTCTTGGCCAAGAATCACCTTAAAATCATCAAGTGGAACGGCCAAGAAGTTTGATCTTCCTTCCCATGGACCAACCTGTAGTGGCACAGCTCTAGCCATACCATTAATAGAGATTGCCTCAGAGTTGACAGCTTTCAACTTACCCACATCTCCTTCTAAGTTCAGACCCACACGTCTAGCTTCATCTGGGGCAATAAAATTGTCGTCGCTCCGGAATCCAACAATGCTTGGGAAGGGAACCCATTGATAGTGATGTCGATGTATTGTAAAGCCTTCTTGTGTGGGTGCTCATACATTTCTCCTTTGACAGCATTGAGCTTGCGTAGAGCTCCCATTTGGGAGGTCTCACTGTTGGTGGGGTTCGAGCTCGATGCGGTCGGGTTAGATGGTTCTGCTTGAAGCAAGGACATTAATGAGTGTAGAGCTGGTTTGGATGGACATTTGCCTGTTGGGTGATCCCTGCTATTGCAAAGAATGCATGGGGCAGGGGCAGATGGTCTCCACTGCCCAGAGTAGTTTTGCCCTCCTTTGTTGTTGTAATTTGAGTTGCTAGAGCTGGCATTCCAATTTTTGTTGGAACTCCAATTCTGGTTGGACGGTCGAGAATTATAGTTTCCTCGGTTCTGACTTGAGTTTCCCCAGTTTTGGTGAGGTGAGCGAGCATTCGACCCTGAGCTTGAATTGGTACTGCCAGTTCTAGCTGTGGAGTGATTGAGCGAAGTGGATCCAGTCATGGGCATATAATCGCTAAACCTTTCTGCCGCCGCAATAGCACTTGTAATATCTGTCACCTTCTGCCTTTGCAATTCTGCTTGTAGAAGCGGCTGAGCTTGTTCCATGAAACAGAAAACTTTGTCCTTCTCAGACATGTCTCGAATATCTAGCAAGCAAGTTGAGAATTGTCGGACATAGTCTCGAATATTGCCTGTCTGTTTGATGGTGTGGAGCTTCCTCCTTGCTAAGAAATCAGTGTTCTCAGGCAAGAATTGATTTCTGAGTTCCTTCTTGAGGTCTGCCCAAGTTCTAATAAGGATGAGACATTCTTCCATATCTGCATATTTGGTTCTCCACCATAGTTTCGCATCACCTGCTAAGTACATGGTCGCCATGGTAACCTTGGCTTCTTCTGATTCGGGGTTCACCGCGCGAAAATACTGCTCCAGATCAAACAAGAAGTTCTCTAACTCCTTCCCATCTCGTGCCCCAGCATATGACTTTGGCTCGGGTACTTTCATCCTAGGGTGATCAGCCGTCCCTGTGGCCTTGGTTAGCAAGCCAACCCTTGCAAATAAGTCCTCCAACTGTAATTGGAAGTCACTCATCACCTGAGCTGTGGGGTGAGGCGACTCTTCCATTGCGACTGTTCGTCCCTCTAAGTTATCAACGTGCTCAGCCAGCGAATCCACTCTGTCTGCCAGTGAAAAGAGTCCATCCAACCGACTAATCTGTTCTCCCAAAGTGTTCAACTGGTCCATTCTACTTTCCAGTCTATGCATTCGACTGGCCTGTCGTTCCTCCATAGCGCTAAGGCGCTCATTTATTTCCTGCATCCTGGTTTGCATTCAACAAGCTCTGGCTCTGATACCAACTGTCACGGACTAGTAATCCGTGCGGCACTAGCTATCCAATTCACTAGTAAGTCTATGAGTAGTTACTTTGACGGGTACAAATATTAACTTGAGAATGCACAATATCAATCTGTAGACAATATAACAATGCACAATAGTCAGTAAAAGCTCTCATTCACATTCAATAGATTACAATGGGGAGGAACGTTCGGAAGGACGTTGCTCAAGACTAGTTCGATGCTATCGATCGATGAAAATACAAGTTTGAAGTTGAAAAGCAATGCAAAGAAAACAATAAAAATGCTAGCGGTACAGTCTGGCCCGACTATGCAATGGAGGCAACACGTCCTCACAGTCAAGAGCTCAAACCTTCCCCCTATAATGTAGATGCTAAGCATTTGGACACTTTTCAAAAGGGAACATTGAGTTTTGAGACCATTAGGAAAGTCTTGAAAGGCCTCTGAACCTTGATTTCCCTAACCAATGGTACTAGTCCTGACAGCATGAAGCCTCGGACTGTTGTCCTAAAGAGTCAGTTGATGTTTGTTTTATTGTGAAATTTGCTTGTTAACCAATACTGAAGAAGAAGTTCAGCAGTTTATTCTTTAATTCTGCAAGTGAAGAAGATTGGCATGCTGATCCCGTCCCGTCCCGAACCCGTTTGGAATGGGACGAGGTCGGGATGAGATTTTTCCCATCCCGTCCCGTCCCGATCCCGTATGAACGGGATGAGATAGGGATGGGTATATCTCGTCCCATCCCGTCCCGTGCCCAACCGTATTACTAACCATGTTTCCCAAAGCCTTCAATCTTCATGGTCTTTGCAACATCATCATCAACAACAACAAACACTCAAACCAACAATCACAATTACCCCACTTTACCACAAGATCTATTGCTCTGAAAGAGAAATCCAAAGTGACCCCTTCAAACTTTCACATCCTACTTCAACCTTCTCTTTTATTTGGTCTTCAAGCATTCTTCGTGCAGTCGATCAACTTCTCAACTACCCCCGCATCTACCTCCCAGATCTCCTCCCCTCCAGCGTCTGACGCATAATCTACTTCGACTCTGATTTCATCGTTGTCGATTACGTCGCTAAACTTTGGTCCATCGATCTCCAACCCCACGTCCTCAGCGTCCCTGAGCACTACCACGCCAACTTCACCCACTACACTGAGAAATTCTGGTAGGACCCTCTCTTCTCTCGAGCTTTCAAAGGCCAAAAACCTTGCTATTTCTCCGTTTTTTAAAGAGATCATGCTTGGACGAACCTTTCTTTTGAGTAACTTGATGTGGCGTATCGGCATTGGGAATATCAGTTTTTTTGAGGAAAATTGGAACATGGTGGCTTCTTTTGGGAGACCAGAAGCTTTGGCTGCCCATGACTTATGGCCTTCAGTTCAGGAGGTGGTTTCTACAAATTATGAATTGGTTCCTAGCGAGCTCAGAAATTTGGCACGTGTTCTTTTTGCTGATAGACTCCGTAGTGAACCCAATGGGGAAGACTCGTGTGTGTGGACTCCAAATCCGAACGGGCTTTTTTCTATTCAGTCGGCATATGATTTGCTTCGGAATCATGGCAAGGTTAATTCATTAAGTCGTTTCCTTTGGCACGAACTTTTGTCTTCTAGAATATCAGTTTTTGTTTGGAAACTACTCCGTAGAGGAGTGCCAGTGGACGGTGAATTATACAGATGTGGAATAAGTATGGCCTCTAGATGCCTATGTTGTAAGGCGCCAAAACAGGAAACTTTGACTCATCTTTTCCTAGACGGCGAAATGGCGATGCAGGTGTGGAATCATTTTGACAGGATTTTTGACATTCATTTTCGGCGATCAGCAGAAATCTCTACGGTTCTGGCTATATGGCTCAGTAGAGTTCAACGCACTTCGCAAACAGGTGTGTTATTCCTTCTCGCTCCAATGTTCATTCTTTGGGAATTATGGAAAATGCGATGCAAATGTGTGTATGAAAGTGCTACCCCAAACCCAGTTTTTGTGATTTTGAACATAAGGCGTCAGTTGCGAATGGCTAATAATTTCATTATCCCTACGCAATTTAGCAATAATAAGGCTCCCCTTCAGCTTTTGGGTTTGGATGTGATCCCTGTCAACAGGAAATCCTTTCGTATTGTTTATTGGCATCCTCCCCCCATAGATTTTGTTGCACTTAACGTGGATGGCTCCTCCTGCAAGGATAGGGCTTCTGGCGGAGTGGTCATTAGAGACTCTCGGGGTTGCTGTGTTGTGGGGAAACAAATTTATTTCGGTGTAGGTGATCATAATAAAGCAGAAATTTTGGCTTTATTTGAAGGTCTTCGCCTATGCCTTGACTTGGGTCTCACGAAGGTCGTCATACAAACAAATTCGGATTTAGTTTGTGGCTGCTTTATAGACAATTTCAAAATCCCTTGGCATTTGGAGAATATTATAAAAGACATCAAGTTGTGGGCAGCGACTATGACGTTGGTTTGTCAACGTATCTATAGGGAGGCCAATGCCGTAGCGGCTACACTATCGGCTAGAGCGAGACATGCCGCAGGAACAATTTCTTTCAGGGGGAATGATCTTCCAAGGAGATTAGCAGGATTGATAGCATTAGATAGAACTCATATGGCGTATATTCGCCACGGGGACGGGTTTTCAAATTGCTGCAACTCAACGCGTAGCTGTTGTTCGGATGCGTATGGGTGCTCTCTGCGGGTCTGATGCGTTGAGGCTGCTGCTGTATGCTGATGTCGCTGCGGCTTCTGTTGCGGCTGCTAATGCGGCTGCTGCTGTCTGCCGATGCGGTTGCGTTTTGATGCTGTCTGCCGAGGCCGTTGTGGATGTCACTGCTGCTGAATGTCGCTGATGTTGCTCTGTATGTCGCCGTTGCTGCTGTTGCTGTGAAGTTGCTGCTGCTGCGAAGTTTGCTCTGCTGCTGCTGCTGTGCCGTGATGCTGCTGCTGCTGCTGAGCGTTTCTGCTGCTGTTAGATTTTCAGCGTATTGCGTGGTTGCGGTGTTGTGGGTGTATGTTTTTGTTTCGGCAATCTTGGGGGAGCTCGGGCTTCTATTCTATTCCTAGCTGGTCCTCAGTTTTAGTGGTTATTTCTATCCAGGAATTTTGCTTTAAATTTTAAGTTACTCAATTTTGTGATTAAAATCTTCTTTGAGCATTAACGCGGGTAAAGTCGTAATGTACCCCCGCTATGATTTGTAATTTTTATGATTAATTAATAAAGGTCTGGCATTCCAGAGGTGCCCCTCCCCACTGGAGGTTTTTTTTTTTTTTTTTTTTAAAAAAAAAAAAAAAAGATTGCAGAAGAGATTCTGCATTTATGAGCTCAACTCATTACCTCCATTTCTTCTTGTTTTCTCTAGACAAGTGAAAGGTGTCAAACATCGATGGAACCAACACGGGCTTGGTGGAATTAATCTTCAAGGGAAGCCATGGCTCAAATTGTTGTCAGTCAAATTATTTATTAATGTTTGATATCCTAAGAACTATATACGCATGTGAAGCAGTCATGGAATTATATACTAAAACTATTCTCCTTAATAGTTGACATAAGCTTATCATTCTTGGAAGGCAGTGCATATTTCATATCACCATTTCTTTTTTCTCACACCAATTTACTCTCCTACATCATCTACTTTTTTTCTTACATCACCTACATAAATTAAAATCCAACTTTTTTTCCCTCCACATTCAAATCGACAAGAGATTCCTCCCTCCCTCCCCCGATTCAAATTTCTTCTAAATCTCTATCGAAACTCAAATCTCTTCCAAATTTCTTCTATCTCCCTCGAAAATCTCCTCAAAATCGAAACTGTTACATATCAAAACCCTCAAACTCTCCAAAATCCCCTCAAATCTCCCCTCCCCATTATCGACCCAAACTCTTCTATAAGTGAGTCATCTATTCTATCTTTTGCTTCTCCACTCTCTCCCCTATTCGATTGTTTCACCACCTGTTGATAAAAACAGTAATATGAAAAGAGAGTAACTTTCAACTAATTTAAACCCTCGATTAAGACCGATTTTAAACCTCATCAAAACACAAAAATTGTATTACTTTTAATTATCTAATAAATACAACTTGAATCACTTGAAAATGTTTTGAAATTAGTAAGTTATAGTCATTTTACTAAAGTCCTGCAAATCTATCTTGCAATGAAAACAAGATAGTGTCCCTGACTTTCGACAAACTTATATAATCGATCGAGACCGATTCTCAACCTCATTAAAACAAGAAAATTATAGTACTTTGAGTTACCTAATAAACACAATATGAATCACTTGAAAATGTATTGAAATTAGCAAGTTATAATCATTTTACTAAAGTCGCGCAAAGTGATGATTTGGAGTAATCACATAAAGGATTTGTTCGGAAGACTTGTATGGTTCGAGTTTAGGTTTGATGCGACAATGCGCAAATACATCAGAAAACTAAGTTTAAAATAAAATCAAAAATTGACAAACTGAAAATTTTTCTAATTTTAAAAAACAATTGCAACTTTTAGTTCTGTCAACGGTGCACAATGTGGGTTATCTCAAGATTCTCGCATAGTCCACGACAAACAGAATTTTTTTTCCAAAAAAATTCTTGTTCGCAACTTTCAATGTGGGGAATTCCAAATAATCTGCATTGCACACTACGAACAAGAAAAAAAAATTCCTGTCCACATTGTGCAATGCGGGTCATCTGGAATTCCCTGCATTGGAAGTTGTGAATAGGTTGCGCGACTTTAGTAAAATGACTATAACTTGCTCATTTCAAAACATTTTCAAGTGATTCAAGTTGTGTTTATTACATAACTCATAGTACTACAACTTTTATATTTTGATCAATTTGAGAATCGGCCTCGATTGAGCACATAAGTTGGCCAAACATGAACATTATTTTGTTTTTATTGGAAGACAAATTTGCACGACTTTAGTAAAATGACAATAATTTATTTATTTCAAAACATTTTCAAGTAATTCAAATCGTGTTTATTAGATAACTCAAAGTATTACAACTTTTATGTTTTAATCAAATTGAGAATCAATCTCAATAGTGTACATAAGTTGGCTGAAAGTTAGGAACACTATCTCATTTCTATTGTGAGACAAATTTGCGTTACTTAAGTAAAATGACTGTAACTTGCTTATTTTAAAACATTTTTCAAGTGATTCAATTTGTGCTTATTAGATAACTCATAGTACTACAACTTTCGTGTTTTGATAAGCTTTAGAATCGATCTCAATTGAGGGTTTAAATTTGTTGAAAGTTAACCTATTTTACATTTTTTTCGTTTTGAGTTTGAGTTTCTATGCATATTTATTGGTGGCGTGAGTAATTAAAAAAAAACAAAACAATATAAAAACTTAATGATGGTGTGAGAAAGAGGAAATAATGGTGTGAAACACTTGCTGACTTCTTGAAATTATTTATTGGGTGGCTTAGCTATTCCTGGTTACCTGCAGCACAAGAACAAGGACCAATTTGAAGAAGACGAAGAAGCTATCTATGTAAAGGGAAGAGGGAAAGGATAAACAAAATATCAACTTATCATCAGTCCTCGAAAAAACCAGCAAATATGAAGAGAGAAGATCGCCAACATGGGATGGTTAGAACTCGCACATTCTCACCATCACCATGGAACCCGAGACCCAACGTTTTGGCAATGTAAAACGTTTTCAAATTATTTTCTTAGCATGAGCATTTGCCAATCATTTTCAAAACTCGGCCAACGTTTTGGCAATGTAAAACAGTTGGAGCATGGTGGTCAAGTATTTATTGATCAAACATAGACCACATTCAGTGTTTTAATTTTCTGCTTTTCTACAAATATTGTATATGTTTTGACCACAATCAACCAGCTAATGGTGTTATGGGAGTGATTTGGGTTGTATGAGTTTATCCCCCACATCCTAGGGTTCAAGACCCGCAATCAGCATGATTACCTTTTTATGAACCTTGTCGATAGGTTATGGGATCCTATAAAAACGGTATTGACATGTATATCGCACCTTGTCGATAGGTCATGGAATCATATAAAAACCCAGTTCGCTTTCCAAAAAATAAATAATAAAATAACATAAAAAATACATTAAATCGAAAAAAATGGTTTAGGTATATAGGGGTCTTGTTTTATTTTTATTCATAAGATTGTTTTAGAAATACATTAAAAATTAGACCCATTAGGTTTTTTTTCTAAGATACATATGTATCAAGAGATTAATTTGTATATTATTGTTTCGCATTTTGAAAATCAACCTGAAGAAACTGCAGTAATGAGTAATGAATTAATGTGAGAATATCCTCTATTTAGTAATTTTTATAGAAAAAAATCTAAATATATAATTTTAAATTTGAAATTAATTTTTGCCCATTGATATATATTTTTATGTATTTTTCAAATTTTAACAAAAATTATGTTAACAGTGGAATTAACAATCTTTTCTTCATTTTAAAATAGTTTTCGATGGTAAATACAAATTTAATATTTAGTACAAGAAGCATGTTCTTTTAGCTTGTCCTAATGGAAACTAAATATCATTCAATCTGGAAATGTTTTTTTCTCATTTCATAAACAACCAAAACAAAGATGGAAATGAAACAAATATAGCCGAGGGTTCAAAATGCATCAAACATCAAACAAGTTTGTGCATTGTACGATTCGGCTAAATATTCGAAGGTAAATAAAAAGTGTTAGAGAGATCTCATTCAGAGTAACGCATCTCCCTGCTGGGACCTTCGTTTTTTGAAACATGTTCGATCCCTAACGAAATTGGTTTGTAAATATATAATAATAAAAGAGTGTAAACAGGGTAAAAGTAACAGGAAGCTAATAAAATGATTAGACAACCTGTGTCGCAAAGTCCTGATTTAGTGTTTCATCTCTGCCCCATAAAACGAGAAACCCAGCAATCGAATATACTGGGCATCAGATACCAAGGGCAATAATAAAATTAAAATGTTTTAAATAAATAAAAAAAATACATAAAATTGGTTCAAAAGAGAGCAATCTCAGCCGAAAGATGGTGATAATTGGTATAATAATCACTGTATTATCTCAGTAAATACTGGCAATTAATCATCCTTGATTGCTGTCTATGAAATCATCTCACTAAAAAAATTAAACAAAAAAAAAAAGAATTAAGTGTCATAGAGGAGAGATCAGATGGTAGTGCATGTTTTGTTCATCATTTCTATACGATGCAGTGAAGAATTCTGGGTAATAATCCTCATATCTCTCCTCAACTCACACATTCAAAATTTATCGAAAACAAGTAATCAACTAGAAATGAAGTGGATTGTTGACATGAAAGGAATCAGAAATAGATAACAAGTCAATCACCATATCGCACCATTCTTGATGGTGCGAGTTAGACTGGGGCGACAATAGAAGTCATCATTTTCCCACATCAACCATACCAAACGCTAAATCCAACACATAACTAAAGGGATACGAAGAAACAATTGATTGAAGAGAATAATACCAGACCAGATCTTGAAACATGAGCAAACAAAGCTTCTGATTTTCTACTCTTGCAAATGCGCGGCGGTAACTAGGGTTTCATCGAATGCGTTTCTGTGTGAAGTGGGGGGCGGGTTTTATAGCACTAGGGTTTTGAGAGGGCGATGTGTTTTGAGCCGATTTTTCCGTATAAGACTAGCGCGCGCCGTTCACAAATTTTGACCTATTGACGGGCCGGATCACACTACTGGCCCGTCTAAGATCCGAACCAACCTTTTTTTTTTTTTTTTTTTTTATTATAAGGAGTAGCAGGGGTTTGAAGTATCCCCAAGCCTTTATGTTAATAAAAAAAACGATCAACCAGATACAATTGCTCATTTATTCCCTCGCTGCATTATCAATAGCAACGGTTCAAATCCTCAACAAACAAAATAATTAGAGTTATAATTGTGTGTGTCGCACGTGACTATCTCAATCTTTGTTATTGTTAATTTTATTTACTTCATCTCCTTTATCATGTCGACATTACAACCAAGTCATTGTCTTGACAAACTAAGTCAACTCAATTTACTTGCAACTTTGTAATAATTATTAACATTATTTAGTCTTATCAAGGAATGGAAATGGATAGAGGGTGGGTGACGTGACGCTCATTGGAGAGGATGATGACTCCTCGAGATATACTTAAATGAATGAACGTATCTTGAAGAAGATATGTTACCTTGACTACAAATATACATATATATATATATATATATATATATATATATATATGTATGTATATTGGTATTCTATTATGTTCAAAGAAATGTCAATCCCACGATTAGATATGACATT
Organism: Berberis vulgaris; assembly: GCA_963556465.1. NCBI lineage: Eukaryota > Viridiplantae > Streptophyta > Magnoliopsida > Ranunculales > Berberidaceae > Berberis > Berberis vulgaris. Next base: position 12,481,105 of record OY747130.1, on the reverse strand, counting down.
ATCCCCACTATCCAAGATGCGCTATTTTTTTTTTTTTGAAAGGCAAGTAGGGTTTTTATAGGATCTCAGAACCCATAAAGATGTCGCAAGCTGAGTTTGAACCCATGACCTAGTGATACCATCCGTCAAGCTCTAATCGTTGAGCTGTCATGTCATTGGCAAAAAGAAAAAAACGCTATTTTACACACTATTCATTATGGTTAAGCTCTCATATGTTGTTATTTATCATCAAGCTTAGGAACCTTGATTCTCACCTACACTATAGACGAACTAAGTGATAATAATGTATTTATGAAATTCTTTCTAAGATCCTTGCAACCAAACTCAAAACCTTCTTAACATCCATTATCGCACCAAGCTCGAGGCATATTTGCCTTTGGTAGGCTCATTAGAGATGATACGAACATCTTCTTTGAGATATTTTGTCATTTCAAGATGAAAAAAAAAAAGATAACTAACATTTACTCTCTTGACATCCTTGTAGATTTGAGGTAGTTTGCTTGGAAAATATGACCAATTTTTTTTTTTCCAAACTAATGCATTTTATTATTTTCATCAGATTTTGTTAATTCAAATATTTTTATTTACATCAAATAAATTTGTAGCCACGACATTTAGGGGGCATATGTTATTGCTTATAATTAGAAGCACACTTTTAACTTAGTTATTGGTCAAAACTTTGACCAATATTAAGACATTTTGTTTTTGCTTTTTACAAACTTCTAATTAGAAGCACAACACTACTTGTCTAGAGAGTCAGGTCAGACTCAATACCCTCCATCATCCTAGAGATGTGCATAATGCCCCAATCGAACACAATCACACGCATAGAGATCCCCCCTGGCGGTAGGGCCTGGCTCTCTAGATTTGTTGCTCTAGTATGCAAAAGATAAAGTGTTTAGTAAAAAACTTACACTTCGTACTCTAATCAGAAATCAATCTTCTTACTTCTTAATCAAACAAACACCACCTTTAATTCAAGTCTTACCTTTTTAGATTTAGCTTGTAGCAATTGTAAATTCTCTTCAGAGCGTCAACAATAAGCTAATTGCATGAAGTGAATTCTAAAGTGGAAAGTGAGAATGAGATCTAGGTTTACTAGGTGACGTGGTTGCATAACTACGACTTTGCCAACTTGGCCCTGTTTCGTATAGCGTTCAACTTGTGATTCCAGATGTTATTATTAATATAATAATATATTATATAAAAAGGCTTGGGATCGCAAAATCCTACACAAGTAATAAATTTAACCCATTCTTAGCCTTGCTGGGTTTTGACACCCCACTTAGACTTCACTTGGTACATGGTAAAAGAATTCATATACAAAATTTTACAGCGGTAACATAAACTTGGGTGTTTGGTTAACTTTACAGAAAATAGTTACTGGAATTTGAATTCAGGACCTTCGCATCTCCTAGTTATAAAATTCTGCAAAACTTTGCAAGAGAAAATCTCCTGCATTTCTTTGCAAAAATCTCATCATCTCCTCTTAATTTAATTATACTCCCAACTCTTTCATAAACACCCCAACCACCACCATTGCCACCATCTCAATAACCATAGCCACCATCTCCATGATCACCACTACCATATTGTACCACAACCACCATCATATTCACTAGTACCACCATAACGATCGTCGCTACCACAATCACAACTACCATATCATAAACACCACCACTACTTTAGCATAATCACCACAACCACCACCATCACTCACCACTTCAACCACTATAGCCACTGCAGCCATCACCACCTCCACAACCATGAATGTTGCCACAACCACCCACACCATTATATCCATTGAACCACCACAGCTTAACCACCACAACTACCACCATTTTCAATAACTACGTCATTGCCACCACCATCGCCCACATTCGCAATCACCATCACCACAATCACTTTTCGAAATTGCATTGATTTTCTTTAATTACTACCAAGCGCATGTAAAGTCATGCATTGCAAACCAATGCAATGCAAATTAATGTATTTGCATCAATTTGCAATATGCATTATTTTACAGTGTATCAAGTAGAGCCTTGTAGGTTGAAAACTAGGGATGGGATGGATCTCATCCCTATCCTATCCCGTTCATTACGGATCGGGATGGGATGGACCCTATCCTGACCTCGTCCCATTCCAAAAAGGTTCGGGACGGGCGGGACTGTAAATAATTGTATTGAACTATTGTATTTTATTCTTTTACTGAATACAAGCTTATATAGCTAACTCTGACATAACCTTGTGGAAATAGGAAACTTAAGACTTCTTATTATATTCTGACTTTCCTAACATACTCTATACTGATTTTCCTATTCTGTAACATATGTAGATTTTCTTTTTTAACACTCCCCCTCAAGTTGGTGTGTATGTTTGTAACACCCAACTTGCTAAGAAGATTATGAAATTGATAAGTGCTCAAAGCTTTAGTGAACAAATCTGTCAATTGATGTACTATTCCAACATGCTTAGTCTGAATAGTACCTCTTGTATCTTCTCTCTAATCAAATGGCAGTCAATCTCGATATGCTTCATTCGCTAATGAAAAACCGGATCAGATGCAATATGGAGTGCAGCCTTGTTGTCACAAAACAATAGGGCTGCCTGAGGATGATTAATGTGTAAATCATTAAGAATGTACCTCAACCAAGTTAACTCACAGCATGTGGAAGCCATGGCCATGTATTCTGCTTTAGCTGTAGATCTTGCCACTGTAGTTTGTTTCTTAGCTTTCCAAGAAATTGGTGAATCGCCAAGCATTATACAATAACATGTAATGGATCTCTTAGTATCTCTACATCTAGCCCAATCTGCATCACAATAAGCTTTCAATTTGTAATAAGTTGGTGAAGATAAAAAAATATCATGTCCTGGTGAAGCCTTGATATACCTCAAGACCTTGTGTGCAACATCCAAATGTGGTATTATGGGTTTGTCCATAAACTGACTTAGGACATATAAAGAATGAACCAAATCTAGTATCGTGATCGTTAAGTACATCAACATTCCAACGAGCTCGCGATACGTTGCTGGATTTGGTAGTAAATCTTCGTCATCGTGTGTGAGCATCAAGTTTTGATCCATACGATAACGTGAAGGTTTTGATCCAAGATACCCTATGTCCTCCAATATTTCAAGTGCATATTTTCGTTGAGATAAAACAATATTTTTGGATGACCTCGCGACTTCAATGCCAAGGAAATATTTCAATTTTCTTAAATCTTTGAGCTTGAACTTTGCAACCAGAAATTTCTTTGTTTCTTCAATGTATTGGAAACCATTATCTGTCAATACTACATCATCAACATATACGAGAATTGCAATAAAGTTGTTACCCTTGGATCAGACGAATAACGAGTAAACTGATTATAGACTGCTGATATGAGATCAGATGATAACTTAAGGAACCATTGTCTCGAGGCTTGCTTGAGACCATATAAGGACTTGTTCAACTTGCATACTCGAGTCTCCCCCTTTTGGTAGAATCAAAGAGGAAGACTCATGTACACATTCTCAAAAAGATTACCACAAAGAAAAGCATTGTTGACATCAAATTGACATAAATGCCAACCCTGTGTAGCTGCAAGAGCAAGGAGAAAATGAACAGTAGTCAATTTAGCAACAAGAGCAAAGGTCTTTTTGTAATCAATACCTTCAACTTGACTGTATCCTTTAGCCACAAGACGGGTTTTGTAACACTCAACACTACCATCTGGATTAAGTTTGATCTTATAGACCCATTTACAACCAATCAGATGTTTGCCAGAAGGAAGAGGTTGTAAAGTCCAAGTGTTATAAGTTTCTAGAGCATCAATCTCACTTCTCATGGCTTGACGCCACTTTGGATCATGTATAGCCTGCATAAAACTGGTGGGTTTTTTGACTAAAGAAAGAGAAGTGGTATAAGCCTTGTGAGAAGTGGATAAATGGTCATAAGAAATAAAATCATAAAGGGGTAAACAATACCTGTAGAAGGCCCAACGTTCGAAGCAGATGAGTGAGATGATCGGGAAGGCAATCTAGCATCAAGGTGATATTGTTGAAGATAAGATGGTTCACGGGTTGCACGAGTGAAGGTGCGAGGTCGGAAGAGGGGTCTTCTAAGGGTGGAATAGGGGCAGGGGCGACCTCTTAGGGTTGGGGTTCCGGGGTTTCCGACCAATCGGTGACGGAGGCGTCGGATTGGGCAATCGGTCGTTGGGAGTGGTCCGACCGATCAGAGAAAACACCGTTAGAGGATCAAAAAGAGAAACATGGGCGACCGGTCGGGGAAGTGTGTCGGATCGGTTAGCGAGGTGATTATGCATTTTGTTAGAAAAATAAGAAAAAATCTCCTCATTAAAGATGACGTCACGAGAAACAATGACCATTTTGTGTGTGAGATCATAGACTTTGTATCTTTTTTGCCCGTAAGGTATCTAAGAAAGACACATTGACTAGAACGAACATCAAATTCGCTAGGACATTGGGCGTGTGTGGAAGCAAAACATATACAACCAAAGACTCGAAGGTGATAGTAGGTGGGTGGTTTGTTATAAAAAAGTTCATAAGGTGTTTTGCCTTTAAGAACAGAAGACGGTGTGCGATTAATGAGATAGGCAACAATGAAAATTGTTTCTCCCAAAAAATGTTTAGGGAGATGTGCTTGAAACAAAATAGCATGAGCGACATTCAAAATATGTTTATGTTTGCGTTCCGCCACTCCATTTTGTTGGGGCGTAGAGACACAAGAAGTTTAATGGGTAATGCCTTTTGAAGCATAAAAATCAGTGAGGAAAAATTTAAGTCCATTATCACTGCGAATGGTTTGAATTTTGGAAGAAAATTGGTTTTCAACATAATTAATTATTGAAATTAAGAGTGTGCGTGTCAGACTTGTGTTTCATGAGATAAATCCAAGTACATCTTATATAATCATTAATAATTGTGAGAAAATAACACGCTCCAGAAAGGGAAGTAACGTGATATCCTCCTCAAATGTCAACATTTAATAAGGAAAAATGAGTAGTACTTGAAATATGTGATGAAGAAAATTTATGTCTAGTTTGTTTGGCCAAAGGACAAATAACACATTTATTGGAAACACAAGTACTAGCATCGCGAAAAGATACAGGAAGAAGATGGAGAATTTTGTCCGAAATGTGACCTAAGCGGTTGTGTCATAACACAGGGTTGTTGTCTTGAGTGATGTGACAAGTGGTGGAAGTTGTGGTGGTGGTGTCATCTAGGTAGTACAAACCATCAAGCTCAGTTGTTGTCCCAATCATCTTCTTCGAATGAAGGTCCTGTATCAGACATGAATTGCTGAGAAAAATGGTGACAAAGAGAGAATATTTTGTGAGTTTGCTAATGGAAATTAAATTAATATTAAAAGAGGGAACAAAAAGAACACCATGCAAGGAAAACACATAAGATAAAGTTATGGTGTCAATGTGTGTAACAACAATTCGATTGAGAACGGGTTTGGAAGAAGTGAGAGTATTTTACCTGTCAATTTTGTAATAGAAAGGTCATTACCAATATTGTGAGTCTTTGACTTGTTGTATAGTGATGTGGTGGTGTTGGAACCACTACTTATATTGTCACCCGTGGTGTACTAACTTTTAAAATCACTTAAAATTTTGATATGTTAAAATCAGTTGGTGTACTGACTTAATCGTGAGGTGCAAATAGCGCGTGAGTAGAGGAATTAGGCCTTTTTTTCTTTTTGGGGTGCTAAAATCTGATCTTTTTTTCCTATTTATCTTATGTGATGAAGAAAATTTATGTCTAGTTTGTTTGGCCAAAGGACAAATAACACATTTATTGGAAACACAAGTACTAGCATCGCGAAAAGATACAGGAAGAAGATGGAGAATTTTGTCCGAAATGTGACCTAAGCGGTTGTGTCATAACACAGGGTTGTTGTCTTGAGTGATGTGACAAGTGGTGGAAGTTGTGGTGGTGGTGTCATCTAGGTAGTACAAACCATCACCACAACTCATTACAAAAACAAATAGATTAGATTCCACCAAATTACAAAAAAAAAAAAATTTGTTATACCCTGTGAGTCTAGAAAGAATGGCAATGTGAGTGCAATGACAGGGAGAGCAGATGATTGTAAGTGGTGGATGATGGATTGCAGTTGGAGAGATTGTATTGATGAATTGATTGTGTTTGGAGACATGGGTTTTTGTGGACTTGGAGGGTTTGGAGCGATTTGTATGAGGTAGTAGTGCGGAAGTTGAGGAGGCCAAGTGTGGATGTCCTGTTCTCTGTCTCTGTTTGTTGGCTTGTTTGGCAAAAAAAGATCTGGTGTATAGTATGATATCAAATAAGAGCCCTTCTAGCCGTCGAGGAAATGGGCGAGGGGGATGGGTATTACCACTCATCCCCCTCGAGATTCGCGAGGTTGTGCATCTCGAGGGGGATAAGCGGTCACACTCACCCCCTCGCCCATTTCCTCGCCATTTAGAATTTTCCATCAAATAATGAAGAGAGGAAAGGAGATGAAGAAAAATATAAGAAACGAAGACTTGAGTGGATGTGATTGCTTCTCAATTTCTCTATTTCACATTGTTTATAGTTTTATGTCAAAATGCAAGATATTAGTCTATTGTGAAACATTACACATGCATATTGTAACCAACAGGCAACAGTGCTTTATTGCCACTATAAAATTCATGGATGAACCACTTACGGGGAAGACTTGACGGGCATATGCATTGGTATATGATGTTATAAGGAAAAATGACTTTTAAGGCCTACTTTTTCACAAAAAAGACAATTTAAATACTATAGTTGATGTAATGGCTAATTTGTACCTATTTTTATACTTTTATGACTAACAAAGACTATTTCATTAACCCAAGTTAACTCATAAAGTTATATGACATATTTATTCTTCATAAAAAAATAAAAAAAACTTAATTTTATACTTTTATGACTAACAATAACTCTTTTATTAATGATTCTTTATTTTTAGATACTCTTTGTGTCAAGTTTTTTTTTTCTTCCTTCAATACTTAGGACCATTGATGCTAAAAAAAAATCAACAGAGAAGTTGTAAGTGTGACAACGATAAGGATTGTGATTTTACGAAATTTTGCCAAAATTTTTGTTTTTTTGAAATTATGAAAATAAAAAAGATGAAAAAAGCTTTCTCCACCTTTCAAAACCCTAATTTTCCCTTTCATTTTTCATCTTGTTGTGAAATGAAATTCCAAATTTCGTGTTTATTTATGCCTGCGCAGTCCAGGATTGTTCGAGGAAAATCAGTTCTTTTGGGAATAATTGGGGTATTAGCTCGAGTAAGCTTCTGGGTTTTGTAAGTGTTACAATCTTAGGGTGCCTACCTTGAAATTGGGGTATTAGTTCCGAACCCTCCCACAAGCATTTAATGGTTTTGAGACATATAACAAAACTTTCTCAACATTGCCTTCTTTTGGTTGTTTGAAGATTTTATGCTTTCACAACAAGCTTGCCATGATATAAGTAGAAGTATTTAGTAAAACGAGAAATACTATTCTTGATGATCATGGTGTTATCCAAGCACTACGTCTCTATTGATCAAAACGAATTTCAACAATTATTACTCCCTTCTAACCAGTTACTCAAGCAATTGTCAATATGAAAAAATGAGTAGAAGTGTTTGAATGAACAATCAGTCAAGTTGGCCAGATTAACAAGTCAGCCCTTTTTATTTTTAATTTGTGTGTATAGTACACATTGTGCACTGAAGGAGAAACCAATTCTGAAGTTGTCCAATTTGTGTAACTAGATTGTTTTTAGTTATCATCTTAAATGACTACATGTGTAGCTAACTATATATGTATATGCATTTAGTTACTTTCTGTTGCTTTATATTCATGTAGGCTTGTGAAAATGGGAGCTCTTAACAAACCATTAGTGGTGGATAAAGGTGAAGGATGGTATCTCTTACTCGCATGTGGTTTCATGTTGGCGTCATACATTTGGCTGCTAATATGACAAATCTTCTATTTATAGGCATTCGCCATGAACATGAGTTTGGATTCGGTAGCATCAAAGATCAAGTTATAAAGTTCGATTTTTTATTTAATTTACCTTACATGCCTATTTTGTGCTTATGAATTTACAGGGTGAATAAGACTCTTGTTTATCCTTTCCAGGTTTGGTGAGAGATTGTCTTCTATTTTGCATCTCGAAATCATTTAAGTTGGTGCATCAGGTGCACTTTTTGGACTGGTAGAAGCCATGCTATCAGAGCTGATCATGCAAATAAGGTTCGCTTTGAATTTATCTCCTTCGAAGGCAGAACTTGAAAAGTAACTCGGGAATAGGTTAGTCTGAGCAATTCCTGGACATGTTAGGCATGATCAGGGTTAGAGAACCTTTTTGCAATTTTGATGGAAAAAATTTGCATATAATCCACTTACTGTTGTTAAAATTTCACCATAATATATGTTATCTTCAAGTATTAATCTACTATTTAGATAACATTCATAACCTACCATGTACTCAATTTTACTCTCCTTAGATATTTTTTGGCCTATTCTTCTATATTTTAGTGTTGGTTTAGTGTGCAATTGTTGAATGAATGAATTTTTAAAACAAAAATAAATGGATTTGAACCTGGATTTGATCTTTGAATCTCTCTATCTTATTTAGTCTCATATCTTCTATGTAACTCATTGTGGAGGAGTTCATAAGAAGAGTGTTTGGACTTGGGCTCGGACCCCTTGGGGTACCCACACTTTTGTGAGGAAGGGAGAGTTAGACCAATGTTGGTCCACTCCCCACGCGCGCTGCCACCGACTGAGCCGAGTCGGGTCGTTTCGAAATTACCCCATTCTTTTTGCTGAAATTTTTATTTAAAAACAGTGTTCTAAAAATCGGCCTAGGCGTTAGAAGGTAGAAAAATGCCCAGATTAATGGCTGGGCGGTTTGGGCAAGTTTTTTTTTTAATAAGGCAGATTGTGTTTTTATTTTATTTTTCTTTCCTCTTTTTTAGAATAAACAATTTAATTATTTTTTATTCAGTATTTGTCTAAATGTAGCAAATGATGATTACTTAATGAAATTCTTAAAGGATCTGTCGGTACCAATTTTAGTAATGTAGATTTTATCAAACATGATTAAGATTATTCATGCAATCTGAAGAAAAATAAAAGAGTAGGTTTGGATATTTGTCCACAAATTCAACTTTGTATAAAGTACCCATCATGACCAACTTCAGTCATTTGAGTTTTAATAAATTTTGTTCATGATTGTTAATTTTTCATGTTTTTAAATTTTGCATATATATCTTGGCATTAAATTGGATGTAATTGATAAGGCATTATGCTTAACTTTTGTAAATTATTAAAATTATAATACAAAACCTAAGACCGCCTAGCCCCCTGGGCGCTAGGCACCTGCTCGTCGCCCGCCCACCGCCTAGCGCTTTTTAGAACATTGTTTAAAAATAAAATATCTTTTTGCTGATTTATTGAAGAGAAGTTTGAGTCAGAGGAAAACCCAGTCTTTTCTCTCTCTCTCCCACGCCCTCCATGATTAGTTCCTAATTTTATCCGCAAAATCCGCCGCCAAAATCGGGATTTTTGCTTTCAACAGATTTGTTTTCTGCCTATAAATACAAAAAAAAATACAATTTCATTTTATAGTCTTTTCTATTAGAGAGAGTTCTACAGTTTTTGTTTCCAATAAACTTTTTAAAGTTCAGAGCTTTTAAGCAACAAGTTACAGAGTCTTTGTTGTTTAGCAATCACTTCATATTTCAGATAATTTCCTTTATTCATTGATTTTGTGATTCCGAGCAATAGGAAATTAAGGGTGGATAGTATTCCGTTCGTCAACGGTGCATTTGATTGAACGAGACAGATACGGATTTCTGGGCTGTTTTATCCTAGGGACGGCGGAGCTTTTAGACTGCTTGCACAATTTTGGGCAGAGCCGCGAAACGTCTTAAAAAGAGCGACCTAGTCCGCGACTCAACCCGAGAATTTTGATAACTTCGTTCCTGTCTTTTACTTTGCAGCATTTATATTTCCAACAATTTTAAGACGTTTGTATCTGCCATGTCTACTATTACTGAACTTGCTTCTAAAGACCTAAACATGCCCTTTCGTTTTGAGGGCCAACATTTCAAAAGATGGAGACAAAAAATGTTGTTTTTCTTAACCTTGCATAAGTTCGCTTATATCTGTAATGCTGAAAAACCTGAATTTCCTGCTGAACCTGATGAAATCCACACTAAGGAATTAGACTGCTGGATTGAAAATGATTTCTTGTGTAAGAATTTTATCCTGAATGGTCTATCTGATGAACTGTATGATTATTACTATTTTGAAAAAACTGACACTGAGGAGGTTGACACAAAGAAATATGTCGTCAGTCGTTATCTGAAATACCAAATGACTGATGATAAGTCCGTGGAAACCCAATCTCATGAGCTACAGAAAATTGCTCATGAAATCATATCTGAAGGAATGACCTTAGATGAGCAATTTCAAGTAGCTGTTGTGATAGACAAATTGCCCCCTAGCTGGAAAGACTTTAAGAATGCACTTAGGCATAAAACCAAAGAGTTTTCTCTAGAAAGTCTGATTACCCGACTTCGGATTGAGGAGGAAGCCCGAAAACAAGATCAGAAAGATGAAATTCTGATTATTTCAAACCCGAAGAAATCTACCTCTGTGGCTCTGAAACATGGTGGAAAGACTAAGAAAAATCAGTCACAATAAAAACCGAAACAATCAGAATCGGAACCATCAGAACCGAAACAACCAGAACTACAACCAACAGAATCAGAATCCTCCGCGAAATCAGAATGGACAAAAACATCCTTCAAGAAATGAATCAACACAGTTCCTATGTTATACCTGTGGTAAGCTAGGGCATATGGCCAGGAACTGCCGGAATGCAACTCGTCCTGCTCCGCAGGTGAACCTAACCGAAGACTAACTTATTGCCATGATCTCTGAGATCAACTTTGTTGGTGGATCCGAGGGATGGTGGGTTGACACTGGTGCTTCTCGACATGTTTGCTATGACCGAGAAATGTTCAAATCCTATTATGAAGCTGAGGACAAAAAAGTGTTGTTGGGTGATTCCCACTCCACTATCGTTGCTGGAACTGGAGAAGTAGAGCTGAAGTTTTCCTTTGGAAAGACTGTTATCCTGAAGGATGTCCTGCATACTCCAGAGATGAGGAAGAACTTAGATTCTAGTTACCTTCTGAACAAGGCTAGGTTTATTCAAATAATAAGGGCTGATTTGTATACCATCATTAAGAATAATGTATTTGTGGGGAAAGGGTATGCCACTGATGGTATGTTTAAATTGAATGTTGATGCTAATAAAATTTCTAGTTCTGCTTACATGTGTTCTTTTAATATTTGGCATGCTAGACTCTGTCATGTTAATAAGCGAATAATTAAAAACATGAGTAACTTAGGACTAATTCCAAAATTGTCCTTAAACGACTTTGAAAAATGCAACTTTTGTAGCCAAGCTAAAATAACCAAAACGCCACATAAATCTGTTGTTAGAGAATTCGAACCCTTAGATTTAATACACTCAGATATATGTGAACTTGATGGTGTTTTAACTAGAAATTGAAAACGTTATTTTATTACGTTTATTGATGATTGCTCCGATTATACCTTTGTTTATCCGATGAAAAATAAGAGTGAAGCATTTGACATGTTCAAAATATTTTTAACGGAAGTTGAAAATCAATTTAATAGAAAGATAAAGAGGCTTAGGAGTGATAGAGACACTGAATATGACAGTAATAGTTTCATTGAATTTTATAATTCTCATGGAATTATTCATGAAAAAACTGCACCGTACTCTCCTGAGATGAATGGCAAAGCTGAAAGGAAAAATAGAACTCTTACTGAGTTAGTAGTTGTTATTCTACTTAATTCCGGTGCTGCATCGCACTGGTGGGGAGATATTATTTTGACGGTCTGTTACATGCTAAATAGAGTCCCTAAATCGAAAAGTAAAACTTCTCTTTATGAGATTTTGAAAAATAGACAACCAAACTTGTCATATTTCAAAACTTGGGGTTGTTTAACTTATGTTAGAATTCATTATCCTAAAAGGAACAAACTTGACAGTAGGGCATATGAGTGTGTATTCATAGGATATGCCGTTAACAACAAAGCCTATAGATTCTATAACCTTAGTGATCACGTTATTATAGAATCGAACAATGTTGATTTCCATGAACATATATTTCCTTTTATCTCGAGGAATAATGGGGGTACACCCTCTAATAACGTGTGCCTATGATCAGGATGAATGAAAATGATAAAGCCACAGAATCTGAGCCTAGGAGAAGTAAACGAAACCGAACTTCTAAAAACTATGGCCCCGATTTCTATGCCTTTACAGTCGAGGAGGATCCCCTTACCTTTCAAGAAGCCTTATCCTCTTTAGATGCCAATTTTTGGGAAGAGGCTATTGATGATGAAATGGACTCTTTTGAGTCTAATACAACCTGGCATTTAGTTGACTTGCCACCTATGCAGTTAATGCGAAAAACGGTCGCAAAGCGGTCAGGACCGCATTACGATTTTTCATAATTATGCGGGACTAAGCGGAATTATGCGGACATTTTTTTCAAAGTATATATTTTTAAAATTTAATCATAGTCATAGATTACAAAATAAATAATTAATCAAAAGGGTGTAAATATGTAATCATAGTCATATATTATTTTACTAATTAATCAAATGAATTTAATTTTGCAGGTTAGAACACCTATAGTTACCTGGACCGCTTTTTGACCGTTTTGACCGCTTTTGACCGATTTTACTGGTTTCGTTTAAAGCCGGCCGAGTCAACCCTGTGCGATTCGGTCCAGCCCCGCATACCATTTTTTGGCCGCATTAATAGCACAGCTTGCCACCAGGTTGCAAGGCAATAGGTTGTAAGTGGGTATTTAAGAAAAAAATGAAACCCGATGGAAATGTTGAAAAGTTCAAGGCTCGCCTTGTAGCCAAAGGGTTTAGACAAAGAGAAAATGTCGACTTCTTTGACACATATTCTTTTGTTACCAAAATTACATCTATTCCAGTGCTTATTTCTCTTGCTGCAATACACGATCTAGTATTACACCAAATATACGTTAAGACTGTGTTTCTTAATGGTGATTTGAAAGAAGAAATTTACATGGACCAACCTGAAGGTTTTGTCATACCAGGCAAGAAAATAAAGTTTGCAAACTCGATAAATCTCTATACGGTTTGAAACAAGCTCCAAAACAATGGCATGAAAAATTTGATAATCTTATTATCTCACATGATTTTAAAGTGAACGAAAGTGACAAATGCATTTATTATAAATCTGAAAATGGCATTTGCACTATTATATGTCTATATGTGGATGATCTGCTTATCTTTGGTTCTAATATTCATGCCGTGAATAAAGTGAAATCTTTATTGCGAGCGAACTTTGATATGAAAGACCTTGGAGAGGCAAGTGTAATCCTTGGTATTAAGATTACTAGGTCTGATAAGGGAATTTCTTTGGATCAATCACACTATATTGAGAAGATCCTAAAGAAATATAACTACTTTGACTGTAAACCTGCATGTACTCCTTATTATCCTAGTGTAAAGTTGTTCAAGAACACCGGTAATGGTGTTAGACAATCTGAGTATGCGAGCATCATTGGTAGCCTACGATATGCTACCGATTGCACTAGGCCCGACATAGCTTATGCTGTGGGATTACTATGCAGATTTACTAGTAGACCTAGTATAAAGCATTGGCATGCAATTGAAAGGGTCATGAGGTACCTGAAGAGGACCAAGAACCTCGGATTACACTATCAGAAGTTTCCCGCTGTCCTTGAGTGATATAACGATGCTGATTGGAACACTCTCTCAGATGACTCCAAAGCCACTAGTGGCTATAGGTGGAGCTGTTTCTTGGAAATCAAAGAAACAGACTATTTTGGCACAGTCCACGATGGAATCAGAGATGATAGCACTAGCCATGGCTAGTGAGGAAGCAAGTTGGTTAAGAAACCTGCTAGCAGAGATCCCTTTATGGGAAAGACCGATACCAGCTGTCTTGATCCATTGCAAGATATATAACCGTTATTATAACGGCAATAGACGACAAATACGTCGTAAGCAAGTACAGTTAGAGAGTTTCTATCTACTGGTGCTGTGAGAGTGGATCATGTACGTACTGATGAAAACTTGGCTGATCCTTTGACGAAAGGATTAGCTAGAGAGAAGGTTTTCAAAACCTCGAAAGGAATGGGACTTATGCCCTTAGACTGATGAGTTATTCATGATGGTAACCCAACCTATAGACTGGAGATCCCAAGAAATAGGTTCAATGGGTAATAACAAGTTGTGAATGATATGACGTGAATCATGCTGACCTAATAGTAATTCCATTCTTAGATTGAAGCATGAGTTCCTGAAGCGATAGTAGGATGAGTTAAAAACTCTTAATGAGATCTATACTCCATGTGGAGTGGAGTACCTAGCTACAGGTGTACTCTTGATAGACTCACCTAAGTGATTGTGGAAGTTTGGCCACTTCCTATGGAATTTGTGGGCAAAATTCCTAGAGCTTTCACTATACTGGGATATACGTGCATGGCCTTCAGGCACAAGCTTTTTTAGAATTCACCCTGGTAAGGTTGTGCGTGTAATGTTGTTAGAGATAGAGTTCAAAACTACGAGTTACTCTAGTATAATCTAAATCATGAACACTACGCAAGAGTTCAAGTTGAAAGACACTTTTGTTTATGCACAGTCTTATATTTATAGATTGCTCGATGAAGAAATGTTTTTTTTAAAATTCAAGTGGGGGATTGTTGAATGAATGAATTTTTATAACAAAAATAAATGGGTTTGAACCTGAATTTGATATTTGAATCTCTCTCTTATTTAGTCCCATATCTTCTATGTAACTCATTGTGGAGAAGTTCATAAGAAGAGTGTTTGGACTTGGGCTCGGACCCCTTGGGGTACCCACACTTTTGTGAGGAAGGGAGAGTTATACCAATGTTGGTCCACGCGCGCCGCCGCTGACTGACCCTAGTCGGGTCGAGTCAAGATTACCCCATTCTTTCTGCTGAAATTTTTATTTAAAAATAAAAATATTTTTTGCTGATTTACTGAAGAGAAGAAGACTGAGTCAGAGGAAGACCCAGAAGAAGACTGAGCCAGAGGAAGACCCTGTCTTTTCTCTCCCACATCTCCCACGCCCTCCATGATTTGTTCCCGATTTTATCTGCAAAATCCGCCGCCAAAATCGGGATTTTTGCTTTCAACATATTTTTTTCTGCCTATAAATACAAACACAAAAAATAAAATAAAAAATACAATTTCGTTTAACAGTCTTTTCTATCATAGAGAGTTCTACAGTTTTTGTTTCCAGTAAACTCTTTGGAGTTTAGAGCTTTTAAGCAACAAGTTACAGAGTCTTTGTTGTTTACCAATCACTTCATATTTCAGATAGTTTCCTTTATTCGTTGATTTTGTGATTCTGAGCAATAGGAAATTAAGGGTGGATAGTATTCTGTTTGTCAACGGTGCATTTGATTGAACGAGACAGATACGGATTTCTGGGTTGTTTTATCCTGGGGACGGCGGGGGCTTTTAGACTGCTTGCACAATTTTGGGTAGAGCCGCGAAACGTCTTAAAAAGAGCGACCTAGTCCGCGACTCAACCCAAGAATTTTGATTTCTTCGTTCCTGTCTTTTACTTTGCAGCATTTATATTTCCAACATCAACACTTTCTATTCTCATTTTCCTGATTGCTCTCAATTTGGCTATTGGTCTTCTCCCTAACATAGACAGTTCACCCATATTGGAGGATTCTTGTCAGGGCTCTCCTTGGATTTATTCTTTTGATTCACCCTCAGTTTGGATATGTTAGCTGCAAATACATTCCTGCAGGATATGGAATGAAATATGTTAAACCCAAGCACAAATGTTATAAAGAGATACTTGTAAGTTCTTTATGGAAGTTCAATTGAAGCACAACTAGGGCAACCAAAACTGATCTATTAAGGTTATTTTTTGGTTGGTTTTGTAAAGTAGACCTCAGCTTTAAATCCAATCATGACAATCAAACCATTATAGATTGCATTTTTTTTTGGTCGAGTGTATGATTGATTTTTAATTATATGATTTTTTTTATTACATATTCATGATTTCAATTTAGGATTTGGATACGCTCTCATGTCAAACACTACATTTAATATTTCCTCCATGTAACTTGTTTTGGCAGCTTTGCAAAAAGTGCAACATGTCGTAGTAATCATGGAAATCTCCTTTTGATTTGCTAAACAACACACTCTGATTGTTTATACAGTTTTTTCAGCAGTATCAGGCCTTGAGCTAGCCATATCCACAGAACATCATCTCTGTAAGCTTCTTAACCTTTGAATGTTGAGCATTACATTGTTTTATGTTTAATTTATAGAGATATCTGTAGATATCCGGGTTCTATACTAGCAGGATTTGCTTTTCAACTACCAGATATTTTACAGTTTTATATTTGAGCTATTTTGTAGAAGTTGTAAGCAAAGCATTAATAGTTGAGTTCATTCTATTTAATTCTATATTATGTTTTTTGGGGAAAATTCAAAATTTTACTCCAATAGTGAAATAAGACTAAAAAAGGCCTACTGTCAATATTGTGGAATCATCTAAACATAAGACTATAGGAAGATTTTTCAGTACCCTCCCTTTAAAAGACTAAACAAATTGCAATTTCAGTTTGTTGGCTTTAACATTTAGGGTTGGTAACCAAATTGGTAAAAGACATGCAAAAGCTTGGGTAGGTATCTTAACTGAACTTGTGCTGACTTTTTTGTTCTTGATGGTTTTTTGTTCAATTTTTCTGGCCGTTACTCCATTTATATTGCTGACTTTCTTTTTAGTTTTGGCCAAACCACTTTACATAGAAGCATATAAAAATTGACTTGGTGGTGGTTGTACACTTAGTACTGATTTTAGTTTACAGAAAACAGAGGCAGATCAGTTGTCCATGTTCCATCCTTCATGCATGGCTCTCATTAGTTACTTGCACAAATTCTCTCCTTGTACTTGCTTCATTTGTTTATTGATGAATCAAATATCATTGCTTTTATTGATCTATGAAGTTCAAGAGATGCAATATCTTTTTTTTTTTGGAAAGAGAGATGCTATATCTTTTACTATTGGCTTATTATTAACGCTGTTCAGTAACCATGTTTTTTTTTTTTCCTTATGTGCTTACTATAACTTTACATAATGGAGAAGTAATCACTATAAGTGTCACTTCTATGTTTTCCACTTTAGGTGAGTTCCCAAACTAACATATTTTGATAAACAACAACAGCTGAGTGAAAATCCTTTTTAAGATGGCAATGTATATGCAATGTGGTTGAAATCGAACCATAGTATCAGACTGCATTCCACTTTAGATTTTCTCATAGTTGGTGTTGGTTTTAAAGTTTCTCTCATTTGGGTAATAACAGTAGTATCTTGTTGTTCAAACTTTGTTTACTAATCTCAGGAAATTTAAAGATCTATGTCTATAGATTGTTTACTGACACTATATACTTGTGATTTAGTCATTGCTACCACCTTGGTTAATATTCTTCAAGTATCTTATTGTACTATTCTATGCCTATGCTTCCTCTTTACTCTTTACTACATGTCCAGAACAACTTATTTGAAAGTGGTAGGTAATTTTACATATTTCTTTTATTCTAAGTGATACTTCGTTTTTCTGTATTACCGGTCAACCATATTAGCTTTCGTGTTTTACTTTTTGTCAAGGGTGTTAAAGTGAAATGAAATTACTGTTAATATTTTCTGAAAACTTTGTGGATGTCCTAATGTTTATTCATGCTAATCAACAATTTGAATAGCTCAGTGATGGTGCTTCTGCTTTCCTAGGTCTTCTGGAAGATTAGCACTGGGAAACATTTCTGGGGCACTTGAAGATGCTGAAGAAGCTTTAGCAATAGCTCCTCAGTATCTAATCCTATGAACCAACTAATTCATCGTGGCATGGTTCTAATCCTATGAATAAACTATATCAGGTATCTCCTCCCTTAAGTTTGTTTTTGTTTTATTTGAGAAAATCTCCACTTATTTCAGCAAAACATAAATTGTAATGCTTGGCTGATTCAACTGTCCTGTGGCACTATCTATGAGTCCAAGCTGCTCCATATTCACTGTAATTGCATCAGGCTAAAAGTGCAAAATCAGTTCACTGTAATTTGCAATATGAATTTTCCATGATATGAAACTGCTCCATATTCACTGTAACTGCAGCAATATGAAACTGCAAAATCAATTTACTCTTGATTGTCAGCAAAATCAGTTTACTGTTGATTCTTCAATCTAATATTAAGCTTGTTAAAATGACTTATTCTGTTTTTGGAAGACTAGCTAGTTTCTTTTGGATTTTGGTGCTAGCTTCCTGCTTGTAAAAATGGCTTATTCTGTTTTTGGAAGACTTTAGTTCAAATTTTCTTTCACTTTTCATAATGCTTGAATTGGTTTAATTGGTCGTCCAACTTTATGTTTGGCAGGTCATGATGAGGAAAATGAGGAAGAAGAAAGTCATGACGGGAAAAATGATCCTACGTACATGGTTGGATTCTATTTATTAGTATGATTATGAAGAATCATGTATTGACTTATTTTGGATTCTATGTACTGTGTTGATGAGACTTATTTTGTAAGAACCATGTATTGATAGTTGCACTTTTATATACATGGTTGGATTATATTAATGTTGATGATAATTTTATATATAGTTGGATTCTATTTACAGTTGCACTTTTTAATAACAGGTACAGATTGCAAATGATATTTAAAGCAAAAAATAAATTAGCAAAAAAAAGTTCGCTAAGACTTTTAATAGCATTTTTGAAGTGTCATGAGTAATTAATTAAAACCTTTCTAAAATTGTTGTAGACAACTATGTCACAACATTTTATAAATGTTGTGAAAGAAATTACAAAAGTGTACAAATTATATAACAACATTTTCTAAACGCTACTAAAGAGGTCATAATAGCGTAAAATAATATATAACCACATTTTACAAATGTTATTATAGGATTTACCACAACATTCCAAAAATGCTATTAAAAGAGCGTTCTAAAAATGCTATCATATAGCCAGACTTTTAATAGCGAGGGCTGACACAACGTGTCTGACAATGCGATCTTATCCAGTTATGGCAGTTTTGACATGCTATAAATAAGGATTTGTGGTGTAGTAAGGTCAAAATTAACGATTGCGTTTGTGAGGGTCAAGAAGAAAATAATGATCGAAAACATGAAACCCAAGCTAACAACGATCCTTGGGCATTTACAAGGGACTTGATCAACACATTACTAGTGGTGATTATTATGATACTTGTAGTTGTTTTCTTGAAACTTTTGGTTGGTGAATGATATGTCTTATGAAGAGATTTGAAGTTCTATTTTGTTATGTTAATTAGTGTTATGGTATTTTACCATTTAAATTATGTTAAAGTTTGAAAGCAAGTTTTTTGCTGTATTTATTGCTATGGTAAAGTTAACCATTAGTAAAGAATCATGTATTGGGTTCTCTTGTTTCTCACTCATTATGTTTAGGAGTCTAAGTGACAGGCATGTTATATGGAGCTGCTATTGCCAAGTTCAGCAGCACTGCAGGTTTGAGTTCTTGGTATTCAGGTTGTTTGCAAAAATGACTTACAATGATCCTTTTGGAGAGGGGTTTCATAATGCTTAAATGACAATTCTGATTATAATGCTTAAATGACAATTGTGATCCTTGGGTACAGTTTCATAGTTTAAATGACAATTGTGATTATAATGCTTTGTCCGAATTGTGATTATGAGCATTCACAACACTATACAAAATGACAATTGTTGCTGCTATAGACAATAAAAAACTCTACAAGTTGCTGCTATAGACAAAATAGATATCAAAAGCTGCTATAGCACTATACAAAATGACAATGTCTGTATACAGCACTATACAGTTTCATAGTTTGAATGATAAATCAAACTAGTTTCATAGTTGCTGCTGAATTATTTGCTGCTATAGATTGCTATAAACTACTCACATCACTATACAAAATGACACCATGCCAAAGAGAAGAACAGATGTGAAGATTCTTGTAGTTTGATAAACATGGCTATAGATAGATTACAAGACCAGATAATGTCAGAACAAACAAACACTTCTTCAGCAAACAAACACTTCTTTGAGTTCTGGAATTTCAGAACTCCACAATCAAGGAAGATATCGGTATGAAAACACCATTTCGTTGCGGCAATCATCATCAGAGGCTTCAGAGCTACACAAAGAGAATTTCAAAACTCTTTTATGGGCTCAGAAATGTCGAATACTTGACAGTGCAACCATCTTTGCTTGATATTGTCTCGAAAGTTTCATATTTACTGAAATCTACATTGGCTCTGCCTGGGATGAAGGTTGTTTTAAGCTAGACAATCTAAGGTGCTTGAAGCTGAATGCGAGGTTTGATACATCTTGCTTCCGTGCAATGCCATATGTCCTGCATAAGTCTCCTTTCATAGAAACTCTCATATTGGAAACAACACTAGAGTCTGGGCAAAATAAGCCACCTGATCACAATGAAGAAATGCTCCTGAAATTTGGAGGTTCTGACAGTGAATTGAAGTTTTTGACAGTCAAAACAAAGCAAACTTGAGCAAAGCAAACAGACTTCAAATCTTCAAATCAAACAAAGCAAACTTCAAATCTTCTCAGCAAAAACATGTCTTCAAATCTGACCAACCAATCTTGTTGATCATATCTTCACAACGAACTATAGTCTCTCAACTCCATGTCATTGTTTGAAGTTGGTAGCTGCAAAAATAAATAATGAAGAATTACCCTACGGTCGTTAAAAGTATATTAAGCAACAATATTTATATACATGTGAGAGAAGCGAGTAAAATTGCTCAAGTCCTTCAATTGTAGCACCAGGTTGTGAATAGTGATGCGTCCAAAAATTGTCCTCTTGTGAGTTTGACCTGCAAAACAATTGTTAGGCTGCCAATGACCACCTTTTTGGTGGCGGAATGCACTCCGATGCTTAAGTCAGTAACTCTGTTGGAAAAATGATGTAAATCTGGAAAAACTCGGTTAAAGTTGCATACCTGTGTGAATGTCCTCTTTACCTTTTATAATGGTTATGGTTAACTATCTGCACGACTTAAGCATGTGAGACGCAACGGAAGGAGATATTTCTTGTAACAGTCTCCTCCTTAATGAAGATGCGTTTGTGGAGGTGTAACTCCTTCCATGAATCTTTTTGTGCAACGTTTCTCTTCTTTATGAGAGTAATCGTATCGGGCCTTGATGAGAATGCAAAATGTCATATTTTTCTCCCTTAATGTTTAATCTTTTATACTTATTTGGTGCCTAAATGTACTCATTCTTCTTATATTTTGATTTAGGATGCAAATAAAGGTGTTAAGAGCAAACGAAGCTAATTGGGCGATTTTGGACAGTTTCAACATCGCTTCGTAATCTGGGCATAACTCTCTCTTCCAAGCTTCGATTGAGGTGATTCAAGATGTTATGGAACGCCAAGAAAAAGATCTACAACTTTCATGTTTTGAGTTTTGAAAGATACTCACTGCATCAAGGTCGAAATCGGGCTTGAAGTTGTTGCACCTGTACTGTTGACGTTCTGGAACGTCCCTTAGCCTGCAATTCTAATACATGGATTTGATGCGATTTATTTTCGAAAGCTTCCAGATCTGGTGCACGAAGATTACGGCTGAAATCACCACTTTCCCTTAGCCTGCAATTCTAATACTCAAACCCCCCCTCCTTGTTCAAGAAGCATAAAACTAGGCTAAATACTCTCCGTGGGAACGATCCTTACTCGCACTATTAAATGTATATTTTTTTTGGAGTATAGGTTTTATTTTTGGTTGCCCGCGACAACACACCAGGCCTGGATTCGGGCTTTGATTTGCTTGGGCCTAGATTCAGGCTCTGTTTGCGTTTCCTCATTGGCAAACCTCGTCTAGGCCTCTGTAGTTGGTTTTATTCTTCCTGGGTCTTATGAGCTGATCCAATAGATTGAGCGTTGTATTCTCGTGATGGATCTCTATGCCACATGTACGGCCATGATGATTGGTCTATTTTGATGTATCATCAACTACTCCACCCCTAGTTAGTGGGTATGTTCATGTATCCACTAACTGTGTGATGGTTGGTATTTCGATTGCGCTATTGCACTGAACTTAATGTTTAATAACTTTCGGTCGGTTGATCGTCTCGGTTACTTCGTTGTTTGTTCATTTTCGCGCACTATTTCTTGGAGTTTTGGTGCGTCATTATGCCCCGTATGTCGCTCCGTGAGCGATCTCTTCGTTGCCTAGTTGTATAATAGGTGTTGTGGCTATTTCCCCCTTCTTTACACCATCTTTGTTGTTAGTGTTATTTCTTCTCCCCTATTGCCTTTTTTTGTCTTTTCTTTCTTATTTGCGATGTCTGCCGGTGACCTATTGGACGGTGATCAGCTTTCTACCCGTGAGGCTCATTTTTCCCCAAACAAAGTTTCTCAGGTTACTCTGGATCGTGTCCGTTCCAACTATGCTTTGCCCCGACCTTGAAATCGTTTTACCTCGTGAAAACAACAGTCCTTGTTGCCCGAGGAAGGGATATATTGCGATGTACCCTCACATGTTCTATGCTGATTTTCGGTTCCTAGTTTCCGAGCTATTCTGGTCGTATCTAAATTTCCTGAGTATTTCTTTAACCACTAGAATCTTGCATTCTTTGGTGAGGTTTAGTGTGAAACCCAATCGTACTTGTTTCCTTCATTCCCCTGCATGTTTCGACAATCTCCATGATGACATCAGAGGTTGGTCGCGGGATTGGTTTTATGCATCTGTCGACTCTGGCTACTTCAATTTATGGGGTCTTCAAATAGTAAGGTTTTCCAAGTTCCTATCAAGCACCAAAATATGCAATTGACCGTTGAAGAACAGGTTATCAGTGAGTGTTTCCTAGAGCTTTCGGTAGTTCCATTGAACGCCTATCTTACTGATGATAAGGTAAGGCGCAGTGGTCTATACAACATGAATGAGACCGACCGAGCTTTGTTAACCGAGAGGAAAGCCGCGGAGATTGCTGCCCGTGTTGCCGCTGTCGAATGTGATGACATTGTCGTTGATTGGAAAGTGAGCTCATGTGTTACGGATCTCAATGTTCCTGTCCATAGTGCTACCAGTCCTTTTTCTAGGAAGAGAAAGGTACTGAGGCCTGTTAGTCAGTCGAAGCGGTTGTATCTACCTTCTGACCGTGTTCCGAAGAAAAAACGGCTTGTTGACTCTGCGCATCGCACATCTCTTTATTCAGATTTTGTTGATAGAGAACCTTCGAAAGAAGACCGTTGCTCTTTACAGGAAGCGGAAGAGATGAAGTTGGCTTTGGAAAGGAATGAGAAAGATATCATTCGTCCGCTGGACGACAGGGAAAAGAAGGCAAGCTTCTATCTGCTTATGGCGGCCTTGATGCTGCCAAGTGTTCTGATGAAGTAATTTGGTCCTTAGATGACAAGATGCTCCAGTTGGTTGTTGTTCAGTCTAAGGAGCTTGGCAATCATGATCAGGTTCCCGAGGTGCAATCTCGTCCTTCTTTTTCCCCTCCTGTTGATGGAGGGGTGGAGATCCCTCCTTCCACAGCCTACTTGAGTTCTTCTGCTATTGTTGGGACTGCTATTCATTTTGTTTCTGCTGAACGACGAGAGGGTGATGGAAATTCTCCTATCGTTCCTTCTTTTTTTCCGGCTGTTGGTAGTAGTGGTTCCTCCATACTACCGGATTTTCTTGTTCTTTATTTGTGGGTCAGTTAGAAAGAACCTACTCCTTAAGAGATTCGAGTAAAATTGGATGGAAAGTTCTGTTGGTTTTATCGTCTTGGTGTGTAGAATGGTGCACGTAAGTTTTTTAACGAATGACACAGATGGTCGGTGGAGAGGTATTCGATGTCCATGCTGAATCTGAACCTTCATCTTGAGGATGGTGTCAGACTTATAATGGAAGGAATGACCCATCTTGCCTATGCAGAAGTGATGGGTGTCATCAGGTTAATCACAATCTTGTGGTTTCTTTGGAGAGGAAGCTCTCTGTACTGCTATTGGTATTCTCCGATGTTCTTTACTAGTATGACGTGTTAAAAATGTGATGCTCTAAACGGATCAAAGCGGCTGAGGTTGCTCAGGCTTCGTTGGCCGAGGTGGAGGGTGCGCCAAATCAGTGTGTGGCCGTGCTTGAGTCCCTAAGAGCTGACTTAGATGGCATCCACACATGTTTGCACGATGTGGAGAAAAAACTTTTCGCTAAGAAGACGCTTCATGATGAGGCCGCGTGTGCCATGATAGAACACTCTAAAAATTGCGACATCGCTGAACAAAGGGTGGAGCAATTACTGGCTTCGCTTGACGAGGTCAAGGTTGATTCCTCCACGATGCTCACTATTGCTAAGGACCAACTCATCGCGGTAAGAAGCAAGCTTGCTTCTGTTAAGGATAAACTCCATGTTATGGAGTTGGCAGATTAGCAGCGCGTTGTTTAAGGTCAGACTGAGCTTCTGGAATATATTGAGGGTCTCGGTGTTGACTTGTCTCAATATCATCATCTGGTCGATCAAACCTTCAAGGATGATGAAGGTGCTGAATATCATCCGGGCGATCCTATGGCTGAAGAGCTGCCTCCTCTTCCTCTTGAAGAAAGAGTTCCTGTCGACGATCCGACTCCTGCAGATGGTATTGCTGAGGATGTTATAGATCTTTCCCCTTAGTCTTCCATTGTTAGCTTCGAATGTAATTGAATAGATTTTGAATGAATGACATGAATTGTTTCTTTTATTTTTCTTCGTGTTGACTTTTGTTCGTCTGTCGTTGTCGTGACAATTCGTATTCGAGCTTTGATATTTCATAGATATATCTATAGCAATCGTTTGGTGATTTGAATTTTCCTATGTTTTAGCACGCATGTCTTGATCTTCTGTTTGTCGTCTCTAAATCTTTGTGAAAAGTTGTTTTGCCTGTTTGTCTTCTACTTTGTTGATTTGGTACGTTAGTTAATCCAAGGTTTTCTCGGGCTGTGCTAACTTGCTATTCCGTTTGTTCATTGTATTCGTTTGATCAACCATGGAGTTTTTGTCCTTCGAGTTGGTTTGTTGATTCGATGGTCTCGAGGTTGCCTCTATTTCGTTGAATCATTCGCTCGATCTTTACTTTTCTAACTCGACGTTTCAGTCGACACAAAGTTGTTTTACTTAGTTGACTCGTTTGCCCAACTTTTACTTCGTTGGTGCGACACTCTAGTAGACCCGAAGTCGTTTTACTTAATTGACTCATTCATTCAATTTTTACTTCATTAATTCGACATCTCGGTCGATTCAAAGTTTCTGCATTTAGTTGAATCGTTCGCTATGCTTTCACTTCGTTAAGTCGACGATTCAGTCGACTCGAAGTTGTTTTACATAGTTGACTCGTTCGTTCAACTTTTGCTTCATTCGTGTGACACTCTAGTCGACCCAAAGTCGTTTTACTTAGTTGACTCGTTCGTCCAACTTTTACTTCGTTGACTCGACATCTTTGTCAATTCAAAACCGTTTTACTTAGTTGACTCGTTCGTCCAACTTTTACTTCGCTATCTCGACATCTCGGTCGATTCGAAGTTTCTATGTTTAGTTGACTCGTTCGTCCAACTTTTACTTTGTTAACGCGACATCTCAGTCGATTTGAAGTCTATGTGTTTAGTTGACTCATTCGTCCAACTTTCACTTCGTTGATGCGACACTATAGTCGACCCGAAGTTGTTTTACTTAATTGACTCGTTCGTCCAACTTTTACTTCGTTAACTCGATATCTCGGTTGATTCAAAGTTTCGGTTTTTAGTTGACTCGTTCGTCCAACTTTTACTTCATTAACTCGACATCACGATCGATTCGAAGTTTTTGTGTTTAGTTGACTCGGGTGTCCAACTTTTACTTCTTTGGCTAATCAGACCAGAAGTTTATCGTGAATATCCGACTTGCGTTCTGATTCCTCTTGGGCTTTATACACCGATCGTTTCGTATAGCTTTGCTTCGAAGTTGCTCGCCTTTATGGGATGTCAATTTCGAAAATGAAACTTTATCGATTCTTTGACCATTTCTAGCAGACGTTTTTCTAGATGGTTCCGTTACATTGTGGAGCGTTTCTTCTTTTATTCTTGTGTGGTTGATGTTTATCCTCGCGTTAGTGTATTGTGCCTCTGCTATTCCTTTTAATTTATGACCTCCTTTGCTTGGACCGTTATTGCTCCTCGTTTGGCATTGCTTGTTAGGGCTTGATAAAGTTTGTCGTTAATTCCCTTATAAGCAATTTTGGCCTAATTTGTATCCGTTGTCAAGTCTTCGAGTTGGTTATTGTAGTTGTCTTCAGAGCGTTGACCTTTCTACTTCATTAAGGTCTGCTCAGGTGAGAGGTGCTTTTTTACCGGGGCGGATGCAATGTAGAGCGTATATCAATTCTTTGGACCGTTGTTTTGATCCTGTGGCTGCAGCATCCGCCTTTTTCTTTTCCTTTGAATTGTTTGTCTGGTATGCCAATAAATTCGTCCAGTCGTCCTCTTTGGTCCAATGCTCAATTTCTTCTTTTAACTTGTAGCAGTCATCGGTATCATGTTCATGATCCTTGTGTAAAGAGTAGTACCTGCATCCTCGCGTTAGTGTATCGTGCCTCTGCTATTCCTTTTAATTTATGATCTCCTTTGCTTGGACCGTTATTGCTCCTCGTTTGGCATTGCTTGTTAGGGCTTGATAAAGTTTGTCGTTAATTCCCTTATAAGCAATTTGGCCGAATTTGTATCCGTTGTCAAGTCTTCGAGTTGGTTATTGTAGTTGTCTTCAGAGCGTTGACCTTTCTACTTCGTTAAGGTCTGCTCGGGTGAGAGGTGCTTATTTACCGGGGCGGATGCAATGTAGAGCTTATATCAATTCTTTGGACCGTTGTTTTGATCCTGTGGCTGCAGCATCCGCCTTTTTCTTTTCCTTTGAATTGTTTGTCTGGTATGCCGATAAATTCGTCCAGTCGTCCTCTTTGGTCCAATGCTAAATTTCTTCTTTTAACTTGTAGCAGTCATCGGTATCATGTTCGTGATCCTTGTGTAAAGAGTATTACCTGCTCTTATCTCGTCCTTTCGAGTCTCCTTTCATCCTGGTTGGTCAGTTGACGTTCTCCCAATTTGCTATGTGTTTTAAGATGTTGGTTCGGTGACAAAAGTTGCAATGGTTGTGTCGTTGCTGCATCCATCAACCATTGTTAACTCGTTGGTGATGCGAGTGACATGTTCCCGTATCATTTCTTCAAGCTTTTTTGGATGTGCAGAAGGTAGTGGGGTCATTTCCTCATCCGCTGGCTCCCAATGAATCTATTAATGAAAGCGGTGGCTAAAGCCTGGAAAGAGTCTATCGACCTCGGAGGTAGGCTATTGAACCAATTCATTGCTGTGGGCGTGAGGTGGGTTGGGAATGTTCTGCACAGGATCGACTTCGTGGTTTCTTTTAGAGCCATCATGTGGTGAAAATGTCTTAGGTGATCCATTGGGTCGGTGGTACCATTGTATAGTTCGAACTTTGGCGGAGTGAACTTTTTTGGCATTGCCTTATTCATATGTGCATCAGAAAATGGTGGCTTGGTTAACTCGTATAGTACGTTGGGATCTGTGATTCCAATCCTGAACGAGATTTTAGCAATCGTTTCAACCCACTGTGGAGTCTTGTCTTGGGGGAACTCGCTGCTCTCGATGTTTCCCTGTTGAGGTTCTACTAGGGCTTCGTCGCTTCCTTGAGTTCGGACAATGAAATTTTGTTGGGGCGGTGCTAGAGCAGGGTCAGCTGGTTGAACGCGTTCCTGAGTGATTTTCTCCAGCATATTTGTCGTGTAATTCATCTGGGCCATGAGCAAATCCACCCAAGGGTTTGTGGCAGCGCCGCCGGTTGCCTAGGCTGTCTGGACTACTGCGTGTAGCAGATCTGCATTCTTGGATGCTATTGGTTCGATGATCCGGGCTGCTTCTTCTCCCTGAGCTGTCAGTGATGCATCAGTGGGAGAGTTATCGTGATCATTATTGGATTGAGGATCTACAGGCTACATTATTTTCTCTGATGGCTTGTTGATTTTTTGTTAGGTTGTGGTGAGCTTTGTCACCGTGTATCTCGTTTTTAGGAAAGGAAACTCATCGTTCCCCACAGACGGTGCCAAACTGATGCGTCCAAAAATCGTCCTCCTGTGAGTTTGACCTGCAAAACAATTGTCAGACTGCTAAGGACCACCTTTTTGGTGGCCGAAGGCACTTCGACATAGTTTGATCCTTCAAGACGACAAATATACAAATCACAAGTGAACAACCATATTGGGTGATTCATACCTTGTAAATATACTAAAGACAAACCTGTGTATTGTGATTTAATGGACTCCATGGCATAACATTGCTTGAAGGTGGTGTCATACAGTGTGAACCTTCAATTCCAATTTGAGTAGAACCCTAAAAATGACATGTGAAAATAAACTAAACATTTTTTACTTAAGAAAATATATATTCATAAAAGTAAAACATAAAAGCAAAAGTACCAAATTCTTTTCTATGGGATGTTCTTTCTTTCCTTTGCGTTGTATCTTTTTACAAATTTTCTCCACGGTGGATTTCATCCTTGAATTAGAACGTCAACATTTGCACAAACCGCCAATGGAATATGAATTTGGGTCCCAGAACCAGTAGTATTAGTGTCTACTTCCAAAAACCCCTCTGAATCAACATGACCATCACCATCATCAGTTTTAAGTTCCTTCATTTTCAAAATGATTCATTGTTGAACCTTATTTGTCTTCTTTTCATCTTCAACGGCAAAGTCAGCCATTTCATAGAAGGCACTACACAACTTATCAAAATGTTCATTTTCAGGCTTCATTCCCCAATCTGAATAAAGAAGTTTAACCTTTGTATGACACCTCTTAACATCTTTCCTCCACCTCCGAAGAACATATTTTTCTGGTACAACATGAATCCTTTTTTGAAACAATATTCTTAATACATGTTTGCATAAGATCATCCTGAACTCAAACAATTGGCAATTACACTTAATACTGAAGTCGACAACTTTAAAAGAAACTTTAAAATTGAGTGATTGTTGTCTATCTCCTATCACAAAGTCTAGTGTAACATTGTATACTTCAAAGCCACTCTCATCCATAACATCACTACCAACTATACAACATATATTTCCTACTAGCTCTTCTTGAAACTCCTTAAATTTATTTGTGGTATAGGTAGCTTGAAAATGTTTCTCTATTGCATAAGAAGTAATGCAAGGAATCCTTTGGATAAACGATTTAAAGTCATATTCAACTTATTTTTTAACCTTATTTTGTAGTGCATTTTCATATTGTTCTACAAATGGTCATTTGCAATTTCCCCCTATAATAAATAGCTAATACGAGGTCACCCCCAAAATTAATCCGTATTGCATTTCCCCCCAGAACTAGCAGTCAACGTGCCTTGACTGTCAAACACCTCAGTACCATCATTCCGCCCATTTTAGATGACGAAAATACATTTCACGTGCATATCACGCATGATGTGAGAACCTGCTGATCCCAACCGTCCGTTACTTGAACCACCACTACAAAAAAAAAGCCCTTTAATAGCGGTTCAAAAACGCTATGGTAGGCTACCATAGCGTTTTAGTAAACGCTATGTTTGCCGGCGCTATAATAGACCCTGGGTCTATTATAGCGGTTTTAAACCGCTATAGAAAGTTTGGCTTTTAAAACGCTATGGTAGATCCTTTTATAGCGTTTCTGAAATGCTATAGTAAAGTTTACCATAGCGTTTTAAAAACGCTATGGTAAGTATACATAGCAAATTTTTTTTTTTTTTTTTCTTTTCTATCAACTGTTAATTATTTTCAACTCAAAAGTATAAACATTCGCATTATAGAATCCAAATAGGATCACTAACAACAAAATTATAATTTTTTTGCTATCAACTCAAAATTATAAACATTCGAATCATCATATATATTGTACTATTGGTGGACATTGACATTATAGAATCCAAATAGGATCACTAAGAACAAAAACAGTTGTTTGCTTGCAGCACTTGTAACCCCAATTCCAGCTGCACCTGTACAGTAGCTATTCCTAATTGTTTGCTTGCAGCACTTGTAACCCACTGATTATCTTTCCACCATGAACCCCAAACAGTTGTGTGGTTATTAATGTAAACATCTTCTTCATACTTCTTTCTGGGCAATAATGCACTCGCCTGCAAATACCAACAAAAACATTTGTCTTAAAATATGAAAACGGAAGCATATGAAATTTGGAGAAATACTTCTACCAATAAGCCCTATTAGATTGGCAACCGCCTTACCTGTCCTAGAAGAAGCTCTCTTAGAAGTTCTTCATCAGGAGTTGCATTACCATACTTCTCCATAATTGAGTCTTCTGTTTTAGACTTCAAGCTCTCCTTTATAACCTTGTCATTCTTCAACAAAAATTCAGCTCCAATTTGTCCATTGCTATTTAGATGTAGGCTTGATTTAAAGGAAATTTACATTCCATAGCAAAAGTGAGACCTGAAAATGGAACTTATGATAAGAACTTGCACTAAGTAACTGATGAAACAAAAAATACCTGCTAAAATCTTTGCTTTTCTGTGGTCACCTTCAAGTTTTGGGACATTCTCTTGCAAAGCAACAAAAACAGCAGCACATAGTATCCCAACTTGTCTCATTCCACCACCTAAAGTTTTTCTGAGCCTTCTGGCCTAGAAAAAGAAAGAAGTGAATCAGTACAAACTCTCTGTTTAGAAGGCCTATTGTTAATGTAGATTATTTTTTGTACCTTGGAAATAAAGCTTTTTGAACCAACAATGGCAGATCCAACTGGAGCACCAAGACCTTTCGACAGGCATACCTAGATCAAACGTTTGATAAAATAGTAAACTAGTAGATATTTAGATGATCTTATCACGAGGAAATTAGACAAAAAGGTATATATTTGAACACTTGAGTTCGTTTGGCCAAGGTTCAATCAATAAGGTCAAAGGATATTAACATGAAGGATAAATCTACTATTGAAGCTGAGCAAGCAGGATATTAGGTAAAACCATACTGAAACAGAGTTGGCAGCTTCTACAAGTCTGTGAACAGGAACTCCAAACTACCTAACCTCATTATGCAAATAGATAGACTTCAGAAACCATATATTGACAGAAGCATATATTAACACTTTACGACTGAAGCTAACAAAATATGAAATGGTTGACTTTGAAATACTAACAAATATAAAAATATAAAAATAAAAATAAAAACTTTGCCAAGGGATACCTAATATATCTCAGAAAGTAATGAAATGCATACAATTGAACTCTAATAATAAGCTTACCCTGTTAAGAAATTCAAAACCCCACGCCATTCTTCATAGCTTCCAAACTTGGAACTATATATTTTTTTGAAGAACTCCTAACAAGCATACAATCAGGAAATGACCAGCTTCATGCTGCACAAACAAATCTTGAAATTTACTTCCTGGAAAATTAAAAAGAGAAAAACTTGGACGCAACAATGAACCACTTGTGATCCTCAGAGACCTTGGACTGTCCTCTAAGCTCATCACCTAGTTGCCAGAAGCTCAGCTGATCCATCTTTTCTATAAACCTGCGAAATTCATCAACCAATTCATACTTTAGATCTCCTTCCATGTTATTCTAGGAATTCAACTCTTGAATAAAATTACACAAATAAAAATCTCCAAACCCCACAATTTAATTTTCCATCTAATAACCCACCCACCATATACTAGCAATTTCCAGCAATAAATCAAAAACATGTTCAAAACAGTATTTTTCAAGCATTTTGCCAAGGATTCAACTCACCACAGAGAACGATCCAAGCTGATACTTTTAACCTTAAATCAACAAAACAAAACCAAGCTGGTACCTTAACCCTAAAATCACTTAATTCATGCAAACCCACACACGAGTCATCATCACTGCCACCAACTACCAAGGCACCACCCCACTACCACTACCTTTAGCATCCTTACCATTACAACCAGCTACCAAGCCCCATGTGTACTCAAGAACTAAAAATGGAAAAACAAATAGAGATTCTCAAAAATGAGCATAAAGTA
The DNA here is from genome assembly GCA_963556465.1 of Berberis vulgaris. NCBI lineage: Eukaryota > Viridiplantae > Streptophyta > Magnoliopsida > Ranunculales > Berberidaceae > Berberis > Berberis vulgaris. The sequence goes on along the minus strand of OY747130.1, from coordinate 12,448,933 downwards.
AGGCAACGAGAATCCAGCACAATCATCATGTGTACTCGCTGTCCCCAAGGAATTGATTGAGAACTTTCAGGTGGTGACTCGAAATTCGTTCCTTCTATGTATATACTTCGGTAAACCAAACTTTAAAAAGAACTTAGCCACAAAAATGTCAACCAAAATTTGAATCATTGATACATTTATAAAGATTTTAATGTCAAGTGTGTATTGGCATATAAAAGAAAATTTGTTACTTAAAAAAACACATGAGATAGACTACAAGAAAAAGGCATAAAAATAAACTGACCAGAATAACAAACTAAATACTTAAATGGGCAATTCCTCTATTGTAGCAAGAGGAATGAAGATGGAAGCACATTGTAAGCTAGACTGAGAAGATCAGAGAACTCATAAGCTAGGCGGGCTAAGCCCTTAACTGCAGCACTAATCATCTGAGGCGTTCCACCACAAAGACTTCCAGCTAACTGAGGACATGAACAATTTTGAGGTACTATAAGCATTTTCTGCAGAGTCCAGACAGTCCACGGACCATACTAGCATAAGGGAGTGGAATATTAAGTGCACAAGCATAGACAGAAAAACACATTTAAAAACAGAGTTAAATAACAGAAAGAAAGGAACTGTGTACCATGTTTAAAAATTGTTGTAACTGCTCATTTTGCCACCTTGTTCTTCATCTCCGCATGCATGACCAATTTGGACAAGTATTTCATAAGCCTTATTTCTTGTTTTCTTATTAGCCTGTAAACAAAATGATTTAATTATTCACCAAACTATTTTCCCTAAAACTAAAAATAGAAAAATGATGCATTGAGTATTAAATGGACATCTGATTGAACAGGTCTAGAATGAATAAGCAACACTGACAATGAAAGCCGCTACGCAGAAAAAGTAAATAAAATTGGTATCTTTTTTTTTTTTTGGAAAGTATAAAATTGGTATCTTATAACACCCATGCTTCACAATGCAATCTAGAGAAAGGATAGAGTAGTATTACAAATTGGATTAAGTGAAATTACACTCATATGAGATTATTTCTATAGAGGTCGTACTTAATTTCAAAACTACTAATATTAACATCTTTGCATCAGATCAATTTTCCCTTCCTCATGTTATGTTGTGTGATACAATAACAACACTACACACAACACCATAACTATAAAAATTCCACTAAATTGTAAAACAAATCAAACAAAGTGGTTTTGTTTACTAACCTTTTCATGAACCCAAACCAAATCAGCAAGAACTTCTTATGCTCATCCGGAACAACATTCCTCAATTCTGTAAAATCTCAAAAACTCCAATCAAACAAAAAAACCCTGCATTCACAAAACCAATTGCAACACAAACAATTCATCAAACCCTTTACCTGCAGAACCATGAGCAAACCCATAGGACTCAAACGCCGGCCCAACATCATAAATTGAGCCCTGATGCTCCGTCCCTTTCGCCTAATTAAACCTCTCCTTAATCACCTCAGCCCACCTCCTCCCCTGAAGATGCATCTCCTCATACCCATCCCCCTTGTACCACCCCTCCCTCTCCTCGTGCTGGTCGTACTCCTTCCATGTGGCAGAGAAAGGCGACCCATCTGGTGGTGGAGGGAGGAGACCCAAGAAGGCCGCGAAGGCGAGGTCGTGATTGCCGCAGAGGAAGACATGGGTCTGGTTCAGATACTTTGAAGGGAGAGATATCAAGAAGTCGAGGACCTTTTGGGTCTCAGGGCCCCGGTCACAGTAATCGCCCAAGAAGATTATGAGGGCAGATTGGAAGGATTGTGGGTCGATGAGGGTTTGGAGATTGGACCAGAAGGATTCGAGCTTTGTGAAGTAGCTGTGTAGGTTGCCAATGCAGCTGTGAAGGAGGGGGAAAGAGAGCAAGACTGAGAGGGAAGCAAATGTGAAATGGGTTTTCTAAAATTTTGGAAAATGCAGAGGGAATCGAGCGGATTAATTTTTAGTTTTTCCCGCTTCCGCTTTCATAGCGTTTTAAAGTTATAATTCTATTAAAATTTGGGCTTTCATAGCATGAGTGTAAAAAACGCTATGGTTAAATGCTATTAATAGGCATTTGTGTTGTAGTGCACACACATGTGGACGACCAAGGATTACATCTAGCTGATCAAACCCGTCTAGAGATGGAGAGGGGAGGTATTCAACATGGGGAAGATGAAAGAGTGGTTGGCTTGAGCAAAGGTCTTCAAATTCAAACTTCCCATGAAATTCGAGTTCCTTATATGTTATTTTGTTACAGATCGAAGGTATTTGAAGTAGGAAAACTTTAGCAAACCCTTGTTTTGAAGTTAGGGTTTCATTACATAAAGGTAACACAAACCTTAGATATGAGTTATTTAATCTATAGATTTCAGTCTAGAACACCATCATAGAGGTAAGTCAAGTCAGTTATTTTCATTTCATCATTTAAGTGGACATTTATTGAGAGTTGCAGGTCATCTTCAACCACTCGCATACCCTATTCTATTTCAGGGGGCATTCTTAAATTCAAATTTATTATATGGGGTTAAGTTACTGCCAGAAATTATAAGGGGCCCAAAAATTTATTATGAGGAAAGTAAAAAAAAATCATGTTTTCCTTGCAGATCTCATGTTTGCATTGTCATCCGCACAATCAAATAAGTGAATAAGAGGTTGAAGTATGCAATATTTTGAAGTCCAAAACCAATGGACCAATCACAGAGAGGAGAAGTGATGAGGATGAAGATGAAGTTGTTCAGAAGGAAGCTATCTAAGAAGTCCAAGGGACCTAAATTCAGGAGGGTTAGGAACAAGCCAAGGGGTGGAAAAATAGTAGTGGAATGGAAGATAAAGAAGTGAACCTCCCAACTCAGCCCTTTGCATAAGGAGTTAGGCCCCCACCAATCAAGCTACCAATGTGCTATATCAAACTTTGTTGCAAGAACATCCAATGAACATCAAATGTATTTACATTGTGCTTTACAGGTACATCCAACGAACTTAGCTTGTCAAAAACGTATAATGTATTTATATTGTGTTTTACATGCACTCCTTCAAAATCTGGCATACTTTAAACCTCTATTCACTTGTTTGATTGTGCATGTGGCAACATGGGATCTACAAGAAAAACAATGAAGTGTTATTAAACTTCCCTCTATTACAAATTACTGGCAGTAACTTAACCCCATATAATAAATTTGAATGTAAAATTGCCCCCTGAAACAGAACAGACCTGCGAGATGATGAAGATGACTTGCAACTCTAATCCAAGGTTTGCAGAAATGATGAAATGAAAACAACTGACTTGACTTACATCTATGATGGTGTTCTAAACAAAAATCTATGGATGAAATAACTCGGATCTAAAAATTTGTGTAAGATTATGTGAATAAACCCTAACTTTAAAACTTGGTTTGCTCACGCTTTTCCACTCCAAATATTTAATCTACAGTGAAATAACATGTAGATAAGGTAGTAGTAGTAGAAGCAGAGGCAAGTGTTAGTGGTGGTGAAGTGGAGAGTATGGTGGTGAAGAAGGAGGAGGTGGATATCCAAACGGCTAATGGGAAGTTTGAATCTCAACCATTAGATTATGTGATTTTAACTGCATCTGGCTATTTGAACTTTGAATCTCAGCTTTCAGATCAGTAAAGGGTATTTTGGGTAGTAAAATGTGGCCTTTTTAAACTAGCTAGTGCCTTGACAGTCAAGGCACGTTGACTGCTAGTCTTGGGGAGGGGGGGGGGGGGGGGGGGGGGGTATGCAATACGGATTAATTTTGGGGGTGACCTCGTATAAGCAATTTATTATAGGAAGTAAAGTGCAAATGACCCTTCTAAAAATTGCTTCAGAGTGGTCTTCAAATTTACATAACCATAAAAAAAAAACATTCATGCTTTCACTCCTTTGAGTTGAAGAAATCCCCGCCCAAAAAATATTTCTTTGAAAGGTTGGCACCCAACGAATCCTTTCATGGTATAATCCACTCAACCCATCATTTTCTTGAAGATTATATTTTTCAATGAAACCATGACAATTTCCTTTAGCATCTTCATGAGACAGAAAATCATAAACTGCTCTTTGCATTGCAAACTTGATAGCCTCGTAATGATTGCAACCAAACAGTTTTTCGGGTAACTTTTTCATTATATGCCACAAGCACCATCTGTGTCGTGTGTTGGGAAATACAATTTCAACGACCCTCTTCATTGTTCTATCTTGTCAGTGATTATAACAATCAAAGCACAATCATTCATACACACAAGCCGAGATTTTAAAAGCCAAACAAGTTCTTCTACGGTCTCACTGCATATCAATCCACATCCCAAAAGTGATTCACCCCAACAAAATGAGCAAATGACATCTCATACTTATTAGTTAAATATGTAGTGTCAAAAGTAACAACATCCCCAAACTCTTTGTAAGCTGTTCTACTCTACGCGTCAGTTCAAAAGACATTTCTTAACCTCCCTTCATCATCCAAAATCCATTATATAGAAGAAATCGACATTGTTAGCTTGCATTTTTTGGAAGTAGTTATGAAGTGCCGCCGTATCCCCCTCACCAAGTCTCAACCTCCTCATTTTATTTAGATAATTGTAACAATCTTTCTAGAAAATGTCACAATATCATGCCCACCACCTTCAACTACACATGAAGAAAAACTCTTATTTGGCCTAATATTCGCCCTATCATTATAATCAAGCTTCTTCTTGACATACGTTCTCATAACTCTATTCTTCGGGTAAAATCTTAATTTTTTGGGCTTAATTCATGATTGTGATTAAGTGTTACTCTTGTCATTAACATTTTTTCATTAGGGCGTACTTGACCTCTAGTCTTAGCCAAACATCCACATTTACTCGTACCACGCAATTTTACGACACTTTTTGCTTCACGTTTATGCTGCCCAGACTGACTACATGAAAGCATAATGTATTTAGGTTTTTTTTTATCTTTATCTTTTTTAGTAGTCCTTACTTTCACTGGAAATCTTTTTTTTATTACCATAATCATGATAATAAGTTTGATACTCATCAATGTTGATGAATTTCATCATTTCTATAAGTTCCCTTATCTCCTATAAATTTTCTTCATTCTTCATACATTCGTTATCTTCTACACTATCCATTCCTGAAATATGTGTAATATACAATAACTGTTATAACATAGAGACACATATAACAACCCTAATACTATTACCTTATATAGTCTATCTTGGGGAACAATGTTGCAACTAAGGATCCACCAGAGTTGTTATACAGGTAGTTCCGACCAAATAGATTATAAAATAAAACTATTATAGGAAAGATAATTGAAATTGAAACATTTTTGAGATATTTCTTCATTGTTTTAGTCATTAAAAAATTTCTAATCATTTTTTAATACATTAAAAAATTTATGATCATTTTTTGAGACATATTATTTGTCTCAACCAGCCCTTAAGTTTTGGTGAAATAAAAAAAGAAACCATCATGATGACCACAAAGACTTGCATTAGAACTTCAAACACTAAGTATGCCAAGTCGTCCTAAGTACTATTATCTTGTATAGTCTATCTTGGGGAACAATGCTGCAACTAAGGATCCACCAGAGTTGTTATACAAGTAGTTTCAGCCAAATAGATTATACAATAGAAGTACTATAGGAAAGAATAAATCAAGAAACAAAGAAATTACCTTCCAAGTCTTTTGGTTTTCTGTATTTGATTGAAATTGGCGAGTAAATCCTCAATCTCAATGTGTTCAATCTAATCTTGGATCTACAAGAAAAACACAAAGTTCATAAATGATAAAAAAAAAATTGTTTCTAAAACAATTTTTGCCTCAACAAATAGAGAAAGACACCCACACAGAAAATGCATATAATAGACTTCCGATAGTAAGTTTTTTTGGTTAAATAACTTTTGGATCTAACATTTCTCAACAAATACCATATATATTTATTAGTTGATTACATAATGCATCAATATGCACATAAGACAACCTAAAATGTGTATCTTAAGATCAGTTTTAAGTCTACAATGTATCTTCTTACTCTTGTGTATTGTATATTCTAGAAAAACCTAGCCAATTGCTCCTCACACTAGAGAGCTTATACCATTATTGATTCCTATGGTACATTTCCTGATCGAAACATATGTCAAGCATCTGAAGTGGTCTATCTTGGAGGAATAATCATTATAGTAGCAAATGCGTCGATGAATGATCGAAGGATGAAGGTAGTAACAAGTACTCCCACAACGTACCCAAGTTGGTATGTCCCGACGTCCAGGATGGGCCTCAACAAACATGAATGTAGATCCAATAACAAAATAGAGCTTGAAAGGTAAGATGAGAGTAGAATGCACACACCTTTGTTGGAGTTGAGAGTTAGGGTTTCCTGCTCTACTTTACGACTGCACTTCCTCTTCCTCTCTTCTCTTCTCTTCTTCGCGAAAGCCTAAATCATTCCATCCCCCAGATTTGGCGATTTACCTAGTTAGATTGAACTCTAGAAACCCTAGTAGAAAAACACGTTGGGGGAGAAGAACCCTAATCGAGTTGGGTTTCTGTTTTGTAGTGGGGGGTATGAGGGGTTGAGAAGAACACGTGCCAAACTGTTAACGTAACAGAGTTAGTGTGAAGTTTCTCTCCCCTGACTGCACGTACATGGCAACACTTCCTGGTGCAAACTTGGCCAGGACTCTAGCTATGTAGACACACTTTAAACTGAGGATTTTAAGACCCGCTTGTGGTGCTATGTGCATGTAGATGTCTAATTTTTTTTTTGGGGAATTCTAATTGGCGAGGAAACCAGCGAGGAAACGCGCGAGGGAGGGGGTGGAACCCTCCATCCCCTCGAGATGCACGACTTCACACATCTCGAGGGGGATGGAGGGTTCCACCCCTCCCTCGCTGGTTTCCTCGCCAGTTAGACAATCCCTTTTTTTTTTATAGGGGTCAAAAGGGATGAGCTAAGACCACCGGTTGTGGCTGACAACACGAACACCCCACCACCTCAGTCGAGGCTGATCAAGTCCTTCTAAACCATCGGATATACAGAGCCACTCGACGATGGGTCAAACTCGTAATTTCGTCCAAACACCAAGGGTGAATATGTAAGAAACTCATAATTAATTGCCAAGAAGAAAAAGAAAGCTACAAGCAAAGAAGAAAAGAAAGCTACATTTCTTCCTCTCTCGTCTCTCTCAATCATTTGGGGAACCAGAGAGAGCTAATAAAAAAAAGACGCAATTAATTTTTCCTTCTTCATTGATTCACACGAAACCCTAATTTCACCGTTCGAATTGAGCTCAAAATTCTCTCTAAATCGACCATCCATTATTGGTTTCCAAGAGTCGATCCTCCTCCGTCGCTTTGATCTCCCGTTTCTCGCTCTTCAAAATGGTGTATGCAAATCGAGAAATGGTGGTCTACTGCTTCGACACTCTCATCTCTCACTACAACAACGAACAAGTGCCTCCACCGGCTTTCGACGAGGGTCAACAGTAAGCTTATTCCGATTTCTGGAAAAATATTTCAATTTGATGGGTTTGTAAGTTGCAATTGTAGGTTTCTTTAGCTGCATGTTAGGGTTTTTAGGTCGTTTCTTGGTTGATTTTGACAAGCTCTGCATGATTGATGTTAGAGCTAAAAATTGCGTCATTTTGCAATGTTTTTGTGCTACTATTTGTCAATTTAGATGCAGAGTGTACTGTTTGATTGATTTTTTGAATTTAGTTTTAGCTCATTAAGTAGAGTGTCGATTAAAGGATATATTAACCTTAAAGCCATAATCAATAATGGTCGTCAGTGCGCTTTTGCCTCATAATATGGTTAGAGGTCTGAATGAATTTATTGAAAAAGGCAGACACCCTCTCAAATTTTGATAACTGTTTTTCGTAAAGTCGACCAAACACCCAAGTTTATGTAACCATCGTAAACTTTGCATATGCATTCTTTTACCGTGTACCAAATGGAGCCTAAACCTTAGTGTTATGTTTCTCTATATGTCGAGTTCTTTTAAATCCCATGAGCTAACTTGGCCACATAAATCAGGAAGAGTACAAGACAGAATTGTGAGTATGTCTGTCAGCCCTTTGAACTGCATGGTTCATTTATGAAGTATTGTTATCCCTCTCCCCATGCCTTCTTATTTTATTTTTTAATGAGCAGTTTACACTTGAAAACAACACATGAGACCATTTTGATAAGGTAGTAAAATAATGCTGAATTTTTCGTCGTGGAAATCATAAACATGACAACAGAATAAGATCCCATATTTAATTCAAACATTATTATTCTCTTAGTGTTTGACACAACCACTTCACAATTTCAGCCCATTGTTTGTTACATGGAAGAAAACGGTGAATGGTGGGGAGCCCCATTTGCGTGGATGCATAGGAACTTTGGAAGCCCGTGCTATTATAAATGGATTTAAGGACTATGCTTTAACAAGGTATTTTTTTTTCAATTTGAATTATGGAAACGTTACTTGTTGAATGCGAGCACTAATGTCCCTCTCTCTTTACTACATTTATATAATATATATTTATTCATTGTTAATGTTGGAAAATGAGAACGTAATCCTGTCTAGTTTTCCAGCATATTAAATGCTAGTTAGATCAGCAGATAGCTCCTTGCCTTTAAGCCAACGTCTATTATACTTGCTGGTCAAAGTATTGGCATACAATCTTTCTTACTACTCTGTGTACGTGTTTTTGAGGTGGAATTATGCTTGCTCGTCAAAGACCTCCCTTTTGAATTTGATCTTATTGGTATTTTATCTTACCCAAATATTTAACAAACATAGCATTGCTTAGGATATATTAAAATTTTTGTGCATATGGATGACTAATGTATGGCTTCCATTTGGGACCATAAGAAGTTTCAGAGTGACAGTCTATAATCATAGCAAAATCTCTTCAATTTGATAGAGACAAGTGGAACCAAGCATTTTATCTTGGGGCACAAGGTAACTTATTTCCTTAGTTGTAACATTTATTTAATTTTGAAATGAGGAAGTTGGGATCATGAGAACTTGCATGCTTGCTGCATATATATGCTTGATGTCTTCATTAGCTTCATACCTAGGCCAAGGATTTCAAAGTCTTTGGGAGTGGGGAGGGGTGGGGTGACGAGGGGTATGTGGGCTATCCTCACCCTCTAGCTCTGCCCCTAATAGATAAAGATACACGAGCACATGTTATAATGGACTCGGTTGTGAAAACACCTCCACTATAATGGCATTACACTTGACTTAGATGGATCATATTTGAGGCTCACTCAGGTCGATACAAGACTGCACACTTATGCACAAAACTGTTGTTTGAAATTGAATTGTCTCAAAATAAATACTTGATCTGCATGTTTTTGTTGCATTGGCTTATTTAACTCGTACATGTTTCTTGCAGTGCTCTAAGGGACCGCCGGTTTCCCCCCATACAACCTAAAGAGTTGCCTTCTTTGGAATGTACAGTTTCCATTCTGACCGATTATGAATCTGGTCTCCAGTACGATGATTGGGAGGTTTGTTTCTTCTCTATAGTGGTCTTTGGATGCTCTTATCTTCATTTGTTGTGATTTGTAAGTTTCTCCACTAATCCATTTTCTATAAAATGAGACACAAAATATGCTTTGGATGACACATGCATGTTGGTAGAAAAAAACTACATAATATTGTTTTTCTTTGGGCCAAATAGCAATGATGCTTTAACTTTTAAAAACTGATATGATGAACTTCTTCGAAAGCTTTACAATGGGTGTGGTGCAGAGTTATTTTCGATAATCGACTTCATACATCTAATTTCTACAAAAAGGTAAACTTACAACTAATGAAAGGGACATAGTATTCCACATTAAGGAACAAAAGGACACATGTCTACACCCCCTAATAACCCTAATCCTTTCATGCAATACACCTTATAACTTTATGCAACAATTCTAGCCAGCTAGGTTTGGTAGTCACTTTTGATTTTTGTACACTTCTGTCCCTTCTGTAGATGGTGTTTATGGTTGTGTTTTAAAGAGAATGGATAAAAAGTGTAAAAAAATCAAAACTTGGCCCAAAAGTGGCTCCCTCATGTCTGAAACAAGTTCCAATTTTGCAGGTAGGGAAGCACGGAATAATTATTGAGTTTACTGACTCTGGTTATAACGTGAGGCGAAGTGCCACATACTTGCCGGAGGTAGCAGCACATGAAGGTAGATCTTCAATTTCCTGTTTTTTCAGTCTTAACTCCTGATATGTTTTTTTCTTCTATACTTAAAAAGAATTTGCTGAACCGGAGCATGTCTTGTGATGCTTCCTTTGTAAAATTGTGAAGTTTAGGTTTTGTTCATAGATTCTAGAGCTTATTCTATCTTGAATGTTTTGAATTATTGACGCCAGACAAAATAACGATTATTCTACAGGCTAATTTCAGCAGATAATTCACAGGGAAAACACAAGAGAATCGCCCAAAATGTTCAATTCAAATTATGCAAATAAAAAGTACCTCGAAAGTTGGCTCACAAGCCGGGCTTTATTGCTAAAATTCGCCATTATCAGAATTTTACCAAAAATAGAAAAATCTCAATAATCATGCTAAAATAAAATACGTAATAAAAAAAAGTAATCTACCAAAAATCTGGCCCAAATCAGGTTCATAATCACTTCCTAAACGATAGATGAAATATTACCATAAAAGGGAAAAAATATTAAAATTGTGGATTCTAAAGGGAAAACAGTGAATTTTGACCTTGGAAAAGATGTGCACTAAGCGTAGCTAGGTGGCCACGACGTGCGCGTCGAAAATGGCTTTCTGAATTGGGTCATATGTGCGGTTCTGATACCCGTAGGCAAAGTTATGACCAAAATTTCGAAACGCACCCAAAATTGCCCCAGTTAGGCAAAAATCACGATTACCTGCCATCTTTGTGCTGATCTGCCAACTCAAGGTATCTCAGTGTCAACAACGTGCTATCAGACAACTCAGTATCATCTGACTCGGATCCTCCTGCATCAGTCGCCCCGGGTTGGAAAGAACTCATCATCGAGTTCACAATAGCTTCATCGGAATCCACAAAACAAGGACTCAGGTGCTTTACATTAAAGACATAAGAAGTCCTCAAATGACTGGGGAGGCGCAGTCTGTAGGCGTTATCATTGATCTTCTACAGGATCTCGGGTTAATACTGTCCAAACAAAATCACCAACATCAAAAAGTACCTGACGACGGTGACTGTCGGCCTGAACCTTGTATTTGGAATTACTCTTGTGAATGACCAGCTTCACCTGCTCATGGATACCTCGAAGATGTTCTGCCATCGCATCTGCCTTGTGACTCAAACGGCTCACACGTGGAATACAGGCTAAGTCAAGCACCCCGGATGGATTCTGACCACAGACAATCTCAAATGGGCTCATTCCTGTGGTTCTGTTCTTTGACCTGTTATAGGCACTGCTTGAGGTAATGCCAAATCCCACTGTTTCGGTTTAGTTCCTGTCAAACTCCTCAAAATGTTCCCCAAACTCGGTTCACCACCTCGGTCTGACCATCCGTTTAGGGTGGTAGACGCTGCTAAAATTCAATTTCGGCCCCAGTTTCTCCCATAAACTCCTCCAGAAATGACTCATGAACTTGGTGTCACGATTCGAAGTAATGGATCGGGGAACACCATGTAAACGCACAATCTTCCTAAAGTAAATATGGGCAATCAGGGCAGCATCCATTGTTTTTCTGCAAGCTACAAAATGGGTCATCTTGGAAAACCTGTCAACCGCAACTAAAATAGAATCCAAGGCCCGTTGGGTAACGGGTAAGCCCAACACAAAGTCCATACTGACATCAAACCAAGGGGCTTCAGGTACAGGTAAAGGTGTGTACAATGAAAACTCCCTTGGACCGCTGACACACATAACAACGCTCCACATAATGAGCCACGTCACTGATCAATTTGAGCCAATAATAGATAGAAGAGATCAAGGCCAACATCTTATCTCGCCCAAAGTGACCCTCATTATGAAGTTCATTAATAATCTGCTGCCTTAGTGAACAATCTGGAATGCACAACTGTAATCCACAAAACAGATAACCATTATGCAAAATAAAGTCATGTCGTTGACCATCAGTTACCACTTGAATTATCCTCCCGAAGGAAGGATCGGCAGCATACATATCAGAGAAGGCCTCAGATCCTGCAACTCTGGTGCTCATAGTGATGAGGAGTAACGTACGATGGCTCAGTGCATCTGCGACACGGTTCAGGCTTCCTATTTGGTGCCTCAGTGCAAACGTGAACTTCTGCAAGTACGCCACCCACTTGGCATGTCGTCTACTCAGCTTGTGTTGGCCATTGATATACTTCAAGGCCTCATGATCAGTGATAAGAATAAACTCTCTCTGTACTAGGTAGTGACGCTAATGCTTCAGGGATTGAACTATGACATAAAACTCAAGACCATAGGTGGAATAATTCTTCTTTGATCCTGATAGCTTCTCACTGAAATAGTTATTGGGCGCCCCTCCTAACTCAGAACACCACCAATGCCAACCCCAGATGCATTACAGTTTACCTCAAAGACCTTTTCAAAATTTGGAAGTGTCAAAACTGGTGCCTCTGTCATCTTCTGCTTGACCAATTGAAAACTAGCCTTCGCCTCCTCGGACCACTGGAAATCACGTCCCTTGAGGCACTCTGTGATAGGAGCAATCAGAGTGCTGAAGTTTCTGATGAACCAACGGTAGAAGAATGCCAATCCATGGAAACTTCTGACATTGTATAAGGTCTTTGGTTTGGGCCACTCCAAGACCGCATCTATCTTTGGCTGATCTGCATGAACACCATCAATAGACACAACAAAACCAAGAAAAGTGACAGAAGTAGTGAAGAAAAAATATTTCTGATTGATGAATAGGCACTCCGTCCTCAACTTATCAAAAACAGCACGGAGGTGATCAAAATGTGACGCCCATGTCGGGCTATAAATGAGGATGTCGTCGAAGTAAACTACAACGAATTTCCCCATGAAAGGCCGTAAAACCTGATGCATAAATCTCATAAATGTGCTGGGCGCATTGGACAGTCCAAAATGCATGACCATCCACTCATACAACCCATGTTGCGTCTTAAACGTTGTCTTCCACTCATCTCCAGACCTTATTCTGATCTGGTGGTATCCGCTTTTATGGTCAATTTTTGAGAAGACCTTAGAACCCGACAGCTGGTCTAACATATCATCCAGGCGGGGAAATGAAAACCTGTATTTCACTGTAATCCTGTTGATTGCTCTGCTATCAGCACACATACGCCAAGAGCCATTTTTCTTCGACATTAGCAGAGCAGGAGCTGCACATGGACTCATACTCTCACGGATGCAGCCCCTCTCCAACAACTCTACCACCTGTCACTTCAACTCTTTAGATTCCCTTGGGACTGAGGCGATAAGCCGGTCGATTAGGTAAACTGGACCCCGGAAAAAGGTCGATCTGATGCTAAATATTAGGCGGCAGCCCAGGAGGAAGATCCTCTGGCATCAGGTCAGAAAACTCTGCTAGCAGCTGCTGCACCTCTGCTGGCAAATCTGGATTCACGTCTGCTGCACTATTTCCACAAGGTAGCAGAGCATAGATCACGTTTTCACGCTCAATCTCAACTAAAAACCTGGACTTAGAAAGCAGGTTAGTATTATTTGCTACCGGGGTAGGAGTGATTCCTTCCCGACGAGGTACCAACACAATCTTCTTCCATTTGATGCCAAGGGAATATGTATTTTTCCGCCCATCATGAATAACACTGCGATCATACTGCCAATGTCTGCCTAACAATACATGACAAGCATCCATAGACACAACATCACACCAAGCATTATCAAAATATTTCATGCCAATCGAAAAAGACACTAGACATCACCTTTATTCAGCCACGACAATTTGTACGGTTTGGGATGACGATCTGTTTTCAACTGCAATTTCTGGACACCCTCTTTAGACACTACGTTCTTATAACTGCCACTGTCAATGAGCATCTTGCAGACTTTATTTGCAACTGTGCAGGTCGTGTGGAAAATATTGCTACTCAATCAATCGTCTCCTGAATCGCCCTTGGAAGTCAGTAGACTCTTACGAACGACCAGAGTCTCATGGCCATCTCCATACAGCACATCTCCATCTTCATCATCGTCATACGCATGCTCTCCAAGCTCTTCAGTTTCGTCTATCACGTCTTCCTCAATCAGGAGATTGTTGCCCTTCTGACTAGCATACTTCCTACACTCAGTCGCTCTATGTTCATGTTCACCACATCTAAAACATCTAATATTTGAGTTAGAATTACCCTGCGGTGGCTGCTGGATAGGACGAGATTCTTAAGGACAAACTGGCCGACTGCTTTGATCACTTCTGATCATTGGCCTCCTGTTCTGCTGTTTTTCCACAACAAATTCACGCTGGTATGCTTCAGAAACTGTCCACAGCAAGTGAAGGCTGAGGACATCCTGCAGGGGCTGTCGTAACCCCCTCAAATATCGTGCCACCATCTGCTCCTCCGTTCCAGATAAGTCATTCCAAGTTATCAATTGATAGAACTCCTCCGTATAATCATCAACCGATCCCGTGCTTTGCTTCAACGAATGAAGTCGCTGAAACAAGGTTTGAGTGTAGCCGAAAGGAAGTGACCCTTCATCTTCTTTTTCATCCTCTCCCAATCAGTGATCTTGGCCTTTCCCTGCCTGTCTCGTGATCGCCTCAACTGCTCTCACCACGCAGATGCTCTGCCTTTGAGTTTGATGGCGACCAATTTCACTTTGACACGATCTGGAACTTCCTTATACTAAAAAATACGCTCTACTTCATTCAACCAATCGACGAATCCTTCGGCCTCCATGACGATCCTCCCAACCACGGTGCTCTCAGAATCGAGCATGTTTGTGATACGGGTTTTCGAAACTGGAATCTGAATCATGATCTTCCATCTCACGATCACCGAAATCCTGCGCCGTTAGACGCTGGGTTACTCTGCAACTTGTCTCTATAAATCCTCAATCATTACATCCTGAACGTTACGATCATGGTGTGGGGCTTCCTCGTTCGGAACCTGCCCGCGACGACCACGACCACGACCACCACCAGACATGAAAATTGATGAAATCTCACCCTAGGAAGATGCTGAAGCTCTGATACCAATTGACGCCAGACAGAATAGCGATTATTCTGCAGGCTAATTTCAACAGATAATTCACAGGGAAAACACAAGAGAATCGCCCAAAAATACAGAGAAAATGTTTAATTCAAATTATGCAAATCAAAAGTACCTCGAAAGTCAGTCCACAAGCCGCGCTTTATAGCTAAAATTCGCCATTATCAGAATTTTACCAAAAATAGCAAAATCTCAATAATCATGCTAAAATAAAATACGTAATAAAAGAAGTAATCTGAAAAAAAATCTGGCCCAAATCGGGTTCAGAATCACTTCCTAAACGATAAATGAAATATTACCTTAAAAGGAAAAAAAAATGCTAAAATTGTGGATTTGAAAGGGAAAACAATGGATTTTGACCTCAGAAAATATGTGCACCGGCCACGACGTGCGAGCCGAAAAGAGCTTTCCGAATTGGGTTCATATGTGCGGTTCTGATACCCGTAGCCAAAGTTATGGCCAAAATACCGAAACGCACCAAAAATTGCCCCAATTAGGCAAAGATCACGATTACCTGTCATCTTTGCGCTGATCTGCCAACTCAAAGTATCTCAGTGCCAACAACGTGCTATCTGACAACTCAACATCATCTGACTCGGATCCTCTTGCATCAATTATTATATCATCTTCAGTATCACCTTTGCATTTTTATCCCGAATTACCTCCACGCATGTCGTTCCAGTTGCTCTAACTTCACTACCACCTTCAATTTTCCAAAGGAACATTTTTCACTGATTGTGTCTTGTTTGTGCGTATTCTTAAGACCTACCTTTATCTTATCTACCATTATTCTTATGTGTTTGTGCTTATATACATATACTAGTGTATTGCCCGTGCCGTTTGCACGATAGACTTTAACATTGAGTTATATAGAAAATCTTATTTAAAAAAACATTAATACCCCATCATAACTCAAACTTTAAGATGTTAAGTGTTTACATAAATTTATATAGTCATTGTTGGGTATTCCATTCGTGCCTAACCACCATAAATAAATTAAAAAAAATGAACAATAACATCCAAATATATTGAGTATGGGAATTGAAACCCTGCTTTCTTATTGTGGATTGATTGAGCATGAGACATCTACTTCTCTTCTACGTCTTGATCTCTCCCACACTATTCAATGAACACGCTCGTTGATCCAATATCCAGTTCCAGAAAGCATGGTTTGTGTATGTTACTACTTCAGTTTGATTGGTGCGTAGGACGCCCTTAATAATCTAATAATACAAGATACTATCCTCCCAAAGTATGAGTAGTCTCTCTCATATTCTGATCCAACATAAAGGGATATTAGTCTTTTTTTCTCAGCAGTCCCTACTTGTCAACCTATAAACCACTTTTCCGAAAATGTATATCTTTCTTATTGTACAAAAGGTCTAGTTTCAAAGTTCCCCATTCATAGTTTACTATCATATTATTTCCAATAGTTTGTAAACCAATATCTAGACAGGTTACCTTGAGTATTTATTAGTAAATATATGAAGTTCACGTCGATGTGTACTGCAAAATCAGTTTGATGGGAAGCTCCTTTAATCAATGCCAACAAACCCTAGCATTGATGTCCTTAGAAATGTCCCAGGTATACAAGGACTGTACTACATTACACCATGGACTAAGGTGGGGATAATGCATCCTGCATTATTCTGTTCTATATAAGTTGAGACCTCTGACAAAAAAGTGTATGCCCATGGGAAAATGTTACTTGAGAAAAAAGACTTTGCACTCACTTTCCTTTACTTCATTTGTGCCATGATTTTTGGTTTCAGGTTGGACAGCAATCGAGGCCATTGACTCATTGATGCGCAAAGCTGGTTTCAATGGCACCATTACTGAGTCTCTCCGGAAGCGGATCACCCTGACTCGTTACCAAAGCACGCTCTACACAATGCATTACAGTGACTATGTCTCTTACGTTAAGAGAACCAGAGGGGAATCCCCCGTTATTAATGGACGCAAGGCCTAACGACAATTGATTGTTCCTTGCAGCTTTTGCTAAAGACTGAAAGCTGGTTTGGTTCAAAAGACTTGATTTAAGTTTAGTTGAACTGGGAAGGATCTGGAATGTTGGATCCGTCTTAGCTTAATTACTTCTGGAGTCTGTCTCCATTACTTCAATTCATTCGATTTGAAGAGAAAAGTAACAAGAAACAATTCGGAACAACTCTGTTAAGTGTAGTCTAATGTGTGTATTTAGATCTTGCAGCATTCTCTTTGAAAGCTGTATGTTTGTGAAACTTTAAATCATGTTACTTGATTCTCTCCATTGATGCCTTTTCAATCTGTCCTGAACAAAGGTAAGCAGTAGGAAGGCGTTCTCCCTATTGGCTTGTAAACATGATGATCTTCACAGTGGTAGTTTCAGGTTTCAGGATCTGCGTTTGGGCTTAGTTTCAGGTTTCAGGTTTCAGGATCTATGTTTGGGCTTAGTGATTTTATTGTCATTGTTAACTATCAACCCATCACTGTTGTGTAGTGGCGAAGTTGAGAGGGAGTTTAGGGTTTTCTGTTTAGAGTTTTCCGGTTGGAAAGTCTGCCGATTAGAGTTTTCCGATTAGTTTTTCCCGGTTGTCTGAATTTTGATTGTTAACAACTCGAACCGAATTCTATCAGTCTACCTCTTTATCAACTTTCAATCCACTTTCATTCGGTGCTCAACTCTTCTCTTCTCCTTGATTTATCTATTCATCAGTTCTTATCCTTCAGTTTTACCCTGATAATCCTTTGCAATTCCTTTTTTGAACCATGTGTCTTATACTTTTTCCTCTCCTTATTCCTCCCCGCTTCTTCCTCTTTCCACAATAATTCTCCTTTCCTTAGTTCCTATATTTGATTTTCTGATTCTCTATGTTTGTTGTGCAGGTTTCGGGCGTGATGCGGTGTCCATCTACTCTGTTTTCTCCTATTGAACCACACATTCTTACCACCATGAAACCCCAATTCTTATTTTCACATGCAAAACACACATCAAGTAAACAAGCTCTTATTAGGCAAAACTATGCTAACCAATCCCACAATCCAATTCCATATCAAGTTCAATCAAACCCTTCCCCATCCCACCCTCAGATTTCTACCATCCAAACCCATTTTTGCTTCCATGCCTTTAATCCCTTTGCTCCTTATTAATGAAGTAACATCATCTTCTGACTGGCCACCGGAGCTATCTCATCTCCTGGACCTTGGTTCTCCTTCACCCCAAGCCCCAATCAAACACAAATCTATTACAGCCATAAGCAACCACGCATATCATAGCTACGAGCTGATTCAAGGGCCAAAGACGATTCTTTATATGCACTCAGTTACTATGTTTGGCGGCAGAAACCCAAAAATGTACCCCATCGAGGCTCAGAAGATATCAACAAGTTTGGATAGTTTTGATGGTTTGGCCGGTTCCTCTTCTTCTCCGGAGAGCGGTATGCTTTTCACTGGCAGATCGGTGAAATCAGATAAAGATTCTGGAAACAAGGACATTGTTCTTCCTCAATGTAAACCAAATCTTGATCTGCAAATCTCTGAACCCAATTAGAGCAGCATCTTTGATGAGGTTATTCCTACCTGAAACCATTGGAATCGGATTTAGCTTTACCGACGTCGTCATGGGCATGGAAGTGCCTCCACCGTCGAGGAGCCATTTCGAGACCGGAATCATCGTCACGACAGGATTTATGGCTCCTTCCAGATCTGGGCAGGTGCTGCTAAATTCAATCTTCGCCTACTCTCCATTAAAGCCCCTGACGACCCAACGCCCAATTTAACGATAGTTATGATGTTAGTCATAACGGCTGTAACGACGGCAGTTACTGTTATGACGGTTGTTATAATGGCAGGTACTGTTATGACGGTAGTGAGGACGGCTGTTTAAGTTTCTAAAGGTTCTAATAGTTGTCAGGGAGTTACGGGTGTTAAGAACTGTCAGGGAAACAATGTTACCAATGCTTTTGAAAGCCGCTACATTTTCACACTCAAGAGCTTGGTTAATGGAAGTTTCAAAGGCACACAAGATGTCCAATTTAACAACAGTATTGAACATGGTGCTTAAGGCTGGTATGAGATCATTGTTCATGGTCGTTTTGAAGAAATTGGCGACAGTCATTATGAAGATTGTCTCTCTGATGGCTACAGGCACAACCATTTTGATGATGCTTAGCTTTACTTCAACTCATCTATATAAGGTTGCGGCGACCGCCTCTAAAGGGTTGCCTCTTTATTCATGATGCTCACATGGAACGCTCGAGACGTGGGGTTAGCCAAAGTGTTCTGGAACTTGAAGACCCTCTCCCAACAGTCCAATGTCGATGGTCTGAAACCAAATCCAATTCTTCCAAGATATACCGCTTACGCCGGAGACTGGCTTCACACATGGAGCATCAGTGCCTGCGCAAAGACTAGCTGGAGAACTTGCAGAGTTTTGGAAAGTAGGTATTCAACTTACCATTCTTTCTTCCTGTAAAAAATTATTTTAACTATATTTTTTATGATTATTTTACTACCTTTGCTTGGTTAGTTATTTTTGTTTATGGTGAACCGAATTTCGCCTCTCGAAAACTTTTCTGGAATTCAACCTCTACTTTGTTCAACCTTTACCAGGAATAATAATTGGATATTTAAATGTTATTAGTCAACTTGGTGAAAAAATGGGTGGTATTCGACCTTCTATTTCTAGTCTTAATCACCTAAGGAATTTTCTTGACACTCATCAAATGTCAGACTTCCCACTTAATGGCTCCCAATTCACCTGGAATAATAAAAGAAATGACAAGAATAGGGTCAAGGCAAAGATCAATCATATCATTGTCTCGACTGAATGGCTCGACCTACTCCCTTCTGCTTCTGCTTCTGCTCGGACATTCACACCTCCTTTTCGGATCATGGGGCAATTTCCTTTTAAGTTAATGTCTAACTTTAGTACCAACCCAAAACCGTTTAGATTCTTTCATATGTGGACTAGAGAACCTTCTTGCCGTCGGGTGATTCAATCTAACTGGGCTCCTAGGCAACACCTGTCTCCGACACACAATATCCATCTCAAGACCAAGAAGCTTAGTTATAGCCTTACTAGGTGGAATAAGAGAGATTTTAAGAATATTCAACATGACATCTCTGACACCCTCTCATCCTTGGACAAACTCCAGAACGAACCCCCTTCGCAGGACAATGCCAAAGCCATCTCCTTGTTAGAAGAGTATCTCACTGAACTTCAACTTCGAGAGGAGATGTTCTGATGTAACAAATTCGGCTCCTCCTGGCATAAAGTCGGTGACAAGAACACCACATTCTTTCACCTGACTACTCTGCTTCAGAGGAAGCGTAACCTGATTCTGCGTTTTAAAGATGACAATAATGTGTGGCATTGCACCTCGAATTCTGTGGGAGATACAATTAATGACTATTTCTCAAATATTTTCCAAACATCCAATCCGACTCCTGACCTAGTGATACATGCTCTTTTTAGCCCGATCATCTCGGAGGAGGATGATGCAGCTCTGCTGGCTATTCCCACTGCTGCAGATATACAGACAATTTTTTTCGAAATGGGCAATCACAAAGCGCCTGGCCCAAATGGGTTTCACGCTTTCTTCTTTCAATATTATTGGGATATTGTGAAAGCAGATGTCATAGAGGTTGTTACTCATTTCTTCACTTCCAAGCAATTAGATCCTAAGATGAATGAAACTTTAATTGCACTAATACCTGTGGGCAATCCTATCACACCAGATAAATTCCGCCGTATTGGCTTCTGTAATGTTATCTATAAAGTGATTTCCAAAATCCTCGCCAACCGTCTTAAACCTTTGCTTGATAACATTATTTCCCCTAACTAATGAGCTTTTCTCAAAGGTCGTTTGATAGTGGATGATGTCAGTCGTTCTCATGAAACGTTCTATCAAATGAAACATTTTTGTAAGAAAAAAAAGGTTGGATAGCGATCAAAATCGATATGGCCAAAGCGTATGACAGGGTTGAATGGTCTTTTTTAACTCAAGTGCTTAAGCAATTTGGTTTTGCAGAATGATGGATTGATATGATCAATCAATGTGTTTCAACTACCTCTCTCCAAGTCCTTCTCAATGGTTCCCCTACCTCTTATCAAGCTTCTAGAGGCATCCGCCAAGGCGACCCCTCTCTCCGTACCTTTTCCTATTGGTAGCTGAAGCGCTCTCACGCCTTCTCAATAAGGCCGAAACAGAAGGTAAACTTCAAGGTATCAAAATTCGGAGACATACTCCTTTGCTCAGTCATCTGTTCTATGCGGATGATCTGATGCTTTTCTGCAGAGCCTCCTTAGCTGAAGCTCATTCAGTTAGAGATATTCTACAACAATATTGTTTGGCGTCTGGTCAAAGAGCCAATTATGACAAATCTCCTGTCTATTATAGTTCCAACGTGCAACCTAAACATGCTAAAATGATTAGTAGGATCTTTGGCACTAGGAGCTATAATCCCAAAGACAAGTATCTTGGCTCTCTTATTCTGTTTTCCAAAAAGTAAGCTAAGGACTTCAAATTTTTTATTGACAAAGTCAATGCTAAACTCTCTTCTTGGAAAGCCAAAATCATATCTCAAGTGGGTCAAACTGTGATGATTAAATTGGTCCTCAATTCGATCTCCATTTACATTATGCAAACTTTCCTGCTGCCTTGCTCCGTCTCAACCAAATTGGACCACTTGGCTAGGGATTTTTGGTGGAATGGGGTGACAGATAGTAATGCCAAACATTTTTGTACTTGGGATCGGGTTTGTCTGCCCCGTACTCTCGGAGGTCTTAATATTTCCCTTTGTAGGAACATAAATCTTGCCTAATTGACCAAAAACATTTGGAATGCCCTTTCCTATCCTCAACACCATAAAACTTGCCAATTCAAAACGCTCTATTTTCGAAATAAGAGTCTTTTCTAGTTAGAAAAATCCCCCTCCTTGGCGTCCTTCGCTTGGAGGGGAACCTAACAGCCCTTCTCAAAATGAAGCACTTTTTAATATGGCAACTTATGTGGGTAATCAAATCAACTAATGAAGCGCTTTTTTTGAACTACTGGGTCAAACCAGATATTGTTCTTGCGGATTATGTCTCTACTGATCCCAGTCTTTCTCGTGGTATCCAAGACCTTTGGACCTCTATTCCCGGAGGATAAATCCATTGGAATTTGGATCTTATCCACTCTTTTCTTCGGGTCCGGTGGCTAGGGATATTCATGACATTTTAATTTTTCCCACTAGCAACTCGGACAAACTTCTCTGAACTTTTAACAAAAAGGGCTTTCCTCGGTCAAAAGTATAACACGGGCTTTCACAATGGGTTCTTTGGAAAACATTACTTCCATTCTCCCCTCCCTCTTTTAGCCCAAAACTGTTGCAATCCATCTGGAAAATCAATGCCCCTCCAAGTGCTCAATTTCTCCTTTGGAAGATTAGTTAGAATTTTCTTCCCACGAGGGCCAATTTAGTTAGGATCCATATCCCCATTAAGTGCAGCTGCAACTTTTTTCATGCCCAGCAGGAAGATGTTCTCCATGTTTTCTTCTTTTGCCTTATAATCTCCCGATTCTGACTGCTTTCTCCTCTCCCTATTAATTGGGCTCCACTTTAATTCTGTTCTGAAATTTTTTGAATTCATATGGGACTCTACCAAAGCTCATGTAATGAATTCTGATGAGATTTTGTCCCAGTTTACTGCCATTCTGGTGACGATTTGGTATTTGCATAATCAAACTATTTTTAACAATACCAAAGTTTCCCCAATGAGGTTTGTTTCCCATTGTAATAATCTTTGGAAGTCTTGGTCCAAACAATGGTTCCTTACTAGATCGGATTCTACCAAACCCCATTTTCCATCAATCCCACAAATTCTTGACATAGCCATTACAAATAGACAACTTTCGACCCGCTATTCTATCACACTGAACCTAGCATCCGCGGTCCCTTTTCCGAGTCCTAGATTTCCACCTTCACAGCTGGTCCAAGACTTGATTCACTCAGCTCGCACTCATAGGCTCAATCACAAAGCAAACCACGCCCATCCACTTCCGCTCAACCTTGATACAGATACAATCATTGTCATATTTGATGCTTGCTTTTTTTAGTCTACCAAGCAGAGAGGTGTGGAAGTTTCAGCGATCGACTTAGCAGGGAATGTTCTGGCTTCTGTGGCCTGTCAGATAGACGACAAAGTTTTAGATAGCACAATGACGGAAAGATATGCGGTGGAAGCGGCCTTGTTAATCATTTAGGCTCAGAGATGGAGGAACAAACTTCTTTTTGGAGACTCGGTGACCTTGCTTGACCTCATACAGGATGGCGATACTCAACCATAGTCTACTATGCATTGGGTCTGGCGCCCTCTTATATGTAATATTAAACGACTGCTTCTTATGCTTCCTTGTTGGCATTGTAGATATATATTTAGAGACCTTAATGGTAAGGCTCATTGCTTGGCATCAGATGCCGGCAAAGTTGGTTGTAATAGCTAGTAATGTTTAATATATTGTCTAAGGCTTTTAACAAAAAAAAATAAAAATTATGGTACTGGCGCTGAAGGTATTTTCAAACTTTAAAATTGTGGGGTTTTTAATCACCTGACTGTTTTTGGGAAATAGAGAGAACTACAGAAGCAAGAGGACACTTGAGCCCAAGTAGAAGAAGCAACGGAGCACATTTATTTCCCCCATAATAAATGAAACACATAAAGGGAATGAAATGTAATGATTTTAAGCCTTGCAAACATTGTTACTATGTACATGTGACTGTTTTTCCACTACTCATGGGAATCCAAATCCGAGGAACGGTCTCATAATCGAATTCACAAAAACAGTTTTAATTTCCATTTCTATTTTTCATGCAACTCAACAGACCCCAAGTATAAGAAGCAACCCAGCACATTTATTTCCCCATAATAAATCAAACACATAAATGGGAATGAAATATAATGATTTTAAGCCGAACAGACACAGTCACTATGCATATGGGACAAGTACTCGGGAGGGTTGATTCTAATAAAAGCCAAACCAAATGCAAACCCAACTCAAATGTTAAACCACTAAACCCAAGTCGGGGACGACTGTGCTTGATTGATGCCTGACACAGTTGGGCTAGGTCAAAATGTTACGGTCCTAAGCTATATCATCATTCATCAAGCATTTTCACTCACTATTATGTAGGAAGGTTGGAACATGAGACTGAAATGTCAGAATGAGAGAGAACTCCAATGCCATAACCTTTGTCGGGCTAGTCAGATTGAAAAATCTGAGCCCATGCCCAAATGCAAGAAATGGAATGTGTTAATCCAAGCCCTATAGTGCGGACTTTTACATGAACGACACGTCTTCGTGAGAGAGAGAGAACAAAGAGTCATCCGCCTTCAAGAGCCTAGACCAGAAGATACATCCACTTCGCACTTAGTTCTTCTGGCGAAGCCTTGCATGCTAAGCAAACCAAACCACGGACCAACAAATTTAGGGGTTCAGGTTCGTTCGATCTCTCCTTATCGTTCTCAATCTTCCTTACTTTCTTCGCCTTCAATTCGAATCTTTAACTTCATTTTGTATCGATCGAGTGAATCACTTCCGCTGATGGAGAATTTGAATTCTTGACGAAGGAATCATTTCTTATCTTCAACACAGAGTTTTCAATTTCCGATCTGAATTTAGTCGACTTCTTCCCTTATTCTTTCGTATTCGCCAATGAAATTTCTTGTTCTTGGTGTTAATTTGGTTTCTTTCATGTCTGATTCTTGATAATTAAGGTTTAGTGTTTCTTGTTCTCCACGATGAAATCAAGAATTGTTTGCATGAGAAAACTCTGCGGTGGTTGGTGGCAAGGATTGTGATTTTTTCTAGATAATTTGGGTAAGTTGATTTTAATAAATATTTCGGTGTTTTTTTTTTTAAAGTGGGACTTCTAATTGGAGTTAGAAGTTTTTAACAAGCTTCTAAATGTATTGTTTGTTAGAATGTTTTTAGGTGCTTAATTAAAATTTTCTCCACTTGTTTTCTCTCCTTCAAATATCATTGAGATCATTTTTCATGACTACCAGAAATCACCCTATATCCGAGGAAGAGAAAGAGGAATAGGAGGAAAAAGAGGAGGAGGGGAGGCCAAGGAAGGTGGTGGCGACAGTGGCGGCATTGCTCGTACGATAAAGAGGAGGTGGAAAAAAGAGAGGATGGTTGGTAGAGGAGAGGGGTAGTAGTAATCATTATGAATTTAGTGTGAGGTTATTATTGGAATAAATTTTCATTAAACACTCAGTGCTAAGTGATTAACACCTTCAAGGTGTTTACTCCAATCATAACTTGAACTTTTGATCAGAAGTAAAAACAAACATTCATTTTAAACTCTTTTTAAAGGGACTCACTTCTTATTAAGACTTCCGAGTCCATTCAGAACAAAAAACAAACACCCTCTTCTGTGTATAAAATTTCAGTTGTAATTTTGAAATTATTAATATAAACATTTTAAACTCTTAGATACAACATAAAGAGTCCCATAAGACTCGTAGTCTCATACAACTTACATATTGCATAAGAATCACTTATATAACAAAATTTTAAAACTAACTAATGTTATAAGTTATAACGAGTTAAAATGTATCGAAATTGAGATTGACCTAACAAAAGAAATAAATATTTCGAATTTGAAAGAAATTCGATAAATTGAGAAAAAGAAATATTTCATGAAATTTCGTCTTTTTCGAGAAATCACATTCCTTGGTTGGTGGTTACTTCAGGTAGGGGGTTTGTAGCCAACCTTCTTTACTTTGTTGTCTATCTTGTTTTCTTCAATTATCACGATTTCCAAAGGTTTTATGGAACTTGTAGATAAATGTTCATTCTTTGTGACTATAAGCTTGAAGTTCCTTGTATTGGAGAATGGATATGGTTTAAACACTTAAATCATCCACCTCTAAATGACCCTGCGCCAAGAGACTCAAGAACATAAGGTAAAGTGTTTCCCTTGTGCTGCATTGGTTGGAATAGTATCGATTGGAGATTTGTAAAATTCATTGTCCAAGGACTCAGTCTTTCTCTTTTGGGTGTTTCGCGATCTTAGCATTAATTCCAAGAAGGTATGACAAGTTTAGGTTACAATTTCTTTACCAGGTAGAAATAGACATATTGCTCAATTTGGCATGACAATGGTTTAGGTAATAGTTTCCTGACTGACTGTATTATTTGTGCAGAGTAAGGATAATGAGAGCATACTCATCTTATATACAAGATACTGATAATGAAAGCATACTCGTCTAATACACAAGATACTAATAATTGGTAATAGAGCAACAGTAATTGAGCAAGTGTGCAACCACTTAAGAGCATAGAGTGGATATGGATTCACACAATGCAATTAATGCCACATGATTAACTCTTGAAAATGATATTGAAAATGAAGTAAAGATGTCCAACTTTGTATTGTGGATTCTCATGAAATCTTATCCTGTCTTTTGACTAAATCTTTTTTTGATAAATGTAGAAATATGATTTTTGTAGATTTTGTTACGGTAAAGAACTGTTGGCTACTCTGCTGGATCTAATACATCCGAAGTGGTACCTGAGCCATGAGTCAGAAAGGCTTAATCTATAGTTTTGTTGCGAGGGGAACTGTTGTGCTGGCAGAGCACACATCGTTTGCTGGGAACTTTAGTACGATTGCAGTACAGTGCCTGCAGAAACTTTCATCTAATAGCAACAAGTACACTTACTCATGTGATGGCTACACATTTAACTTCCTCCTCGACAGTGGATTTGGTATAGCTACTTGGATTTCAAATTGGTTTGCCTTTTGTTTTTAACATTCTAGGCACTCTTTGTTCAATTAGAAAGTTTCTGGTCCTGCAGTTTTTCTAGCTGTGGCTGATGAAGCAGTTGGGCGGAGTATTCCTTTTGTATTCCTTGACAGAGTGAAGGATGACTTTAAACAGCGGTATGGTGCAAGTATTGGTAACGAGGGTCTTCACCCTCTGGCAGACGAAGATGAAGACGATTTGTTTGAGGACAGATTTAGTATTGCTTACAATCTTGACCGGGAATTTGGGTATGTAGAACCAGTTACCTTTTGCATTTTGTGGTTTTTTCTTTTCTGTGACTATGGTGTGAACCTGTGACAATGCACTATCTTGTGGAAATGCACTATTTTGAAACAGGCCAATTCTTAAGGAGCACATGCAATACTGCACAAATCATCCAGAAGAGATGGGTAAGCTATCCAAACTAAGGGCACAAATTACAGAGGTCAAGGGGATAATGATGGACAACATTGAGAAGGTACATGTTTCTTCTGTTGCGCTTTAGCCTCTTTTTTCTCTGTCCTTTCAGTGTTCATCTCCAAACTCATGTTTCATTTTTAGGAGATAGGATCATGTTATGCAGGGAATCAATTTCACCATCCGACTCTTTTGGTTTGCACATTTTACATTACATCTAATGTAGTCGATGCAGGTTCCACCGCTCAACTACTTCTTGCAATTTGTAAGCACAAAGCATGTGAAGGATAAAATAAAAAAGAAACTGATAAGCAATGTTTATGTGGCTCTGACTTTAGAGACCGTTGTCCATGGAGAGTAACAAACTTTTGCTCCCACAATATATTTAAAGAAGAATTAGATTAGAGAAAAAGGAAATCAGATATTGGGTATATGAAGTATGTGAAGAATTTCGAATTTCTCAATCAATGCAAATCACATCTAAGAATATATGCGGGCTGAGATTGTCGTTCCAAATTAAAATTTATCTTTGAGTAAAATATATGAAAACTTTGAGATTCACGCCATGGTTGAATGGGGAAGGATGGAGACCTTAGCCATAATAAACGGGAAATTGTATACAGTATCTGACAAACATTGATGGCTTCTGAAGAAATCTCTAGTAATCTAGATCTTTTTTTTTCTTTATGATGTGGGATGAATCTCAATTTTCTCAGTGATGGAGACCTAAGCCATATCATGATGCTCACCTAAAATATGAACTTCTTCCCATTCTGCTTTATTTCTTACCTTGCTTATTTTGTCTATGTTGTGACTTGTGAGCAAACTTTCCTGATCACAGTTTTGGCATTCGTACAACAATTTCAAACTTCCAAGTTGGACGTTGGATAGGTGCTATAGTTCAAGGGTGAAAGTGTAAATAAATGTTTACATCAATTTCAAGCTTTCAGGTTGGACATTTGATAGGTGATATGGTGCAAGGCTGCGAGCGTATATAAATTTTGTATAGACATGAGTTTATAGGGTTGCAGTCACTTCTACAGTAGTTTGTCATTGAGCTTTAAAAATAAGCCCCAAGCATGATATTAGAAGCCAAGTGTATGCCCATACCAGCTAGCTTAGCTGGGCAGAATTGTGGTGGTTGGTGTCACAGTTAGGGGGGTTCGAATCCTGCCATTCTGCGATCCAAAAAAGCTCTGATTGCCTTTTATAACATGTATAAATAAATAACCAACTGTACGCCACCTTGTATAGAAACAAAAAAGTACAAGAATTCTCGCCTCCCGTTTGGATTCATTGTATAGGTGGTTTAGCTTCAAATTCCCAAGAAATGTGACATCTATGGAATAAAGAAATGCGTATCTTTGTTTGGATTGAAATCCTCTTGTAGTGCATGTTTTTCTTTACTAATGGGAAGGCAATGTAACATCCTATCAAGGACATGTATCTGAAGACAGAAGTGACCCTTTCTGTGCCAGATACAGGGTGCTCTTTCCTTCATGCCCTGCATGTGGTGTGTCAATTCTTTCCCCTATAAAGGACAGGGCTTAAAATTCTGTATTAACTTCTAGATGAACATAAAGCCAATGGATAATGTCCCTCTTTGGTTTTTTGCCTTGGTGAAATGCCACTGGCTTGAAATTCGGCTCATAAGGGCAAATCTGGTGGTTCCATTGGGCTTAAAAGTTAAAAATGCTCCTTGATGTGTAAAGAATATTGTATCAATCCCAAGAGTTTGTTTCATCAACGTTCTTTACACATGTATTCTTCACATCTAAGGGTCATAACACTATATGTGAAATCATGCAAGAGGACTATGTCACCCTTTTACAGTGTCCTCACTATATTCTTGTTGAGGTTGCATGCTGTCATTATCATTTGGTTTAGAAGATACACTGGGATGAAACGTAGATTTCGGTATCAGTCACGTGAATGAGAATTACAAAATTACCATTTCCCTATTTGTGCTGCACGATTCTGTTTTTTCTATCATTGCATGTGGTTTTTGACGAATGACTTCAGTCTTCAAGCGAAGGTAAAGGTTCTCCATCCATACATTTTACGATTGCTTTGGTGCAACCATGGAAGTTTTATGTTGCTTTGTTTTCCATCAAAATATGTGCTGTGTTTCTTTTTTGTCAAGCCTTGGCAAAGTTTTCAGCAAACTCTTTATCTGATGGATCCTTGGATTTTTCTATTTCAGGTTCTGGATCGTGGGGAGAAAATTGAACTTCTGGTGGATAAAACAGAGAATCTTCAGTTCCAGGTTTGTTCGTCTCTTTTAATGGATGCTTATCTCTTGTGATGTTCAAGCGTGGAAAATTCACTTCTTAGTTATTAGTTGAAATTCTAGCTGACAAAATTAGCCATAGGAAGTGTATTTAACGGAACCAGCTACTTTTTTTTTCTTCTTTTTCATGTCACCACCGTTTGGTGGAAATCTAAAAGTGCATAAAACCAAATTACCCATATAGTGAAACGAACAAAAAATTGAACAACCAAAATGGGTATTTTTTTTATTTTTATTTTTTTGTTGTTTACTGTGGTTACAAAGTGATATTCTATAACATAAAAATATGTTGTCCTCTTCAGGCGGACAGCTTTCAGAGACAGGGCAGGCAACTTCGACGGAGGATGTGGCTGCAGAACCTCAGATTGAAATTGATGGTTGGTGGGGGTATGCTTGCTGTCATCATTATACTGTGGTTGATGGTTTGCAAAGGGTTCAAATGTTGATGTTGGTAAGCAAGAGAGATGATTACTACTGCTAGCTTTTGTTTTCTTCTTTTGTGTATACAAGGTAACAAAATCCTGCACATTTAAAGACCCAATGCTTCTACATTTCAGGAGAATACTGTACCCTAATTAACTGTTTGTCGTGCTTTTATTTGCTCACACGTATGTTCTTCCTCCGGTATTTGCCTATGTGGGAGGAGTGTGAAGTTTTAAGGGACATAGACACTGTATTTGATATGTAAATTTGATACTTTCTTTAGTTGGGGCTGTAGAACTATGTTGTGTATTTTCAAGAATGAGAATCGAGTTATTGCAATGTGATTTGTTCTGTTGCTCTCTACAGTGATTTGTGGAGGAAATTGGGATCATATCCATATCAGTTTTTGTTAAACCAATCAGATATTATAAAATTTTATTTTATTGGCCTTGTATAAATACTTTACAAATGAGTTTTCAATTGTTCACAGCAAATCTTGGGAACAATTCTGAACTTGCAGTTTTGAATATTCAATTGAAATCTTTGTTTTGCTTTTAGATAATTCATTTTGACAAAAATATATTCTTCTTCCTTGCTTTTCCTGAAAAACTTCTCTTCAAGAATTTTGATGTGCCATTGGTGTTCAAAAAGTATTTTGGTCACAAATATGCTTGGTGTAACTAATAAAGAAGTTAGCAACAAAAAAGATTTTGTTGCAGAATTGGGTAAGGAACAGAAGTTAAACTTTTTTTCAGTCTTGTATCAACATAACGACATTTAATTGCATGATGAAGCAATGTATGTTTGCGCTACAGTTTTGTTCTTCTTTCAATGACGCAGTTCTTTGTTTGAGAAGATCCCTACACGCTATCCAACAGTTATGTTAACCAAGTCGGGCATTATCAAAATTATGTTGAATTTCTGTGCTCGAATAAACAAAAGATGGATACGTCGACAGAAGTCATGTCTAAGGTGTGAAGAAGTATGGAGCAGAATAGGACTGGTAATGAAGTCGGTAGCGACCTGGATTCATCTGCTCAATTATGTTCGTATTTAGGTAAATATCAAAATTGATTTTTATTTCTTGCGTTTTATGCTTAGGGTTTTGGTATGGCAATGGTTTGAGTCAAAGCATTTCCCTGCTTTTTACCCAGAGCATCCCATAGGAGAGAGTTCATTTGTCCACGGTTTTGTCATAGGGCATCAAAGTTGACCCAAAAAGGGGAAGATTTTGTTCGTTTGGACACTTTAGTCAAGACCACAAATTTAATCAAAACTGTAAGAAAAGAGCTCCTTCTCAAATGTCGAGTGCCTTCTATGATATTTACCTGCCCCAGAAAATTGGAATTGGTAGATTTTGTTAGTTTGCTTGCTTTTTTAAATAATTGCTCTGGGTGCCTTTTGTGATCCCACAGTTCCCACCTTACCTTTGAGAAGGTGCCCAACAATAGACTGACTACAACTCTTCTATCCATTTACTTGGAAGAAAATTTGTTAGATGGGTTTTGAAAAAAAATTAAGGTCGACTGTGGATACCCTAAGAGTTATTCGTAAGAAACTGCATTGTGAAAAAGAGTCGATCCTTAAATTCTTATTCTTCTTAGTTAAGAATTGTACTCATAATTTTTCCAGGAAGATGCTGATACTCAAGGATTTGTTAATCCATGACAGAAAAAGCATCTATCTGCAAGTTGTTGGAGTGGCTTACATAGACACTTTTGATGTAAAACTTCATAAGGTTCTAATAGGTGACCGTTTAAAACTTATTTACTTTTAACTTTTTATAATTATCCAATATTTATTTGGACTGTGCATGCGCCACATTCTGCATGATTATCAGCATGTTTGCCATGTTACTGAAGATTCCTTTTGTTCATAATTCGACTCCGGTGAACGGAAACTGGAAGGAAAAGTGGGAAAGAATTCCGTTCTGTTTTATTGCTCAAACTATTATGGCAGGCCATTAAATCAGAGTTTGAAAGATTTTCACCTTTAATTTCATGTTTATTTCCAATATCCTTCAATCTGACAAGCTTAATTAGCCCCATTAAAGACTGAAAAATTCATCAAATAAAGAACCGGGTGTATAGAGTTCACACAATGTAAAACACAAACCAGAGTAGATTGACAACTTTTGGAACAAAAACTGAAGATTATTGTTTATTTCACATCTGATCAACTTCTATATGATCATTACATATGGCCATTATTGCCCATTGGAGGGGCAGGGAGAGGGCGGCTGCCTCCCCCTCAACTTTCAAAATAGTTTTAAGTATATATCTAGCATTTTCAAAAAAATAATAATATATAAAGCAAAATTAGGTCATTAAAACCATTTATAAAAGTTTTACCATAAATGCCTCTTTTGCCTAGTGGTTGGTTATTTAACCTTATACGAATTGATCTAAGTTTGATCTTGTTGGAGAGATAGATTTTTTGGTATATTTCATTGCGTCTCAATAATGCCATTGATATTTCTATTCTCTCTAGGGTGTGTTTGGTTACTCAATGGAATGGGCTTGACCATTGTAATGGTAATAACCATTACAATGGTTTACGTCATTTCTTTGTTTGATTGGGTATAAAAATAGCGTAATAGGAATGACCATTATAAATTTCATTTTAATGGGCATTCCTTCTCAAAACCCTATGGATTGCCCATTGTAATGTTCAACACTTCATTTGTCTTATTTGACCTCTTTATCTAACATAAATGCCTCATTATCCATCATAGATCCAAAATCCATGATTGATAAATGAGGGCATAAGGGCATAATGGTAAAGACAAATCATTCTCATTCCCATTTTCATTCTCATTCTCATTCCCAATCCATTGAGTAACCAAACATAGTAATATTCCAATTTCCTTTCTCATTCTCATTCCATTGAGTAACCAAACATGGCTTAATTGTTACCTTTCTATGATTTTTAATGCATTTCCATATTTAATTAATTGAAAGCATAAAAAAAAATTGTTTGTTTGTAGGTGCCATAAAACCAAAAAAAAAAAAAAAAAATTATAAACCCACAACAAAAAATATACTTGAAATAAATATAATAAAATAATAACTATAAAACTCAATGAAAATATATACCCATATCATACAAAATTTGAGGGTTAGATTGTCTCGTAAAATCCATTTTTCTCTATAAAATTGTATTGGGATCTTATTAAGTTCGAGCATTTCATATTTTTTCAGTTTAAACTTACATTTTTATTATATTTTAATTATGTATTCTAGTTATTACACTCATTTGTCTATGCTATGATTGTCGACGAAGCGACCTTATGGCTTAAAATATGACTATAGGGTTTAATTGGTATATACAATGCACTTCTACATTTTTTATAGTTGTATTTATTAAATAAATGCACGGTGCTAAATTACAATTAATATTTTCTAATTTGTATGTCTATTTTGTACATGTTATTTGGAGCTTGTTATTAAATTATCAACCTAGGGCTGGAAAAATTATTGGCTTCACTTTGAATAATAATAATTATTATCAATCAATAATCTTTTGCCATTTTACCCTCTCTTTAACTAAATTCCTGGGTCTGCCACTACCTACAACCGCTTCTCCTTCTATGTCATCGTGGGCCATGACTTTCTTCGTAACAAGCCTTCCTTGGAACTGAAATTTCTCCAAGACGAAGATTGGCTTCCCACCAGAACTTATTGGTGGAGGAAGACTTTTCTCACTTTCCTTTGAGCAATCACTAGTTTTCTTGGCCGGTGCATGCTTCACGGTTGATCCCTCTTGGTTCTCATTGACTCGAGATCCATCCTTCTTGTTCTCAAACTGTGGGGAAGAGATGAAGTTTCCCCTTCAAATGATCTTCACAAGACACAAAATGGAGAATGGTAAGAAATATGGGGAGAGTGAAGGGCAGGCACTTAAGGAGGAGAAAAAGTTGTAGACGTGGGTAATGTGGTGACAACACAGTGCATTACGCAGGCGTTTGACAGTGCAGTGGCTGTAGCTTTGCAGTGTTTCTCCCTCTGTTCATATCCAAATGCGTGTAGTTAACTCTTCAGAAAATCTACTTCAAGTCAAGTCAATGCTAATGTAATCATTTCTTTCCAAGTAAAAATGGGTGCTGCACTAATAGAAACTGTGAAAGCTTGTATACTCAAATTTTTATAATACAAACTTTTAATATGGGGTTCACGAATCTGTTTTGGAAATAACTTTAATTTCCTGACCAACTAAAAACTCTCATCTCAATCTTCAATCTGAAGTGATATCACCAAAAGGACCACACCTTTGGAAAAATGCCTTTATAGTTCACTACCCCTTTTTTACTTGAAAAGATATAATTATAGACCAAATTAACTTGGGCTGAATCAGATTTTGTGAACTGTTACATATGCTGCGTTTGATAAAAGAAAGAGGAATGCATTGGCAAACCACGCGACTAGTGTCAAAGACTACTTGCATGTAACCCTTGTGGACGCCCTTCTTCATCTCCGATCTCTCCTACTCCACCTTAAATACTTTTTCCTTTCCTCTCATGCCTCTCCATATCTTTTTTCCTCACATCGACAATGGATCCAAATGTCATGACTGAAGGCTGAAGGGATGGGAGAAGCAGTGTCAATGACGAAGGATCTTATGTCATGGAGGTTTTTGGTGAGGCTTATTATCAACTGGGAAGGCCATTAAATCATCAATTTTAGAAAGCCTTTAATTTCATTTACTATATATATATATATATATATTTAGTTTTTCTTAATGATATACTAAGTAAATTTGTTAGATGGGCTTCTAAAAAACATGTTGGTTGACTGTGGATCCATCAGAGTTATTTGTAACAAGTTACAATGTGAAAGAGTTTTTAAATTCTTGTTTCATCTTAAAATTGTGAAGCTCAAGAAATGTACTTGTAATTTTTTTTCAGGAAGATGGTGATACTCAAGAATTTGTTCCCCCATGACAGAAAAGTGTCTCTGCTAGTTGTTGGAGTTGCTTCCATAGACCCTTTTAATGTTCATAAGGTTCTAGTAGCTAACCATTAAAACTTATTTACTTCAGTATTAATTTTTTATGATTAATAATCCGATATTATTTGGTCTGTGGATGCACCACGTTCAGCATGATTACCTGTATGTTTGCCACGTTACTGAAGTTCTTTTGTAGTTCATAATTTGGCTCCCATGGATGGAACTGGAAGGAAAATGGGAAATAATTTAATAGTTGTGAGGATGGTAGCATTTGATTCATGTGTTTTATTGCTCAAACTATTACGGCAGGCATTTAAATCAAGTTTTCTTCAAGATTCGTCACCTTTAATTTCATGTTTATTTCAAGTTTCCTTCCAGGTTTTGATGAGTTAATCAACTACAGAACCAGGAAGCTGAAAATTTTGCTGTGCTTCAATTTGATCATCTACATGATCGTTAAATATATGACCATCGATCATTGACATCTACATGATCATTAAATATATGGCCATTGACTTAGCTTCACCATCGACCGCTCATAGGGATTTCAGATCCTATTGCTTCATCTTCTTCTTTGTCATCATTGGCCATGACTTTCTTGATAACAAGCTTTCTTTTGAAATGAAACTTCCTCAAGACAGACAGGTTCCTCAAGACAGACAGGTTTCCCATCAGAACTTAGGGACATCTTGGATGGAGGAAAGCCATTCTTGCTTGTCTTTGAGATGTTCTACTCACCACTTTTGGTGGCTGGTCCTTCACAATATTCTTTCCTCCTGGTTCTCACCGGCTCAAGAACCATTGTTCTTGTTCTCGGGTTGTGAAACAAAGAGTGGGGAAGATATGACGAGGTTTCTCCTTCAAATGAAAGCTCACTCGAGAAAGAAAATGGAAAATGGTAAGAGATACAAGGAAAGTGAAGGGGAGGAGAAAGAGAGATGAAAATAGGGTTGTCAATGGACTGGGTTTTATTCAAAAATTCATCCATTGAAAAAAAAATTGGATTTGGATTTCATTGTCTCGGATTTAGATTTCAAAACTTAATATAAAATTCTTATTGGATTGGATGAATCCAGTCCAATAATAATATGAATTCTATAAGTATTATAAAATAATGATTTTATAAATATTGTATGTATTATTTAGAAAAAAAAGGGCTTTCGGCCATTTCATCTCTTTATTTAGTTATTATAAAGGAATTTTTTTTTTTAAAAAGTTTGTTCAATCAGATTCATAGTGGCTTTCGGATTTGAGCATATTAAATGAATTTGGATTGTAATATTTGATAGAGCTTTGCTAAATGTCGAGGGATTGAGCGAGGAAACCAGCGAGGGAAATGAGGTGGAGGGGGTGGAAACCGTCCACCCCGCTCGAGATGTGCGAGCGAAAAGTCAACGCTCACATCTCGAGGGGGGTGGACGGTTTCCACCCCCTCCACCTCATTTCCCTCGCTGGTTTCCTCGCTCAATCCCTCGACATTTAGAATTTCTGTATTTGATAATTTTTCAGATTGCCTATAGATTTGGATTTACTTAGTTTTTTTTGGATTAGATATGAATTTCTAACAATCTTACTCGAATCAAATCCATTGAGAGTCCTCGATGATAGTTGCAGAAGTGGGTATAGCCGTATGGGTCCTTACATGCAACGATGGTGGTGACAATACATTGCATTGCGCATGCGTTTGAGTGCACTGTCACTGTAGCTCTGCAACAATTTTCCCTCTGTACATAAACCTGTTAGAAGATTTATTGTTTTCTATGTAGAGAAGGTTATAAAAAGGATGAATTGATATGCTAATGTATTTGGTAATCTACTCAACATCTCTATGGTATATTTTGTTCAAATGCTTACTTAACACAGTGTGTTCTCACCGATACTCGCAACTGCTATATCCAATGACTTACGCTATACCTACTTCAATTTCCATCTCTCTTTCTCCTTCTCGTGTACCTTTTACTTTCCCTCGTCTTTTGTCATTCTCCATTCTCTCTCGAGTGAACTTCATTTGAAGGAGAGACTTAGGGTGTGTTTGGTTGCATGGAATTCTATGTCACTACATTTTAGGCTAAATTGATATATCACTTCACATCCACCATTTGGTTTTGTAATCAATGGTGGGAATGAAAGTCCCATGAACATGAGAATCACATGCCTTGGGAGGGCCAAGGAGTGGGATTCCCATGTTCATGGGACTTCCATTCCCACCATTGATCACAAAATCAAATGGTGGATGTGGAGTGATCTATCAATTTAGCCTAAAATATAGTGGTCCCCTCATGGATTCCCATGACATAGAATTCCATGCAACCAAACACACCCTTAGTGTCTTCCCTATATATAACTCCACAACTTGAGAACAAGGGCGATGGTTATCAAGTCAATGAGAACCAAGGGAAGAGTGTTGAAGCATGCATTGTCCAAGGAAACTGGTGATTGCATCACATCAAAGACAAATGGGAAACTTGTCATCATGTTGAAGAAATTTTACTTCAAAAGAAGGATTGTTCTCAAGACAGTTATGGCCAATGATGCCATAGAAAAAGGTGAATATGAAGAAGAATCTGAGAGCTCTCAAATGGGCATTAGTGAAGTCAATGGCCATATGTAATGATCTTGTAGATGACGATCTGATGTGAAATAAACAATAATCTTTAAAAAAAATTTCGAAAACTTGCCAATCTCCATCTATATGATCATTACCTTCTTCATCACCAACCATTACTTGTTTGTAACAACCCTTCTTTTAATTGAAACTTCTTCAAGACAAATATAGGGCCTTCATTTAGAACGCAAAGAACTCATCAGAGGAAGAGAATGCTTCTCGCTTGTCTTTGAGATTTTACACTCACCAATTTTCTTAGTTGGTGCATACTTTACAATTCATTCCCTCCTAGTTCTCACTGACTCGAGAACCATATTTATTGTTCTCAGGCTGTGGAGTAAAAGTGGGAAAGACGTGCAGTTTCTCTTTCAAATGAAGTTCACTTGAGAGAGAATGGAGAATGGTGAGAGATAAAGGGTAAGTGGAGAGTACATAAGCATGAGAAAGAGGGATGGAAGTTGCAAAAGTGGGAATGTAGTGACAACAAGCTGCGTCTCGTAAGTGTTTGACAACACATTTGTAGCTCTACAACGTTTCTCCTTCTCTTTATATCCAATTGCAGTGCAGCAGTGTAGTTAACACTTAAAAAAACCTCGTTCAGGTTAACCTTATCTTTCCAAGAAAAAAAAAAGGTGGTATAATGGATCAGATTCAAATTGGATAAAACTTAAGCCAATCCAAATCCAAATTTAATCTGAAAAATTTATCCAATATTGAAATCCAAATCCATTCAATATGCTCAAATCCAAAGTCCATACGAAACCGATCATAAATATCTTAATTTAACAATTTTTATATTTAAAAAATAAAATAAAACTCTTTAAGTTAATTTTTTCTTTATAATAAATTAAATAAAAAATAAATAATTGAAATGACCAGAAGGCCTCATGTTCTAAATAATACATGTAATATGTATAATTTTTTTTTTATAATACTTATACAATTTTGATTATGATTGGATTGGATTTGTTGGGAAAGTGTTGGCTTGAATAGTCTCACATAAAGTAAGAAAGAGTTGCCACAATAGTTTATAAGGAGATAGTCCACTCCCCAATAGCAACGGGGCCTTTTGAGGAAAATCATGCACCATCTAGGCCCATATGGAAGGCCCGACCCGATAGGTGGTGTTTAAGTTGGGGACAATATCATTGCTATGTATAGTGAACCAAGGGGTGCGCGCAAGTACACGACGCCCCAACAACTAGTATCAGAGCCGATGGTTGGGCTGAGACTTGGTCGGCGAGGTGGAGGTGCAGGTGGCACATTGTTTGGCTTGAATAGTCCCACATCAAGTAAGGAAGAGTTGTCACAAATGTTTATAAGGAGATGATCCACTTCCTAACAATTGGTATCAGAGCCGATGGTTCGACTGGGACTCGATCGGCGAGGTGGAGGTGCAGGCAGCACATTGTTTGGCTTGAATAGTCCCACATCAAGTAAGGAAGAGTTGTCACAAAGGTTTATAAGGAGATGATCCACTCCCTAATAGCAACGAGGCCTTTTGGGGAAAACCCCACACTACCTAGGCCCAAATGGAAGGTCCGACCCAATAGGTGGTGTTTAAGTTGGGGACAATATCGTTAATATGTATAGTGGACCAAGGGGTGCACGCAAGTGCGCGACGCTCCAATTGTTGGTATTTGAAGGAGAACTTGGACTTACAAAACACTGAATTTTATTGATTTCTCAAAAAATGCTACAAACTCACACCCACTCTTGATTGAACTCATAATTGAGCTTATTTGCTCCTATGTTTTCACAACTCAACCTTCACCCCTATTTATACTAGTTCTAAGGAGGTGGAGGAAGTGTGTAGAATCTTAGATATTTCCAAAGAGATTTCTAGAGAGCTACACATTTTGACAATTGTTAGGATAATTCTAGAGCTTCTAGATTACCTATATTCTAGAGATATCTTGAGGGAAGTAGGAGAGACTTGAAGTCTCTAGAGAAAACTAGAGTCTGTGATGACTCTCAACACTCCCCCTCATCACTGATTCCCTTGAAAGTCATTCCAAGTTGTCTTTGAAATTCTTCGAACTTTGTAGTACCGAGTCCTTTGGTGAATATATCTGCCACTTGGTTGTCTGTCTTAATTTCTTGCATCTCTATCTCTCCTTGAAGTACCTTCTCTCTTACAAAGTGGTAGTGAACCTCGACATGCTTTGTCCTTGCATGGAACACTAGATTTTCAGCTAGGCGTATTGCAGACTGATTATCACAATGCAATGGTATTGCATACTCCACTGGCTGGTGCAAATCCTCCATTAATTGCACTAGCCAAGTACTTTCTTGTGATGCCATGGCTGCTACTCTATACTCTGCTTCTGTAGTCGAGAGAGATACAGTTGGTTGTCTCTTGCTACACCAAGTGATTGCTTCTGAACCAAGACTGAACACGTACCCGGTAGTTGATCTTCGCGTGTCATGATCTCTAGCATAGTCAGCATCACAGTAGCCGACTATTTTACATTCCTTACCCTTCTTGTATAAGATACCAAGATCAGTGGTTCCTTTCACATACCTTAATATTATTCAGACTGCTTCGAGATGATGCTTATTTGGCTTTTGCATGAATCGACTTGCTACTCCAACTGCATAGGCTATGTCTGGCCGTGTGAGCGTCAGGTAGATTAGACTCCCGACAAGCTGCCGATACATTGTTGTATCCTCCAAGTCTTTGCCTTCTTTAGCACATAGCTTAGTATTAGCCTCCATGGGTTTTGAGATTGACTTGCACTCGAGCATCCCGTACTTCTTCAAAAGATCTCTAGCATACTTTTGTTGACAAAGGAATAAGCCTTTATCACTTCGTTAATCTTGAGCCCCAGGAAGTGTCTTAGTTCTCCTAATTCCTTCATCTGGAATCGAACTGCCAAGTTTCTTCGTACTATTCCTATTTCTTCTTTGTCATCTTCAGTGATAATTAGATCATCTACATATACTAGCACTATTGCTAGTTTGCCTCTTTGAGATTTGATGAACAGGCTTGAGTCCGAATGTGCTACTGTGTATCCGCTTTGAACTAATAACTCTTCTATCTTCCCATACCAGGCTTTTGGTGCTTGCTTCAATCCGTTCAAAGCCTTCTTTAACTTGCAGACATAATTTTGTTGGGTTTTACTCTAAAATCCCCTAGGTTGCTCCATGTATAATACCCGGTCAACTTCTCCGTGCAGGAAGACATTCTTCACATCCATCTACCATAACTTCCAAGATTTGCTTGTTGCTAGGGCAAATAGGACCCTGACTGTAGTGATCTTAGCTACTGGACTGAATGTTTCATCGTAGTCCAATCCATACTGCTGTGAGAACCCGCGGGCTACCAATCGAGCCTTGTACCTTTCTATCGAGTCATCAGGACGGGTCTTTATCTTGTAGACCCATCTGCATGATATAGGCTTCAAATTCTTGGGTTTTGGTACTAAGTCCCAAGTTTGATTATGCTTCAGATCTTGGATTTCTTCTTCCATCGCCTTTTGCCACTCCATGCTCTGAGATGTTTCTTCAAATGTTGTGGGTTCTCTATTGTTGTCTTCTTCGACCACGACATTTGCATACTTTGGATTGGGTTTGCGTTGTCTGGTTGACATTCTCAGTTGTTGCCCCAAATCTTTCTAGTTGCCTTGATCTTCTTCTGGTGCTCTTTCATGTACACCAGTTTGCCATGGGTTATTGGACGCATTTGTTGTCTTCGGTGAGTTGAGTCCGCTTTCTTCTTCACCTTTTGCAGGTGTTGACTCAATTTCCTGCATTTCTTCTTCTAGAATTTTGGAATCCGGTAGCAGTAGTTGTTGTGCAGACCACCATGATAAAGCTTCATCGAACACCACGTTCCTTGATGTGTAGCATCGCCCAGTTGTAGGGTCACAACATTTCCATCATTTCCTTTGATTGTCATATCCCACAAAGATGCAACAAATCACCTTCTTGTCGAACTTGCTTCGCAGGTGATCAGGCACGAACACATAACACACACATCCGAAAACTCGGAAGTGACTCACTGTGGGTTTAGTATTCCATAACTTATGATAGGGTGAAACAAACCCTAACTTTGCTTGTGGCAACCTGTTGATAACATGGGTTGCAGTGTCTCATACACTCGACCCAAAATCGACTTGGCACATTTTTTGAATGCAACATGCTTCAGCACGTCTCTGCCAAATGCCGGTTTTTCCTTTCAGCTACTCCATTTTGTTGTGGAGTGCCTAGACATGTTAATTGTCTCATGATTTTACATTTCCTTAGGTAATTAGAGAACTCATCCAATGTGTACTCTCCGCCATTATCTGTACGCATGCATTTAATCTTCTTTTTGAATTCCTTAAATATATTAAGGACTTTTGATTTTTCCTTCAGAAAATAAACCCACACGTACCTTGAAAAGTTGTCAATAAAAGTCACCATGTAGCGCATCCCGCTAATTGAGGCTTGTTTTACTCGACCGAACACATTTGAGTGGATGAGTTGCAACGGTTCCTTGGCCCTGAACTCCGACTCCTAATAGGGTAGTTGATGAGCTATTCCACACTGGCATCCAACACAGACTGTTTCTCTTCGTATATCCAGGTAGGGTAAGCCTTTCAGCATGGACTTGCTCATCATCGCCTTCAACCTCTTATAGCTAACATGCCTTAGCCTAGCATGCCACAAATCAACAGTTTCACCACGTCGAGTCTTATCTACATATGCTGATTCTGCAAACATCACGTAGATAGACTCTAACTTACATCCATCCATAATAGGTGTACCCGATGGCTTTAGGCTTCGGTACACCTTAACATCTTCCGGCCCGAACACCACGTAGTTGCCAGATGTTGTTAACTGTGATACTGACAATAAGTTCTTCTTCACACCTGGAACATGATAGACTTTTTGCAGTTGAACTTGATTGGGGTTGAAGCGGAGGGTGAATGCAGCCTCTCCAGTAGGGTTGGGCACTTTAGACCAAAAAATTGGACTGACCGGTCTCGATCGGGTCGGTTTTTAAATTTTATTTTTAATATTCGGTCCTAAAATCGGACCGGACCGAAATTCTCCGTTCGGGCCTCGGTTACAGTTTTCCAAAACACTCGGTTAACCGGCCTAGCCCGACCAATTTAAATGGCATTTTAATAACAAGTAATAACAAGTCTGGCCCAATTTCAATAGCATTTTAATAACCCAAGATCAAGTCTGGCCCAATTTCAATAGCATTTTAATAGCTCTCCTTCCCATTCCAGATACTTCCATTCCCTTCTGCTTCTAGCCACTTCCATTCTCTTCATTCAGGAAGCAAACCAACCAACAAACTCTTCACTAGATGTAAGCAAGCAAACCAAGATGTAAGCAGTGAGTGATTGAAGAATTAGGCTTTGCTGGCTCAAGATCTCTTCACAAGATGAAAGCAAGCAAACCAACAAATTTCTCTCCATTAAGTTCTGCAGCGATGGAGTTTGTTGTGGTGGCGAGCTTCGTCACGGATGTTCTCCTTGACAGGCAATGGTGGTGCAACTTGTTTTCCATTAGTGGATGTGGAGTCTGTGGTGGCACAATATTTGAAGGTAGGGAAACGGCGAAAGGATGGTGGTGGTGAATCATATCTGGGCCAGCAGACCCAAGCAAGATGATGAACAATCCATAAAAACAAAAAAAATTAAAATCTCTCTGGGCCAAAATCCTGCAATCTCACTTCCTTTTCTAATCCATCATGGGATGCCATCTTATAATTATAAAGAGTGAACACATGGTGATTTAGATGGGCGGAGTATTAGGATTTAGACGGGTTGATTGGGGAGTAAGAAATGAGAGGGAAATGAGAATTGGACAGAGACCGACCCGACCCGAAAAATCGGTTAACCGGGACCCTGGTTGACCGGCCTGACCCGGTTCGGTTCTTGAAATTGAAGTTTTTTTGGACCCAGCCCGGTTATCGATTTTGGCATTTCGGGCCGGTTAACCGGACCCGCCCAACCCTAGTCTCCAGTGTGAGCAATCGGCAATCTCGTGTTGTCAGCAGTTATCACGACCCAATCTCCTTTGTACTCACAGAGGTTGGACAACTTCTCCTTGTCTCTGATCATATGATTGGAAAAACCTAAGTCAACGATCCAATCTTTGTTGTAGTTGATTGCTAGTACTTTATCTTCATAGGCCATAGCTAC
Source organism: Berberis vulgaris (assembly GCA_963556465.1). Classification (NCBI taxonomy): domain Eukaryota; kingdom Viridiplantae; phylum Streptophyta; class Magnoliopsida; order Ranunculales; family Berberidaceae; genus Berberis; species Berberis vulgaris. The sequence continues at coordinate 12,405,200 of OY747130.1, read as the reverse complement.
TTCATTCCTGGATAAGTTTATTTCTTCTTTAAGAGAATTTTCACGAACAGGTTGAGTACATGCAAAGGATGTTTGGAAGTCCCATTCTTCTTCACTACTATCTTGGTAATTGCAAGATGTCACCAAATTGCCTTCAATTGTCTTCTTCTTTGACTGACAGTCTACTGCGTAGTGTCTTCTCCTGCCGCAGTTGTAGCAACCATAACTTGGTCGACCACTGTTGCTTCTGCCTTGCTTAGCTCCCCCTTTCTTATGACTCCTCTCTTGGGACTTCTTGGGCCTATTATCTTCTTCTTTATTTTGTTTTACATATTTCTTCTTTTTATATCCACCATTCGTTTTATTGAAAAGTGCCTCTTCTTCCTCGTTTTTCAAAGAGACGTCTGCCATTCGCTTAGCGAGGCTCTCTTGATTGGCCAACAAATTTTCAAACTCCACAATGGAGGGTTGAGTTGGCCAACCACGAATTGTCGTGACAATCCCGGTATATTTGGGCTTTAATCATGGATGATTATTCTTTTCATCCTATCTTCGTTAATTTTTGAGGATGGGTCTAGTTCTGAAATTTCAGGGCATAAATTTTTGATTTTCAAAAAATACTCTCCAATAGACATACCTCCTTGTCTAGAGTTCATCAATTCACTCTCCAAGAACTGCAGGCGGGCATCGTTGTTCTTGAGAATAGGGATGCAAATGTATTCCATGCTCTTTTGGGCGTGTCTTCATCTTTGATGTGTTGAAGCATCTCGTCCTCGATTGCCATCTTGAGCACATAAAGTGCCTTCCCAGCTTTGATTTCCTATTTCCTATTTCCTAAATTCAACAGCGTTCTCTCTTGGCGGTGGCGCAGTCTCACTACCGCCAACAACTTGCCACAAGTCTTGGCCTTGTAAATATGACTTTATTCTTGTCTGCTAGCTAGCTCTTATAATTGTTATGGTTGAGATTTGTAAGCCCACTAGTTGTGGCAACGAGATCTCCCATTGTGACAAGGTGCAACCTCTTTTGTGTTACCGAGTAAGCTTGGTCCCAGACCAATCTGCTTCACAGTCTCAAACTGTGCTCGAACGATCTCTGACAAGCAACGTCTCACCAACGGCAACTGTGAACAATGTTGAACAGTGTCGTCTTCCAATGAACAATATTGTAAGCTCCGATGAAGAATACCACTCCGATTGAACCCGCTCTGATACCAAATTGTTGGTATTTGAAGGAGAACTTGGACTTACAAAACACTGGATTTTATTGATTTCTCAATAAATGCTACAAACTCACACCCACTCTTGATTGAACTTACAAATCACATTTGAGCTTATTTGCTCCTATGTTTTCACAACTCAACCTTTACCCCTATTTATACTAGTTCTAAGGAGGTGGAGGAAGTGTGTAGAATCTTAGATATTTCCAAAGAGATTTCTAGGAAGCTACACATTTTTGACAATTGTTAGGATAATTCTAGAGCTTCTAGATTACCTATGTTCTAGAGATATCTTGAGGGAAGTAGGAGAGACTTGAAGTCTCTAGATAAAACTAGAGTCCGTGATGACCCTCAACATGGATTTACCCAAATCCTAATTCAATCCGGTAAGAATTTTGGATTGAGTTTTGAAATCCAAGTCCAGCCCAAATCCGAGAAAATGAAATTCAAATCCAGTTTTTTCGGATCGGATTAGATGTGTTCGGATAAAATCCTATCCATTAACCACCCTAGGTAGTGAGTTAAATAATTGTATACTCCAACTTTTATAACAAGAAATGTTCATCTGATGTCTCCATGAATCTGTTGAAGAGGGTTCTTAATATTGAAACAAGAATGGAAGAAAGTTAGAGAGAAATATAGAGAAAAAGAAGGAATAGAAGAAAGAAAATTTCTGATATTTTCAAAACTATCTTACAGGGACTACTTATAGCCTAAACTATCTGAAATTTTCTGTTTTTTCGGTTAATGGAATGACAGTCCAAAATAGCCTTAGCTTCAGATTGAAGAATACCTTCATCAGTAAGGACCAGAAGATCATTGACGAGAACATTGGCAGTCCCAAGTTTCTTCTTTAGCTATGAAACATGAAAAACAGGGTGGATTTTAGAACCCAATGGCAACTCTAGCCTACACGCAACTTTCCCTATCCGTTCAAGCACCTTATAAGGACCATAGAAATGGGGTGATAACTTGAAAGAGGCGTGAACTGAAAGTCGACGATGGGGCTGAAGATGAAGAAAAACCAAATCCCCGACTTGAAACTCACGTTTAGTCAGGTGCTTATCTGCATTTTGTTTCATACGATGTTGATCAACATTTAGATTATCCTTCAATAAACGAAGAATACGATCACGATCTCGTAAAGTTGAATCAACATGTTGTACTGAAGTTGACCATGGCATATACATAGTAATGGTAGGAGGTGGTTGACCAAAAACAACCTCATAAGGATTCATCTTGATGGAAGTATGAAAGGAGGTGTTTTACCACCATTCAGCCCAAAGAAGCCAACGAACCAAATTACAAGATTGATGACCAGTAAAGCACCGCAAATAAGTCTCAAGACATCTGTTAACCACTTCCGTTTGTCCATCGGATTGAGGATGATAAGCAGAACTCATGCCTTGGTCCACATTGATTTTCGCTATTCTTAAGCATTTCATAGGAGATCCTTCAAAATTTCAAGAAAAATCTCGTGATCCTCTTATGATCATTAGATGAAAATCCCTTAGTCATTTCAGATTTTACAAGGATGTTTTCTTAAAGAAAGTTATACATCAAAATGAGGCTAACAATCCTTTTTGGAAAAGAAAATTTCTTTCAGGATTACCTCATGTTCTGCAATCTGAATACAATGGCGATATTCCTTTTGAACGACTTACGTTTGGAGACTTAATTGCTAAGATCAATGAAGTTGCTTTGCAACTTTGTAATGACATTCGTCTCAAAGCCCAACTTAAAAGACAAAACATTTCTGGTTCTAATGAACTTGGATCTTTTTGTCAACAGTATGGCTATGAGCCCTTAGCAAGTCATTTCCCTAAGACTTCCAAACAAAAGTATCGGTCTCATCCTGCCTGACACTTTAAGTCCAAAAAGAATTATGGCCCAAAACAAATCAAACAGTTCAACAACTATTACAAAAAGCCCACTAGACACGGCACGCACAAGACTACCCATTTTTCAAAACACAAAGGCCCTATTGTTCAAAAGCTCATTTGTTTCAAATGTGGTAAGCCAGGTCATTATGCAAAAAATTGTAGAACAACCCAAAGAATTTTTGAGCTAGACGCTGATGAAAACATTAAGCAAATGTTCACTACAATTTTACTCAATTCTGAGTCCGAATCTAACCCATCTGATGATGACCTTTAGGTCTATTAAATGCGTTACGATTCCAATTCTTCTGACCATGAAGAATATGATCAGGATCATTGTGCTAAAGCTTGTACATGCAATGCTTTAAACACTATCAATATGCTCTCCAAAACTAAAGAATCAAGTATTCTTTTGGATTTTGTTGATCGTATTGATGATCCTAAACTCAAAACTGAGTATTTGACTCATATAAAAAATACAATCACTCACAAACCGGTTCCCGAAATTATGAACCCATTTTACAATCATAAAGATATCATCAATAGATTCAGAACCCCTTCTCAGAATTCTGTTTCTATTCCTGATCTACAATCTGAAGTTAATATCATGAAAAAAGAAATTGCTCAGCTTAAGCAAGGTCAAACTTGGCTTACTCAACAGCTATTGAACCAGCAGGTTAAAAATGCAATCTCTATTCCTGATATTCCTTCTTCTTCAAATCAAGAAACTCAACCAACAATTGAACCAATTTTTCTCAATGAATTAAATACAGTCACCTATCACAAATGGTATATCAATGTGACTCTTGTTATCAACAAGAATTTCACAATCAATACCTTTGCTTTGGTTGATTCAGGTGCTGATTTAAATTGTATTGCAGAAGGAGTTATTCCCTCTCAGTATTATGAGAAAACGACTCAACAACTATTTCCTACCAATAATAAATTATATGTTAAGTACAAATTGGTTGGTGCTCTTATTTGCCAAGATAAAATTTGTATTTAACAGGATTTTCTGTTAGTTAAAGTTATGTCTCAAAAGATGATTTTGGGAACACCATTCTTAACTACTCTCTATCCTTTCGATGTTACAAGCGAAGGTATTTCTATCAATGTCCTTGGTAATAAGATTATCTTCAAATTCTTGTGCAAAACAAAAATTGCTGAAATTAATTCTTTCAAAATAGAAAAATGTTTTATCAATTTTAATTTTCAAAAATAGCAACATTTACATTTTCTCAAAAATGAGACTGCTTATCGTAAAATCGATGATCAACTCAAAGACACACAAACCCAATATCAAATTGTTCATTTTAAAAGAAAAATTGTCTTCAAAACTATGTTCTGATCTTCCAAATGCATTTTGGAATCACAATCGTCATATGGTTTGTTTACCATATGATCCTTCCTTTTGTGAATCCAAGATTCCTACAAAAGCTCGTCTTATACAAATGAATTCCGAATTAATGGAATTTTGCAAATCTGAAATTCAGAATTTGCTTTCCAAGAATTTGATTCGTCATTCCAAATCCCCTTGGAGTTGTGCAACCTTTTATGTCAGAAAAGCTGTTGAACTTGAACGAGGATCCCCTCGTCTTGTTATCAATTACAAGCCCCTAAACAAAGTTTTACAATGGATTAGGTATCCAATACCTAATCGGAGAGACCTTATTAAGAGATTACACTCGGCACGTGTCTTCTCTAAATTTGATCTCAAATCAAGATTCTGGCAAATCCAAATCCATCCCCATGATCATTACAAGACTGCATTCAATGTTCCTTTCGGCCACTACGAATGGAATGTTATGCCCTTTGGGCTCAAGAATGCTCCCAGTGAGTTTCAAAATATCATGAATGATATTTTTACTCATTTTTCCATTGTTTATATCGATGATATACTTATCTTTTCTTCCTCCCTTAAAGACCACTGGAAACACTTGTATCAATTTTCAAAATTATCAAAGAAAATGGTTTAGTTCTTCCTCCTACAAAAATTGACCTTTTTCAAACAAATGTCAGATTTTTAGGTCACAAAATCCATTTTGGGATGATCACTCCAATCTCTAGAGCTATAGAGTTTGCTGATAAATTCCTTGATGAAATTAAAGACAAAAATCAATTACAAAGATTTTTAGGTTCCTTGAATTATGTTGCAGACTTTTACAAAAATCTTAGAGTTTTACTTAAGCCCTTGTATGCAAGACTTAAGTCTAACCCAAGCCCATGGACTGAAGCCCATTCTCAAATTGTCAGACAAGTCAGAGCCCAAGTCAAAAGTCTTCCTTGTCTAGGGATCTCAAGTCCTGAAGCTTTCAAGATTGTAGAAACAGATGCGTCTAACCAAGGGTATGGGGGTATCCTTAAACAGCGTCTTCCTGATTCTACACAAATTCAATTGGTCCGATACCATTCTGGTATTTGGAATTATGCCCAAATCAATTATTCAACTGTCAAAAAAGAAGTTTTATCAATTGTTTTGTGCATCATGAAATTTCAATATGATTTGTTTAATCAAAAGTTTTTATTACGCGTTGATTGCAAATCCGCCAAAGAGATTTTAACCAAAGATGTTTTAAATCTTGTCTCCAAATAGATTTTCGCCAGATGGCAAAGTCTTTTGTCTGCTTTTGATTTTGATATTGAGTATATGAAAGGAGCAGATAACTCACTTGCAAATTTTCTGACAAGAGAATTCTTACAAAAATGAGTTCTCAATCCTCTTCTTCCTTCAGACCTCCTCCCCTTCCAAAACCTCAAACAAAAGCCCAGTATGCTATGAAGCATTTTGCTTCACAGCTAAAAACCCCTATTTCTTACGCTTTGTTTCTTACAAATCCTTGTCAACCCCTTTCCAATGCAGATGAATCAAGCTCTACAATGACAAGTTTCCAAAAACCCCAAATTCCTCCTATAAATCCCTACCTTACAAAGCCTTGTTTGGATCCGATCACAATGATCGAACCATGTTTTTATCGCTTACAAAGGATACCCATGCAATTGCAAAGAATCTTTTCAATACAAATGCTCTTTTTGAGGAATCAGACATCCTCAAAACTCAAGAGTTCTATGAGTTCATACTGGTCGACACTAACTCAGTTGTGATTACTCATCACCGAGATCCTTCTCATCCTGAGAAGATTTCTCATTCCAAATGCTAGATTATGAAGGTATTATCTGAAGCCGATTGGAAGCAACATCCTCGCTTCCATAAGAAGTTCTCAGTTAACTACCTCCCAGCTTCCTACAATTATCTGGACTACAAGCAAGCTTGATCCAGAGCCTTATTTGTTTTTTCCCAAAATTGTTCCCATTCTTGGTTTTTTCTCTTTTGTCATAAGTTTTTACAAAGATCCGTTCCTCTCTGGTTTCAACATTCTTGGTGGAATCATTTTGGTCCTCTACAAGATATCTTGCCCTTGTCTGTCAATGAAGGATGGCAAGTGATCAAAAGCAAATTCAATCTTCCAATCCCAGTGCCACAACAGGTACTATCCTTTTGGTTTTTTGTCAAATTCAAACTCTCCTGGATCTGCTGCTGGGATTACATTGTCACAGCTCTTCCTGGTCCAAGCCAATCGACTCAGCCTCCCCTTTGGATCTGTCGTCGCTACAAAGTCAAGTGGTGGTCATCTTTTGATCACTCCCATGCTACAAAAGAAGACGTAACAAGATTCTTTTCAGGAAAAGAACAGTTTCCTGCTCAGCCTCTTGTCAATCCAATACAAGTTCCTTCAGAAGCAAAACTTCTTAGACAGTTCATCAAGAAGCAGCTTCAAGGAAAGCCTACAAAGGCTCAACTGATAGAAACCATGTCCAAGATCTGTGCATAAGACTCTGATGAAGACGAAGCTCCAACAGTTCCTCTCAATGAAGATGATTGTTTTGGCATCTTTTCACCACATGCATGAATCCGACTCTATAGGAATTTAAGGGTTTTAAGTCATCATGACTTTTGCCACAATTTCTACAAAGGCATCTGCCACCTCCACTACAAGACAAGGTCTCTTTCGGCCAACAACCGACATCATTACAAAGCAATCACGTGAAGCCACTATTCATGCACTCAAGTCAAAAGTTGAAGTATCTTCAACTATTCCAACAACTACAATTACTTCAAGACAAAACTTCTCCATTCAGCCCTTCCATGATTACAAAGGACAAAATGTCCATTCTTCACCCACTCTCCACTTAGTCACGAGAAGCTTATCTTCTCATTTTGTATTCTATGAAGGCTATAAGAGCCAGTTTATTTTCATCTGCTTAACATCTGAGTTTTTCCCCATGTAACCCTTAGCTATTATCTTGTAAGTTTCTATTTCCTAAGTCTTTCCTCTGTAATTTTATTTTCAATAAATATAAGCATGCATTATGTTTATCTTCTTCTTCTTATCAAAACCTTTCTAAGAACTATTCTTGCTAGAACATCTCGTTATACTAGCTGAAACCTAGTATCGGCACCGTTCTCTTGAACAGTTCGAAGTTTTAGTTTTATTTACATTAGTTTATAGTTACTTATGTATGCTTCTGATTTTGTATCTTTTATTCTCTCATGTCTCCTATTTTCTATCTTCTTTGTAAACCTGTTCTTTGCTTTATCTCTCAGTTAGTAGTCTTGTCTGAAACTGAAATCATTTCTGTGTATATGGAAAAACTTTTTATGTTACTAGTTCATAGATTTATGAATTTTGATGGACATTATATACCTTCTAGAATAAGTTTATAGAGAACATTGATCATTGTTGATATTGTTACTTAGCCCTTGCAATCTATGTCATTTCATTAACAACAATACAAAGTCTTGTTTGAAGTGTTTGGTGCAGGTCAATTTCATTTTCTAAAGAGAACTGGTGGAATCAATGGAAGATAAACAGGGAAAATGGAGGAACAAAGGAAAACATCAATTGCCCTTTAAAAATACAAGGTGCGTGCATTATCTTTGAGTATTTAAGCTTGGCAATTTTATTTTATTTTGTGGTCTAATTTATTTTTAAGGGTTTTTGTTTTTAATACCATGCTAGTAACTTTCAAGTTATAGGTGTCATAGCTCGTTTACTGATTACTAACCAGTTCCTTGATTTCGGTGAGATTGCTACATTTGTAACAAACTCGCTTTAATTTATTGTCGTTATCTTACACAAATGAAGCGTTCTTTTAATTTACAAAATGTAACGAGTTTGGCAGTGGGAGAGAAAGTTTCAGTGTAGTCAAGTCCCTCCTTTTGTGTATAACCTTTAGCCACAAGCCGGGTTTATACCATTCGACAGTACCATCAGAGTTGTATTTGACTTTGAAACCCACTTACAACCAATGGGACATTTGCCTGTAGGTAAAGAGGTGAGAAAAAGTCCTATTTTGTTCAAGTGCCTGTATCTCTTTTGCCATAGCTTCATACCAAAAAGGATCAGTGGAAGCTTGGGCATAGGTAGTGGGCTCAATGATTTTAGAAATGGCTGCGACAAAATAATGGTGAGTAGAAAATAAATTGTTGTAGGAAATAAAATGGGAAAGTGGATATCATAAGCCCTTACCTAGTGTAATTGCAGAAGATGACTCAGCATGAGTAGTGGACATGGAACTACGGAGTCGTTGTACATGGAGTAGGAGTGGGGGCAGGTGATGCGTAAGTGGAGGGAAAAGAAATGTTGAGGTTGGGGGTTAGGGATGTAAGTATTGATGGGGAATCACAATTTGAAATTAGGGATGTCACTACAGAGGAAATGTCATCGTTTGGGTTAGTGGTGGGTGTGGGTATTGCGTTGGTAGGTGTGGTAGGAAGGGGGTTTGTGAGTGTGAGCATAGTGAAGGGATGAGAAGGATATGTCAGTGGAAGTGTAGACTAAGTAGGTGGGTTGGCTGTGGGAGTGGACACAGAGAAGGTGTTGGTTTTGGGTGTGGTAAAGGGAAATATGGCTCGTGAAAAACAATGTTCGGACTAACCAAAAACTTGTGGTTGGCAAGGTCATATAAGCGATATGCCTTTTGCCCGAAAGGATAGCCCACAAAGACACATTTACGGGCTCGATTGTCAAATTTATTTGTGGGTTTGAGGTTAGTGGCATAATGCAAGCAACCGAACACACAGAGGTGTGTGTAAGTAGGATATCGACCAAAAAGAATTTCATAGGGTGTTTTGTTTGATAAGATAAGTGTGGGGAGACGATTGATAAGACAAGCAACGGTGAGGACACAGTCACCCCAAAATTGAAAAGGGATGTTGGCATGTAAGCGTAGGGTTCGTACCATTTCAAGGAGATGTCGATGTTTTCTTTCAACGACCTCATTTTGTTGAGGTGTGTCAGTGCAAGTTTGTTGGTAGATGACACCATTGTCACGAAAAAATGTTTTAAACAGGCAACCCCCCCCCCCCCCCCCCCCCCATTATTGACACAATTTGTCTTTATGTTGGTGTTAAAATGTGTGGATACAAAGGAAAAGGACTTGAGCAAATTTTGTGTCTCAGATTTTAGTTTCATCAAATACACCCATGTGGCTCTTGAGTAATCATTGACTTATGGTTAAAAAATATTTGGCACCGGAGTGGGAGGTAATTTTGTGTGGTCTCCAAATGTCGCAGTGAATTAAATCAAAGGGTGCAATATTCTTTATTGAACTCAAGGGAAATGGTAATCTAGTTTGCTTGGCTAATGGACAAATATGTTGAGGGAGGGAAATACCAGAGAATTGCTTGGATAATAAACGAAGTTTTCCATCGGAGGGATGTCCCAAACAAAGATGTCACACATTACTTTGGATGGTCACATGGTAGGTTGAAGAAGAGCGAAGATGCGGAGCAAGATGATTTGGATCGAAGTATTACAAATTCCCATGCCTCCTACCCACGCCAATAGTCTTCTGCGTGTGCAAGTCCTGTATGTAACAGAATGTAGGGGAAAAAAACAATGTAGGAACTTTGCAAGGCATAAAATTGACATTAAAGGAAGGAACGCATAAAACATCAGTAAGGCGAAAGATATCATTAAATTGTATGGTGCCTATTGAAGTGATTGGTGTTTTGTCCCCAGTGGCCAACTGGTGGAAGAGAAGTGTGTGAACGAGTGTTAAAGAGATTCTGAGAGTGTGTAATATGGTCAGTAGTGCCACTATCTATGATCCAGACATCTGGTAAACATGTTTGAACATGAAAACTAAAACAATAAGGAGAATTCAAACCTGCAAAATTTGCTTGGGTTGGATTAACGTCCTTCTTACAACCAACATCCATAATTTGCTTACACTGATCAAGAGTGAGGCGAGGTGCTATGGACTGTAGATGATGAGTGGGTTGTGCTGGTACCTGGATGTTGTTGGCAGATGATTGTTGTTGAGGACTAGATTAGTTGGACTAATTGGTGTTCCCTTGATATGTACGACCGTTATTGTTGGATCGTGGTGGAGGTAAAGGTGGTTGCCTATTGTGCCACTTGTGTTTAGGAGGAAAACCTTTGATGAAATAACAACTTTTCACATCGTGTGTGTCTCCATTACAGTAAACACAGTGTTTGAGCTCTCGTTGGTCCTGTGACATGCTGTCATTGATGGTGGAAGACGATAGTCGATATAAGGGTGTTTTCACAAGGATTGCTTCAGGATAGTCTGATTGATGTAGGTAATATGAGTGGTCATTGTTTGATTGAATGTCAGTAGGTAAAACATGCCTTGATTGGTTGTTTTGTTGGTTGGTGTTTTCTCCGGCCATGGTAGGTGATGCAGTCAATTTTTTCTCCCTGCTAACCTGTACAAGGAACACACGTGGGCCACGGACCACCATTGCGGTGGCCGATGGCATTCCGATGCTAAAGTCAGACAAGGATCTGAGGAAGGTTTAATGTTGTAAACAGGGAATTTGTAGCGTACCACCAACCTCATGTCTTATTTATAGTGTTGGAGTCCTGGTTCGACTAGGCCATCAATGGCGTAGTTTAGGGAAAGAGATTTTTCTCTAATTAGGAGTTGTGTTGTGGAAAAAAGTTCCCCTGTTAGACTCGTGCTCCTATATATGCAGGAGATAGTTTCCAATTGGAGTGGTGTTCATAGATGGAAGTTTCCATGTACGACGTACACTCTGGTATTTGCTTCCTAGTTGAAAATATGGTGTTGCTGGCTTGCCCGACCGAAGCTAATCCCCGAGATACTTGCCTTAATAGGTCTTACGGGTATTGGGGATGGATGTGAAACGTATGGGCTTAGTAGGTTGTAGTAATATGGGTCTATCTGGCGGACTGCACTACGTGAGCTTGATACCGCTTGGGCCTGGATCAGTGTTGGGCTGATGCTTGGGCCTGTTATTCCTTGAGATCATCATGACACGTGTACGGTGTAGAAGAGAGCCGCTCATGACGATTGAGTTTGAACCATTACTTGAGCGGCGAGCTCCATTAATTAGCATGCGTCGATTCAATGGAGAAAAGGCGAGAAATCAATCCCTATTTAGATCTCCCTTTCTGCAGAGATTGACTCTTCCATTTCTTCGTTTTTAGAGACTCTGTTATGTTCAGCTTTTAATTGAAAGCTTATTAACTTTTTTCATGGCTTGCCAAAATCACCTTGACGATGAGCTTTTTGCCAAGGGCCTCCAGTTCTTCAAAGATAGGTCGACTTCTAAATCGAGCCCGACTGAGATTCAAAAAACATATGAGGTCCCAGAAGACCTGCCACTCTACACCTTGAGTGATGATCAAACACCAATGTTTCCTCCGAAAGTATTCGTCTATTTGCACCACAGCATGCTTCAAACTAGCATCCGTTTTCATGTGCTTGATGAGATCTGGGCTTTCTGGAATTTCTTGGAGTCCCTCTTGCTCAATTGGTATCGAATGGGTACAAGACTATTCTTCTTATATTGATAAGGCAAAGGATGATGGTGTCCGCGTGACTCCAAGGGTGATTCAGTTACTGACTTCCCGTTGGCTGAACAATCATGCCATGTGTAAGATGAAGTCGCTGGCTTGTTTCGGGAAACTGCCGGATGACTTTAAATCCTGGTAGAAATTCTGCTTCGGATTCGAAGTACTTCGAGTTCAATGGTCCCCCGCTTGAGCGGGAGTTTAAGCCACTTCGTAAGTATAATTTCGCCCTTTGATTTCATTGTGTTGATTGTATGTTGATCGTTGCGTGTGTTCTTTGTAAAGAGGTTCCTCACTACTATTTTTTCTCCGGATGATAAAGCCGCTATGGAGGCATTCTGTGACATGCCTCGAATGAGTGTGGAGGTCGTTATCTGCCCTTCCAATTTTAGTCACAGTGGGTGGTGGGCACACTGGCACGTGGCTCCCAATCTTTTAAGGGTGTCGAAGGTGGAGCCCCTTCCAAGAAGAGGAAGGCCTCTAAAGTTAAGGCTTCCACCCTGCCAGATACAGAGAGGCTTTCTGAGACGCTTGCCTCCTTCATAGGCTCGAAAGAGGTCACGCACTGGGGCTGAGCTGGCTTCCAAACGACCAGCTCCGTTGAGGGAGGAACGTGATTCTGACCTGTCCGCTGAGGCTGAGGTTGTAGCATTTGGTTCAGAGAAGGACCACCTGCGATTAGCAGGGGTTGATGAGGCGTTGAAGCTTAGTACCGAGCAGGCTGAAACTTTGAATAAGAAGTTGATGATGGCTACTGTGGCGGCTTCTACTAGTGCTGACCAATTCAAACCTGTTTTATTAGATGGCTCTGATGAGATTTTCCTATGGTCCCGAAGGTCAATCGTCTGACAGCGGCCTTTGCAGCGTGGATCGTCCCTCTTGCAGTCTGCATTGCCCTCCATCTCGCTCCAGGCCGTATACCAAGGTAATGGAGGGTCCGCTAGACAATTCTTTTCCTTCTCTTCCTTCAGATTCCACTGAGTTGGCTCGCAACAAAAGGTTAGCTACTGGTGACAAATAGAAGGTTGTAGATGATGGCTCAGGTGAGGTGGAGACTGCAAAGGGCGATGCTGGCGTAATTTCGCATCCGAGAGCCGACTGAGTTTGTTCGCTCCAGACGTAGTGAAAATGAGCAACCAGGTCTGACACCAGGAAGTTGGCATTGATTATGCTTCGAGGAAGCATATAAGCAGGCGTTATAGTTGGCTGGTAAACTGTGTTCTGAAGCTCGAGGAGGATGCGCTGGAAGAACGTATGGATAAGGAGCTTAAACATCTTATGCTGGGGATATCGCATCTGAGCCAAGTAGTCGTCGCTGTGATGGAAGTTGAGGAGGCTTGTGAGAGGGTGTACACCATGGAGCGTGTCTTCTCAACTGTGCAAAAATCGTATTCTAATGCATTTTTCGATATCGAATCGCTGAAAAAGCAGATTGAAGAAAAAGGCTGGAGCAATCAACCGTTGATGCTGAGACCCAAAGGGTTCGTTTGGAAGCCCTTGAGTCTGATTTAGCAGAGGCGATGTCCGCAAGGGACAGATCCAAAAAATATCTGAACCGGATCCGTCATGATCTAGAAGTTGTGGCTAAGATGCGCTCCAAGTTGCAGTCTCTTGTTGAGGAGAATACAATGAAAGAATTTGAGTGGGTTGTCCAAAGACAGCAGTAAGAGGCTGATGTGGAATTCAATGCTTGGGAAGCAAGGAAAGTTGGGGACCAACTTCTCTAGGAACAACATGAACTTAGCGTAGTTAAAAGCAGCCTGATTACTGAGCAGTCTCAAACTGATGCGCTGACTGGCAAGCTGGAGCTGTTGGAACATGAACTTCCTGAAGTAAAGGCACACGAGGAAGGGCTTCTCAATGCACAAGGCACGTGCGAATTTCATAGGCTCGTGCATGAGAGGTTAGAACTGTTGGCGCTGATGAAAGAAAAGCATCCAGAATGGGACCTTGCTTATTACAAGAAGGTGTCCTTTGCAGACTGAGTTGTCAAAGGAAGAGGGTGATCCGGATCATGACACTCAAGTTGAGGCACGTGTGGATGCAACTTCTGTTTCTTCTTCTGTTAAGCTTAGTTCTCCTGTAATCGTACCTCCTCCTGATGAGGAGTAAATTTCGTACAATTGTAACTTTTGTTTCAACTGTTAATGAAAACAAGTTTCTTTTGAGTATGCTTTATACTCGTATTCTGTTCGGTTTCCCTGTTGCACACTTTCTATTTTGCCTTGTCGTTTTATTTTGACGTAGGTCTTATTGGGTTAGCAGGGAGCCAAGTGGTACATCTACTGTTGAGAGCTCGACCATTTATGTCATGAATGATTCTGAGTTGTTCTTCCGCGAGGTCTCAAAGTTGATATCGCGTGGTTACGTCCAATAGTGAACATTCTACTGATGCTTTGGCAGCGGGTTACTCTACCCAGGCTGCAACTCATCCTTGGGGTAAACCGTTGCAGGCTCAAGTTATGTATCTGACCATCGGTTGTGATCGCTAGCATGAGTGAACTGTTGTAGTCGAGCACATGCACTGTCGTTTGTAGTTGAGCAATAGCACTTGGCCCGAGTCAAGTCTCGTAAGCTCGGGCTGGTATCCTGTGCAACATTCATCCACACTTAGCGGGTTGGTTTTTGAGTCAGCTCAAGTGGCCAATGTTGATATGGGATGTCATCCTATGTGGGCATGAAGACGTTGTTTGAGCTGTGATAGGTTTCGGCGATCGTTGTCCTAAGTAAGAGTAGTGGTCCCATGGCGAGCCATTGACATCAGTCGAAGTTGACTAGGCTTCCACCTTCCAAATCATTTACGTTTACGCAGAGAGAGCTATAGATTTGGGTGTTGACCAGAAGTCGTCGTCATCAGTCGTCACTAACTAGGCTTACCTGATCGAATTTGGCGATCATTGTCTGTAGAAGTGCAAGGATCCCTTGGTGAGTCGTCGTCATCAGGCATGAGAATGCTGACTAGACTCACATTTCCTAGGCCATCATCATCCGCGCGCAAGCGGACTAAGCGTCGGGCGCACTAGAAGCCGTCGTCGTCAGTTGCGAACTGACTAAGCCTACCTGGTCAGATTCGGCAACCATAGTCTATAGAAGAGCAATGATCCCTTGGTGAGTCGTCGTCATCAGGCATGAAAGCACTGACTAGACTCACATTTCCTAGGCCATCATCATCTGCGCGCCACGGACTAGGCTTCAGGCGCACCAGAAGTCGTCGTTGTCAGTTGCGCACTAACTAAGCTTACCTGGTCAGGTTCGGCGATCATTGTCTGTAAAGGAATAATGATCCCTTGGTGAGTCATCATCATCAGGCATGAGAGCGCTGAATAGAGTCCCACTTCCTAGGCCATCGTCATCCTGCACAGCGGACTAGGTGTCGGGCGCACCAAAAGTCGTCGTTGTTAGTCGCGAACTGACTAAGTCTACTTAATCAGGTTCGGCGATCATTGTCTGTAGAAGAGAAATGATCCCTTGGCGAGTTGTCGTCATCAGGCGTGAGAACGCTTACTAGACTCCCACTTCCTAGGCCATCGTCATCCTCGCACAGCGGACTAGGTGTCGAGCGCACCAGAAGTCGTTGTCGTCAATCGTGAACTGACTAAGCTTTCCTGATCAGGTTCGGCGATCATTGTCTGTGGAAGAACAATGGTCCCTTGGCGAGTCGTCATCATCAGGCGTGAGAGCACTGACTAGACTCCCACTTCTTAGGCCAATCTGCGCGCAACGGACTAGGCGTCAGGCGCGCCAGAAACCGTTGTGGGTTTTTCTCAGAACCTGGTCTGCCTTGGGAGGGGACAGGCATCGGAGCAGGGGTCTTGTTGCTAATCTCTTGTATAACTTGTCATTTATGAGAGTGTATTGTGCTGCTCTGCTTCTGAGTTTTCTGGCTTCAGCCGACAGGGCTCCGCTTTCGATATATTTGAGAATCGGAGTCATCCAACTCACTTCTGTGCTTGTGGCGTGAACATCGCTGGGCTCTTCTTCATCAAGGTTTGATTGGTCTAGGTATTCGATGAGGTCGTTCGAGACTTTGACGGAGGCTGAGGCTTCCTTGGCCAACGCATCAATTCTTTTATTATCGTCTCGGGGGCATTGTAAGAGTTCACGCCTCTTGAACCCACTTATTGTACTGAATTCCTTTCCGCGGTAGGCTATCATGCGGGGGTCTTTGTTGTTGAATGCTCCCTTGACCTAGTTGACTACCAGCCTTGAATCGCTATATGTCGTTAGGCGATCTATCCCGATCCCCTTAGCTAGCTTTAAGCCGGACATGAGGACCTCATATTTGGCTTCATTATTTGAGGCGGGAAAATCAAATCTGACGGCTTTCTCAAGGGTAAAGCTGCTTGGAGAGCAGAGTGTGATTCCAACTCCGTTTGTTTTTCCTGTTGATGACCCATCACAATGCAAGGTCCATCCTTGATTGTCTGAATCTTGGGCTTGAAGGTCTGCCATTAGTTCTTCTCTACCGGTAAACTCAGCGATGAAGTTCACCAGTGTTTGGGCTTTGATGGCAGTTCTTGGGGTATAACTTATGTCAAACTGCCCAAGTTTTATCAACCATTTCACCATTCTATTGGATAACTTTGGCTTATGCAGTACTATGCGGAGTGGGTGCTTGGTTAGAACTGTTATAGAGTGAGCCAGAAAATAAGGCCTCGATTTCCTCGAGGACATGACCAGTGCCAGAGCTAACTTCTCCAGGTCTAGGTAGTGTGCCTCTACTTCCATGAAGGTCCTACTGGCGTAGTACACTGATCTTTAGATTCCCCAGTCGTCCCGCACAAGGGTTGAGCTGACGGCATGCTTAGAGACGGACAAGTACAAGTAAAGTGTTTCTCCTATTGCCGGTTTTGAGAGCAGTTCGGGGCTCCCCATGTATGCCTTCAAATTTTGGAAGGCTTGCTCACACTCTTCATTCCATGAAAATCCTTTGCTTTCCCTCAGTATTTTGAAGAAATGAAGGCATTTGTCGGATGATTTGGATATAAACATGTTGAGTGCTGCCACCCTCTCAGTCAGGCTCTGAACGTCACTGATGTTGGTGGGGGATTTCATGTCGAGAAGGGTCTAAATCTCTTTCAGATTAGCTTTGATTCCCCTATAATTTACTATGTAATCTAGGAATTTCCCTGACTCAACTCCGATCGTACACTTTTGTGGGTTTAGTTTCATCTTATACATTCTGAATTTGTTGAATGCTTCGGTGAGGTTTGCTATGTGGTCGGGGCTGCGGAGGCTCTTGACCAACATATTGTCTATGTAGACCTTCATGTTCCTGCCGATTTGTTCTTTGAACATTCGATTCACAAGCTATTGATACGTCACACTTGTGTTCTTCAAGCCGAACGACGTTACCCTGTAGTAATATATTCCTCTCATAGTTATGAAAGATGTTTTTTCTTGATCAGGTGGGTGCATTAATATATGGTTGTAACCTGAATAGGCGTCCATGAAGCTCACGAGGCCGTGTCTGGATGTGGCGTCCACGATATGATCGATGCGGAGAAGTGAGAAGTTGTCCTTTGGGAACGCCTTGTTCAAGTCCGTGTAATCTACGCAGATTCTCCAATTCCCATTTTTCTTCCTTACTAATACGGTATTTGCCAACCAGTCCGGGTATCACGCCTCCTTGGTCATGTCCGCGTTGAGTATCCGTTGCACCTCCTTGTTTATGATTTTATTTCTTTCAGGCGCCACATGCCTCTTCTGCTGTCCTATAGTTTTCCTCATGGGGTCCACCTCTAGGCGATGAGTGATTACTGATGGGTCGATTCCCACCATATCTCGCATAGTCCAGGCGAAGACGTCCTGGTTCTATTGCAGTAGCTCTGTCAGTTGCTCTGCCAACTCTTTGTTTAAGCGGAAACCTATTTGAATGGCCCCATTGTTGAGAGGGCTATCAGGTAAACTGTGACGATTTCTTCCATCGATTGACCGTGTTGGGTCAGCCCCAGGGGCTCACTTGAGCTTCATCGTCTGAGGTTGGTTGTTTTATCCCAATTTCTTTGGCAAGATTAAGAGACATCTTGGCCGCGGGATTGGTCATCAGCTGAAAAACTATCAAGCTATTTTGGGGTCACGTATTGGCATTATCTGGCCGCTGCTTGGTCACGTCGTATGGTACCAACTGTTCGGTTGACTGGGTATTTGATGCATTGGTGTAGAGTGGAAACTATTGTTCCCATTTGGTGTAGCCAGGGTCTCCCTAGAACAGCGTTATGGGTGGATGGTGCGTCGATCACTATAAACTCTTGAAACGTGATTTTTGAATTGGCGGCTCTTCCATGACTACCGTTAGTTGTATCTTTCCCACCGGGAATCGCTTTTCGACGTTGAAATCAATCATCGGATGATTATCAGAAGTTAAGACCTCTTCCTTTAGCTGCATGTTGCGGAACGTGCGGAGGAATATAACGTTAAATGAGCTCCCCGTGTCCACCAAGGATCTCCTTACTTCCCTGCTTGCTAGGGAGATCGTGATTACCAGAGCGTCATTATGCGAAAGTTGGACGCCTCGGAGGTCTTTGTCTGTAAAGGCTACTAATATAGGAGGATCGTGGCTCCGAGTGCATGACATATGTCGGTTGTCGCATATCGCTCGAACCCTCATCTCCCCGAGGGCTCTTTTTCATGACTTGTTTGATTGCTCAGACTCAAAATGTGCCCCATAAAGGATGTGTATCATGTTTGTCGATTCGTCCCTTACTCTCTCGTTGGAAGGGACGGAGGGTTTCTCTTCGGATTCGACCTTTTTCCTGGCGATCCGCTCCTTGTGTAGAGTGATGTAACTCTATGCTTCTTTTACCAGGTCCGCCATATTGTCAGAGGGTCTAGAGTTAGGAAGTTATAGAACTTTCTGTTCTTCAGACCGTTGGTGAAGGCTGTGACGTCTGTTGCAGACGTTGATGGAAGTCAAATCGTTATTGAAGCGCGTAACGTATGTTCTTAATGTCTCATCTGTCTCTGCTTCATGGATTTGAGTATTTTCGTCGTTAGCAAAATCTGTTGTATATAAGATGATTGCAGATCCATCCTGGGCTCCGACATTGCTGTTGCTGGCGCGGGGGCATGAGTCTGCTACCCTTGTGTTGTCGGCACCACTAAAAGCGGTGGTATAACGCCAGTCTGAGCATTTAACGTGTTCCTCTGTTCTTCATTGTTACGGGGTCTGGTGGTCACCATCTTCTTGAATTCTGAAGAGAGATGATGTTAATACTTTGTTAGGAACTCTATCATCCCCCACGGATGGTGCCAAACTGATGCAGTCGATTTTCGCTCCCTGCTTGACCTTGACTTGTTGACCTACACAAGGAACGCATGTGAGCTACGGACCACCGTTGTGGTGGCCGATGGCACTCCAATGCTAAAGTCAGACACGGATCTGAGGAAGGCTTAGCTGTAAACAGGGAATTTGTAGCGTACCTTTGTCCACCAACCTCATGTCTTATTTATAGTGTTGGAGTCTTAGTTCGACCAGGCCATCGGTGGCATAGTTTAGGGAAGGAGATATTCTTGGAGATCATTATCTAATTAGGAGTCATGCTGTGGAGGAAAATTTCCATATTAGACTCGTGCTCCTAGATACGCGGGAGATAGTTCCCAATTAGAGTGTTGTCCATATATGAAAGTTTTTATGTATGACGTATACTCTAGTATTTGCTTCCTAGTTGGGAACAATGTTCTACTAGCTTGCCTGTTCGAAGCTGATCCCCGAGATACTTGCCTTAATAGATCTTACAGGTATTAGAGATGGTCGTGAGACATGTGGGCTTAGCAGGTTGTAATAATATGGGTCCGTCTGGCAGACTGCACTGCGTGGGCTTGATGTCGCTGGGCCGAAACAGTGTTGGGCTGATGTTTGGGCCTGTTATTTCTTGAGATCATCATGACACGTGTATGGTGTAGAAGAGATGACGTTTCAATGTATTATAAGTAGGTGTATGAGGGATTGAGTGGAGATGCAGAACCTAGTGCTCTGATACCATATAAAAGTTGTATATGAGAATTGTGTTTTTTCTTGAATGAATAATAATGATACAGAGGTGTCCCTTTTATAGGGCTAATACAACAATCTAGATTCTATAATTTCCTCAACTATTGTGGTCATATCTTTCTGATTAAGCACATATCAATTACAAGAATAAGTTGCTTCCTAAACTATTGTTATCATATCTTCTTGATTAAGTACATATCAATTACAATATCTTAACATAACAATTACAATATCTCAATATCTTAACAATAAGATTGTAAAAAAGATAAAGGAAATCAATTTTATCCATTTATGAAAAAAAGGGCAAGTAAGATTTCTCCAATTGTGTTTAACCTCAAATGCTTTTGATGCAGTCTTTTTTCGCTCCCTGCTATGACCTGATCCCGCCGACCTGCTGACATGCGCAAGTAACGCACGTGAACTACAGATCACCGTGGGGTGGCTAATGGCATTCCGATGCTAAAGTTAAACAGAGTTCTAAAGAGGTGTGATGTTGTAACAAGGAATTTGTAGCGTACCTTAGCTTACCAATCTCATGTCTTATTTATAGTGCAAGAAGTTCTGGTTCTACCAGGCCATCGTAGGCGTAGTTTAGGAAGGAGATCTTCGTGGAGATCCCTCCCTAATTAAGTGTTGTGCTGTAGGAAATAAGTTTTCTATTAGCTTTGTGCTTCTATATACGGGGGAGATAGTTCCCAATCCAAAAACAATTCGTAGAATGGAATTTCCTTGTGTGGAAGATACTCTAGTGTTTGCTTCCTAGTTGAAAGCAGAGAGCAGCTGTAGTTGCCCGTCCGAAGCTGATCATCGAGATACTTACCTGAAAAGGGCTTATGGGTATTGAAGATAGTTGTGAGACGAGTGGGCCTAGCATGTTGTGAGAGTTCGGGTCCGCCTGGCGGACCACAGTTGGGCGAGCTTAGAACTGCTTGGGTCGAATCAATATTGAGCTGACACTTGAGACCGTAACTCCTCGAGATTATCATGACACATGTACGGCTCCGGGGTGTGACTATTTTTATGTATCATCAGATCAGTTCGCTAAGTCATTTCTTGAAGGGATGCCCCACTCATGATGATTGAGTCTGAATCGTTGCTTGAGCCACGCGCTGCATTAATTGAACGTGTGTTGGTTCAGCAAAAAAGAGAAGGGAAGCCAACGTCTATTTAGGTCATCAGCTGTGTAGAGTCTGATTCTTCTATTTTCCTTTCTTTCGAAGCTACCGCTCTGATTATAAAAGATTGTTCATCTTCCTCATGGCTCAAAAAAACTTTATTGATAACGTTGTCTTGGCCGAGGGCCTGGAGTTTTTCGAAGACAGGTTATTATTCGAACCTGGTCTCGCCAAAATCCGTACAAAGTTTGGGGTCCCTGAGGACCTGCCGTTGCATCTCCTGACAGGCGACCAGATGTCGATGTCACTGGTTTTATCTGTTTGCACTGCGGGATGCTTCAAATTGGAGTGCATTTTCCGATTCTGGATGTGATCTGGAAGTTTTTGGACGTCCGGATTCCTCCGGCTCATGTGGGGCCCAATGCATATAGGATCATCCTCATGATTTTGCTCAACGTTAAGGAGGCCGGTGTTAGCGTGACTCTGTGGGTGATTCAGTTGCTGGCCTCTCTACGGCTAAAGAGTAATGTTGTTTGTAAGATGAAGTCGCCGAATTGCTTCGTTAAGCTGCCTGATGATTTCAAGTTCTGGTAGAAGTACTGCTTCTTGGTCCCGTGGATTTGAAGTACTTTCAATGCAAGGGTCATCCGCTCAAGCGATAGTTCAGGCCACTTCGTGAGTTCGTATCTTTTCTTGTGACTTAGATATGTTTGATAGTGGGTCGATTAACCATCGTTTAAATTTTTCTCCAGGAAGGTTTCTCACTACTCATTTTACCTTAGAGGAGCAAAACACCATAGAGAAGTTCTGCATTTTGCAGAAAAGAAAGGCGGTTGATGTCATAAAGGTTTTCAACTTCATCCGTAGTGGGCTGTGGGACAACTAGCACGTCGCTCCCACTCTGTATCGAGAGTTGCGCATTAAGTTGGAAGATGGGGCCCCCTTCAGAAGAGGAAGGCTACTAGGTTCACAACTTATGTTCTGTCTGATATGGAGAAGCCATCTGAGACTCTTGCCTCCTTCATGAGGAAGACGTCTCGCGTCAAAACTGGGCCATCTTCAGCACGACCTGCTCCGGTGAAGGGGGAACGCGAGTCTGCCAGACCTATTGAGGCAAAGACTGGTGTTTCTGGCTTGGAGAATGATTATCTGCGATTGGCAAGAGTTGTAGACAGGTCAAACCTTAGTGACGCGCATGTCGAGGCTCTGAATGACCGTCTTGTGTGGGTTGCAATGGTTGCTTCTGCTGGTGCCGATTCACTTTAGGTCGCTCCGGCAGAAGGCTCTTGTGAGGATTTGCCTGAGGTGGTAGAATCTGATCGCTCCATAGTTGTTTCGCCTGATAGTGGTTGTGGTACCGGTCGTGTCTCTTGCAGTCCTCATTGCTCACTGTCTCGTTCTAGGCCTCATCTAAAGGTGTTGGAAGGTCCTTTGGATACTTCGCTGCCTTCTCTCCTTCCGGATCCCATTGAGTCGTATCGCAAAAAATGGGTTGCTGCTGTTGACAAGGGAAAGGCCACGAAAGAGAGCTTGAGGTCGGTGACGATTGTGAAGGACGGTGGCGACCGTGAAGAGTGGTGCCGACATAGTTCCTGATCAGGGAAAGTTTCATCCGGGTGCACAGATAAGCATGTTTTCATCGGATTTGGTAAAGCTGGGTTCTCAGGTCTAGCACCAAGAGGCGGACGCAGAGTATGCTTCGAGAAAGCATATAAGCAAGCGTCACAGCTAGCTGATGGATCACGCTCCAAAACCCGAGGAGGACTCGTTGGAAAGGTGTATAGATAAGGGCTTGAAGTACCTTATGACGGGTATATGTCTCATTTGAGTCATGCGTCCATTGCTGGGACGGAAGTTGAGGT
Source organism: Berberis vulgaris (assembly GCA_963556465.1). Lineage (NCBI taxonomy): Eukaryota > Viridiplantae > Streptophyta > Magnoliopsida > Ranunculales > Berberidaceae > Berberis > Berberis vulgaris. The sequence continues at coordinate 12,382,309 of OY747130.1, read as the reverse complement.
GGCTCGTGAGGGAGTATACACCTTGGAGCGTGTCTTCTCGCATATTCAGTCGATGTATTTTGATGCGCTCCATGAAATTGAGCGGCTTAAGAAGTAGGCCGAAGAGAAGTGGTTGGATCGGTCAACCGTGGCCATTGAGGCTCAGAGGGCTCGTCTGGAAGACCTTGAGCGTGATCTGACAGAGGCGGTGTCCGAAAGGGACAGACTTAGATAGGAGTTGAGCCGTATCCGCCGAGAAGTCGAGGTTGCGTAGGAAGCGGCGGCTAAGGCGAGTTTTGATCTATTGTCTTTCACTGAAGAGAGTGTTTCGAAGGAAGCTGAGAAGCAACAATTGAAATCCGATGTGGAATTCTATACTCGAGAAGCGACGAAGGCCGAAGACTGGCTCAAATTGAGGCAGCATGAACTTAGTGTCATAAAGAGCAGTCTGATCACATAGCAGTCTCAGGTCGACGCGTTGACAAGCAAGTTTGAGCTACTGGAGTGTGAACTTGTTGATGCAAAGGTATGGGAGGAAGAGCTTCTCAAGGAACAAGGAAAATGTGAGTTCCGTTGGGTTATACATAGACGAATGTAGCTACTTGCATTGATGAAGGAGGAACATCCAGAGTGGGATCTCAGCCGTTATAAGACAATGTCGTATGTGGACCTATTTGTTACCTCGACGTCATCGAGCGAGGAAGAAAGTTTGAGCCCTAATGTCCAGGTTAGGACGTGTGTAGACGCAACTTCTGCTCCTTCTTCCACTAGGCTTAACTCTTCCATTTATGTACCCTCTCATGATAAGGAGTGAACTTTGTGTACTTGTACTCTTTTTGTCTTTGATCATTAATGAAAACAGTTTTATCCGTTTCGTACTTGTTGTCTCTATTGCAAGTTTTTCGTTTCGCCTTGTCGTCTTGCTTTGGCATAGGCTGGTTGAATCAATAGGACGTTGACTGGTCTGTCTGCAGTAGAGAGCTTGACGGCTTTGTGCTATGAATGACTCGAGGTCATCGTGGTGTAGTCATGTCCGGTAGTGGGCATGTTACGAACAATTTAGCTAGGGATCAAGTCATCCGAGTTGTGCTCTGTCCCCAAGGTAAGCTGCTTGAGAGTTACCTTGCTTGTCTGACCGGTCAACTGTAGTTGTTGCTGTAAGTGAGTTGTGATGGCCGAGCGTGTGTGTCAGAGCGTTCGTGTCGAGTCAGGAGTCGTAAGCTCGGGTTGGCATCCTAAGTAGTTTTTGTCTGGACATTGGCCGTACGATCTTTGTATCTACGTGAGTGGCCTTCGCTTAACATTAGGATGTCAGTCCGTTTGAGCGTGAAAGCGCTGACTCAGTTAGATTCATGTTCACGTCCGCTGCTTTGAAGGGAAGCGGAGGTCGTGTGGCGGGCCGCTTGAGGTCCCCACCTTCCAAATTGTTTATGTCCGAGCCATGTGGACTACAGGTTCGGGGAGTAAAGTTTTGTCGGCCAGGCTGAAGAACAGTGGTCTTTTGGCAAGTCGTCAAAATCAGTTCGGGGCTTACTAGGTTCCCACCTTCCAAATCAATTATGTTCGAGCAGAGCGAACTACAGATTCGGGGAGTAAAGGTTTGGCGACCAGGTTCAAAAGCAATGGTCCCGTGGAAAGCCGTCAGAATCGGTTCAGGACTGACTAGGCTCCCACCTTTCAAACCATATACACCATCCCCGCGTGGTGGGGGCTACGAATTTGAAAAAGGTTTGGCGACCAGGTTGAAAAGCAATGTTACCATGGCAAGCCATCGTAATCAGTTCAGGACTGACTAGGCTCCCACCATCCAAATTATCTACACCTGAGTGCACCAAGCTACAAATTTTGGAGTGTTTGGCGGCCACGTTGAAAAGCAGTGGTCTCGTGGAAAACTATCGGAATCAGCTCGTGGCTGACTGGATTCCCACTTTCTAGGCTATCTACAACCTCGCAACGCGGGCTACAAGTCCAGGTTTGGTGATTTGGCGACCACGCTGAAAATCAGTGTTCCTGTGGCGAGCCATCAAAATCAATTCGATACTGACTAGGCTCCCACCTTATAGACTATCTACACCCTCACAGTGGGGGCTACAAGTCCAGGTTTTGATCAGAAGCTTTCGTTGCTAATCGTCACCAACTAGGCTTATCTTATTAGGTTCGGCGATCATTGACCGTGAAGGGGGCAATGATCCTTGGTGAGTCGTCATTACCAGACGTGATAGCACTAATTAGACTCCAATTCCTAAACCATTGATGCCTGTGCTAAGCGGACTAGGTGTCAGAATGAACCAAAAGCCATCGTCATCAGTCTTGGTTTACTAAGTTTGCCTGGTTTGAATAGAGGTTTTGCCTGCTAGGGGGTGCAAACTTAATCCAGTAACATGTTTCATGGAGTGAATGAAATTACCTTAAATTTCTTGGTGATTTGTAGGTATAATCCGTATGTCAGGGTTGACTAGGATCTCTAATGCTCATGCCAAACATGTGATAGAGTGTTGTTTGAATAATAGGTTGAGCCCATGGGCCAGTAGAGGAAGGGCTAGGGTTTCATGCACTGTGTGTTGTGTGTACGGCGTAGATTGCACGGTGACATGCGTACGGCGTAGGCTGCGTGACGGTTGAGTATCGATTACTCCCCCTCGATTGATGGGGTTGCGTGTAGCGCCATTAATCGATTGACGTGGTCTACACAATTTCCTTGGGAACCGTCGTCTTCCAATTTTTCGTACAGTATTCAATGCTTGGCAGTTAATGCTTGAGTGCCTGCTTGGTGAACCATGTCTATATAATGGTGTTTTCCAATAGTTGTAGGCACTATCTTTCACAGAGCTTATCTTCTATAATGTCCTTGCTTGAAGAAGTTGTTTTGGGTTTTTCAAAGGCTGAGGAAAATGCTTTGGGTTTTCCAAAAGCTAAAACTGAATCTTTGTCTCTGGAGTCTTCGAATGTTCTGACATTTGCACCGATAATGCAGAGATATAGTTCTTGTTATGTGTGGTCACCCAATATGGGCGGGCACGTAGTTGATCCGCTGAGGTCTCGTAATTTCTTCTCATATTTTAGAGAAGTAGTACGAATTTCCTACCAAGGGAGATGCCTTGGTGTTACACCGTACCACTTTTGCCTTCGTGTGCTCGAATCCAGCTGCTAACCAATGGTTGATCGAAGTGTTAGTCGACGTGCGATGTCTCCGGGTGTGGTAGTTCTCAGTCACACCTGCCATCGCATATGGGAAAAGTGGTCTCTCTTGATATCATTGTGAGATCGTAGCTGCGTCGCTGCTTGTGGCCATCCTCATATGCTTGTTTCAAACCTATTTGAGGAAGTTAGAAGGGGTCGGATGTCTCTTGAGGAAATCAGCAGCCCGTTGTGAGGTCTAAAATGTTGTAGTACGAGACTTTTTTGGGGTGATTTGACGGAGCAATCTGACTGCTTAGTCTTTCAATCTCTTCTGCCACTTCGTCTTTATCTTGGGAAGGTATCGAGCACCTCCCATTCTCTTACCTTTGTTGTCACTTGCAAATTTCTCGCATCAGAGGGTTTGCAAGTCTTCAGTGGACGTTGTCCATCGAAGAATTGTCCAAGTGAGTAATTTAATTCAGTTTGCACTGTATCCAAACACTTATAGTGCTCAGTCTTTGTATCCGCCTCGAGGCGTTCGTAATATATAGCCTTTTGTATTTACCTCAAGGCGTTTGTTGTTACATCTTTTCGATAATCAATAGAGTTTTTTTCGTAATTCTTCCTTTATTTCTTAAATGATTGAAAATCACATAAGTCTTTTAAGAACTAAAACTCAATATTGACTGTGGAAAGGGAAACTAACAACTTGAAGCAAACTAACTGTTGACGGAGAGAAATTGATCCTAGCCTTGAAGTGGATTCGAGTTGCTCTCGCGGATCATTCGGCGGACTGTCGAGGCGTTACATAGGTTACTGAAGAGTAAACCTTGCAGAGGGGTAGATCTTCGCGCTAATTAAATGTTGGGGGGATGTGTTCCCGCTTGCCATGGCCTTTTTTACTCGCTGGGCAGAAGAGCTTGTTGTTCCTGTACCGCTTGAAAATGATGTCTCTATCGTTTTTGGCCTTGCACTGGATCAGGCTGTTCTGCATGATGTAGTTGAATTTGAGAGCACTCTATCTGTTTCAGTGCGGCATAGTAGCAGCCTCGTGCCATAAATTGGTATCCACGTATTGTTTCTTCGAGGTTGTTAGCAGTATACTTAACACACTGGTAAAGGATGGAAACCACTTGTTCCATCTGGTGGACCCAAGGTCTTCCCAAGATGAGATTGTAGGATGACGGTGCATCTACCACCATGAAGTCCAGAAATAGGACTTTCTTGAGCTGCGGCTCTCCTGCTACCGTAGCCAACCTTATCTTTCCGATGAAGAAGCACTTCTCCCCGTTGAATTTGATCAGCGGGGGTTCTGGAAACGTCAAGTTTTCCTTCTTGAGGTCCATGCTACGGAATGTGTTGTAGAACAGAACGTTAAGTGAACTTTGTGTGTCAACTAGAGCTCTCTTCACTTCCCACTTTGCGATGGAAACAGAGATGACCAAGGCATCGTTATGCAGCGTTCGGACTCCATCGAGGTCATTCTCAGTAAAAATCAAAGTGAGAATGGGGTTCTGAACCGTGAGTGGCAAATGTGTTTGTCCTCACCCGCTGATTGTGTCTGCATATCCAGTAGTGTCCGCTTGCGGGACTTGTATGTCTGGTCTTCATTCGATCCGACTCCATGAAGAACGTAGATTATCCCTGGAGTCGCCTTCTCTATTTCTTTAACTCCCCCCTGTCCTTTGTTTGTTTCGTTGGTTTTTCAGACTTCAGGAATTCTTTCAGTTTGCTTTTGTCGATCCTGTACTCAACTTCATACCTCAGACTCTTGCAGTCGTTTGTGTTGTGGCCGCCCTATTTGTGGTACGCGCAATATTTGTCGTTATCGTACTTGGAGGGGTCTCCACGTGTCTTTGGGGGCCACTTCGGTTCTTCCCAGCTTTTTATGGAGTTAAGTACGTCTGACAGGCTAGCGCTTAGGGGTGTCACGGCTCTGGATCCAACATAGTTGGATGATTTCTCCAGCCTAGGATGACCAGGGTCCGGCCTGTTGTCGTTGCGCTTACTTTTGTTCTGTTTCTCGTACTCGCGACTATTTCCCTCCTTTTCTTGTCCCTAAGGAAGGCTTCCTATCGCCTTCGGTTTCCCTTTTAGCGGTCCTTGACTCCTCCAGGATGATGTGTCTCTGGATGCTCTTGAGGAGCTCCGCCATGTCCAGAAGGGGCTCCAAGGTGAGGTCCTTGAAAAGCTTCCCCTCTCTGAGGCCCGCAGTGAAGGCCGTCACGGCTGTATCGTCGTTGGACCCGTCGATGAGGGTCAACTCGTTGTTAAAGTGCGTGACATACTCTCAGAGCGTCTCACCCGACCTCTGCCTTAGAGAGAGTATGTAGTGTGGGCATTTTCTGAAACGCTGGCTTCCGACAAAACGTGTCAGGAATTCCTTCGCCGATGTTTTGAAGGAGTTGATTGACTTTGGTGGAAGGTTGCGGAACCATGTCAGCGCAGAGCTTTTTAGACTGGTGGGAAAGGCTCTACACATGACGGACTCAGATCCTTCTTTGAGGGCATTACATGCTGGTAATGGTATAGATGATCGAAAGGATCAGTGGTCCCATCGTAGGAGTCGAGCTTCGAGGGAGTGAACTTCCTCGGAAGGGCCTCGTTCATTATCCGGTCTACAAATGGTGGGACGGAGAAGCGATATAGTACGTCTGGATCATGCGCCCCTCTACGGATGGGGTTCCCAAGGTCGAGCCTCTCTGTCTTGGCAGTAAGCACAGTGTTAGCCGCGCAGCCTCCCTTATTCCAATAAGAACTAGCGAGGGTCTGACTCTCCTGCGCTTGCTCCCTATCATCTTCTGGAGATGGAGGTCCGTGCTGCTCCTGGTCTTCGTTAGCAGGTGGTGGATTCTGTCGCGTAAGAGTCTCCACCACCTTGGCGATCTGTTGTATCTGAGATGCTAGCACGTCGATTCTGGGGTCCATGGTTACTACCGTTGGCATGGAAGCGTGAGTTGGTTGCCCGTGCACAACAGGAACTGCTGAATGAGGTGGTATAGGGACAGCCTGAGCATTGGACGTGTCCCCTGGTTCTCCGTTGTTGTGTGACCTGGTGGTCACCATCTCTCTGGGTTTTGATAGGAGACGACAATTAGTGTACAATTATGAACTATGTCGTCCCCATAGACGGCGCCAAACTGATGCAATCTTTTTCAGCTCCCTGATTTGACCTGATACCGCCGACCTGCTGACCTGCACAAGTAACGCACGTGAACCACAGACCACTGTGGGGTGTCCGATGCTAAAGTCAGACATGGCTCTGAGGAATGTGTAATGTTGTAATAAGGAATTTGTAACGTACCTTAGCTTACCAACCTCATGTCTTATTTATAGTGCAACGAGTTCTAGTTCTACCAAACCATCATAGCATAGTTTAGGAAGGAGATCTCCGTGGAGATCCCTCCCTAATTAGGAGTCGTGTTGTAAGAGGGAAATTCCATGTTAACTTTGTGCTTCTAGAGATGCGGGAGATAGTTCCCAATTCAAGAGCAATCCGTAGAAGGGAGTTTCCTTATGTGGAAGATACTCTAGTGTTTGCTTCCTAGTCGGAAGCAGAGAGCAGTGCCCGTCCGAAGCTGATTCTCGAGATACTTGCCTGAAGAGGGCTTACGGGTATTGATGATAGTTGTGAGACATGTGGGCCTAGCATGCTGTGAGAGTTTGGGTTCGCCTGGCAGACTGCAGTTGAGCGGGCTTAGAACCGCTTGGGCCGAATCAGTGTTGGGCTGATGCTTGGGGCCGTAACTCCTCGAGATTATCATGACATGTGTACGGCTCCGGAGTGTGACTATTTTTATGTATCATCAGCTTCACTTCTCACTCTCTTTCTCTCTCCTCTATTGTTCATAATTCTTTCTTTAAAACCAAACAAAGCTTAAAAGAACACTGTTGATTTGCTTAGCGAAAACGAACTTTGGTAACTCTTCATGGACAAGAGTTTGCTCTATAGTGAGAACCCCCAAAGTTTTCAAACAGAGAATCTCGTCTACATGATTTTGGAATTTTCGAGATTCTAGTCTTTAAGACACTACACCAAAAGGCTTGTTTAGCTATGGGGAGGTGGCCACGGCTCTAAACCGTTGGTTAATTTGCCACAGCCAAAAACCGTGGCTATAACGGCCAACGGTTTAAAACCGTGGCTAAAAAAAGGGTTGCCACGGCCAAAAACCGTGGCTAACTGCCAACGGTTTAAAACCTTTGCTATAAGCTTTTGCTTTTCACGTGTAGTTTCGCGCTTTGGCGAAATTTTTTTTCGCGCTTTGGCGAAAAGAATTGAACAAAAGAAGCTGGCGAGGTGTTTTGTTCAAGTGTTCGTGAGTTTCGCGAGGTGTTTTGTTCAAGCTGGCGAGGTGAGTTTCGCGAGGTGTTTTGTTCAAGCTGGCGAGGTGAGTTTCGTGAGTGAGTTCGCAAGGAAAGAGTAAGGAGAAAGTTTTGTTCTTCATCAGGTAACAAATAAAGAATGTTTGTTTATTGTTCTGGTTGTTTGATTCGTTTAGTTTGATTGGTAGATGAAGTGTCCGGGGTTTTGAAGCAAGGGGGTGTTTGGATTTGTGGTTAGAAATATTGGGTGTTATTCAATTTCTGATTTTTATGTGTTTCAAGTTTGAAGGGATGTTAGTCAGATTTGGGGTTTAAGTGATTAGGAAGGTTTGGGTTTTGATGAGTTTATTGATTTTGCATAAATGGGGTTTCAGATTTGTGGTTATTGATGAGTTAGAGATGTTGGGGTTTTGTTCAATATGCGGAAAGTTGAGATTTTGAAGGTCAGATTTGGGGATTTCAGTGGTTAGGAAGCTTTGGGTTTTGATGGGTTTAGCGGTTTTGAATTAATGGGGTTTCAGACTCGTGGTTATTGACGAGTTAGAAATGGTGGGGTTTTGTTCATTCTGCAGAAAGTTGGGATTTTGGAAGGAAGACTATCAAATTTGGGGATTTTGGTGGTTGAGAAGCTTCGGGTTTTGAGGGGTTTGTTCATTTGGGGTTCAGTACATATGGTTGTTGATTTGTTTCAGTGTTTTGAAATGGACTATTTGGTTGCTTGTTGTTTGTGTTTAGCACAATGAGGTGATATGTTTATTTCATAGTTGGTTTTAGGGGTTTTCAATGTAGAGATTTGGTGTCTTTGAAGGTTGAGATTTTGAGGATTTTGTTTCAGTTGGGTTTAACAATTGTTTGCTTCTTTACTTGTGTAAATTAGGGTTTTGAATAGTTTGATTTGCGGCTTATCTTAGTTGAGAAATTTAGGGTTTGCATGGTTGAAGGATTTGATTTGGTTTTGGCTATTGTTCAACTTCATGATAAAAAAAAAATGATTGGATGTTTATGTGAAATTGGGGCTTTTTGTATGTTGTTATTAACTTCCAAGTACTTTATCCAATGATACAGATCTAAGCTTGGAGTTTAAAGAAGAAAGAATGGCATTGTCAATAACTTGCCCTAATAAGATGATGGATTTTGATATTGATGAAGGAAAAAAAGTATATGGCGTAGTTAGGCGCATGGGATCAATGGGGAGGAAGCGAGTGGAACCATTGTGTCTCTACTCCCCTTCTAAAACTCCATTGAAGAAGCCATGTCGTGCGAGGAGGAGCTCGGACATGTCAATGTTGGAAAGGCTACCTAGACTTATTGGTAGGTATTATGATGATTTTTTCTTTTCCAAACTAAAAACTATGTTGTCTACTTTGATTGATTGTGAGTTATTACAGAGCTCTGGCTAATATTTGTTTGTTATATTTCAGATTAGAGTTTCTGTTGTTTGTAACCAAGTGGTGTCAGACAATTGAACAAATGGAAGATCAAGTTTCTGCTGTTCTCAAGGAAGAAAGGTTATTATTGTCTCATAACTGCATTTTCTCTACTTGTGAGTTTTTTTTTTTGGTGTTATTTGAAAATAAAAGTTCCATCTGTTTGCAGGGAAGAGAGAGCTCTAAGAAAAGCTGAAATGGAGGCAACAAAGGTTCGTTTTATTAGTGGGCTAATGTAAAAACTTTGATACACAAATATTTTTTGAAGTTCTGTCTCTTGCAAATCTTTTGGCCCATTCCTTTGTGTCCAACTTTGCAAGTTGGTTTATATTGTGGAGACAAAATTATCTTTTGGTTCTTTTTATTCCTCACTAGTGTGCACGGCTACAGCTGCTCCTGTATTTAAGATATCAAGGGGAGTCAAATAATAATCTGAGAATCACCCATACTGGATAGTGTGTTAGTCTATGAACTCTAATATGTTTTACTAAGTGTTCATGTTCTTGTATCATGAAGATGTGCATTTTCTTTTTACAGGCCTCTGTTGGAAACAATAGAATGGGGAAGGAAGTGATCAGTGCCCAGCAAGCGGAAGATCTCAAAATGAAAGAAAAGCGAAAGCGGGAGCGAGAGCGAGAGGTTTCATAATTTTTCCCTCTAGTTTGTTTCATTTCTGGATGCTTGTTACGACATAAATGTTGATTATGTAGAGGCACTACTTTGATGTAGAAAAACTTGCCACGAAAGAAGCGTCGTAGGCTGGAAGCTGCTCAAGAGATGGAGGACGAAGGCGATGACATAGAACAGGTTTGTTTTATCATCGCTTTTGCAGATGCATTAACTGAATCATATTCCTTGTTGGTGGGGAGTTTGTCTAGAGTCATTAAGTACGTGGACACTGAAAAATTGCAAGGTGGACACCGTGGTAAGAAAGAGAAAGAAGTATATCCAAGCGAAAGTTCATTGCATTTGATCTATGTGCTTTGTGAGATAAAAGTTCATTGCTCATGTAAGGTTTTACTTGCAGGTACAAGCGAAAGTAGCGGTGACAATTATTTTGCATCTTAACGTTCCTGTACCCATAGCTTCAAAGTGACCAAAATCAACCCTCATTTCTCATCGGGTTTCATGTCCTCGGTGCCAAGCTCTTCATCCATTGCTAATTTATTCTGCAATCACCAACTTTTGTGATGTAGACCCATATCTGCAGCCAGGTATTTAAGATCTAGAATGAATAAACATCTAGAATGAATAAAGTTAAGTCATCTACTTCTTACAGAAATATAGTATAGTCTTTCTTACAATCAAAACCTGGTGGAGTAAAAGAAATTTGATGTTTGATTTGTTATGAGAGTTGCCTCCATTATGTCTCTCTGCATGCACCTTAAGTATATCCAAAAAACCTTTCCTTTAGCTCAGCTGAAAAATTCTGATCGAAACTATTTGTGTATTCTCCTGCATATATACATTACTAGTTTGTCTATCATGTCTTGAAACGTATATACATTACTAGTTTGTATGATGTCACTGTTTCAGGGAGACCATGTGGCACTATTGTCTGCATTTTCAGAGATGGGACTCAAGTTGCGCCTAGATGTGCCAGAACAAGCTATGATGGTCACAAATGTATTCTTTCGTGCTTCAACACCGGCTCATGAAGCCCTTGTAAGGGATGCATAGTTTTCTTTTCAAAAAATTATTCATCATCATAATCATTATCATTTAGTCATATTTAATCTGTGTTGATTCTTTTGTTCTGTGAAGGAAAACGTGAAATCATTGACAGAACAAAGAGCAAAGAGTATGGAAACGTTCCAAGAAACGATGAAACTAAACAAAAAAGAGGTTTCACGGTTCAATTCTGTAAGTTCACTTATACTCGTATTGTATCTAAATCATTCCTTGGCCTGACATGATATAGGTATGCTAGAAATGGCGTATCATCTCATCCAATTGATCAACATTTGTATTTTCTAGGTTGATGCTTTTCCAGGTGACGCTGTTATATTTGTCCGGGTTCTGCATCTTCTTAGAGGTATGCAATCAACACATGAAAGAGTCACACCTTTTTTATGAACCACTCTGCTTATTTTGATTGGTTATCAACTTATGCCTTTAAGGGATATCATCAACACTAAATGTGCGGATAGTATACTTGGATATTATGAGGCCATTTGCTGAGTCTGTTCTACTAGGGTTGGTTTTCTTTTATATTGAATTCTATTGATTTAGGTCATATGTATGCATTATTATATCTTCCACATTTTCAGGAATATTCAGAAGGGGCCAACTAGAAATCCACAATGGATCTACGAAACACCTGTTCGCTCTGATGTCGAGGCAAAGCTGAGACAGCTTCTCATTAAGCTAGGGGAGGATGACAAAATACTTGGAATCCAGGTTCAGATTTTGTTGTGAATCTATTTTTCACAACTGCATAATTAGACAAACAATTTTGGAGAATTCTTTTGCGTGAAGGAAATAATCCCAAATTTTATGCGGAAAAAAACCAGTAACTTTTATGCAGAGAACTGAAATTAATTTATGGCATTTCAATATAGCCTAGGAACTATGTAGTTCTTTACATGTAGCCTAATAGTTTACTAGTACATCCGATTTTTTTAAAAAACCATTGATAGCACCACTTTCATTTTTATAATATTTATAGGTATTTCCTTGTATGCTTAAGGTAAATGAAGTGAAGATGGCATTCTCTTTTGATAATGAATGACTATTTGCATAACTCGCTTGCATGTATGCCAATAATTTATTTATATGTTTTTTATTGCTCTTTTTTTCCAGAACCTGAATACTCATTTCATCTAAAATGTTGATCTTGGTGAAATGCTCACTAAAATTTCCACAACAATTATGATTATTTAGTCTAAACCAATTTTTATTAATTAGAAAACAGAAATGCTTAAAACAAAATGAAAAGTTGCATATGAACCGTAGCTCCATTGAAATGTTTAAGGACTAAGCAGTTTTCTCTGTGAGAGTATGCACAACAAGGAACTAATATTTTTCTGTTTTGGAAATATCTGAAGATTTACTACTATGATCTCTGTATTGCTCATTGTTCAATCTGGCTAAGTCTTTCTTTTCTTTTCTTTTCTATTTTTAGGTATGTGCGTATAAAGATGGAGAGGTTATTATAGATACTGCTGCTGGCGTGCTTGGAAAATATGATCCTTGTCCTGTTCAGCCAGATAGCTTATTTTCTGTTTTCTCAGTAACAAAGGGAATAACTGCAGGAATGTTACACTGGCTAGTTGACAATGAGTATGTTACAGTTTCCAGTTCTCCATAATTTCATTCTGATCCCTTTCTTTTTTCAAGTTTAGTGGTTCCACTACCAAGCTTCGTTTAACAAGAATATAACTGAAACTTTGAAAATAGTAAAGCATGCATCAGCAAAAAATCTTTCCCTAGAGCATGAAGGTTTGATTCAACTATATAGAACAAATTATAAGTAGCTGGGAAGGGCATTTGAGCACATCCACTGTAAAAATAGTTGCTTACCCCGTCCTTGTCTGACAGGTTTTGTATTTATCTTTTTGTAAACTCTCCATGATCACCATATAGTTTTTTGAGGATTTATTTTAGGAATTCTTAAATATATGTTATGTGTTTCTTAATGTGTAGGAAGCTCCAAGCCAGGATTTATTTATCTTCTTTGTTTCTAATGTTGCTACAAGCACAATTGATTATGTCAAAAGCTTCCTAGATGAAAAGTATGATTATTGCTAAGAGATAAGTTTGCATAACAATTGATTATTGCTGGTTTTATGGCTTTTCATTAAAAGAGAGATCAAAAGTTTGCATAAGTGGTGTTGTTGTGGTATGTTGTATGTAGTTAATACTATATGATCTTTTGCTTCTTTGCTTATCTCTGTCATCAGTGGGGTTTTATGGCTTTTCATTAAAAGAGGGTGATACTCTTCTGAGGTTTTTCTTTATTTTGTGTTAATGTCTTTGATTAATTCACTTGATTGAGATCATATCTTTAATGGGTTTTGGTTATTTTTTAAATCAGTCATCAACAAGGATCTGCAACTTTTGATTGTACAAAGGAAAAGGTTCAAACGGGAAAAGAAGAGGGTGAAAAGTATTTGGTTTCGGCAGAAGATGACAAGAGTGACAGTAGAACGTTCGAGTTCTACAAAATACGCACAACTGTCATTGTTAAAAGAGAGACGTTCTTAGATGTTGTTTGTGATGCTCTATCTGATTACAAGTATGTAAGCCCAAATCAGAGGGTTGACTTGATTCTGGCATGCAGGTATATTATCTTATATCCTGAAACCATTTGATATGGCATAATTTCTCTTAAAGACTATCTATTTGTCGGCATTAGCTTCCTGCATGTATAGAGACTTTAGTGACACTCCCTTTTATGTTCTATTCATTTTACTCCCTTTTGCAAATCATGAAACCATTCTAATGGCTTTATTTGTTTCCTATTTGCTTCTGAAATACTTTATTTCCTCATTTTTAGAATCCGAGAAAAGAAGGAATCTGTGACAGTGTTGTTGTGCGGTACAAGCGGGTGCGGCAAGTCTACATTGTCAGCTCTACTGGTACGTTCACTATAGAAGATTTCTCTTTCAGGACTATAAATACAAAAGGGTTGATATTTTCCGCCTTTTCTTTGCTCATGTTAATTCAATATACACTGAGAGGTATTTTTCAGGTGTGTTTTTTTTTATTTTTTTTTATTACTTTGTTTCCTACCTGGGCTGGGTGGGGGGTGTGTTGTACTTGTAGTTTGTCGGTTTCTGTTTTGCTAACAATCTTGGGTTTTGTTTTGTTTTCTATAGAAATCTCTCAAATTTGAACTTGGGTGGTGACATTTCTCCCTCTATTGGAGAGTTGAGGAACTTGCAGTCTCTGTAAGTTGTGCTATAAACAGTCTTCATTATTATCAGTTGGTAACTCTGCTTATATGTTATTATTGTTCCATCTCAAATGCATTTCACTTTTTTCCTTTACACTGATTTACATCATTGGGTTTACTTAATGAGACAGGGGAACCGAGCTATTGCAGAGATTCAATTTGCGGATTATATTTTTCCTGCTTTTGATCAGGCAAGCCTACTGTTTTTGCACTTAAACTTACTATGTAGTTTTACAAAATTTCTTACTGAAGTCTTTTCTTGATTTGCTGTTGTTGTTGTCGTTATAGATTGTAAATGAAGCCGCCAAATTCAGATATCGTAGTGGGAATCAATTCAATTGTGGAGGTTCAACTTCTGTCTACAACATTTTGGTTTCTTTTTATATTCTCATGGTGATAAGCTAAATGTGTTGTTCAGGTTTGACGATAAGATCACCTTATGGAGCTGTAGGCCATGGCGGGCATTATCACTCTCAATCTCCAGAGGCTTTCTTTTGTCATGTTCCAGGTATCAAGGTTTGTTCTCTTCATTCCCTGCATTCTTGTCTGCATGTTCTGGCTGTGTCTCTAACTCAATGGTTATAAGAGGAAAAGATATGGATTCCAACTCACAAATCACGAACTCTGAATGCTTTGTGAGAAGGAACAAGTTTTGGGTGCTTTCCATCACTCGATATGAGACCCCTTTGTATCACTTTGGATGTGGCAATTATTTATTTACTTCTTGTTTGTATTACCTTGTTCTCTCATCAAGGCATTTGATATTTATTCACTTTTGATATTTGTGGTTTTGCAGGATGGAATATTTTGTGAACTGATAGACTTAAAAACCTTGATCCTTTGGGACAAAGAAACAGTAGAAGCCTCCGTCAGAAAGACGGGAAAGCTACTTGTGAGTGAATTTTTTCTCTACAATATTTTTTCTAATTGTAGTTCTTGAATTTTAACCAAACCTCCCTATGTCCAATTGTTAGGTTAGTCATGAAGCTCCAGTGACTGGAGGTTTTGGAGCCGAAATCTCTGCTTCTATTGCTGAACGCTGCTTCTTGAGGGTAAGTTCTTTCTTTTGGTTACAATACAAATCTACAACACTGCTCAAACTAACTTGTTTTCCATCTGAGGCATGGTCTACCTTATCTTTGAGTAATTTTGAAGACAAAACTATAGCCTTTAAAGATTAAAGTGGCAATAGTTTAGAGGTGGAGTTCGGGGTAATGCTCTGGATAGTATTGTCAATGTCTCTGCTATTTATATGTTTTGTTAAAGATTTATTATATTAGCTAAGGCTTATTTGTTTAAAAAAATGATTACAGTCTAATATGTTCAAGCAAGTTTTGTTGCACTGCACTCCCTTCTGATCATGTGCATAGAAAATCAGTTGAATAAACAAAAATTAAAAATAGATCAACTCATTAGCACAGTGCTTACTTATAGTACTTGATATTGAACAACCTTAGATATAGAATGAAATTAATATGGATGCACAATTTGCTTCAGAAAAAGATATGGCACAGTTAAACTAGTACCACAGAGATGTGTTTGTCTCAGAGTTGTAGGATGGTGATGTTTTTGTTATTTTGTACTTGTAATGTTGTAGTTTTCAGAGCTCCGGACAGCATTACAAGCACACCTCTAAAAAACAGTTATAACCGATTCAGTTTACAGCAATAGAAGTTTGTTAATTTGCTTCAAAAATTAATGTTGTTTTTGTTATTTTGTACTTGTAATGTTTTTTTTTTCTTCATGATGTTGCAGCCTCTAAAAAACAGTTGGAAGGTTTCATCTCTGCCCTCCATGGGCATGTTGCCTCTCTTCTCCGTCATATGGTTGGATCTGTTGGTATGTTATAACCGATTCATTTTACAGCAATAGAAGTTTTCTTGTATTTTTATTCTTTGTGAAGTCTGTAGCTTTATTTGTTAAATACATCCAAGGATTGTTAGTCAAAGTTTGAGTAATCTTGGGTATGGTGGATCATTATTTTGCTTGGACTTGTTTGACTTAGTTGAGTGA
Source organism: Berberis vulgaris (assembly GCA_963556465.1). Lineage (NCBI taxonomy): Eukaryota > Viridiplantae > Streptophyta > Magnoliopsida > Ranunculales > Berberidaceae > Berberis > Berberis vulgaris. Next base: position 12,366,550 of record OY747130.1, on the reverse strand, counting down.
TATCAGACTTTACTGATGTCTTTAACATTGGTTGCTTTTGAAAATGGACTTTAGTTGCTCCCAGGCTAAGAAGTAGGGGAAAAAGGGGCACAAAGTTTCTTATAGAAACATGTTTTCTTGTGAAAACATTCTATATTTCTTTATTACATATTCGTGCATATTTGGTCGAACTCTGCAGACCTGATGTTTTTAATATTGCCTAATGGTTCTTATTTGGCAGTTGTTGAACATGCCTACCAATTGAGAAATGCATCTCAGAGACAAAATCTATTGTTCGAGTTGTATTCAACAGAGTTTCAGCTGTTCAAGGATTTGGCTTCATCTAAAGAAAAAAGGTTTGCTTCAAGCATTAAGCATATCCATATCTCCTCTTTATATCTGTGCAATCAGCTTAGGCATTTTTCTAATAACACTGCCAAGATTTAGGCAAAGCTAAGACTCGGTCACTGCTTGGTCCAGTCCTCCTTGCACATGATGGTTCAGTCGAAAACAAAAAGGAACCCCAGTACCACAAATAACCGGATATAATTCATTGCCATGATTGGCAGACATCTTTTGTTGTAGGGTCAAATAACTTTGAAAATATCTTGCTTATAGTTGTTGATTTTATCTCAATTGGATAGTCTTAGTAAATTTTGTTCTTGCTTTCTAGGCACCACTTTACTGGGATCTGTATGCAACCAAGGGTCTTAATTCAGCTCGAATTTGCTTTACTTGCCACAACTTTGAATATCAAGGGACAGCACATGCTTCAGAGTTGGGATCTTTTGGCCTTGATGTTTACCGGTTAAATAGACCAGATAGAATGCAACACCATTCAGCACGTGGCAGAGTCAATCCTGTAAAGGTAGATAATATTTTGCCCTTCATTCAGGGATTTGTCTGAATAAGAGTGTTGTTACTAAAGGGTGCAGGTTGCTATGTTGTTACATGTAATGTTGTTTAGGAAGGATTTTTGTTAGATTAGTTGTCAATAAATGTAGGTACTATAAATAAGAGAGCATAAGAGAGAAAAAGGGATTCATTTGATTTGTAAGAAAATTGTACACTTGAGCATTTGCTCTACAGGAGATTAGCTATCACGAATTAGCTTTCTTATTGAATACAATCCATTCCATTTACTGTCATCAATCCAGAATTACAATTACAAGTTCTTCAGACTGTAATTTCTCTTCATTGCCTGTATTGCATCACTGTCAGTAGAACTGCATTGGCTTAACACCGTGACCAAAAAAAATTAAAATTAAAAAAAAAAAAAAAATTGCCACAGCTTAAAACCGTTGCTAATTATTGCAACGGCTAAATACCGTGGCTACCTTGCCACGGCTTATAACAGTGGATAGTATTGGCCACGGCTTAAAACCGTTGCTAAAACTTTTGCAACGGCTTAGAACCGTGGCCATAACTTGCAACGGTTTTAAGCCGTTGCTACTCCTGGCCACGGCTTAGAACCGTGGCCACGACTTAGAACCGTGGCAACGGCTTAGAACCGTGGCTAAGATTGTTGCAACGGTTTATAACCGTGGCTAAATCATCAACCGTCCTCAAGATAAAACCGTTGCTAATATTTTTGCCACGGTTTTTAGCCGTTACTGGGGATTTAGCGACGCCTCTACAACCCACGGCTCTAAGCCGTGACAATGGGTTACCCCCACGGTTTAAAACCGTTGCTAATGGGTATTTTTGGTGTAGTGAGAGTACACTTGGATGTTAAAATGTAACACCCCTAAATTTCATAAAGATAATTTATTTTATTTATTATTTTATTTTTAATTAAATAAAATAGGGGTACATTTAATTGAATGTGAATTTCGAAATTAAGGTTTATTTGGTGAGTTTAGAAGGTGGGTACTCTCAGAAGTCCAGTGGGGGTGAATAGCCACCCACCCTATAAAGAGAAAACCCTATTTTTCTTTTCTTTCTCCTTCCTTCTTCTTTTCCTCCTTTACTTTTTCTTCTTCGATGGCCTTTAGGAGCAGTATGTTCTGGGCCTAGAGGAACTGGGGTTCGATTGTTGGACATCAATGCTTTGCCTCTTAGCGATGGCGAGGGCGAGACCAGTGATGAGTTGCAAATGCAAAGGATGCGCAGTGAAGATGACAAGACTCTTAGTAGCAATGCAGTGTCGACTCTGTAGAAGCAGAGGAGTTTGGGCCACTGTTGAAGTTTGATGAGGTGATGAAAGAGATACAATTTGGATTTCTTGAATACAAGGATGAAAGTTGAACCTTAAGAGTTGCTGGTGATATGAGAGTAGTTGGTCCCTGACACTTGAGCTTTTGTTTACCAGTTTTGTGTGCAAATAATATCAAGGAGCAGTAGGTGTTTGTAAGGAGTGATAGGTGCTGAGTGATGCAGGGCAGGGTCAGATGGAAGGTATTTGTGGTGGAGAAAGATGAGAAATAGCCAAATGGGTGTTTATTCGATTCATTTGGAGGAGTTTTGATTGATGAGAATAGAAGAAATAGAGAGAGAGAAATTGTTTGTTCATAGGAAGACAAAGCACAACAGCAAGGTGTGTGTCATTGTGTGGGGTGGTATCTCAAAATTTCAACGGTACTTGCTTTTGCTCTCTTGTTAAAGATTGAGAAAATAAAATTTATAGAAGTAATGTATTTATTAATTGGAGGAAGATTAAAATGATGAGTGGAATGGGTTTCATATGGATGATGAAGATATGAGGGATGCGAATGGGGGTGCTGCATTGAATGTACAGGATATTGATGCTTATTGGCTTCAGAGGAAGATATCGCAGGCGTTTGAGAAAATTGACCCCCAGCATTGCCATCTGCCAAAAGAAAAGATTTCGGGTTTGTAACTTTTGACACACATGATAATGTCGTGACATGTGCTGAAGCTATCAATAATTCGGAGCTGGGAGATGGGAGGCCACGTGCCGTGGTGATGGATGGAGAGACTGAATGGGTGAGTTTTCTTCATTTCTTTCTTTTTTTTACTGTGAGTTCAACCTTTCTTGATATTGTTTAAGCAATGTTTTGTTTAATTCTAGTGTTTCCGCACTGAGCACTATTAATTGGATTAATGTTATGCTGCTTTGATTGAATTAGTAGTTGAGTTGATTGGGTTAGTTAAAACACAATAATATTAAGTCGAAATTGATGTTTGGCGAATGCTTCGGTTCTGTAGTGTTGAAATGGATTTCAAAAATGGGTTTGGAACCTATTGCAGTATTCTTACTTTTGATACCAACACATGTACTCCCTAATACTAATTAAAATGGAATACTCTAATCCAAATTTCCATATTATGTTCATGATGAGTGACGGTGGGGGTTTAAGTGGAAAAGGGTAGTGCTGGTTTCTTGAAAGAATACCCGCAATGGTGGTAGTGGTATTGGTGGATGGGGACACATGGTTGTGGGCCTGATCTGCCTAAGCCCAAGGGTTTGGCTTTGATGTTGAAAATACTATTGGAAGCACACCTCAAATAAACACTTGGACAGCAGATTGGATTGAGTTCTTTTCTGAGCATAGATTGGGTTATCAACTAAAGTTGGCATGGGAACAATATGAGGGACTTCAACTCTTTACAGAAATGATGTTTAGGGGAATCAAACCCGATCAATTTACTTTCAGCCGTTACCTTTGTGCTTGTGCTAGCATTTCATCAATTAAGCATGGTGCGCAAATCATTGGTGATTTCGTCAAGTGAGTTTTCTTCATTCTTTCTCTTTTACCGTGAGTTTTCTTATTCTCTGTATTTTGCAAATCCTTGTTTCTTGACTGAATTAGTGATTGTATTTGTGAGGATTTGATGATGGGGTTTGTGAGTTTTGTTGCGAGGATGTGTGGTTATGATTTGGATTTTGGTGTGGCGGTGTGATGACCTGTAGTTGTGTGTCCTTGATGATTTTGGATTGGATTCTTAGGCTTGTTATATTGCTTGATTTAAATTCCATTTCAAAGGTTTTGGGTGTAAGGTGTAAGTGAAACTCTTAGCCCTTTATCTATTTGGATGAGCAATTCAGTATATTGTATGTATATTGCTTGTATGGAAATGACGAGTTTCATTTCAAGTAATCCAATTGTGAGATTTTAGACATGTTGAGAATGAGGTTGCCTTATTTGTGGTGTTTTGTGTTGCAAACGCTTGCTCTCCAATATTTGTGATCTGTTTGATGTGTGAGATTTTCCTAGCTTGCTGGGTTCATGTTTGGGGTCACCCATGTTTACCATTTTATTGATTGGTTGTGACTTTGTTTGGTTGGTGTTTGAATGGTTGATGAATATTAATGCATTGTGATAAATTTGGAGATTTGTATGCATATTGACTTGTTTATGCATTATGAAGAATTTGGATATTTGAATCAAGGAGTGGCTTGATTGCCATATTGTTACATAGCCTGATTAATGAATATGCTATGTTTTCCCCAAAAATGTGGGTGAATAGATTGTGAATCAATTCAGGTATGACAAAATGTCATTGTAGAAGAATTCTGAATTATGAAAAATAAATGATATTGGTAAACCTGAATTTCTGAAAATATAAAACACTTGGGCTTGTATCACTTAGAACTACCACATCTCTTTTGTTTATTATTTCCCCTCTCTTACTAGAGAAACTAAATGACCAGTGGGTCGTCTTGCGGAGTTGGGGCACCCATTTCTTACTAGAGAAACTAAAATAACCTTCGGGTTAGTCTTGCGGAAATGTGGTGGATTGTATGCCTAAAAAAGGCTTTGATATTTATCCGTCAAAAATGTGACGTGAGTTTATGCGCATTGATAGCCCAAGGGTGGCTTTTGGTACTCATATAGTTAGGGGTATCCGCGATGCATGTCTGTATGTGATGTCCCCACTTGGGCATGGATGACGGAGTAGTCCTCCTTTATATGAGAGAGGCATACGGGCATGTATGTTCGGCACGGAGGTGGTGCGAATGTGGTATCGTCTAAGTGATCAATCCTTTAAAAAGATGAACCTAATTCAAATAAAAAGAATAAATGACGTTGCATTGTTTCTAATTCTTTTTATGCATGATGGCAAGTCCACTAATATTTCTGCAGGTCCGACTTGCCATAGTCAACTCTTATAGGGTAAGTACAAGTAAAAGCATATTTACATATTAGGATGATGATATGATTGCCTCGTTGAGGAACTAAATTCTTTGGACTGTGTTTTCTTGCATCACACCTTTGCCTCGTTGAGGAACTACCTATTGGTGTGATGGTTTGTTGTTTGTGTTTCGCTTGATGTTTATCACGTGCGATTTTATTGATTTTTGGGATGAAGATTTCTCACACCAGCTTTATTGCTAACCCAAGTGAGCTTTTGCTTCTTGGGTACATTCCTTTGGGAATGTAGCCGATTAGGTTTTCAGGTTTAGCGACTTTTGAGCAGCGTTACTGGAGTTTCGCTAGTGGGGCTAGCGACGTCAGTATTTCCTGGTTAGAGTTTTGTTATAAATTTTAGTTTGTTCTATTTTCTGAACTATATTTTGTCATTGCTGCTAAATGTTTCTGTTATTTCACGTCCCGAGTTTTGGGGAAACGGATAATCCTACGTAAATTTTAGGATTTTCGTTTTTCTCGAAAATCGGGGCGTTACATAAAACATCAATCTCATTAAAGATGGGAAGAGCAGACATATAGACTGCCAGTGTTCCAAACAACATTAATTTCACATAGCCATCAGTCTTCCTCCTTCATCACTGCATCATCGTAACCTTTTTCTATCTACTACCTTTCCATGTTTACATGCATGTTCACAAATGTCAAAAATCCATAGCAAGAGTCTCATTCAAAGGGGGATTTGCCTGCACGAGAAACAGGTGCTTCAACACGAGAAGAATTTGGTGGAAACGAAGGCTCTGGAAGATTGCCACGAAAGTAAATCGGTGGAGACAAAGGCTTCCAAACACCATCACTAGAAGAAAGTGGTGAATCCACAATTTCTCGAACATTGCCATTAGAAGCAATTGGTAGAGACAAATTGTAACGACCCGATCCGCACAGTAAGATATTGTCCGCTTTGGGCCCAACCGGCCCGCACGGCTTTAAAAGGCCTCTTACTATGGGGATCCAACCTCGCACATATATAGCACATAACCATCCCGCACCCAGGCGATGTGGGACTATGATCCCCCTTGGTAGCTAGCCCAACCCCTCTTGGGATCCACGGGCCTGTTGGGCCTATTGGGCTCCAACCCTCACCCTCACCCTCCCCCTCAGGTCCGCCCACACAAGGGTCTCACAGTCCACCCCCCTTAAAGCCCAACGTCCTCGTTGGCCACACAGGCACAACGTCCACGTTGCCCGAGGGCCCACCTCCACGTGGCACACTTCCGGCTGGGTCAGGCTCTGATACCATTCTGTAACGACCCGATCCGCACAGTAAGATATTGTCCGCTTTGGGCCCAACCGGCCCGCACGGCTTTAAAAGGCCTCTTACTATGGGGATCCAACCTCGCACATATATAGCACATAACCATCCCGCACCCAGGCGATGTGGGACTATGATCCCCCTTGGTAGCTAGCCCAACCCCTCTTGGGATCCACGGGCCTGTTGGGCCTATTGGGCTCCAACCCTCACCCTCACCCTCCCCCTCAGGTCCGCCCACACAAGGGTCTCACACAAATGCTCCCGAACACTTACCACTTGAAGAAATTGGTGGAGGCCCTCGAACTCTGCCACCAGAAGAAACTGGAGTAGACAAAGGTTCCCAAACGTTAACTTGAGCAGAATTTGGTGGCACTCAAGGCTCCCCAACACGTCCACGAGCAGAAACTAGTAGAGACAAAGGCTCCTGAACAATGCCATGATAAGGAATTGGTGGAGTTACAGACTCCCCAAGACTACCATGAGAAGAAACTTGTGTATGTTTGATGGTAGAGGATAATAAGACAATGGGTACACTGGTCGTTCCTGAAAGTAAAGTTTGCCAAAGAGGTCAGCGACATCATAGACCCTTCTTTCCTCCTCAGCCCTTCTTGGTTCTTGTTTCTTTGGCCCTTCTTGCCTCCTCAACTCTTCTCGACTCCTCATCGCTACTTGCCTGAACCCTTCTAACGTTGGCACTGATTTGGTTGTCCAACTCTTGAATGAATTCGTTAAAGTTCATCAGTGATGAAAAGAGAGATATAAATGGAGAGTGGATAAGAGGAGAGTGAACAGTACTTATGGAGGAAAACAAAGAGGAAAGTAGAAGAGGGTCTATCAGACTTACATGTATGGTGGTGACTAACGCCTACATGACGTGAGTGTTTGACATCGGTCACATTAGCTCTGAAACACATCTCCCTCTCTTTCTATCCAAATGTGGCATTATGTAACGCTTCAAAACATCTGATTCTGGCAAATTTAACTCAGTTTTTACTTGATACCAAAAAAGGGTGGTGAACTAAATACGTAGACTAATAATATCTTGTAATCATGAATGCAAGTGCAAATGAAGTTTCATCCCATTAACAGCAAGTACAAATGTTTGGAGTAGTTGAACTTTTCTTCAAAGAGAAACAGAGGAAACATAACTTCTTTCTATCTAAGATATTTCGTGTATGGAAAAACACCTTTCTTTCTCGTACAAAATAAGGATTTTAGTATTAGTTAGATGGCAATTTATAGGTCTCTATATCACACTTATTGTAAAGAGACACTGAATGCAACTGATCCACCAAATTCAAAGGGGGGGCCCTTTTTATCTATTACCTTGACATCTAACTAAGGAGGGGAAGATGAAAAGGATGGGGTTCAAGTGAAAGAAATATGAATGGGATGGATAAACATCATGGACTAATCAAGATTGTACAAAAAATAATTGTAGGGTTTACGGTCTTTAGGTTTTTTATTTTGTAAACTTATCTGGCATTTGTGGTAAGTTTTAAAAAAAATTTGTTTAGTCCCTGGTTATTTTGTCGGTTTTGTAACAACAATCGCTTTTATCTCTTGTCGTGATTAGCTGCACAAAACCAGATATATTTGCCTGGAGGCCACGTCTTCGAAAGGAATTGACAGTTCAGTAGTCTGATTGCACATCGCCAATGGCATCACTTTGTTGTATGTTTTAAAAATGATATACTGCCTGGTCACTTTGTCGGTTTTGTACCAAACTCGGTCTTTAAGGTTTTTCCGAAATGCTCACATTGTGAATATTTGTTTGGTCCTTTCAAATAGCATCCCTAATCCCTAATTGTTACACGATCAAAAGAAATATATTCTTCCTTGAAGAAATGGCTAATTAAAATTATCTAAATTTTGATCAACATAATTTTACTAGGTTATGTCGAGGATAATTATATTGTAGTAGTTCAATCTGAACTAATCACCTAAAATGACTCATTGATTACTATTGTACTACACTAAGTGAGGTGTTTGTTTGCACCACTTTTAAGTACACATTATCTTCTCAACTTTTCCAATGGAAGCTGAGACAGAGTAGAGAATTTGGACCTGAAGATGATGTTCATAGAAATAAATTTTATCTCCCTTCATTTGTTTTTGGTGCGGCAAGGATCATTTCTCCTGAAAAACTGAAAAATACATTATCTCCTTCATCCTAGATTGCCTTCATTGTTCATGTCATGTCAGTGATTTTCCAAACCTTTGTGTGGTAACCCAATATTGATTGATTGCTTAAGTTCAGGTAAACATTGAGCAGTAACTTTGCGCGTATCTAGCATGGTTGCTAACTAAAGCATGGTGATTATGAATTATTTATTAAGCAGTTCATTATTTTGTTGGTGCATGTGACAACTCTTTATTTTCTTGTAGTCATAGTTGATACCTGTACTGATGACATTGTCTAGAGGTGACTGGTTGTCAACTAATCTGATTCTAAAACTCCACGGATGACAGTAAGGAAAGATAAGGGAAGGAGAAAGATGTATTGATACAACAATTATTGTGCGGTTGAAGATATCTTTCTTCTGGAATAACTTTTAGCTATTATGGAGAGAAAAATGGTGGGGAAACTTGTCTTTAAATGTACACAAAACACCCTTGAAAGTGAAACATGAACATTTAATTATTTTCACCTCACTAAAGATGAAGGAGAAACCTAAAACCTGCAAACTATTCTGATTCTGAAAGTAAAACTCACCAAAGATCTCAGAGGGATAAGATCCTTCATCATAAGCTCGTCTTGCCTCCTCAGCCCTTCTTGCTTCCTCTTCCCTTCTTGTCTCCTCAGCCACTCTTCCCTGAATCCTACTAGCGTTAGCAGCACTTACTTGATTGTCCAACTCTTGAATGAAGTCATTAAAGTTCATCATTGATGAAAAGAGAGGAAAATGGGGGAATGGATGGGAGGAAATTAAATGTTATTTATGCTAGAGAAAGAGACACTAGGGTCGAAGAAGAGGGTCTATTGGGATTACATGTATCACACCTATGGTGATGACAAACGTCATCAAGGCGCTTAGTGCTTGACACCGGTCGCCATAGCTCTCCAGCATATCTCCCTCTTTCTATCCAAATATGGCATTATGTAATGCTTTAAAACATCTGGTTCTAGCGAAGTTAACTTGGTCTGTTGTTATATCTTTTCAAGTAAGGTGATGAACTTACAGACTAATAACGTGAAGTAAATAGCAATATTTTGTCGGATGGTAAGAAATAGAAATATGACGTGTTGAACTGATAATTATGTAATGCGCTTTAACGAAGACAAAAAAAAATACCAGTTGTATAATGTGTTTAAATATGTTATTAGTTCATGGATTCAGAAACTTGGAATGACATTGTATTTCAAAATAGATTTCTGAAGAACATTGATCTCTGTTGAAATTATTTTTACTTCTTCCCCTTTTTGTAATCAGCAATGCAAATGTATAAAATTTCATTTTCAGTAACACCATCTGCAAATTCTTGTTTAAATGTTGAGCCCTAAATGTGTAATTGAACCTTCAGTTTTCAGCGAAAAAAAAAAACTCTGCAAAGTCTTGTATAAATGTTGGACCTATAATGTGTAAATGAACTTTCATTTTTCAGTAACACCGACTGCAAAGTTCTGTATAAATCTTGAACTATAAAATGTTTGAGTAGTTGAGCATCATTTTAAGAGAAACAGAGTAGCCAATGGCATGACAACTCAACGGTTGGAGCTTGACAAATGGTACCAATTGATCATGGGTTCGAACCCAACTTGCAACATCTTTATCAGTTTATGATTTGTTGACCGGTTCTGGTCTTTAATGAAATATAATGGGCGAACAAACTTGCTTTATTAATCATAAGGAACCCAATTTCACATTACAATTTCTCTAATAAAGTTAGAAAAATTAAATTTAGTACATTGCTTTTTAAACTACTTACATTTTCTATCCTAATATTTCATAATACCAACTTTCCCATATTAAATAATCAAACCACATTTACATTTTCTCTCCTCAATTTAGGGAAGTACATACTAATAGATTAATCACCACATAGTATTTGTATTTAGAGATTTAAGATTTTATTGTTTTTCTTTGCAACCTGCTGGCATTGCACCGTGTTTGCAACAAACTCTCCTGTCTGTAATTGGCTATAAGAAATTCGATTTGTACATGGATGCCACGTCTTTTGGGTCAACATTAAGTGGAAATGTCCTATAGTAAATAAAATAAAAAGTCTAGAAAAGTAAAGGAAAAAAAAGTTATTCACTACCTAGTTATACATTCTCGCATTGCACCATGTTTGCAACAAACTCCCTTGTCGTCATTGGTTATAAGAAATTTGATTTTTACATGGATGCCACGTCTTTTGGGTCGGCGAGAAGTAGAAATATCCTATCTTAAAAGAAATGTCTAGAAAAAACAGTAAAAAGAAAATAACAAAAGTTATTCCCGACCTGGTTATACATTGTCGCATTGCACTAGGGGTGGGCACGGGACGGGATGGGACGAGATAGACTCATCCCATTCATACGGGATCGGCGTGTTTCAAATTGACCATGCAATTTCAATAACTAAAGTCTAAAATAGATCTTCAGCAAATTGCATGTTCACACATAACCATGCTGAAAATGAAATAATAAACCAAAATGCAATCAAATAAACATAATGTAAACTATGTCATAATAAGCACATGAAGCTGTCATTGGAATCTCTCACAGAGTTTAATTTTCATGCACATCTATCCTTGCAAATGAGATGATACTAGGAACCCATTAAATTGTATTATAGGTTGAGTATCCAAAGTTTTCAATGAAATCAAATGTACCCTAGTTAAATACAATTAAACAAATTGGTCTTCAAATATGAGTTGATAGCCTAACGACATTGAGAATTTTAGATGCTAAAATGTTATATGCATCAGGGAATTTGTATGGGTATCCAAATATTGCAATCCTAAAATAAATAAATAAATAATAAATATTGAAAAATTAGTTCGGGACGGGACGGGATTGGCGAGATTGAAAATCATCATCCCATTCAATCTCATTCTAGATCGGGACGGAACGGGATCGGGATGAAATTATTCAATCCCATTAAGATCCGAAAAAATCGGGACGGGACGAGACGAGATCGCGGGATGGGATGCCCACCCCTACATTGCACCATGTATGTAACAAACTTTGTTGTCATCGTTGGCTATAAGAATTCGATATTTGCATGGATGCCACGTTTTTAGATGGGTAGGTGGAAAATGTTACTCTCACAGGAAAAAAAAAATCTTGAAACACAAAAGGAAACAAATAAAAAATAAAAAATTTAATTTACTAGTTGGATTAGCGGATACACTTTGTCATACTATGACTACAAAGAAAAATCTTTATACGGTTAGTCCTTTGTCACGCCTAAGGAATGTGATTTCTCGAAAAATGTCGGAATTTCACTAAATATTTCTTTTTTTTCGAGTTACCAGAATTTCTTTTGAAATCTGAAATATTTCTTTCATTCATTAGGTCAATCTCAATTTCTATACATTTTAACATGTTATAACCTTAATTTAGTATTAAAATTTGTTATATAAATGATTCTTATTCAATATGTAGTTTGTATGACATTATGAGTCTTTTGAACTCTTTATATAATATGTAAGAGTTTAAAATGCTTAAATTATATTGATAACTTCAAAATTACAACCGAAATTTTTACGTTTTTTTCAACTCAAGGAAATAATTGTTAAGAACCAACCAATACTTCTCAAAAGCCTGAGCTGTCAAGGAGCGGAAAGTCAATTATTTAACTCGGATTGTAGCATTCCATCACGCTTCCAAAGTCAATGTCCTCGTTGGCACATTCTATTAACACTGACCCGATGGTAGCCCTCTCCCTTTTAATAGCTTCACTCACATACCGTATTCAACGACTTAGCATCATGTCCATACATAGTGCTAAATCTAAATATGGGAATCGAACCTTGGATGTGAGGATCCTTGGTAAGGTATGAAAAATAAAATCGAATTGAGAAATGCAAAAATGTGTTTGCCAAGAGTCAAACCCGGGTCTATTGCTTGAAAGGCAATTATCCTAACCGGTGGACTACAAACGCTATGGGATCGGAGTTTTTGAAACGTGAAATAAGATCCAAACTTTACATTTCCATAACATGAATGGCCAAAGGGGGAAAAATCCCAGCAAGTGACCAACTTCCTTAATGTTATTACCAAAAAAAAAAAAAACTCCGAAACTGAAGCTCAAGCTCATTGGTGCTGGTACCCGAGCCCAGACTCAATCAACCCCTCCTCTCATGGGACTGTCGTTGAAAGATTTATTAATCATCATAATTTGGTTGGTGATTATCTCCCTGGTTGGTTTATATAGGAGGGAAACTGTCTTAAAAGTAAAAGGAGTGTGTCTGAGGGTCCAACTCAGGCTGTCATGTTGAATGCCACCATTTGGATTCATCTAGTATTAACCTGGGATGATCAGGCGAGTACGTACAATAATGTGCTAAAGGAACATAGAGTTGCCAGAGTGACAATGAAACTTAATATTGGAATTTTTATAGTACAATGTATGAATAGTTGTTTAAATAAAACACGCTGCTTTCTTTCTTGTTTTACTTGATAGCACAAAACTAGACTTGAGCTTGATAATAAAGTATACCGCTTGTAGACTTGTCTGTAAAGGTTACAACTTCATGCAAACTTTTGGTCAAAACGCACACCCTACTCACTACAACTCCGTGGAATGTATGATCAGTCACAACAGAACTCATCTGAGCATTGATCTATGATGGGTGCGTTCATCAAAGAGGGGCGGCATGCTGAAAGACTTGGAGACAACTCACTACTAGGCATTAAGTAGCCATATCATTTGAACTACACTTGCTTGACGCAACTCTGTGCTTGAAATTTCTATGACACTATAGGGTGAACACGTGATCTATGAGGGGTTCCTTGCAAACTCTTGAGGACTCAAAAGATCATCAAGGCGTCGTCACCTTTCTGCACAACCTTGATTTCATAGTACCCGCAGTTCACAGATGTGGCAATAATGAAGAACTGGAATGATCATACAGTGAGGGTAACCTAAAGACATTGTATCTACAAAAATATGATCTAAACTAGAATGTTCACTTGAGTAATCATCAACATAGACCAAACAAACAAAACATAAAGATCAATTCATTAGATGATATAGTCAGACCACTCAGAAATGAAGGATGTATTTGTTAGAAATATATTCAATTTCTAATTAATGCTATGAAGTGTTTCATATCAAGAATATTGATTTAATAGAAATTACTTAAATAGTCAAGTTATGATTTTAGAATAAATAAATTTTCTACTCAATCTCACATTGTGATGGATGGTTGAAATTGAGTAATCGAATTAGAAAACTGAGTCCCCTCTTTACCTATAAATAATGATGATGATCTTTTGAAAGATCATAAGTGTAAAGAAAATAATTGTAGAATTGTATTATTGTTTTGACTGACTACAAACTTATATAAGTTATCCCTGACCTAACCTTGTAGAAACAATAAACTTAAAACTTCATATACAAAATAGATGACTTTCTTATTTTAACTTTCATATTCTTGTACATATTCTGACTTTTGTTCTTGTAACTTTCATTTTCTTGTATTTTCCTTATTGTAGAGGTGAATCAATCTTGGACTTGGGCTTGGCTATGTTGAGTGCAAACCCTATATATTCTAACACTCCCCCGCAAGCTGAACGTGTAGACGCAGGTGAAATGTGCAGCTTGGAGGAAACTTTGAAGTCCAATTTGGTAAAGAAATTATGATTATTGAGTGAAGCTGCTAATGGTTCGACTCGAAGCATCATGATTGTCGAATTCTGAAAAATTCTTGATGATTCCTGTATGAAGAAATCATGATTCAATTCGAGTCTTGGTATTGCTCAATTCGAGTTAACACAGATTTTGGTAGTGGCCAAAAATGGTGGGTGTGAATAGCGGAGTGAAATATATTCAAATTTCTTTTTTTCCCTCTGGTTCTTCTTCTTATTCGTTTGTTTCTTCTTCATTTCTTCCCCGCTGTGCGATCGAACTTGTAACAGGGAGAGAGAGAGAGGACAAGATAAAAATCGTGAGGTCTACATATGTCTGGGTGTTGTTGTTGTGTGCGTCAAATAGATACGTTGTTGTTGTTCTTTGTTGAGTTGAGAACCTTTTTGTGGTGGTATTAAGTAAAGCTCAAGGTGCAAATAGCCCAAAGCTTTAAATTTAGATTATTTCCCTCCCATTCAGTCGCCTTCTTCCTTACTACTGCCATGTTCGAGCTGTTGTGGTGCTTTGTTGTTGCACCTGTGGCGAGGTCGGGGTGGCAGGCTTGCTCAGTAATGAGTGTGTGGTGAGGTTAGGGTGGCAAGCTAGCTCGATAATGAGTGTGAAGACAAAAGAAGAAGATAGGTCGAGATCGTGACATTGGAGAGAAGTGAAATTGGTGTTTGAGTTTGTGATTTGAGATTGGTGATCGAGATTGGTGTTTGAAATTGGTCTTGGCTGCATTTGAGGAGGTTGGTTGTGATTTTTTTTAAGGCTGCCTGCGATTGGAGAGAAGATCGCTCTCTCTGTGCGACTATGATTTGAGGAGGTTGGTTGTGACTTGCTTTGTTTTGCTGTGTTTTGTTGGTGCGGTGGTGATTGGTCGGTGGTTGAGGACGTGTGGAGGAACACACGGTGGTTGAGGAAGGTTGCGATGTGGTTGTCCGCGAAGAGAGGAGAGGAGCTCGATGGTTGTTTCTTTGCTTCCTTCTTCCCTGCGTATGTGCAATTAGCATGGTAGTTGTGGTTGACACATGTCGGCGTGACGATGGTTGTTCTTGTTGTTGTTTGTCGAGGAGAAAGAGAGAAGATGTTCTCTGATTTTATTTTTTTTGGATTATTTTCTCCTTGCGCTTGCTGCTCGGCGTCAAGGTGGAGGATCAGGCTGCGTGAAGTTACTACCTGAATTTCTTTGTGCTATTGCATGAAGTTGTTGTAGAGTATGATTTCCCTTCAATTTGATTGAACTTGCTGTTGAGGATGCTCCTGCTACTGTCATCTCTTCCCCACTCCTTGCGTAGTCGTCGAAAGCAGGGAAGAGCTTGAATCCCCAGAGTCTTAGGTCACCAAAGAAAGTAGCTCTGATATCATGTAAAGAAAATAATTATAGAATTGTATTATTGTTTTGACTGACTACAAGCTTATATAAGTTATCCCTGACCTAACCTTGTGAAAACATGAAACTTAAAACTTCCTATACAAAATAGATAACTTTCCTATTCTAATTTTCTTATTCTTGTACATATTCTGACTTTCCTTCTTGTAACTTTCATCTTCTTGTACTTTCCTTATTGTAGAGGTTAATCAATTTTGTACTTGGGCTTGGCTATGTTGAGTGCAAGCCCTATATATTCTAACAATAACAGCAAACACATGATTGAGTTTATAAGCTAAGAGAGAAAAATTATAGTTTCTCTTGACGAAATTCCAAAATTGATCATTGAAGACTAATGAATGACCTCATGTAAGTTCTTTAAGATTATTTAAATATTGCGTAATAGTTCATGATCCATAGACTCCTTGATACATCTTCACGCGTCACGCACCTGCACGCACTCCCTGCGCCTATCCTCTGAACAATGTGCCACCTGCACTTCCACCTCGCCAAACCATCTCTCGCCGAACCATCGGCTCTAATATCATTTGTTAGGGCGTCACACACCACCCCTTGGTCCACTATACATAGCAACTCCTTGCTCCCTAACTTAAACACCACCATATTGAACATTCCATTTGGGCTAGGTGGAGAGGACTTCTCCAACCTTTGTAACAAGGTCGTCCATACTTGAGTGGAACTATTCAAGCCAACACTATCCCAACACACATCAGACTAGCTAGGTTCCCCACATCCACAGTCCTCTGCGGTACATCTATCAAGACAATTGATCAAACTAAATAGAGTACGATGTGCTAGTTCCAGTCCTTCAGGTCATTGAGAATGCTACCGGTGGCAGACTACCCGGTCCTTGCAAGCACAATATTCACTAGCCAATGTTGCTTCAACTGAAATCAATTTCTGAACAAGTGACCTTAAGACTCCAATAGCGCTTTTATTAACAGGCAGTAAAATGTTCTTTCATTTAAGACTGAATTTTCAAGATAGCATTAACGTAACAAAATGCATATCCAGTAAATTCACAAGTGACCAAAGCACCAGATACTACTCTCCCAAGAGGACCCATTAAATCGATCAACTTCTAATTCTTAAAGTTGATAAACTACATATAGGATCTTTCACAAAATCAGATATGGCTATGTAACTAAATAAAACATATCAAGGAGGACCGGAATTTCAAGGAGAATGACATGCTCTTGGCGTGTCGAGTACTTTCAAACAATAGGTCAGATCATAAACTAAGATAGACTTGACAGCTACCAGATGAACATGCTCATGCTCATGCTAAATTGGGTTTACTGGATAAACTAAGAAAGACCCACAATTCACATCATAAACGAAGATAAAATCGACTGCAACCTACCATGTGTTAGAACTGATCTTAGAACTTGAACAGACAAACAAAATGATTTCAATGTATATTACTTGATTGAGAAATGTACATCTCTTACATGACTTATATAGAGAATACAATGTCTAGCTGTCATAACAGTGCTTAACAATAACAACCTGTCTAACAGTCTAACTAACTACTTCTGAACCACATTATGCTTAACATTCCCCCTCAAACGAAGGGTGGATACATCAACCACACTGAGTTTGTTATGCAACAATAGAAACCTGGGTTTACCCAGAGCTTTGGTGAAGATATCAGCAACTTGGCTTGATGCTGAGATATGATGCACTTGAAGCAACTTGCGAGCTACTTTCTCACGAACAAAGTATATGTCAATCTCAAAATGCTTGGTCCTAGAATGCAGAATAGGATTGGCACTGAGTTGAACTGTGCTCTTGTTATCACACCAAATAATAGGGACAGAGCAACCAAGCTGAAGTTCATGAAACAATGATTGTATCCAAGTGAGCTCTGCTGTGACTGAAGCAAGGCTTCTATACTCTGCTTCAGTACTGCTACGGGAGACAGTACTCTTCTTTTTAGAAGACCATGAAACAAGATTAGTGCCTAAGTATACACAATATCCAGAGGTAGATCTCCTGTCATTAGGATCAGATGCCCAATCTGCATCGCAATATCCAGTGAGCTGAAATGAGGGAGTAGGAACAATGTGAAGTCCACAAGTAGGTGTAGCCTTGAGATACCGCAGAATTCTCTTCACTATTCGCCAATGTGATTCAAGAGGACTTTGAAGAAACTGACACACACGATTCACTGAGTAAGCTATTTCAGGCCAAGTGATGGTAACATACTGTAATGCACCTACAATACTGCGGTATAATTGAACATCCTGGACTGGATCACTGCCTGTGGCAAACACCTTTTCACCCCCGCTCATAGGAGTGGATAAGCCATTGGCATATTGCATCTTAGCTCGACACAAAAGGTCAGAGATATACTTGGACTGAGATAGGAATAGACCAGTGGTTGTATGCTGAACTTGGATACCCAGAAAGAAGTGAACTGGACCCAAATCCTTTAAAGAGAACCTAGCATTGAGCTGATGAATGGTCTGAGAAACAGCCTGGGAATCAGCACCAGTGATGAGGATGTCATCAACATATACTAGAAGAAATATGGGAGAAGGAGAATGTTTAATGAAAAGTGAGGAATCAGATTTTGTGGAGACAAAACCAAGTAGTGACAAGGTGTGACCAAGCTTATCAAACCAGGCACGAGGAGCCTGCTTAAGGCCATACAAAGCTTTATTAAGCTTGCACACAGCACTAGGTTGAGAAGCATCAATAAACCCAGGGTGTTGCATCATATACACCTCCTCTGATAGATCACCATTCAAGAAAGCATTGTTGATATCTATTTGGGAAACTGACCATCCATACGTGACAGCAATAGTGAGAAAAATACGGATGGTAGTAGGCTTAACAACAGGACTAAATGTCTCAGCATAGTCAAAGCCAGCAACCTGTTGAAAACCCCTAGCCACTAGGCGGGCTTTATACCTGTGCACAGTACCATCAGAATTGTGTTTTACTTTGAAAAGCCAACGACAACCAACAATAGAGCGACCTGGAGGAAGAGTAACCAAGGACCAGGTATGATTCCTTTGTAAAGCCATATACTCATCCTGCATTGCAGACAGCCAATGAGGGGTCTCCAAAGCTTCCTGAAGACTAGAAGGAGCAGCTGAAGTCAGTGTCACAAAGACCTTGGGCTTGTAAACACCAACCTTGGACCGAGTGAGCATAGGATGCCCTGTAGGAGCACTAGGAGTAGATGGAGGAGCCTCATGAACTAATGGAAGAGGAGTAGAACTGGGATCAGAAATGGGACTGGACTGAGAGGGTAAAGGATGCTCAGAAGAAGGACTAGGACTAGATATAGGAGACTCATTAACCAAAGGAAGATGAGTAGGGTCAGAAATAGGACTGTCATTAGGAAGAAAAGTAGTATGGGCAGGGCTAGAGATAGACAGACTAGGAGTAGGACGAGGAGCAGAGAAAGTAGGAGTACTAGACAAGGAAGGTCTAGAGGTAGGAAGAGAAACAGGAGAAGGAATGACTGCAGAGGAGGAAGCAGGATTACCAGAAGAGGAGGAAGAAGGAGTGGGATGCCATTTTGAATAGGGAAATGAAGTTTCATGAAAAATAACATCCCTAGATATGTACAATCTGCCAGTATTGGACAGACATTTGTAACCTTTATGTTGAAGACTGTAACCAAGAAACAAACACTCAACAGACCTAAATTGTAGCTTGGTTGAATTATAAGGCCTAATATTAGGAAAACATGAACAACCAAAGACCCTCAGAGAACCGTAATCAGGAGCTTTATGATAGAGGACTTCAAATGGGGAAAGACCTTTGAGGGCAGTGGAAGGAACTCTATTAAGAAGAAATACTGATGTCCAGACAGCATCATCCCAAAACTTCATTGGTAGGGAAGCATGAGCAAGTAAAGTAAGGGCAGACTCAATAATGTGCCTATGCTTACGTTCAGTAACACCATTCTGCTGATGTGTGGTTGGGCAAGCAAGACGATGAGCTATACCATTTTGAGCAAGGTACTTAGAAAAAGGTCTATACTCCCCACCCCAATCAGATTGAATACTTTTAATAGGAAGCCCAAACTCTAACTCAACTAGAGCTTTGAACTGAAGAAATGTGGAGAAAGCATCAGACTTATTATTCAGGAGAAAAACCCAAGTGAACCTACTAAAAGCATCAATAAAGTGGATATAATATTTAGAACCAGAAGAAGAAGGTGTAGAGGCTGGACCCCAGAGATCAGTGTGAACTAATTCTAAAGGTTTGGTGTATATAGTAGAAGAACTAGTAAAAGGAAGTTTGTGTATTTTTCCTAAACAACAAGAAGAACAAAACTCCTGATTTATTGATTTTGGAACTGTCAAATTACAACCAGTGAGAATTTTCTGTACAAGAGAGAAGGAAGGATGACCCATCCTAGCATGCCAAAGAGATAACAGACTTTGTGAAGCAGGAGAAGAAGGTGGAGAAGTAGAACTACTGAAGTGCAGACTAGGCTGCCTTGAACTGCTGAACAACTGTCTATCGGGCTTGAAAAATTGAGAATAGCACTGACTTGGAACTGAAGTGCTGGCATACTGCCCATGAAACCTAGAATGCTTAGAAGCAAGCTTATCGGGCTGAATATACTGAGAAGTAGACTGACTTGGAACTGAAATATGTAAGGAATCCCAATTAGGCATGAAATGCTGAAAAGAATGCTGAGTGGGAACTGAAGAGCTGAAATACTGCCTATCGGGCTGGCAATACTTAGAAGTGGACCTATCGAGCTTGGAAAGCTTACGAGAAATTGGAATGCTGATGGACAGACCAGGCTGACTACTGGAGCACTGAGTACTGACACTAGAGGAGCTATCGGGCTGAGATCTTGAACTAGCAAGCTGATTATAATGCTGAGTACTATCAAGCTTGGGTACAGAAATGCTGAGAGATTGGCTAGAGTGCTGAGATGGAGGCCAGGAATTGCTGAAATGCTGAGATTGGCTAGATTGCTGAGAATGCTGAGATGAAGGCCAGGGATTGTTGAAATGCTGAGATGAAGGACTGAAATGCTGAAAATGAGGCTGAGAAGTGCTGAAATGCTGAGAAGGCAATATGGAAGTGCTGAGATGCTGAGAAGAAGAACTGGAATGCTGAGAAGGAAGCCGAGGAGTGCTGAAATGCTGAGAATGAGGCCGAGAAGTGCTGAAATGCTGAGAATGAGGCTGAGAGTGCTGAAAAGATGACTGAGAAAGCTGAGAATGCTGAAATGGCTGACTAGAAACTGGAGATAGGAAACTGGCAGGCAATGCTGAAACATCAGAAAGAAAAGAAGAACTGGGAGCAGAATGAGAAGATTCTGTTAGAAGCAACTCAGAGTTGGACTTGGAAGATACCATTGAGGGAAAAACATATAACCCATTGCTAAGCTTCCCTTCCAAAAGAACCCGATGAGTGACCTGATCTTTGACAAAGCAAAGGTCAGGATGAAACTCAAAATATACATTATTATCCTTTGCAAAACGAGAAACACTGAGCAAATTTTTAGTCAGCTTAGGAACTTGAAGAATATTCTGAAGAAGTAAACGTTTAGAAGAATCAGAGGACTGAAGAAAGGACTGACCAATATTCTCAATAGGTAGGGCTGAGCCATCACCAACAAACAACTTATCTTCACCACGATAAGGAACTGAATTCATGAGGCTTTGAGCATAAGGAGTACAATGGTCAGTAGCACCAGAATCAGGGAACCATCTGTAATCAGAGGATGTAGAAGCCTCTCCTGAACCAAAAGCAGTCTGAGCATTGGGTCTCATATCAGGCATAAGAGACTGACTGGTAGCAGAAAAGGCATGACGAGGAGGCTGACTAGTAGCAGAAGGAGTTCCAGAAAAAGATGATGGAAGAGTAGAATTCCATGGGTTAGGAGCATTAGTGTCAAACCTATTGTAACACTTGAACGCAAGATGTCCCAACTTGCCACAGATTTGACATTGAGGACGCTGTGAACCAAAACTAGATGGTCTATAACCTCTTCCATGACCAGATCTTGAACCTCTTGATTGAAATGGAGGTCTGGATTGAGGTCTCCACCCTTGAGAGTTGGATACAAACGATCTAGGAGAAGGTTTATGAGCAGTATGTGCCACATTAACTGAGCTTAGGATATCCAAATCTTTAGTATGCCGTTCTATCCTTGATTCCTGAGCAAGCAACAGAGCCTCAACTTCTGCCACACTATAAGCATCAGATCTGGAACTCACAGATACTACAAAAGTATCATATATCTGAGGCAATCCATCAAAGATAGCATTGATGTGATCCTTAGAGGATAATTGATGTCCTACTGATGCTAACTGGTCAATAATGGATTTGATCTTCAACAAGTAATCATTGATTGAAAGTCCTCCTTTCTTGAGAGATTGTAATTGAGTTCTGAATTGAGAAACCTTCGCTACAGTCTGAGAATTAAAGAAAGTCTCAAGAATCTTCCAAATATGAGCAGAAGTGGTACACCCGACTAACCTGGTAAGTAAAGATTCAGTCATGGAGGATAGGAGCCATGAGAACAGAAGCTGGTCTTGTTGTTCCCAGGTAAGAAGAGCAGGATTGACTCTGTTGTTCGTTTGATCATCCATGGATAGAAACTTGAGTGGAGGTGAGGTATCTTCAATGAAATGTTGCAGTTTATGCCCTCTGATCGTAGCTAGTACCTGTTGTTTCCACAACAGATAGTTATTCTCATTCAATTTGACAGATAATGAATGAGAGAAGATCACAGGTTTAGACTCTGTCATGGCAGAGTTCATGAGTGAAGTGGCATTAGAGGAAGATTCTGCCATTAAAGACTTCTTGAAGAACTGAGATCTAAATAGTGGAAGAAGAAGCTTATAGCTCTGATACCATGTTAGAACTGATCTTAGAACTTGAACAGACAAACAAAATGATTTCAATGTATATTACTTGATTGAGAAATGTACATCTCTTACATGACTTATATAGAGAATACAATGTCTAGCTGTCATAACAGTGCTTAACAATAACAACCTGTCTAACAGTCTAACTAACTACTTCTGAACCATATTATGCTTAACACCATGCAATTATTCTATTAACCAGTGTTCTAAAAATCGCTAGGCGCTGGGCGGGCGACGAGCAGGTGCCTAGCGCCCAGGGGCCTAGGCGGGTGCCTAGGCGGGCGCCTAGGCGGCACCTAGGCGGTCTTAGGTTTTGTATTATTACTTTAATAATTTACAAAAGTTAAGCATAATACATTATCAATTACATCCAATTTAATGCCAGTATACATATGCAAAATTTAAAAACATGAAAAATTACCAATAGTGAACAAAATTTATTAAAACTCAAATGACTGAAGTTGGTCATGATGGGTACTTTATATAAATTTGAATGTGTACTCTTTTATTTTTCATCAAATTGCATAAATAACCTCAGTTATATTTGATAAAATCTACATTAGTAAAATTGGTACCGACAGATCATTCGAGAATTCCATTAAGTAATCATCATTTGCTACATTTAGACATATACTGAATAAAAAATAATTAAATAGTTTATTATTAAAAAGTAGGAAATAAAATAAAATAAGAACACAATTAGCCATATTAAAAAATTAAAAAAAATTAAAAAAAATTAAAAAAAATAAAAATCGCCCAGACCGCCTAGAGTCCGCCTAGGCCGCCTAGAGTCCGCCTAGACCCCGCCTAGGCCGCCCAGACCCGCCCAGACCCGCCTAGACCCGCCCAGCCGCCCAGACAGCCCGCCCAGCCATTAATCTGGGCGGTTTTCCACCTTCTAGCGCCTAGGCGCCGCCTAGGCGGCCGCCTAGACCGATTTTTAGAACACTGCTATTAACACATCCCACACATTTCAATAGTCAGACAACCCCATTGATAAATCGAACTAAAAGGGTTTATTTGGATTGCCATGTTTTCACCAATCAACATGTTATTTTCCTCTTCTGTTTCAATCATAACAACAAAAATGTGAAGAATTCACAAAACCAAAACTAAAAATCACATAAAGTTCCAAACTTTACATCAATTCAAGATCAAAATATAGGTTGAAATTGTTTGATAATAAGTATTTGCTTGAGCTATACAATTAATGAGTGTGCAATGTTTCATTAACTATAGCGAAGTTGCTTTCAGCATCTGTCTTTGGGGATCAATTTTTCGTAGAAATAGTTTGAGCGTGTAGGTGCCTTAAACAAGAGAAATGAAATTAGAAATTTAATTATTTACTTGTATCTATGCCTCTAGTAGAAATGACCCTACAACCCCTTTATTATTATTATCATTTCGTTATATTTCCAGATTGATGAAAAACAAAAAACTTGAGATTCTTTCTAGATATCATTCAAAACCATTATATGTTGGCATTAACTGTTTCATTGAAAGTCTTTTTCTTTCCTGATAGTGATTTGTCACCATAGACCTCCCCTTGTATACCTCCATGCATGTCCTCAATCGTGGTCGCATCAATAATAAGCCTCCCACCAAAACGATACGGCTTAAATAAGAAAAAGTGCTTCCCGTCGCTCCCAAGAGACGAAATTGGTGGGGGAAAGCTCTTCTTCACATTAGTCCTGGCATTGCTTCCTATGAAAACCGGGTTCTCGAAATGAAGTTCACCAAAGGTTTCAGTGACATAAGATGCTTCATCATCAACACTTGTTCTCCCTCTTATTGATGTGATCTGGTTGTCCAACTCTTTTGAAAAGGTAGTGAAATCCATTCTTGAAGGGTACTTAGAAAAGATGAGAGTGAAGGGGGTATTAATGGAGGTGGTTTACATATGCAAGTGTCATGGTGGATGGGTGGGTGGTAGTGTGAGTCAGCAATGTGAGAAGTGCTCAAGATTTGAGAGATCACATAGAATCAACATAGCCTCTGCAACTTATATATTCTCCCTGCTCTCTTTATATCTAAATCTGGGATGATCTGCAACTCTCTTTTTAGTACCTAAAGTAGTAAGGGGGTGGGGGAGATTCACATATGTGGCCTAACTCTGGCTCTATACAACTAGCAAAAGCCAAGAGGGTAAAAAGGAAAAAGAAAAAGAAAAAAAAAAGTAGAATATATGTTGATGATGAATGCCTATCCTATACTTGTTCCTAAATAAATAAATAAAAAATTAAATTAAATATGTATACGTTTCTGATTACAATTGTGGGGATTTTTTTTAGCTTCATTCAAGCCTTCAGCACTGGTTGTCTTTCCGTAAGTAATTCCTTCATTTCTGCCTAACAGACCTTATATTTGTTTTAAAAAAATAAAGTTAAAAAGAGGTAAAAGTACGTCAAACATGTGGGCGTGTCTCTGTTCTCATCATTGTTGCCACGTACTCACCCCCTTCACCACCACGAACTACCGTCCCTTTCCAACATTTTCAACCTCTCACATGATAATGGCAACAAGGCTATGAGCAGAGATGGAGGCAGAGGAATAAGGAATAGCAATGAGAGACAACGACATATGACAGGCGCGGGTTAGAATAAGGAGAAGAAACATGGGGTGTGTAGAAGGGGAGAAAGAGAAAAATGAAAACAACAATGAAAGGAGAGAAAAGCAGTGTGCATTGGAAGGGGTTGTCGTAAAAGCAGTGTACATTGCAGAATATTAACCCGGTTAACTGTCATTGTGTAACCAGAACCTTGAGTATGGTGAGTTGTCTAACCCTTGATAGATTAAAAAAAAAAAACTGCATATGTAAATGGAAGATTGAGAAGTGGCCAAATCCAACAAGAAGACAATGAACAATAATTGTGCAAATAAAACATAGTTATCAGGAACTAGTAAACGCTGGTGCGAAATAACATGATAAACATAGCCACAGATAAATTACCCTAACGACAGCACAATCATCTATCTGCCTCTTTAAGCTTCCAACATTGCCAACATTGTTGACCGGATCAACAGGGTCCTCTGGAAACCTTATTTTTTTCAATGCCAAGCTTCAACCCACTCCTTCCGTGAATTTGTACGGGTAATAACTCGGGGACCCCTTGGCTTCTCTAGGGCTCCAGCTTCCCCTACTGGTTCCAAAATGGCCTTCCGAGATCCCTTCTCCACATCTGCATTACTTGATTGAACCGTATTGTATTTATGTGACTTTTCTTCAAGCACAGCCTTCATATCATTAGCAACTGGTTGTGGTTCATTTTCTACAATATCAGCTTGAGTGGGAACATTGATCAAAGACTCCTTTTTAAAGGAAATAGATTTTCCAAGGAAAGTTGGGGTTTTCATATCAGCAACGAAGTCCTGCTTTGTCTTTTCTTTATCGTGGTTCGAATCCTCAAGACGACTGGTTTGGGAAAGGCTACGGCTACCGTTCTCATCTGAAGTCTCTATGTGACTATTAGGAGACGAATCTATCATGGAGTTCTTTTCTCTTTGTCTGAGTGTCTTTTCTATTAGTGTCTTCAGGAAGTTCATCACTTGCACAGCATACATCAATGCAGTCAAAGGATCTGCCATCTGTAATTGAAATATGGTAAAAACCTTAGGATTTCATGCGAGTAAATGTAGCATATATATAAACATAAATAAAAGTTTAACCATTGTTATAACTTATACCAAAATTTACCTGGATTATACAACTATCACCAGATTTTATGCTATTATCCTTGTTATATGAAGGTCAAGATATCTCAGTTTCAGGTTGATAAACTATATTTTCCAGGTGGATCCAGTCCAATAATAATTGAAGCATCTCTTCACAAGACTGCAATAAAGTGATGTAAAAATCAAGTATATTTTGTCAGTCACCTGTGTCATGTTTGGAGCGAACACCATTGCAACATTGCGGGCACTCATTTTGTTGTGATTTTCCACTTGGACGACATCAACCATCAGGTTGATTGCCCAATCTAGTAAAGCAGCTTCAGTCGGGGGTAAGAGTTTCACAAGCTGAATAAAATCGTCTTCTGAATGGCACTCCATCACTTGTTCAGGCTGAAGAGGGTCCAGCACCGCATTTGGGAGTTCTCTGAACCATGCCTGCAGAAGCATAAATTTTTAGCTACTCATCATGCAAAACAAAGAGTCAGCACTTAATGAAAAGATATATACCAGGAAATTTCTGTTACAATTCGTGTTGCAGGAGCCATCAAAGGCAGGACATTCAATCATCAAGAACTTTGAAACAGTTGGGCATCAGGGCATGCAAGATTAATTTCATGCAGTATAGTAACAAAAGAATTTGGAGACTCCAATTTAAGTGTGAAGTTGTAAAGGAAAGGACTTTTCACCTTTATAAGACCTGCCAAACAGTGCACATCTACGTCCTCAGGCACAACTCCTCTGTTTAGTTGATCCCTGACATATTCCTCTTGGGTATTATCTCCATTTATTCTGAATATCCCTTCCGCCTGCACATGAACCAATAGTTCAATAAGGGTGGGGAAATGAGAAAATGAGAAAAATGCGGCAGGCTTATACCACATATACAAGGGTAGGCAGAATACTAAGGTTACATACCCGCAAACCCCCTTGAGCATACAAGCGACTTTGCATCAACAGCAGTATCGTTGGCACACTGTTCCCTCTAGAGTCGTATGACAATTGCATAGATTCCGTAGAAACACCAAAAACATTTGCACTACAGAGAATAATATCAGAAATCAAAGGCAGCTAGTAGAGTATATTCATCCTGACAATTCTGTGTAAATGCTATGTAAATAATATTCAGAATTGGTTTATGCAAAAAACGGAAGAAACTCCAACTTAGAATACGAAGAAAACATCTTTTGCGCTCCCTATGTTGGCTGGTTTTGATAAGAGCATCATTGATAAAGACTAATTCAACTTCTTCCTCTTACTAATCCCATGCTACGTGTCAATATGTCATCAACCCCATTCTGAACTAATTCCTAAATATATATTTTCTCCAATTTAGAACAAATCTGCCAGTATCCATCTGGTACTGAACTTGGTATTTTGTCATTGTAAATTCCAGGAGCAACTCTCAATTACATCAAACTTACAAGTGCCCTTACAAATGAACAAATTAATAAATAAATAAATAAATCTTTCAAAAACTCATTATTAGTAAAGAATAAAAGGTTTTAGAAATATCATTGTACCATATAATAACATTCCAATTCAGATTTTTAATCAAAAATCGAAATTTTTCAACAAATTCAACCAACCCCAGATCATAAATTGAATCAAAAACCAAAATTTTCCAACAAACCTGGCACTGGGAGCTTTCTTGGACACTTCAGGTTCGAACTCAACAGGCAATCCAAGAAACCCATTAAACCTATCAAATGTGACATGAGCCACATGTCGCACATTAGTTGGCACCCCAATCTCCATTGAACAGAGCTCCTCAGTCTCAGTCCTACAAGCAACCATATAACTTAAACAGAGGAAGAACCTGATCTCTTACTCAAACTCCACTCTGTTTCTGATCTCTTATGAACTCTGTTTCTATAACAGAGGAGGAGCCAATAATAAAAAAAGAAGTGGTGGGGTTGACTCCTCTGCGACTGGGGCACTCCACCATTGGGGTTTGAGCTCAAATAAGGAGGAGGAGCTTGAAGAAGAAGGTGAAGGGAGGGAGGAATTCTGTGACAAGGGTGTCAGAAAAAGATAGAAACTTTGATCGAAAGATTAGATGAAATGGAGGGGATCTGAGGGAAATTTGAGAGATTGGAGAAATGGGGTTTTGAAAACAAGTAGAGTTGGATTGAAGGAAAGATTTGAGAGTGGTGGGACGTGGGAATCATTATCTCTCTCGTCTTGCTGGCTCTGTTTTGAAGACAAGTTTGAAGAAGCAAAGGGAGAGGGAAGGTTTAGTGTGTTTATGTTTGTTGTTTAGTTATCTGATTTCCAACCACTAATTAGGCTTATAAATGGGCCTAATAATCCCTGATTAAGTTTTCAGCCATCCAAATTGGACTTAAAAAAATTGTTTGTGTCGGAAGAAAAGTTGTTAAAATATCCCATCAAATCAAGTCTGATAATGAAAAATTAAATTTTGTTTGAGCTTTGTTGTGATTTAACTGTGAATGACAGTCTTCCTGTTGTTGAGAGGCTGACCTGACCCTTGAAGAAATTAAGAACCAAAGATCATGATTGGTTCTAGCAATCATTATATTTGTTACTTCGAAAGTATAAGAAAAATGTACAATTACTCGGAGAGTAGGACAATATCCAAATACCATAAAAATAAATAAGGTAATAAACGAGTATGATACGAGATAAATCATTGATTTAAAGAAGTAAGTTAACTATCTAATTTCAAGGAGTACATCATCTGACTAATACCTACATGGTAGGTGGTGGGCAGTCTATAGAGAGAGAGTGTAGAGGATGCAAGTCTTCCTTCATATTTGCGGCTGTTTCACTTTATTTGAAAACCAAGTAAACTCTTTTTATACAACAAAATCATCAAAGGTGATGCAAACCAAATGATGTCAACTTTATCAATTCTCCAAAATATATTTGCAACGGGAAATTCTAAACGGCGAGGGTTCATCCCCCTCGAGATGTGTGAAAGCACGTATCTCAAAGTGATTTCACACATCTCGAGGGGTGAACGGCTTCACCCCCTTCCTCGCTGGTTTCCGCGCCCCTTCCCTCACTGTTTAGAAAAAAAATGTATCACCTATTTAGGTTAGCAACACTTTACTCCATTGACTCTATATAGTTTTTACAACATTAGTAAAACATCTTTTATCTCTAACCATCTTTTATTTCTAATTCTTTCGATTTGACTTTGTCTCAGTCAGCAATGAATAGTAAAACACCACTCTGAATTGTAATATAGATATAGATTAGCACGCATGTCGTCAAGCAGCGTTCATAAAAAGAAAGAGAGATTGAAAAAAATCAAGAATCAGCCAACTAATGAGATGATATATATAGAGTTGCATTTTCTCTATGCAAATTACCCCAAAAAATGGCTGTTATACACTGCGCTGTGTGACATATCTTAGATATCTCAACCATGATTTTGAAACACCATTATCAAGTATGTGGATGAAGAATACAAATTTAGGAAACTTGCGATCTAATATTCTGGTAAAGGTATCATTTTGTTAAGGTATGTGACTAGGTGAGCAATTATAAACAAAATAATAATAATAAATTTAATGTCTCCACTTACATAACATAATAAGTTGAATTTTGAAGACTGGGGGCATATGGTTATGGAGGCTTTTGCACTCTATAATCCAATCCCATGATTAGCTATTTTGAATGGGTGAATGGAAGAGTACTCGATAATCTCCACTACAAATTCATGCAAGCCCGTTTATGTACTGCATTGTGAGGTCCAGGAAATGTTGCGAAACCACCAACTAATCGTGGGCCTTAGGGTGAGATGCTCAGGTAGCTGTTATCCCTGTTTGGGATTATAAAATTTACCCCTGTGGACGTAACACAAAAAAATAATGACAGAATACCTGTCTTGGAGATGAAATATAACGGATGAACAAAGAACAATCATAAAAAAAAAAATCCACCCAGGGAGTCAATATGTTAATTCCAGTCAATTATATTTGTCAATAAGCAGGTAACTTGAAGAATCTATGAAAATAGAATCAGACCCGTTATCTGCAACACTAATCTAGCAAACTGAAAACAAAAGTTCTATGAGGCTCCCATTGTCAGACACTGTATGGGTACAAAAGTTGTAACTATCTAAAATATCATTATTGGAAAAGTTGGTCCACAGGCTGCTGCTGCACATGAGCAAATGGTCAAGTCCAAAAGAAAAGGCAGGAAGAGCGTCGTGCCTATATTGTTGGGATTGTATGCATTATATCAGAGCTCAACAATGGGCTGGAAGCTTTAGTGCAAAGGAGAAGGTAAAGCAGCCTTGTAGTGAAACAGTCGAGGTCCAGTCAGGGGGCCTGCAAAGGCAAGCATCCAGATAGAAGGGATTCCACTACTTTGAATTCAAAGATGAGATGAGCCTCAAGAAAGGAATGCTATAGTTCTCGCTTTTCTCAGAAAAGCACATAACATATGAAAGGGCACTATACTAATTCACATATGGGGCTCCATTGTTTAACATGGCAATGCCACTAACATCAACCACAAGAAAGTGGATAGTTTTGTTCACCCTGGACAGTGTCAGTGATGCCTAAAACTCGTTCCATTTGAATTAGATGTTGTAAGTAATTGCTTCCCCAAGCTTAAAGCAAAGACCACTTCACACAATTGCCACTATTGAACTCAAACACATGTAAATTACAGCCCCAAAAAGTCACTGCAAGACAACTTATTCTGATTCACTCAACTGGAATGTCTTATGCATAATCATTACTTAATACTCGAAACCTTATTGAAAAAAAAACAATACAAACTAACCCATACATGACCAAAAGGTTAGGAAATCCCCAAACCTTGTAGAAACTAGTGTACGATTGCAATTTAGGCTCTCCTACAGTCGGGTGGATGTGTTGTCCGCAGGTTAGCAATAAGTTTTTTGAATGACCAACATTATGTTCAGTGATTAGGGTACAACAAACGTAGCTTTTAGTATAAGAACCAACCCCAAAACCAAATGTTCAATATCTTGCAATGATTGTGTTCGAACTCATCCATTTCCAAACTATGTAGTTAAACGTTAATCGGACCCTAATTAGTTTGAGAGAGATATGAGATTAATCGGGGTTAATGAGAGTTTAATCGGCCTATTTTTCGTAAACATATTACTACGTTTTTTATTTTTATTTTGAAAATTAATGTATATTAAATTAGTAAACATCGCATGCAATATTTAAGGCAAATTGTAACAAAATAAAAAACATTCCATTACAAATAAAGGAGTGATTCTCCATATTCTATCTTGCTTGTTATTTTCTTAGTCGTTTTTATCTCCTATTACATCTTTGATCTTTCTTTCTCTCTAGTTTTTCATACACCCTTGGAATTTCCCTATAGGCATTGTATTTATGAGGTTAGAACAAAATTAGAAAAAATAATATTAATTTTGTTCTGGTTTTTATAACTTGTTTTCATTGACAGATTACTCAGTGTATTTCAAAAGCGATTAATCACTAAATTGGCGAAAAATCGCCAATTACTCGACAGGAGATTATTCAAACGATTAATTAAAAACCCATAGCGCCAAACGTATGCTCTACTAGCGACAAGAAATAAATCGAGAATTAATCTCCGATTAATCACCGATTTAATAACATAGTTTCCAATGCATTCCTTGCTGATCAAATGTCTAAGAGCATCTCCAATGGTAAAAGTTAAAATGGGGGATCAACCATCCCTCATTTTAACCAAAAGTTAAATTTAGGAGTCTCCCTATTTCGTTATCACTCCAATCACATCTCATACTTTAACTTTTTTATCATTATTTAAATATATCTTTCATTTTTCCATCTCCTATTCCTTTTGTTTTGATTTTTTATTTTATTTTATTTTTAATTTAAAAATTAAAGATTTGAAATATTTTAATGATATTTCAAATCCAATTTAGGGGCAAGTTAAAATGGGGAATGGTTTAGAGGATCCATTGGAGCATGCAATTTCTCACATGAGACCCATAAAATGGCTTTTTGGCTATTTTAGAGGATCCATTGGAGATGCTCTAAGGCTGCAGCCTGCCTATAGTTGAATAGCATATGTAATACACTGTACTCAAATTTTACTTAGGCCATGTTAGAATTTCCCCAACTTAAATCTCTGCCCTGGAGTGAACTTCTACATTTATGTCGTCTCACTCTGCGCAACCCATTTCCTAACTTCCTTAACCTCCATTTATGTGTTAATATTAATTTTCCTCATTGCTGATCATGTTCCAGGTTTAAAGGTTTCTAGGGTTTGGGTTTTCCATTTTCCCTTGGATAATTTGGTTCTATTCTTCCTTCTAGGGCTGAAAACCGAACCGTCGGTTCGGTTTTTCACCTAAACCGTGAACCGAACCGACTTAGGTGGGTTTTAAAATTTTCAAACCGAAACCGAACCGACCATTAACAAAACCGATCCGAAATCGAACCGATTCTAATTTATGCAAACCGTAACCAAACCGAACCGACTAAAATCGAACCAAAACCGAAATAAAACCGAACCGAACCGAATATTTAAACATATTATATTATTTATATATAAAATATATTTTATTTTTATATATAAATAATATAATATATTTAAATATTCGGTTCGGTTCGGTTTGGTCGGTTAAAATCACATAGAAACCGAAAACCGAACCGACCACTTCGGTTTTGCATTTTTTAAAACCGAAACCGATCCGAACCGAATTTAAATGGTTCGGTTTTGATCGGTTCGGTCGGTTTGATCGGTTTGATCGATTTTTTGTTCAGCCCTACTTCCTTCAATATTTTTCTATTATAGTCTGTCCAGCATATTTGTTGGTTTTATTGTTTTTTTTAGCAAAGAAATATGGGTGTTCTAACGAAAAAATCAAACAAGTGAAACTCCTGAGCTAGGGGAGAAATAAAAACAATAGAAGCACATCAATCAAATAGGGGAAGAAAAAAAGACTACCTCAGCCCCCCTCCTTAAGAATGTTGCAGGTCTCGACCCAAAAACCACCAAAACACTTTGATATGCATAACCAGTGTTGTATGAATCACGAGTCAAATAGTCGATTTGACTCGAGTCGGCACACAAATGATGTGAATCGCCCAACAAATCGGGCTTTACCTAAATCGGACTGAATCGGTGACGATTCAATGTTAAAATCGCTAAATCACGATAGGTAAGCAGTCGTTCGATTTATGCTTTGTACAGGAGAAAGAAACCAACAAGAAAAAAAAAAAAAAAAAAAAGGAAGAAGAGGAACATATCGGCTTAGATCTGACTAAGATTGGTTCATCAGGTTGGTTCCGCTTCAGATCTTCATCTGTTCCGCTTCATATCTTCATCTGTTCCGCTCAGATCTTCATCGTTCTGCCTCAAATTGCTTCTTCACTCTTCTTCATCATCTTTTTCACCCATCTCCAACTCACCGACAATAAAGAAGGGTTGATTTAAAGAAGACAAAGAAGACGATTCAGAGTCGTTGAGGATTTCGTCAACAGTGCGATGATCGCTGCTGCTCTCTAACTCGATTGAATCAAGATCAAAACCAATTAAGTTGAATGATATTGAAATGAAACAGAAATGAAATTGAATGGAATTTGGGTTCCATTTGGGCTTAATTTAGTTTCATTCTTTCATTTGGGCTTGATTTAATTAGTAATTTGCTTTTGGGCTTATATTTTGTAAGAAGTTTCTTTTGGACCTACTAATGAAAGTGCACTCTTACATTTTGATTCTTTTTTTTGTATAAGTTATGAATATTTATTAATTTAAATACATATATTATAATTTTATAAATCTTACGATTTGCGTTCGATTTACGATTAAATCAAAAACTTACCCTTTCCGATGTACTATATGATTCACTAACACTGTGCATAACAACAAATCTAAAGTTGTTCACTAAAGAAAATGATCAGGACCATGGTATAGGTTAAAACTCAGATCACTGATCTATACATTCATGACAATTGCTAATAGATCCAAAATAGGCAAGCATAGACATGACATCAATGTCGCAAAGAAAATGACGGTTTTTTTTAATTGCTTAGAAGTAACTTCTAACTGAAGTTAAAAGTTTTGAACGAACTTCTAAATGAACTGTTTGTTTTGCTTCTGAATGAGTTGCTAATTAAAAGGTATTTATTTTTTGGTGTTAAATGGAAACTATTTGACAAATTTGCCCCATTGAGCTAAAAATTTTGACACATAAATATAATGCTTAAAATCATATCCAATAATTATTCAAATCCTAGAGAATGTTACAATACCTTTCATTACAAGAATATCAAAATATGATCAAGTACATTAAAAAAAAATTATCAAACCAAATTTTTTACTAATATTTTGTTTGCAATACGATATCGTAAATTAACCATATCGATTTGTTCACGTGATCCAAATACTTGAGATAGTTGTAGTTGTTCACTATCAGTTTACTTGGGAGAGTTGGAGAGATGAAGAAAAACTTAAAAATACATGGAAAGAAAACAAAGATGAATGAGAAAAATGAGATAAGTTTCTTACCTATTTTTAAGAAAATGAGGGCAGCAAATATCATTTTAAATTGTGTTAAGGTTATTATTGAAATAATTTTTTACTCAGCACTCAGTGTTAAGCGATCAACACCTCTATGTTGCTTACTCCAATCAGAAGTAAAACTTCTGATCAGAACTAAAAATAAACACTCTAAACAATGTGGTCAACTTCTTATTAAGACTTCTGACTTCATTCAGAAGCAAAAACAAACAACACCCTCTGTATATCTCGAACACAAAGTAAAAGAAAATCGAAGAACTTCTGATTTCCATACAATTCACAAGAATACAACATCTTACTCTCCTAGCCTAGCAGCACATCAGCCAAAGACGATGTGAACGAAACATCCATACCATACCCATTTACTGTCCTTGTCTGAAAGTCACTGCAAGACAACTTATACTGATTCACTCAATTGGAACGTGGCATATATATATATATAACCCAAACATAACCAAAAGGTTTTCAACAAAAAAATAAATAAACATAAAAGGTTAGGAAATCCGCAAACCTTGTAGAAACTACTATAGAATTGCAATTTTGGCTCTACTACAGTAGGGTGGATGTGTTGTCCAAAAGTTAGCAATAAGTTTTTCGAATGACCAACACTATGTTCAGTGATTCACGGGGTACAACAAACGAATCTTTTGGTATAAGAACCAACCCCAACAACAAATGTTCAATATCTTGCAATGATTGTGTCCCTACTCATCCATTTCCAATCTCCACAATTATAACGAGAGTTCTCTCGGAGCCCCGCTATATAACCAGACGACACACAAACAACCCCCACTTCATATGGCTTCGCTTTTCTACTCCTCCTTCGTTTCCATCATTTTCTGCTATCAAACTCCAATTTTGATTTTTTTTTTTTTTTTTTTTTTTTTTTTTTTTTTTTTTTTAACATGATAGACAACCCCCTTCTCTACTACCCCATAGAAGAAGTCTCGAACTTGACGAGAAATGCAAGGAGGGAGAGGAGTGAGTTCGAATTTGACAACATCATCAACAACAACCACAAATAATAGTGGATTGAGCAAAATCCCAACACTGCAAGACCTGCAAAACCATCTACAGACGTCCCACTTTGACCCACTAGCCATGACGACTTCCTCGATGAAGTGATTATAAGATAAGGGGAGATTTGGATGTTGTGATAGAGAGAGAAGGGTTTTAAACGGTGGTGATGGTGGTGGGCTTGAAGGTGATTGGATCCAAAATGTAGCAAAAGACCCAATCCACAATAGCCTTGAAGGTGGTTGGGCGAAAAAATGTAGCAAAATGGCCAATCTAGAACTGCCCTCCCTATTTATTATGTTTTATACCAAAATGCCTTTACCTTTATTTTAAATTGCAAATTTCGTTAGATTAAAAATTCTCTAGATTTTTTATTTGCACAAATTACTGAATATTTGCGCATGTAGAGGGCATCCACCCTTAGTTTATGTAGTTAAATCGTTAATCAGGCCCTAATTAGTTTGAGAGTGATATGAGATTAATCGGGATTAATGAGGGTTAATCGGCTTATATTTTATAAACATTACAACGTTTTTATTTTTATTTTGAAAATTAATCTATATTCAAGTAGTTGAAATCGGATGCCACAAGTTAAGGCAAATTATAAAAAAAATAAAATATTACATGACAAATAAAGGAGTGATTCTCCATATTTTATATTGCTTGTTATTTTCCTCAGTCATTTTCTTTCCTCTTAGATCTTCGATCTTTCTCTCTCTAGCTTTTCATATACCCTTGATATTTCCTATAGG
Source organism: Berberis vulgaris (assembly GCA_963556465.1). NCBI lineage: Eukaryota > Viridiplantae > Streptophyta > Magnoliopsida > Ranunculales > Berberidaceae > Berberis > Berberis vulgaris. The sequence continues at coordinate 12,330,249 of OY747130.1, read as the reverse complement.
TAGTGTATTGATGAGGTTAGAGCAAAGTTTTAAAAAAAATTTATTATTAATTTTGTTCTCGTTTTTTTAACATATTGTCATGGACAGATTAATCGGTGAGTTTCAAAAGCAATTAATAGCTAAATCGGCAAAAATTTGCAATTACTTGACAAGAGATTAAATTAAAAAATCATAAGAGTGAAACGTAATGCTCTACTAGCAATAAGAGATTAATCGCCGCTTCAATAAGATAGTTTCCAATGCATTCCAGGCTGATCAAATATAGGTTGTTGCCTGCCTGTAGTTGAATAATATATTGTAATACACTGTACTCAAATTTTACTTGGGCCATATTATAATTCCCGAGACTTAAATTTGTACCCCCAAGTGAACTTCTCCATGTCGTCTCACTCTGCACAACCTACTTCCTAACTTTCTTAGCCTCCATTTATGTGTTAAAATTAATTTTCCTTGTTGATCATGTTCCAGGTTTATGGTTTTCTAGGGTTTGGTTTTCCGTTTTTTCCCTAGGATAATTTGGTTCTACTCTTCCTTCAACATTTTTCTATTGCAGCATGTCCTGCACATTGGCTAGTTTTATTTATTTATTGGCTAGTTTTATTTATTTTACTGAAACAAACATGGGTGTTCTAACCAAAAAACTCAAATGAGTGAAACTCTTGAACTAGGGTAGAAATAAGAACCGCAGAAGCACGTCAATCAGAAAAAAACTACGCCACTGCCCCTACCTTAAGACTGTTGTGTGTCTCGACTCCAAAATCACCTAAACACTTTGATATGCATAACAACAAATCTAATGTTGTTCACTCAGATTACTGAACTATACATTCATGACAACTGCTAATATATCCAAATAGGCAAGAATAAACATGACATGATTGTTCCAAAGAGTATATATCTCGAACACAAAGCAAAAGAAAATCGAAGAAGTTCTGATTTTCGTACAACTCACGAGTACACAACATCTTACTCTTCTAGCCTACCAGCACATCAGTCAAAGACGACGTGAACGAAACATCCATACCATACCCATTTACTGCCCTTGTCTGACAGACTCGAGAGCTTCAATCATAACCACGCTATTTCCCCTGATAACCTGCAGAAACATAAAAATATCAAATTGTAAATAACCCACCAGATATATTGAATAGCAATTTCTATTAAAACATATGAAAAGTAGAACTTACCACCATGCCGATGTCATTTTTTTCATTGCCATTGGATTCCACAGTGTTGTCAATCACCAAATTCATAAACTGATCGAATCCACGAAGTGTCCCAACCACAACACGGTTAGCATTCAGCTTGACTGCAACATAAATTTCCAATTTTCAGATTTGTAAAGCAATTTCCAATTACCTCTTAACATGACAGAATTTACATAATTTCTTTGAGACTTGAACATACCTCAAAAAATAAAAATCTTGAATGCATATTACAGGTCAAGTGGACATAAATGTGACAGTTTTTGTTGGTTGGAAATGATCTCCAGTTGAAATCAGTATAGTTGAATCTCATGCCTATGAAGTTGGTGATGCTATGGGATCTATCCCTTCGGCCCCTTACACTATGATGGTTCTAAAAAGCACATCAAGATGTCAATGCTCAAATATAAAATTCATTTGAATTTGGGTACTCCCTGGTCTTATTGCATAAAAGTAAAATACCCCAAATTGTTCCATACAACCTCAGATCTATCTATGATTCCATATTTTCCTTTCAACCTTTTTGCTACGATTTTAGAATCACCACATAATTTTATCCTAATTATTCGGTGGTGTTAACTACAAATTCATACCAAAATTGCTTAGTTACTTTTTTATTTCAAAATAATGACCAATAATCGAAGTTAGTTAGATTAAGGAAAGGTGTTCAAGAAAAAATCTGGAGATAAAAACTTACTTTGGAGCTGCTTGTCCATGTACCTGTTGCAAGAACAGACAACGAAGAAAATTAGAACCCTAGAAACCGAGAACCTAAAGCAAAGCTCGGGTTGAGAAAGAAAAAGTAAAAAAAACGCTTACTTTTTGAGATCCGGAGGCTGGCCTGATCTGCTCATGGTGCGTGACAAGGAGACGACGCGACGAGAGAGTGAACAGGGTCTAGGGTTTACTTACGCTCTGCGAAACCCTAGAGACGAAGCGGGGACTGGCTTCACTTTTGGTATTGCGGCACCAACTATTTTGAAAGGCCCCCTGCTTAAGACAATACCATTCCAACACCTTGCTTTCTAAAGGACATCACCACTTTTCTGAATGACATCACCACTACCGAAGAACATCACCAATAAAAGGAAAAAAAAACCCCAACTCCTTCTCCTATCTTCTTCCTTTCTCCCCCTCTTCTCCATCAAGAACCATCACCACCCGCCACCATCGGCCTCCTCCTCATTTCTATCTCCTATCCTTTTTCATCTTAAGTGTTTTTTTTCTTTTTCTCCTCCCTTATTTTCTTCTTCTTCTCTTATTTTATTCACAACAAAATGTCATGAATTAACAAACACAAATTGAAATTTTAGAAATACAAAAACACAAAAACAAATATTAAACATTAATATTTTTAAATATTACAAAATAAAATAAATACATTATTTGTCTTGGAGACGCTCAACAAAGTCTTTCAAGGGATAACGTTCGCGGCCCTCTTCATCGGAATAGTAGCAGTTCACTAACGAATTCCCACCATCACCATCATCATCATCCTCATCAAATGACAATGATGATTCACTGTCCTCTTCCTCATCTGACTGTTCTTCCTCATCATCATTTTCCTTATCATCTAAAGACGACGACGAGTGGGGTTCATCATACCAGTCATCTTCCAGGTCGCCCATTTCATCATATTCTTCGTCTGAGTTTTTCCCTTTGAACATTGACCTTTTTCTTCATCTTCTCTTATTTATCTTGAATTGGTGATGAATATTAATAGACTACTCTCCTTTTATAATGTTCAACTTAAATGATATTTGTCTTTCCAAGCAATTCTATTTGTATTCCCTTCAAATTCTATTTGTCTTCCCAAGTAACTTAAATGATTATGCAACCATTGTGGTTTTTCAATGTATACATTAGCACTTCCTAAAAGGTTGTTTGAATCTCATTGACAAAGGAAAAAGTGGAAATAATAAGTGGATAACGACCAATCCTTCCCTGAGATACCCAAACGCAATGGCACGTACGAGCCCAACAAACATAATCGCAACAATCTGCTACGATTGTGATCATACAAATTGCAGAAATTCTGATTTTTTTTAACAAAGTCAGGTTTGTGCCCAAACGTAGCGGAACGTGCTATGGTAAGACACATCCTCGCAGGAGCCGCTGCGTTTGGGTAAAAAACAGACTCTGACCATTTTTTATTTTTATATTTTTTTTCATTTTTTCAATTCCTATGGGATTGCTACACTATTGACATATTTGATTTATTGTTAAATTCCATTTTTGACCTTCTCAAGTTGGGGTCTACGAAAATGGGGCTTAGCAATAAATCAAATATGCCAATAGTGAATCAAACCCATAGGAATTGAAAAAATAAAAAAAAAAATTTCAAATACAAAAAATAAAAAATTTGGACAGAGTTTATTTTTTGTCCAAACCCAGCGGTCAATGCGAATGGGATTGATATCGTCACAGTTTCAGTGGTGTATGTGAATTCGAGACTTAAACTCACAACGGATCATGCGGGTGAGAGACGTACATTCACATGATCTGTTGCGACTTGGTCGTTGCTGGACAGTTTAGCGTGACTGTAGTAAAATGACAATAACTTGCTAATTTCAAAACGTTTTCAAGTAATTCAAATGTGTTCATTAGATAACTTAGAGTATTGTATTTTTCATGTATATGCTTGAGAATTGGTCTCAATCTAGTGTCAAAGTTGGTCGAAAGTCAGAGACAAAACTCTGTTTTCTTTATTGGAAAAGTTTGAGAGACTTTAGTAAAATGAACATAACTTGCTCATTTTATAACATTTTCAAGTGATTCAAATGTTTTTCATTAGATAACTCAGAGTACTACGTTTTTCATGTTTTGATGAGCTTGAGAATTGGTCTCAATCGAGTGTCAAAGTTGGTCGAAAGTCAATGACAGAGTTTGAAATTGAAATGGGACAATACTCTATTTTTATGTTTTGATTGAGTACTGCTAGGCTGTTTTGGGCGAGTTTGGATTCCCCAATAGCAAGAACTGTCGCGAGGGACAAATTTTTTTGCCCTCGCATGAACCACTACGAGGGCAAAAAAAAAATGGGGAGGAGGAGGCCATCGCCACCCCTCCTCCCCTTCACCACCACCACTCAACAGGGAGAAAAAATGAGGAGGAAGAGGAGGTCATTGCCACCCTCCCCTCATCGTCCTCCTCCTCCCCTTCACTGCCACCACCACCACGCCATAGGGAGAAGGAAAAAAAACAAAATAAAGGGAGGAGTAGGCCACTGCCACCCCTGCTCCTCCCCTTCACCACCACCATGCCACAGGGAGAAGAGGAAAAAAATATGAAAAAGAAGATGGGAGGAGGTGGGATGAGAGGAGGAGGAGAGGATGAGGAGAAGGAGGAGATGGGAGGAGGAAAGGTGGCGGCGGTGGGGTTGATGGAAAAAAGAGGAAGATAGGAGAAGACGGGTTAGGGTTTTTTTGTTTATCTAGTGGTGGTATCTTTTAGTAGAAAAAAAATAAAAATAAAAAAGGGGTGGTGATGTCTATCAAGAGAAGTGGTAGTGTTATTTAGCAGTAGCCTTAAATAGTTGATGTTTTATCTTTCTTTCTTGTTGGCCCATTGCATTGGAGTAACCAAGCACAAATGCATCAGTAAATGAACCTCGAATCATTTAGTTACATACTCTCTCTACGGCAGAAGTCCGACGAGACGCTCCAAGAGTATGTCACACGCTTCAACAACAAGTTGATCCTCATCGATGGGTACAACGATGATACAGCTATGATGGCATTCACTGCGGGCCTCAAAGAAGGAAAGATCTTCAAGGACCTCACCTTGGAGCCCCTTCTGAACATGGCAGAGCTCCTCAAGAGCGTCCAGAGACACATCACCCTGGAGGAGTCAATGACCATTAAGAGGGAGACCGAAGGCAACAGGAAGCCTTCAGCTTCTAAGGACAAAAAAAAGGGAAAAAGACACGAGGATGAGGAATGGAGCAAGAGGAAGCGCACATACAACAGACTGGATCTTGATTGTCCCAAGCCAGAGAAGTCATCCAACTACGTCGGATTCAGATTCGTGACACCTCTGAATGCTAGTCTGTCGAATGTACTCAACTCAATGAAAAATTGGAAGGAATTGAAGTGGACCCCTAAGACACACGGAGACCCTGCCAAAAGGGACAACGGCAAGTACTATACGTACCACAAGGAAGGCGACCACAACACCAAAGTTTGAGGTATGAAGTAGAGCACTGGATTCGCAAGGGCAAATTGAAAGACTTCCTAAAGTTTGAGAAGCAACCAGAACAGGCCAGGGACATGGGGAGTCAGTCAAAGAGAGAATGAAACTCCTGGGATAATATACATCCTTCATGGAGTCGGACCGAATGAAGACCGATCGCACAGGTTTCGCAAGCGGACTCTACTGGATATGCGGACACAACCCGCGGATGAAGAGAAACGCGTTTGCTATTCGAAAATTCAGAACCCCATTCCTATTTTGACTTTCACGGATAAGGACCTCGATGGAATCCGAGCACCGCACAACGACGCCTTGGTCATCTTCGTTTCCATCGCAAAGTGGGAAGTAAAGAGAGCTCTCGTTAACACATGAAGCTCACTCAACGTTTTGTTCTACAATGTTTTCCGCAGCATGAACATCAAGGAGAAAAACCTAATGCCATCATAGCACACACTGATCGGATTCAGCTGGGAGAAATGTTCTCCCATCGGAAAGATAAGATTAGCCATGGTAACTGGAGAACAGCGGCTGAAGAAGGCCATATTTTTGGACTTCATGGTGGTAGATGCACCCTCATCCTGGGAAGACCGTGGCTACACCAAATGGAAGCAGTGGTCTCCACCCTTCATCAGTGTGTTAAGTATACAACTAACAACTCAGAAGGGACAATATGTGGAGACCAACCTACGACACAAGGCTGCCACTACACCACACTGAAATAGATAGTGTTCCCAAATCCAGTTACATCATGCAGAGCAGCCTGACCCAGTGCAAGGCCAAAAGACGAAGGGACACCATTTTCAGGCAATACAAGAACAATCAATTCTCCCGCCCATCGAGTCGTAATGGCAATGGCAGGCGGTAACACATCCCCCCGACATTCCGTCGGCGTAGAGATCCACCCATCTGCAAGGTTTGCTTTTCAGTGACCTATGTAACGCCTCGACAGTTCGCTAAACGATCCGCGAAAGCTATCCGAATTCGCTTTGAGGCCAAAATCAGTTTATCTCCATCAACAGTAGTTTGCTTAAAGTTGTTTGTTTCCCTTTCCGTAGTCAATATTGAGTTTAGAGTTTTTAAGAAACTTATGTGGAAGCCGACTCAGTCCTAATGTGGAACTTCTTCGAACTCACAAAGGAGGCGAGCGTCTAAGAAAGTCCTTCCGTGACAGACGAGGCAGGAGCCTTAACTTTAGCGACCTTCGTATTTCTGGAAGGGGTTCCACCCTTAGACTTGACTTTTGGCGTTCAGTAAATAGTGGCGGCCACGTGCCAGTTGGCCACAAACCACTGCGGCTGAAATTAGCAAAACATATGACTTCCTCCATGCTCATCTTTGACAGGTCACGGAATGTCTTCATAGTGTTCCACTCCTCTGGGGAAAGAATAGTAGTAAGGAACCTCCTTGCAAAGAAACCAGTGCAATGATCAACATACAATCAACGCAACAAATTCAAAAGATTAAGCTATACTTACGAAGTGGCTTGAATTCTCGGCTCAAGCGGACGACCCTTATACTTTAAATACTTCGAGTCTGAATGAGCCAAGAAGAAGATTTTTTGCCAGGACTTGGAATCATCTGCAACTTCCCGAAGCAAGCCGACGACATCATCTTGCAAACGGCGTGATCATTTAGCCGAGGAGAAGTCAGCAACTGAATCACCCGCGGAGTCACGTGGACATCAGCATCCTTCGCTCTAATCAAAATAAGAAGGATAATCTTGTACCCATTAGGTACCAATTGAGCAGAAGGGATGTCGAGGAAATCCAAGAAGCCCCAAATCTCATCAAGAACAGGAAAATGGATTTCGGTCTGAAGTACTTCGCAATGCAAACAAATGAACCCTTCTGAATGGAGCATTGGCGTCTGATCATCTTGCACACCGTACAATGGCAGGTCCTCAGGGACCCCAAACGTCTTTCAGATGTCACCAAGGCCCGACTCAAAAAGCGAATTATCTTCAAAAAACTCGAGGCCCTTGGCCAAGGTTTCGTCATCAAGATGGTCTTGGTGAGCCATGAGAAAGATGAACAAGCTTTCAATCATAAGATGAACAAAGCAGAATCTCTAAAAGCAAGAAAATGGAAGTGTCAATCTCCGCAGAAAGAAGGATCTAAATAGGGATTGGTTTCTCGCCTCTTCTCCACTGAACCAACACACACTTAATTAATGAAGCGTGCGACTCAAACAAACAATTCAGACTCGATCATCATGAGCGGTGTATCTTTTCAATAAGTGACTTAGTGGACCGACACGATGGCTCACTAACTCGGGGAGAGTAGCTGATGATACACAAAAATGGTTCATCTTCTACATCGTACACATGTCATGATGATCTCGAGGAATAATAGGCCCAAGCATCAGCCCAACCCTGATCCGGCCCAAGCAGTTCCAAGCCCGCACAACGCAGTCTGCCAAGTGGACCCAAAATCATTACAACCTGATAAGCCCATGCATCTCACAACTATCCTCAATACCCATAAGCCCTGCTAAGGCAAGTATCTCGAGGATCAGCTTCAGACAGGCAAGGCAGCAACACTTTGCTTCCAACTAGGAAGAAAATTCCAGAGTATGTATCATACATGGAGACTTCTATCTACGAAGTACTCTCGAAATGGGAACTACCTCCCGCGTATCTAGGAGCACAAGGCTAACGTGGAAATTCCCCTCCACAGCACGACTCCTAATAGAGAAGGATCTCCACGAAGATCTTCTTCCCTAATCTACGCCATCGATGGCCTGGTCGAACCAGGACTCCACCACTATAAATAAGACATGAGGTTGGTAAGCTAAGGTACGCTACAAATTTCCTATTTACATCATTATGCCTTCCTCAGATCCCTGTATGACTTTAGCATCAGAGTGTCATTGGCCACTGCAACGGTGGTTCGTGGCTCACGTATGTTCCTTGTGCAGGTCAGCGGGTTTGTAGGTCAAGGTCAAAGCAGATAGCGACAATTGACTGCATCAGCAACCATGCTACGACATAAGAAAAACTCATCATGCGGCTTAAAAATGCTTCAGACAACTGGCATTAATCACAAGAATCGGTGGGACATGTTCTCAATGATTATTTTGTGAACATCTTCCATTCCTGACACTTGCTCGGAGCTCCTTTTCCTGTTTGAACCCTCCATCACCTCAGAAGATAATGCTTCTCTTTTTCTTGTTCCCAGTGAAGAAAATTAGTTATACCTTTTTGGAATGGGCAGCCACACGACTCCCGGACCATATGGTTTTCATGCGTTCTTTGTCCAATACTACTAGGACATTGTCAAGACGGACGTGATTGATGTGGTGGTCAACTTCTTCATTACTAAGAAGTTAAACCCGCATCTCAACTAGACCTTTCTTGCCCCGATCCCCAAGGTTTCAAACCCTATCACTCTGGATAAATTATATCCCATAGGACTTTGCAATGTCATTTATAAAATCAATTCCAAAAATCTTGGCGAATCGCTTAAAACTCTTCTAGACAAATTTTATTTCCCCCAACCAGGGTGCTTTTCTCCAAGGCAGTCTATTGCAGACAATGTCTGTCTAGCTCATGAAACTTTCTTCCATATGAAACAACGCCGTAATAAGAAACAAGGTTGGATGACCATTAAAATTGATATGGCCAAAGCTTATGATGGGGTTGAATGATCATTTTTGCTCCAATTTTTTTAGAGATCAGGTTTCGATCAAGGCTGGATCCAAATGATCAACCAATGTATTTCCACCTCCTCCCTCTAAGTTTTACTCAATGGATCCCCTTTCCCTATCATCAAACCTACCAAGGGTATATACAAGGAGATCCTTTTTCTCCTTATCTGTTCATACTTATGGCGGAAGCTCTTTCAAGATTGCTCGCTAAAGCATAAAATGAAAGCCTTATTAAATGCATTCATATTTAGCGTCATTCGCTTTCTTTCAGCTACTTACTGTATGTTGATGATCTATGGCTGTTTTGTCGAGATTCGCTTGCGAAAGCTCACTCTGTTAAAGACTTGCTCCAGCAGTATTGTTCGGCTTCAGGTCAGGCGGTGAACTATGATAAGTCACCTGTCTTCTAGAGCTTGAATATGCACCCGCATCACTCCAAAATGATTAATAGGATATTGGGCTCTAAATTGTATGATCCAAAAGAAAAATATATGGGCTCTTCGCTTATCCTCTCGAAGAAAAAAACGGATGACTTTCAATTCTTGTTTGATAAAGTTACCTTTAAACTTTCAAGATGGAAAACTAAAGTTCTTTCCCAAGCCGGGAAAATAGTGATGATTAAGGCGGTCCTTAACTCGATTCCGGTTTACACCATGCATACTTTTCTTCTCCCTTGTTCCATCACTAACAAATTGGATACCCTGGCTCGAAACTTTGGTGGAATGGAGCATCGAATAGCAAAGCTAGACACATGTGTACCTAGGACTGTATTTATTTATCTCGTCACCTAGGTGGTCTCAATATTCCTTCTGCTAGGAATAAGAATCTTGCCTTAATGGAAAAAAAAAAACTTGTGGCAGACAATTTCCTTGCCTCACAATCCTCGGGTCCTTCAATTAAAAGCTCTCGACTATAATCATAAAAACATCTTTCAACTTTCAAAGCCTCCGGCCATTGCCTTATTTGCTTGGAAAGGCAATCTGAAAGCCTTCTTTTACATGAAACATCATATCATCTGGCAAATTCTTTCGGGGTCCCATATAGATATTTGGAAAGACTGTTGAGTCAAGCCAGGCACCCCAACCAACCCTTGGACTAACCTCTGGCTGCTAACCATTGACTAAGAAATTCAGTGGAATGAGGACCTGCTCTTGTCCATTATTTAAAACCCAGTGGCTAGAGACATCATGGACATTACTATCATACCTTCTCTAAATCAGGACAAACTCATTTGGCTACCTGATAAAAAAACGTATTCTCTATTAAAATGTTTCTCGTGCTTTCAATAATGATTTCTTCCAAACCTCCACCTCCAATGCACCCAATCCTTCTCTGTCGGCAAAAATGCTTAGGGAGTTGTGGAAAATTAAGGCTCCACCCCACGCTATTTTCTTTCTTTGGAAGATAAGCCATAACATTTTTCAAACCTTGCATAATCTAGTCAAACACCATGTGCCTGTGGACGTCCAATGCATTTTTTGCCACAAGCATTAGGAGGACACCACCCACCTCTTCTTTCTTTGCTCTATCACTAGTAGATTTTGTCTCCTTTTGTCCCTGCCTATTGATTGGTGCAATGCCAACCATGATCCAACTTCTGTTTTCGGGTTATTTGCTTTCATGTGGGACACAACTAGGGCACATCCTATGGATAAAAATGAAATGCTATCTCAGTTTACTGTTGTTCTCCTAACCATCTGGCAGGTTCGCAACAAAACTATTTTTAACAACACCAGAATCTCCACCCAAGCTTTCCTATCCTCTTTCCAACACACATGGTTATCTTAGCACAATCATTGGTTCACGACCAAGACTACCCCTCATACCCATAATACCCCTTGCTCTAGAGAACCTTCCACTGTTTTCTCCTCGGTTCCTCAAAACTTGAATTTGCTAGAATGGACAATCAAGTCGCCTATCTCACATGACATCCAATCACGATCACCCTCAAGGCCCCCAGTCTGAAGCAATGACTTTCCGAATAGCCATGAATCGAACCCAAATCCAGTCAACACAAAACCACGTACTCAACCTGATATCCAATCAGCTTAGGCGAATTCCTACTGTTCTGGACCCGAACACGATCTTCGTCAATTTTGATGCATGTTTATTTGATTTTTCTAAACAAGAAGCTTTCGATGTGGTTGTGATAGACATGCAGGGGCACATACTAGCTACAACAATTGGCTCGATTGGGGGCAAGGTTCTTGATAGCACTATGGCGAAGGCAGCTCTTACTCTCATTCAAGCTCAGCGGTGACAGACATGATTCCTTTTAGGTGACTCGACAACCTTCATTTCTTTTCTTCAGGATGATGACTCATCACTTTCTTTTGTTATGAACTAGGTTTGGCGTTCGATTATTCATAATATTAGACGTTTGCTCCTATTACTTCCTTTATAGCATTGTAACTCGCTCTTTGTTTTGACCTAGTTCCTGCTGACCTGCACAAGTAACACGTGAGCCACATACCACCATCGTGGTGGCCGATGACACTCTGATGCTAAAGTCAGACAAGGATCTGAATAAGGTGTAATGATGTAACAGGGAATTTGTAGCGTACCTTAGCTTACCAACCTCATGTCTTATTTATAGTACGATGAGTCCTGGTTCTACCAGGCCATTGTAGGCGTAGTTTAGAAAGGAGATCTTCGTGGAGATCTTTTTCTAATTAGGAGTCATGATGTAGGAAGGAAGTTCCATGTTAGCCCCGTGCTCCCAGATACGCGGGAGATAATTCCCAATGCGAGAACAATCTGTAAAAGGGAGTTTTCCTGTGTGAATGTACTTTGGTATTTGCTTCCTAGTTGGAATCAGAGAGCAGTTGTAGTTGCCTGTCCGAAGCCGATCCTTGAGATACTTGCCTTAGTAGGACTTATGGGTATTGAGGATAGTTGTGAGACATTTGGGCCTAGCATGCTGTGAGAGTTCGAGTCCGTCTGGCGCTAAATTGAGCAGGCTTAGAACCGCTTGGGCTGGATCAACGTTGGGTTGATGTTGGAACCTGTATTTCCTTGAGATCATGGGTTAGGCCCGACTGTACCTCTTTATGGGTTCATAGGCTCGCGCCGAGGCATGTTTGAGTTCGAGCTCCGACTTCCAGTGCCAAATGGTGTCTGGCGCTTCTTTATCCATATTCTAGTGCCAGATGATGTCTTCAAGATACTGCTCGCAATTCTCCTCAAGGCTCATGACGCTGGCCTCCGTTTGACCTCATCGGTGATCCACCATCTGACCGAGGCTCGATTGAATTCCAAGGGTATCTGTGTGTTGAAATGTCCTCCTTGTCTGCGACTGGCTGCAAATAGCGCTGAATCTTGAGAGAATCAACGACTATTTGCTTTGGCGGATTCTGGAAACTTCAAGCTCGGGAGACGTAGAGTGTTTCGATACTTTTAGTTTGATCTCTGTGAGTCTCTTGGTCATTTGCGCATGCATATTTTTGTATGTTCCTTTTGTGATGCTGGTTATAACGTATTCTCTTTGTTTCAGGGAGGTTTGTTATCTCATCTCTCAGTGAGGAAGAAAAGCGGATAGTGAGGGAGTCTCTCAAGCTCCCATTGACTTTCGTTGAGGAGGTCATAATGTTAGGCAATATTGCGCGCTGCGATTTGCCTCTGTGTTCTTATGGTGCTCACCCCGTGTCAGGTTCGCCTGCTGAGGGGTGGTTGCCAGTCGCACGAGGAAGAGAAGTTTGGCCTTGCTCAGTCCTTCCAGGCTTGCTGAATTGGAGGCGAATGTACCTCCCGTTGTTGTCCCGAAGAAGAGGCAAACTTCTGTCAGGGTGGCTTATCCTCCTAGCATGTCGCGGTCTACACAGGCGATACCCTTGGGGGGTCGCGACCTTTCTCCAGATGTTTCGGCTTCCCTTGTTGGCATAGCGGGGGAGGAAGTTAGATCGCGTGTTGAGGTTTCTTGTCGTTGTGGTCTCGGGACAGCTACTCATGCCCTAGAGTCATACATTCTTGTTTCGCTGCACCCCGAAGCTCGTGGGAGGGTTCTTGCTTTGGAGGAAGCCTTCGCGGATTTGCGGATGTCATATTCGGACGCTCTCTATCGGGCGACCCCTTGGGTGGTCGATTGCAGGATATTGGCACCGTCGCGAACCGCGAGGGCGTGAAGGCCGCGACCTTTATTATCGAAGCAAAAGTTGCTGGTATGAGAACTCAGCTGAGGGTCGTCGAGTCCGATTTGGCGTCAGCTCGCACTAAACTAAGGTGGACCAGGGCCGAACTAGAGCACCTAGAGGAGGCTGTGTGTAGGTGATCTTCTGAACGGGAGGTTCAGGAAATCGAAAGGAAGCGGGCGGAGGCAGACTGGGTCGTTGAAAGGCAGAAGCTGGAAGTTGTTGTTGATGGGGGGTTTTGCCATGTTCTGGAGGCGGAGCGGTTGCTGGCGAATGAGCGCTCGCACTAGGGCTGGGCAGGTCCGGGTAACCGGCCCGAAAAGTAAAAACCAAAAATCGTCCCAAAAAATTTATGCCCGTAATTATGAGGCCCGAAACCGGACCAAGTTGACCGGTTAACTGAGGTCTCGGTTAACCGAATTTCGGGCCGATCTCGGTCCTAAGCGCAAAGTCCAAATTGAAGTTCAGCCCAAAGTGCTGAATTTTATAAAGCCCAAGGTGTTGAATTTTATAAAGCCCAAAGTGAAACAGGCCATGAATTGGAAATGAAACAGGCCATGAATTGACTTTTTAACTATTTAATTGACTTTTTAACTGCCCAGTCCAAAGTAATTGTAAATGCTTTTTAGGGTATTTACTTTTTAACTATTTAACCCGGGTCGGGCCGGTTAACCGACGGGTTTCAAAAAGGTTAACCGAGGACCGGACCAGAAACTTTGAGCGGGGCCGGGTTTTAAAATCAAAAAATTTTATAATTAATAAAAAACCGATCCGAACCGACCCGATCGATCCGGTTATCGGTTCGGTCTGGGTTTTCGGTCTTAAATGCCAACCCCTAGCTCGCACTATGAGGCACTGTTGGGCGCGGTGGACTTTGACGTGTCAGGCAAGAGGCCGTTAATCTAGTCCGAGGTCATTTGGGGTAAACTGGAGCTCCTGGAGCTGATTAAAGGAAAGAATCCCAGTATTGACCTTGATTTCGCTCGCTATAAGAGGGTTGCTTTCGGGTCTATCAATCGAGGAGAGGGCTCTAGCACCGCGAGGCCTACTGATGAGGAGGATGCTTCTCCTTAGAGTGATTGTAACGTCCTTTCCTGGATGGATAATATATAGACATGTTTTTTTTAATGAAAGTGTTGTTTTGTCCCATATTGTCGTGTTTACTTTAGTTGCTTTGTAGACAATAGAGTTTGTACTGCTAGGCACGATGCCTATCTTTGTTAGTCAAAATATATTGTTGTTTTGGGTTGCTCCTGCGACAGATTAGGATTTTTCCAGCAGAAATCGTTGTTGGTCAGGGGTTGACCAGGCTCCCTCTGTCATTGTCTGTAATTACTCCATCAGTGTTGGCAGACTGGCGTTGACTTCTGACTTTATTCCTTCTGTCGTTGTGACGCGCGCGGAGCGGATTAGCCGTCGTCATCAATCGCGAACTGACTAAGCTTACCTGGTAAGTTTGGCAATCATTGTCTGTGTTGAGAGCAATGATCCCTTGGCGAGTCGTCGTCATCAACAGACAAGCGTTGAATAGACTCCTACTTCCTCAGCCATCGTGATCCACGCAGAGCAAATTAGGCTTTAGGCACCATAAGTCGTCGTCATCACGCGAACTCACTAAGCTTACCTGGTAAGTTTGGCGATCGTTGTTTGTGTTGATGGCAATGATCCCTTGGTGCGTTGTCGTCATCACCAGACAAGCGCTGACTATACTCCCACTTCCTCATTCATCGTGATCTGCATGGAGTGGATTGAGTTTTGGGCACTAGAAGCCATCGTCATCAGTCGCGAATTGACTAAGCTTACCTGGTAAGTTCGGCGATCATTGTCTTTGTTGAGAGCAATGATCCATTGGCGAGTCGTCATCATCAGCGGACAAGCGCTTACTAGACTCCCACTTCCTCAGCCTTCGTGATCCGCACGAAGCGAATTAGGCTTTGGGCACCAGAAGCCATCTTCATCAGATTCAAACTGACTAAGCTTACCTAGTAAGTTCAGCGATCATTGTCTATGTTGAGAGCAATGATCCATTAGCAAGTCGTCGTCATCAGCGGACAAACACTTACTAGACTCCCACTTCCTCAGCCGCCGTGATCCGCGCGGAGTGGAATAAGCTTTGGGCATTAGAAGTCGTCGTCATTAGTCGCGAACTGACTAAGCTTACCTGGTAAGTTTGACGATCATTGTCTGTATTGAGAGCAATGATCCATTGGCGAGTCGTCATCATCAGCGGACAAGCGTTGACTAGATTCCCACTTCCTCAGCCGTCGTGATCCGCATGGAGCGAATTAGGCTTTGGGCACCAGAAGACGTTGTCATCAGCTTAGGTTGACTAAGCTTGGCCAGTTGGAGAGGGGTTTCACTCGTTTGGGGCGTGCGAACCTAGTCCATCAGCATGGTGCATGGTGTTGATGAAGTTACCTTAAATCAGCTAGTGATCTGTAGGTACGATTCGTATGTCAGAGTTGTCAGGATTTCTCGTGCACGTGCCAAGCATGTGACAAAATACTGTTTGGATAATAGGCCGAGCCCATGGGCCCGCAGAGGAAGGGCTAGGGCTTCCTGCACGGTGCGCTGCGTGTACAGCGTAGATCGTGCGGTCACACGTCTACGGCGTAGGCTGCGTGACGGTTAAGTATCGGTTACTCCCCCTCAATTGATGGGGTTGAGTGAACGCCATCAATTTGATTGACGTGGTCTGCGCAGTTTCCTCGTTTCCCATACGATATTTAATGTTTGGCAGTTAATGTTGGAGTGTTCGCTTGGTGAACCATCATGTCTATATAATGATGTTTTTCAATCATTGTAGGCACTATCTTTCACAGAGCTTGTCTCTTGTAATGTTCTTACTTGAAGAAAACGTTTTGGGTTGTCCAAAAGCTGAAGAAAATGTTTTGGATTTTTCAAAGGCTGAAGGTGGATCTTTGTCTCTGGAGTCTCTGAATGTTCTGACCTTTGCGTTGATCAGGCATAGTGATAGTTGTTGTTATGCGTGGTCACCTGTTATGGGTGGGCACGTAGTTGAACTGCTGAGGTCTCGCAATTTCTTCTCATATCGCGGAGAATTGGTACGGATATCGTACCAAAAGAGATGCCTTGGTGTTACATCGTATCACTTGTGCTTTCGTGTGCTTGGTTTCCGATGCTGACTAATGGCTGATCGAAGTGTTAGTCGATGTGCGATGCTTCCGGGAATGGTATCTCTCAATCACTCCTGGTGTCGCATATGGGAAAAGTGGCATATTTTGATAGCACAGTGAGACCGTGACTGCGTCGCTGCTTGTGGCCATCCCCGTCTGCCTTCTTCAACGCTATTTGTGGAAGTTGGAAAGGGGATGGGATGTCTATTGAGGAAATCAACAGCCCGTTGTGAGGTCCACAACGTTGTAGTATGAGCACTTTTCGGGGTGATTTGACAGAGCAATCTGATTGCTCAGTCCTTTCAATCCCCTCTGCTACTTTGTCTTTATCTTGGGAAGGGGTCGAGCGAAGTCCGTTTGCGTATCTTTGCTGTCACTTGCAAATTGCTCTCATCGGAGGGTCTGCAAGTTTTCTTCGGATGCTTCTCGTAGTAGAATCGTAGTAGAATTGTCTCACAAGTCTTTTACTTCATGTCGCACTGTATTCAGATGCTTGTAGTATGTAGTATTTTGTATCTACCTCGAGGTGCGTGTTGTTACATCTTTCCAATAATTAATAGAGTTTGTTTTTTGTAATTCTTTCTTAATTTCTTAAATAATTGTAAATCACATAAGCTTTTAATAACTAAAACTCTACATTGATTATGGAAAGGAAAATAAACAACTTGAAAACAGACTAACTGTTGACGGAGAGAAATTGATCCTGACCTTGAAATGAATTCGGATTGCCCTTGTGGATCGTTCAAAGGTTATTGAGATGTGTTCCCGATTGCCATGGCCTATCCGTTTTGCTAGGCGGAAGAGCAAACAGCTCCCGCGGTGTTTGAAGGTGATGCATCCGCTGTTGATTGGCCTGGCATTGGCTCAGGTTGTCTCGTAGTATGTAGCTGAATCTGGGAGCATTCTATCTATTTTAGTGCGGTGTAGTGGCAGCCTCGTGTCGTAGGTTGGTCTCCATGTATTGTCCCTTCGGAGTGGTTTGTAGTATACTTAACACATTGATGAAGGGTGGAGACCACTGCTTCCATCTGCTGAAGCCATGGTCTTCCCAGGATGAGATTGTAGGATGATGGCACGTCTACCACCATGAAGACCAGAAATAGGACCTTCCTTAGTTGTGGTTCTCCAGCCATCAGAGCATTTCTCCCCGCTAAATCCGATCAGTGGGTGCTCTGAAGACGTCAGGTTTTTTTTCTTGAGATCCATGCTGCGGAACGCGTTGTAGAACAGAACGTTGAGTGAGCTTTCTGTGTCCACCAGAGCTCTTTTACCTCCCACCTTGCTATGGAGACCGAGATGACTAGGGTGTTGTTATGTGGCACTCGGACTCCTTCGAGGTCTTTGTCCGTAAAGGTCAAGATGGGAATGGGGCTCTGAATTCTTGAGTGGCAGATGTGTTTGTCCTCCTCCACGAGTTGTTTCCGCATTTCCAGTAAGGTCTGCTTGCGGGACCTAGACGACTAATCTTCATTCAGTCCGACTCCGTGAAGGACGTATATTATCTATGGAGTTTCATTCTCTACTTCTTTAACTGACTCCCCCTGTCCCTTGTTTGTTCTGTTCGCTTCTCAGATTTCAGGAACTCTTTTAATTTCTTCTACAGATTCAATATTTGACCTCATACCTCAGACTCTTGCAGTCATTGGTGTCGTGGCCGCCCTCCTTGTGGTATGCGTAGTACTTGCCATTGTCACGCTTGGAAGGGTCTCCGCGTGTCTTCGGGGGCCACTTCAGTTCTTCCCAGTTCTTCATGGATTTAAATACGTCTGACAAGCTAGCATTTAGGAGTATCACAGCTCTGGATTCAACGTAGTTGAATGATTTTTTCGGTTTGAACCGACCAGGGTCCGACTTGTTGTCACCGCACTTCCTTTTGCTCGTTCTTCATCCTCGCGTCTCTTGCCCTTCTTTTTGTCCCTAGGGGCGAATGACTTCTTCTCGCTTTCAGCTTCCCTTTTAACGCTTCTCGACTCCTCCAGGGTGATGTGTCTCTCGACGCTCTTGAGGAGCTCCATCATGTCTAGAGGGGGCTCCAAGGTGAGGTCCTTGTAGAGCTTTCTCTCTTGACGAGTTCAGATCATTTTTTGAGGGTCATTCATGATCCGATCTACACATGGCGGGACAAAGAGGTGGTACAATACGTCTGGATCGTGTGTCCCTCTGCGGAGGGGGTTCCTAGGGTTGAGCCTCTCTATCCTGGTGGTGAGCTCAGCTTTAGCCGCGCAACCTCCTTTAGTTCAATAAGAACTAGCGGGGGTTTGGCTCTCCTGCGCTTGCTCCCTATCATATTCTGGATGCGAAGGTCTGTGTTGCTCATGGTCTCCATGGACAGGATGTGGATTTGGTTGCGTGAGAGCCTCCACCGCATTGGCTATCTGTTGTATTTGAAATGTCAGCCCATCGATTCAGGGATCCGCTATTGCTGTCGTCGGCGCGGGGGCTTGAGTCTGTAGCCCGTGTATGACCGTAGCCACTGAAGGCGGCGATACTGCACTAACCGGAGCATTTGATGTGTCCCCCTCTTCCCCGTGTATCACCATCTCTCTGGGTTTTTAAAAGGAGACGACGCTAATGAAAAGTTAAGAACTCTGTTGTCCCCACGGACGATGCCAAATTAATGTAGTTGTTTTCCACTATCTGCTTTGACCTAGTTCATGCTGAGCTGCACAAGTAATGCACGTGAGCCACGGACCACCATTGTGGTGGCCAATGACACTCTGATGCTAAAGTCAGAAAATGATCTGATGAATGTGTAATGCTGTAACAGGGAATTTCTAGTGTACCTTAGCTTACCAAGCTCATGTCTTATTTATAGTGCAAGAAATCATGGTTCTACCAGGCCATCGTAGGCGTAGTTTATGAAGGAGATCTTCGTGAAGATCCTTCTCTAATTAGGAGCTGTGATGTAGGAGAGAAGTTCCCTGTTAACCCCGAGCTCCCAGATACGCAAGAGATAATTCCCAATGTGAGAGCAATCCGTAAAAGGGAGTTTCCCTGTGTGGAATGTACTATGGTATTTGCTTCCTAGTTGGAATCAGAGAGCATTTGTAGTTGCCAAGATGATCCTCGATATACTTGCCTTGGTAGGATTTATGGGTATTTAGGATAGCTGTGAGACGTGTGGGCATAGCATGCTGTGAGAGTTCGGGTCTGCCTGGAGAACTGAATTGAGCGAGCTTAGAACTGCTTGGGTCGGATCAGCGTTGGGTTGATGCTGGAGCTCGTATTTTCTCGAGATCATCATGACACGTGTGTGACTTAGAGGTGCGACCATTTTTATGTATCATCAGTAACTATATTTGTAGAGACCTCGATATGAAGACTCATAACTTTGCTTCGGTTGCATAGCGACAAGTTTGTAACCGTGCTTAATTATATATATATTATGCATATGGCTTTACAAAAAAAACCCAAAAATGACACTTCGAAGTTTCGATCACTATTTTTTTTTCACCGTAGTTGCTTTATGTAATTTATGGTGGTACAAAATGCAAACATGTTAGGTTCGAAACTCACCAATTAGGATTTGTGTGTTTTCGCTTGATTATTAGAAGCTGTTGATAAGATATTGAATATAGCTGCTTAGCAGGACTAAACTGGAGCAAAAACAAGTTTTCATGTGAGATGGAGGCGGTGAAGATATTAAGTGACAACAATATTATAGCATTCAGACCTGGTTTAATTAACCCAATTTTTAATTTTTTTTAAAAAATAGAAAAAAAAAAGCCCAGCGTGGGATAGGCTTTGGGCCGGACCTGAACCCGACCGAACCTGTCATTGCATTTTTAATCCCCAGCTCATACGCGGACGAGAGTTAGGGTTTTGCATCCATCCTTGTTTGGTTGCCGCGATTTGGAAGACAGAGAAGAGAAATCCTAAAACTCAGCAGCCATGGTAACTAACTCTCTCTGTTTCATGATTTCTAACCAATTGATGCATCTTTTAGTTGATAGTTGAAATGCTTGTTTGTTATATTGTACTGATTATCGAGAACCCCCTAGGTTTGATCAGTGATTTCCGAACCTTAAGCATCTTCAATGGGTGACCTAGGGTTTATCGTTGTCTCAAAATTAAAGTTATTTTGAACTGGGTTTATGTTTAATCTCTCGAAATTAGATTTATTTATTTATTATTATTATTTTTTTGAGCTCATACTTTTCGAGAGGGGTTTACTCCAAAATTTTGCACCATACTTTTTAGGGAGATTTAGAAGTCTCCCATTGGTGATGCTGTTACAGTTCGAAAGTGATCACTTTTGGTGCTAGATCGAATTTCGAGTGGTATGTGATGGACTTGGTTTTACCAGTTGTTTTAACTAGAAGACCCATTGTCAACTAGTTGTCCCTTTGAAATAGAAGAAGAAGACCCAATTTAAATAGTGTGTCGTACTACTTTATTTGATTTAGAGTGAATATCACTGAATAAAGTTCACATTGACTAGTATGATTCTATTATGTTTTATTATTGTACAGTCGAAGAGGAAGGTTCGAGAGCCCAAGGAGGAGAACGTGACTCTTGGACCCGCTGTTAGGGATGGAGAACAAGTTTTTGGTGTCGCTCACATCTTTGCATCCTTCAACGACACCTTCCTTGTAAGTTTTTTGTAATTCATTTGTTTGTTGTTGTAAGCTTCTTTGTTTATGATGTTGATTGTAAGTTGTATATTTTATTGCAGCACGTTACTGATTTGTCAGGACGGGAAACCATGGTCCGTATCACTGGTAAGGTTTATTTCCTAATCTAGTGTTTGGTTTTCTTTATTTGAATGTATGGATTGGTAAGCGTGAACAACTTTTACCAATTACCTGGAAAAGTTGCATTTGGTTCTGTATGTACTTGTCAGTCTTCAATGAGTCCTTATTTCGTACATGTCTCTCTTCCGAACACATGCAATATCACTATATGTTGTAACCTTTTTTTACAGCAGCACTCACCCCCTTGGTTCTTATATTCATAACTTATTAATGTGGAAGTAGAAGGTTTTAGTAGATTATAACATTTTTAGTAAGCACCAAGTTTGTTGGGAAAAAAACAAGCACCTCCTAAGAGCTTTTCTCTTCTGATTAGAAGTAAAAATGAACATCATCAAGTTCTTGTTATGATCAGAACAAAGTAGTGCCCCTTATGCACCCAACTTGGTGCCCCTTTAAGCACCCACCTTGGTGCTTACTGAAACTTATGTTCTGAATTTGAATTGTATTTAAGTGCTCATGCTTCGGATTCACCTAGTTAAAATGGTCTAATTCTTATTAGAACCAAACTTTTGACTGGGAAAGAATTTTGCACCTTTTAATGCCCTACAGAGGTTAATGACCATTGGAGTTTTGGCGCATCTATTCAACATCTTTTGATTGGCTGAAGTGCATCTTTAAGATCTTCAAGTTTACCTCTATGTTCATGCTCTCAAACTGACACCTCTGGTAGTTAAATAGTGTCTAGACTATTGCAACAAATCATAAATTACCATCATGCAAGATGTAAAGCTGATTTTGTATAATTAGAAAAGTCAGTATTCGAAATCACTTCTATTGCTCAGAGGGGTTATCATATGTTGCGAGGTAGATTCACTGTGAATTGTGCTTTCAGTGCATGACAAATTTCTATAGTTTCAGGTGGTTTGTTTGAGGAAACCTTCTCTGAACTCGCTCCTAAATTATCTTTATGGCTGTTAAAGGTTGTATTTTTTAATGTAACGTAAAGTGACTATATTGTACTTTATTCTTTGTTATAATATTTTGAAGTCACTTTGGGGTCTATGTTTTTGCTTTTCAAATATACAGGTGGGATGAAAGTCAAGGCTGACCGAGATGAATCTTCACCATATGCTGCCATGCTTGCAGCCCAAGATGTTGCACAGCGCTGCAAGGTAAGAAGTCAGTCTTCATGGTCAACATTTGCTTTTGATTTTGAGTTAGTTTTGCCCATACAAGAACTTTTTTAAAAAACATATTGGCCCTGCTAGAAACCACTGTTTGGATGCTTTGCTTGTCTAGTTTTGAAAGAGATTTGTCAATATTTCCTTTTTGCATCTCATATTAATTTCTTTGATAGTTTGTAACTTATTACACTTAGTCAATTGCCAAACTAGTTTTCTTGCTTGCTCTGATACTTTTTTAGTAACTCTCTCCAATTTGCATTACCTGTAGGAACTTGGAATTTCTGCTTTGCACATTAAGCTTCGTGCTACTGGAGGGAACAAAACCAAGACACCAGGTCCAGGTGCCCAATCTGCTCTTAGGGCTCTTGCACGATCTGGGATGAAAATTGGGCGCATTGGTAAGTTTTTAAGAAATTTCCAGCCAGTCATCAAATATTTATCGTGAACTTCCAAATTATCATAAATTATTGAATCAGCCAGTGTGAAGAACATTAGACTCGGAAGTAATTACTAATTTTAAATCCCTATGTTCACTTGTTGCAGAGGATGTGACCCCTATTCCCACCGACAGCACTCGCCGAAAGGGTGGCAGAAGAGGAAGAAGGCTGTGAGCTTATTTACTTTGTATCTGAATCGGGCCCTCTGGTGGACAACTGTGGCTTGTTCCAATTAGCAATTTGTCTTTCAGTTTTGGATGCAGTTTTGTAGTATTGACTGGTTACTTGAAATTACGTGGTCATATTTAGAACGAAATCATACTATGACAAGATTTATTCGGGTGTTTTAGTTTATTGTTTCCTCTCTAGTCTTTCTCATTCAGGCATTCACAGTTATTGAAAGTAGGTTTGTTCTTTACTCCAATTTGGGTTGATGCTTCTATTTTGGCTGACATTCTTAGATGTAACTATCAAATTCTTAGCTATTGTAATTGAAGGAGTTGGTTATTGGTGAAATAGCTTTGATTATTTAAAAAGTGTTTGTGAATGATCATTGTTCCTCAACAATCTATTAAATTTCATTGTACCAACTAGGGAATGCTTCAACAAGAAGTTGATGGTTGCAGTTTAGATTGAACCTGGCTTCTGTAGATTGTTGAGCTCAATAAATCATTATGTTTTGATGCACCTAATTAAGGACTAATTTTCAGTAATGTCCTCTAAGCAAGAGTTCACATGAAAGATCATGGTTTGGGTGATTAGCAAACGGTTAAAGACCAACATAGCAAGTTTTTTTATTATGTTAAAAAAATAATCTATTAAGCTACTTCTTGATCACTAAGAAGAGCCAGCTTTTGACCCCTTCCAACAAGTTTTTCGACTTTCCCATTTTGGGGTGGGCACGGGATGAGATGGGTGGACTTCACATGCTCCATCTCCTGATCAAGTATTGTGAAAATCTAATTAGGGATAAAGTTGTATTTTGACACAAATTTTTTTGTTGGATCAAGTATTCTAAACTCACATTCCATGCAACATAGTAACATACTAGACAAAACAAAAAAAAAACAAGTCTTTCCACTCAACATTTAAGTACTGTAACATTTTAAACAAACCTAATATTTAAGTATCGTAACATTTGAGTACAACATACTAAACAGATAAAATCAATTATCTAAGCACTCAATATGCCCTCATAATTCTTGTACATAACGATATGTTTTGAATTATAAGTGTTAAAAATTTGTTTGGGACAAGACGGGATTGAAAATCTCCATCCCATCCCATTCCCTTCTAGATTGGGACTGGACGAGATCGATCAATCTCATAAAACCTGAGAAAAATTGGATCGGGACGGAATTGAGATCGCGGGATGGCTGCCCACCCATACCTTATATTACCCCCTAAAACCAGTGTGAGAGGGCAGATGCAAAATATGAAGACGAAAAATCCATTTATTGCCTTTTAGCTCAATGTATATTTATTATATTTCATTGTCACATCACATGAGATCCGTGGAGTTTCAGTTAGTTTTAGACATGTAATATTGTGGAAGCAGAGATACATAATTAGCCGAAGAAAAAAGAAGAAGAAGGTGAGAAACATAAAAAGTGGGTGTGATTAGAGAATGTTACAATACCTTTCATTATAAGAATACCGAAATATGACCACAGATGAAGAAGAATTGAAAATATACACGAGAAGGAGAATTGAAGAGATGAAGAAAAACTTGAAAAAAAAAAAAAAAAAAAAAAGATGAAGGGAAGAAATGAGATAAGTTTCTTAACAAGTCTTTGTGAAGGTAGGTAGGACCATAATGCTTGGTGAAGAGAATGAAGGTGTGTCGTCAAAATTTAGCCCTACTTATTTTTAAGAAGATGAGTGCAACAATTATCATTACAAAATTATGTTAAGGTTATTATTAGAATAATTTTTTACTCAGCACTCAGTGCTAAGTGATCAACACCTCCCTGTTGCTTACTCCAATCGGAAGTAGAACTTCTTATCAGAACTAAAACAAACACTTTAAAGAAGGCGATCAACTTCTTATTAAGACTATGACTCCATTCAGAAGCAAAAAAAACACTCTCAAAGTTATTAGTGAGTAGTGAGTACTAGGGGTGGGCAAACGGGTTGAGGAATCGCGGATCCAAACCGAACCGGACCGTTTTACTCCAAACGGTTCGGTTTTTATTTTTAAAATTATGAAACAATTCGGTTTGGTTCCAGAACCGTTCTTAAACGGTTCGGTTCCGGTTCCTAAATTTTTGTTTAAAATGGTTCGGTTCCGATCTGATTACATATACCTCCTTACACGTGCCTTAATGGGATTGGGTAGAAAAAAACGGGTTTCTAAGTTTCTAACTCTAACAGGCTAACACAGTAAAGTAACACCCCCATTCTCTTCTCATTCTCCACAAGCAGAGCACGACGAATCGACGATATCTCATTCTCATTATCCACAAGCCATCATTCTCCACCCACGAATCGACGATATCTCTCATTCTCCACAAGCAGAGCACGACGACGCACAACACAAGGCACAAACAGACAGAAGCAGAGCACGACGAGTCGACGACGACGACGCATAAGCCCCCTAACAACCCTAGTATTAGATCTGATTTCTAACCCTAACACCCCTAGTATCAGATCTGATTTATTAAGCTATTTGGGTAACTTGCAGGTTGATATGTCATATGGGTAATTTGCAGGTTGATATGAATTTACCAAGAAATTAGCATACACTCGGCTGTAAGTTGATTGAGCAGCCTGTAATAGACTAATAGTCTCACTAACACTGTAATAACATACACTCTTAGTCTCACAGTCTCACTGTAAATTTCTTGTGGGTCTGTTTGAGGACACCAATTTGTGTGCCATTCATGCTAAGAGGGTTACAATTATGCCCAAAGACATCCAACTTGCTCGTCGAATCAAGGGTGAACGTGTTTGATTGCTTGTAAAATGGGCTATGTATTGTTAAGATGTTATTAAGTTTGATTTCACTTTAAGAATTATATGTAACTTTGTCCCATTGAGTTGAGATAGATAGATATTTATTAATGAATTGTTGTTTATCGAATTTGACATTTTCTATCTTTCACATGTGTGAGATGAATGAGTTGTTGTTTATCAAATTTGACACTTCACTACTTGTGCTTGGGTGACCTAATATTGAAACCTTTCACATCTAGTGGGGGAATAAAAATGGTTTTTAGTTTATCATCAACTCTTACTCTGTGGGATGCAACTTCAAGGTTGCGTAATATTATACAGGAACCGTTTGGAACCGTTGTAAACGGTTCGAGTTAGGTTCGGTTCCAACGTTCAAAATAGAGAAATTGATCCAAATTGGAACCGTTAAAATTTAAACGGTTCGAGTTAGGTTCTTCAAAATTTGGAACCGATCCGAACCGTGCCCACCCCTACTGAGTAAGCTACAAAATGTTAGAAAGGAGAGAGTAGCGTCTCTCTTCTTGCTCTATTTTGGCGGGAAGGGAAGCAAATTTGTGGGGGTTGAGAGGTGAGAGAAGCAAAAATGGGATCAGAAGAAGGTCCGTTACCGAAATGGGCATCGGAGGCTTGCATAATGGGCATCGATGAAGCCGGAAGAGGCCCCGTTTTTGGTACACATTCATCTCTCTCTCACACAATTTTCTTCTTTTCGTTGATTTAGGTTTTCCTTGTTTCAGGTCGCATGGTTTATGGATGTTTATACTGCGATATCTCCTACAAGAAAACTCTCGCTTTCTTTAGCTTTGCTGGTAATTATCTACCCCTTTATCTTTTATTTACTTCGCCATGATTTTCTTGAGATTGAACCAGTTCTTGATTTTCTTGAATGTTATAATGTGCAGTGGATAAGCATGCCTATGTTTCGTAATGTTTGCAATTGGGTGTTTCCCATTGCTTCAAATGTCTTCTTCAATCTGTCTCATGGATTCTACATGCTTCCACCACTTTTAAACCCTAAATAGCTAAATTAACTTTTCATCTCACTTTAACTTTTCCAGTCTCATTGTCTTTTGTTTCTTGGTTAAACATTTCCGTGTCTCATATATGTATTTGTCATCAATTGCCTAAAGAATGCGTCCATATTGAACTCCCATTTTCAAAAAAAATTAGTTGTATTCTATCGAATACAAAGGAAGAGGTTATGTAAGCAGTGGCAAATAAGATTGTTGCTACATTGTTGGTATGCCTTGTTCTTTTCCAAATTGGAGATCTGGCTGCAGTGCAATCCCTGACCCCGATGAGACCCAAGCTCCAAGTTAGTGCGTCGATTGGTAATTACTGTTATGGTATGTGCCTTAGGCGTTGCGCTGGCAAGCCATAATGCTTAATAATATGTTGTTTCAGTGATGGAGCTATGATTTTTGTTGAAGGAGAGCGGAGTGATGAATCATAATTAACTAATGATAATATAATAATTAACATAAAATTTTATTAATTGAACAATACATAAATAACTATACAAAACACCAATTACTAAATAAAAGTTCATCTAATCTATGGTGGAAGAAAATGGATCCAACAAGCTATTTTATAGGAGTACAAAAGATAAATATATGGGGGACAAATCAAATTGGTATATAAAGTTAAGGGGCAAATTTTTTTTTCAAATGTAAAATTATATGTTTAAAAAAAATTTGGGTTATTTGCGAATTGTCCCCTATAAACAATAGCTATTAGAGGTTATCCCAACATTAATCACTATTGCAGTCTCCCCCAGGACTAGCAGTCAACGTGCATTGAATGTCAAAAGGCTCACGTTGATTACCAAATGCTCTTCAGACAATAACCAATAGATGAACCTTGAGATACAAACATGTATCTTGAGAAAAAAAAATTACTGGGTAAAAAAATTTCATTATCTCAAAAACTCCTATAAATAAAATACAAAACCAGACCTCGATATACAAATTCATCTCGAGAAAATACTTTAAAAAATCTTCTTCCTCAAAACAGAAAAGAGAGGTTGGGGTTGTTGGTGGCTGGTGGTGATGGTAGGAAAGAGAAATAAATCAAGCAGAGAGGGATGGATAGGAAGAGAGGAGTAGGTGAGGCAATTGTCGGCCTCATAGTAAACAGAGAAACGGAACAAAAAAGAAGAACGGGACATGGCGGGGTCGTTGGTGTCGTAGAGACCAGAGCTAGAAAGTAAGGGGTGGGGGGAGATGACATCGTCGACATCACAGGGTGGGAAACTTGCAAATAACCCAATTTTTTCAAAAGTCAGTGGGGGCAAGTGCCCCCACCTAGATCCGTGCCTGTGTTGTTTCCATTTTTTGATGGCATATAGCTGTATGTTTGTAGACATGAAAGTATATAATGTAAAAAGGTAAGAGCATCTCCACGATACAAAAGGACTAGTGTTTGTCAAATTTTAGATTAGGCACACCTCCAACGGTAGACAAATACAACTAGTTTAAAAAGGATAGGAGAGATGGATAACTTTAGCATGAAAGTTAGATTCTTTCTCTCGCGGCAAGCATTGAGCCTTCTAATGTTAGATAGATTGAAAACTCAATTAAAATTAGACTAAATGATTATAGTTGATTTAGTTAGTGTAAACTTTTGGTAAAAATCATACTAAACTTACACTAATCCTCTTATTCCATTCACTAAATTTGTAAGTTGGTTATTTATTTCATAGGATTTCGCTTGAATCCATTAGAATTAATGATATAGAAGAGTGTGGCAACATTTTGAGTTATTGATGGTTAATCACTTTGATGTTAGTAAGGTAAAATTAGTTAAATTATTACTATTATTAAATTTATTTTATTAATCATCGCCTTTTTTTTTAATCAACTGAACAACAAAGAGAGATACTTAATATACACATTTGTTCTACATTCATGTACATTAGTTGGGCTAGCAATTGACTGGAGTAGATAAATAATTCACCCCTTGAAAATAAATTTCATGATCTAGACACTGTTTGTTTAATTGAATGTCTGGAAAAAGCTAATGATGTGTTTGGTTGTACGAAATCCAATTCCATGGAATCCATGAGAGACCCTATGCAGTTAAAACGGATAACGAACCCATAACAACCCAAGAACGTTATAAGTTATAATGGGATATATCGGGATATAACATAGTAGTTTTTAAATATATTTTTAATACCCACACAAAGTATTAATGTAGTATAGAGTAAAAAAAGAGTAAATCATGTTCATATAACATTAAATTCAAAAAAAAAAATCATTAATAAAAAAATCTTCCGTTCGTATGAGAGTGAGATCGCAACAGAGAATGCGATCGACTCTTCGTCTTCTTCCCTTCTTCTTTCGTTATCTGCCAAACAGCGAAGCCTTGTTATCTGTCAATTGGCGACGACGAGCTCTGATTCTTCTTTCCAATGAGTCCAGGGTTCTAGTTTGATCAAGAATAAAATGGGTGATTGTCAAAACATTAAAACGACGTTATTGAAAAAAACGTTATCTCAATAACGGCCATATAATGATGTTATATCAGAGCTGTGATACTATAACGCGATAATGTCATAGCACAACGACTCACCCCCGTTAAGCGTTATATCGGAGTTATATCGGCGTTATAACGTTGTTTTAACTGCTCAGGGAAACCACCTACTTTCAAGCTAAAGTTGATCATAATGTGGTGGGCCACTTATCCTGGATTCCACATTTTGATCAAAGGTGAGAATTGAATTCCCATGAAGCATGACAATTCCAATTCCTTACCCCCTAAAGAATTGAATTATCATATTTTATGAGAATTCAACTCCCCACCTTTGATCACAATCTATAACTCATAATAAGTGGTCCACAACATTTTAATCAAATTTGCTTTAAAACACAAGTGGTCCATCACATTTTAATCAAATTTGCCTTAAAACACTAGTGGTCTCCCATGGATTCCACAAAATTGAATTTCATCATACCAAACACTCCCTAAGATAAAGGAAACAAAATTTATTGTCTTTGAGCCTATGACACAAGAACTAGGATGTTAGGAAAATTTCGTAAGCCTTCTTTTCTCATGTGTTTGATAGTTATTACTATAATTCAAATGCTGAGTTATATCCAAATATCTACTATTTATTTGTAGCTAATATACTGGAGTTAGTGTTTCACATCATGATATCATGAACTGTATGTAAATATCTACTTTGGACAAGGATGGATACAAACTTCTTCAAGTTAAGATTACATAGAGAGTATCAATGAAGAGTACTGGATGCATTTTTTCATGATTCAATCCTATGGTCGTACAATCACCGGCATGGTCGCATTATGGATAGTAGCAAGACGAAGTGCAAGAGGTTGGGGCATGTGAGGGATATCAACCATAGCAATATATCTTTTACTGCTAGGAATTGAGTCTAACTGTCCTTCGTTTTGCTATTTATAGACAAGTGAGGTTGGAGGGAATGTGTAGCATAACACCAGGCAGGTGTTTGTAGGTAAAACTCACAAATTTTTTCTCTAGATGGACATCTATAACAAATGCATAATAGTGGTGTCAAGTGCCCAATATGACATATTGGTTTCGTGGCCCCTGAGATGGTGCTCATTTGAATACTTGGGCATTTTCATCTCTGAACACCCACCGCAAGTTTTTGTATCACATTTAACTTGAGGGTCAACTGCACTTGGTCTATATGCATCCTAGCAGTGGTGCTTTGCTCTACGCATTCTCAACTAGAATACTTGTAATGAAGTTCTTGATTTTAGAGTGCCTCATTGTGTAACATGAGGTGGTCAAATGCAACTAGTAATAAGCTTCTCATGCATAGTGTGTGTTGAATTTTGAAGTTTGTAAATATTCTGATGAACTGGCAGTTTTGCTTTTTCACGAGTTGCTATCATTTCAAATGACTGATATTGTATCCCTTCTCTGGGTCCAGTTATCTTGACATGAGATGAATGTGCTATGCAATGACATTCTACTTTTCTTTTTCTGGTCCTCGTAGACAGATTCAAAGATTCTAAAAGATGAAAAAAGAGAGGAACTATTTGAAAGTTTGAAGACTGATAAATCAATCGGTTGGGCTGTTGGGTTCTATATGTTATAGAACCAAAAGAGTTGTCTGCTAAAATGCTGAAAACGTTAGTACAGAATAGCTTATTCTTGTACTTAGATCCTTATCATCTTTCTGTTTTGAAATGACCTTTTCCTTTTGCTTTTATACACAACTAAAATAAGCTTGAACGAAATATCACACAATTCTGCCATGGGTCTAGTTGCGTGAGTGCTAGACATCGGAGTTCTTCTAACTGAGGTAATGACTTTAAAAGTTAGGTCCAGTTTCTGTATAATACTTCACCAAATTGCCAATTGGTATCTCGTAGAATCTATTGAGAAGGTGAAACCATCAGGCTAGACTGTTAGCTTATCTTTGGAAGGTCCTCGGATGTTGTCACAATTTTCTTTTCTTGCTATATCATAACCATGTACCTCTTGCAAATACTGCAGGTTTACTTCGATACTGTTGGTGATGCAGAGAAGTACCAAACTAAATTGTCAGAGAGATTTCCAGGTGTCAAATTGTGGTTGCAAAGAAAGCTGATAGTCTTTATCCGGTTGTTAGTGGAGCTAGCATAGTGGCAAAGGTGACTGACTGTATTCTTATGAGTTGTTAAGCATTTCTAAGTGCAGTTCTCATTTTTATCTTCTTTTGCCATATAGGTAACCAGAGATCGAGCTTTGCACAATTGGGTGCTTGATGAAATGGCAGAGAATCTGCAGAGAAATTTTGGATCTGGATATCCCAGAGGTAACAAATGGTTAAAGTTTTTCAAAGCTCGTCGTACATGGTACATTATATTTCCATACCCTTTTCCATCCATTCGGACTGCCTAGATGCCATATTATCTATAAATGCATTATTGATTCTGTGGAGGTGACTTTGTATGCATTCAGATCCTGCAACCAAGGCCTGGTTGGAAAATCACAAACACCCAGTATTTGGTTTCCCATCATTGGTCTGTTTCAGCTGGGGCACATGCACTCCCTACTTCAAGGACATAGTTGAAGTCGTCTGGTGAGTTTTGACTCTGCCCAGACTAGCTCTTGTCAAAACAGTTTTAGCTGCATTTGTTGTTTGTACTCCAATGCTGTTATGATGCAATAGTGCAGAGGTACATGCATTTCCGGTGATGGATCACATCAAGTGTTCCATTGAATGTGCAGATTTATAAGGTTGTATCTTTTAAGTGGATATAAGAATTTCATGGAGAGTGGAGAATGGTGTGCTGTAGAGGTGTGTCGAGGTTTTATTTAACTATGTGACATATGACAAGGATGTAAAAGAACGTGTTAGTCTCTAAATAGTCATTGAACCAACAAACTGAGGTATGAAATCTGTAAAAGATTGTGTGGAGGCTTTGAATTATGTATCAAGCTTTATATTATTATTATTATTTTTTTTATCCCTTAACCCCCTCTCACCCCAAATGCCACCGGCAGGGTTCGAACCCTGGGCTTGTGATTCCATCCACCACAAGCCTACCAGCTGAGCTAGAACCCCATTAGCTATGGTGCTTATTCTCATATACCTGGACCAACAAAATATAGGGAACCTTCTCAATTACCAAAGGCTCCATTTTCGCTAGTTGTTTAAATCATGGAAATTTAAAATAAAGACGTACTCTATGGACTGGTATCAATAATGTTGGGGCTGTTTGGTTTGTAATACTTGATTCTCACTTACTGCTCAATAGTAGCAGAATGTATTGATCATTTGATTGGTCTTATAGATTGATTGTAGCTGTACATTGGTTTTGGTAGTATGCCTAAGATTTGCATGCAGTTGTGCATATAAATTTCGGAAGACAAGTGATTGTTTTCATTTTATATTGTAGGGAATCTGATGAAGCCGAGAAGGAAGATACAGGCAATCGTCGTCAGCTTAAACTAAGCAGTGTTGGTATTAGAGGTTTCAAAAGGAAGATTGAGGACATCGAATCAAGTGGTAAAGGCCGCTGCAAGTTCTCTGAGTCGCGCAAACTTGAGCAGATCACACATTTCTGAAACACGAGGCCCAGGTTTTTTTAATCTCTATTTATTGATCCTTTATCGGAAACAATTTAACTTAGTTTGTTACTGGCATATGGGCTTCTGCATGAACTATTTGAAATTAATATATGTTTAGAATTTTATATCGAGAGAAGGAAATTGCCAAATTAACTCTCAGCATGGAATTCATGCCATATAGTAGGTACGAACCAATTATGTAGTATGTTAAGATGTATCATCCTACCTTATGTAAAACTATGTGATTAAAAGCAGGTCTCTGTCTTTTCTATGGTAGAGAGCAGTCAGATGAATAGGTGTATTTATAATGGAAGAAAGTGGTTGTTGGTGCATGAATAGGTGCATTTTGTTAATGGCACATGTTTTATGCAGGCAAAGCTTAGCCAATAGAATTTCTTTAACTGAAATTATTATATTTTTGACTGAAAATAAAGTCATTTCTAGCATCTAAAGTTTACTAGTTAGATGTGAGGTGCATGTATGTGTTATGGTTGTTGTCTTTGGACCATCTTTAGTTACCATCATTGATTTATACCTTTCTCCAACTTTTGGTTAGGATAAAAATGAATTTTCTTACTACTTACACCAACATCGTTTGGACCTCCAGTCTGATCTTTTTGGTGGGAAGGCTAAACAATCATAGCTGGTGTCTAAGAGAATGTTGCAAGATTCAAACACAATAACAATAATGCACAAATAAGCTTTATTAAACCCCAGATTGCATCCCCTGAAACAAAAGCTATTACGTCAATACGTGGAAAGTTGTAAGAAAATCTAGCTTAGTGGGGGGACATGATCTATTGCATAATTTGATTAGTGTTGCCATGTTGGTGTTGAGGTCTTTAACTTACCTCTCATTATCGGCTTCTTTGTTGGTGCTAATCAAAAGTTGAAGTTTAGAATTCCTGTCTCTAATTGAGCACTTAGAGATCTTGCTTGGTAAGCCACAGAAAATTGTGGGCTGCATAGTGAATTACTGAGAAAGGGAACTCCTTGGACTCAATCCTTCATTCTTAAGGAAAAAAGGGCAGAAATGATGTAACCTAGATTTAAGCTGTTTACCCGGTTGTAAGTTGGCTGTTAGTTTGGTTATGTAAAACTAGTAGTTTACCTGATGTGGTGGTGAGAATTTTCTTGATTAAAAAATTAGTTGTATGCCACATACTAAGATCAGGGAATTTCTCTTATATCGAGATCACAATTTTTTCTTTTCTAAATATGAATTTGAATCTGAGCTCAGAAATCATAAAAAGTAAAACTAAAGTTGTGTTAAAAAGTTGAAGGTTATCCTTCCATTTTGATTTCTAATGAAGATGTTAATGAAAAAACCCTAAATAATGTTTATTTTTTTTTGGACAAACACGAAGATGTTTATTAATGAAAGCAAAGGAAACAAAAAATAAAGAGAAACATTCCTATATCAAGGAATGCTAAGACACCATGAAAGTGTCAAAACCCAAATCCCTAAATAAATTACAAGCCGAATCCATCCTCCACAGCAATTCTCTAATCTCGATAAAGATAGAGTGCTCTGATCTGTTGAGTCTTTCAAATACCCTTTTATTTATTTCTTTTCACACACACCACATGAGAACATGAGATACCCTACACCATAACTCCCCCCCCCCCCCCCCCCCCCCCCGATGGGAAGGATTAGCTTGAAACCACAAACTTAGTCAATCTAAAATGGAGCCTTGAAACATCAAACTCAAACCAAAATTTGCCAATAAACTGCTTCAAATGGATTTGGAGAAATAGCAGTGAAGCATCAAATGGTCCAGCGTCTCGTCAATTTCATTGCAAAGCACACAAAGACTCTCTGTGTGGATTCCTCTTTTCCTTAACCTATCTTTAGTCAAGATCTTCTCATGCAATACTGATCAACTAAAGAAATTAATCCGAGGAAAAATGTTTTTCACCCATACCAAATTTTTGTGAGAGGAAATGAAGGGGTTAGAGTGGGTCTCATAGTGAGATGCAGCCAACATGTCCGAAAATTCTTTCACCGAGAAGCCCACACCTTTACCATTCCACACCAAACTATCAGATCCCTCTGAGAGCATTTGTCTATCCAACAGAAGCATTAGATTAACGAACTCTTCTAGCTCCCCAGTATTTAGGGGTATTCGAAAGGAAAGATCCCAAGAATTGCTGTTAGACCAAAAATTACTCACACTCCCATATTGATTGTTGTTAATGATAAACAACATTGGGAACAAATCCTTCAAAGATTGGTTACTACACCAAACATCATGCCAGAAAGAGATGAGATCACCATTTCCACATTGGAGAGAGGTGTGAGGGTAAAAGCCACTTGCGCACCAGGAGATGGATTTCCACAAAGAGCATCCGTAGGAAGTGTACTTAGTTCTCTTTTTCCAAACCCATCTATTGCGCCCATATTTGTCCATAATGAGAGATCTCCATAAATTATCATTTTCTTCTGCAAATCGCAAAAACCACTTAGAAAGTAATGCAATATTGAAAGTGAGCACCTGACAAATGCCTAAACCACCTCGAGATTTAGGGCAACAAATTTTCTCCCAGCCCACCAAATGCATCTTTCTAGAGTTATGAGTAGAACCCCAAAGAAAATCACGCATGATCTGTTCCATCTTGGCTGCTATTTAACAGGGAACCTTGATAAGAGACAGAATGAACACGGGGATAGAAGCTAATGTGGATTGTACAAGAGCTAGTTTGCATGCTTTAGAGAGAAATTTGCGTTTTCAAGACGCTAGTTTCGATTCCATCATTTCGATCGTCTCATTCCACACAGCTTTACTTTTGAAACTAGCCCCCAAAGGCATGTCCAAGTACTTAATTGGAAGATGACCCGCTGAACAACCCAATAAACCCGCCAACTGGAGCAGATGAGAGACATCTCCAATAGGCAACAGGATGGACCCTAAATAATGTTATTACTATTATTATTAAAATTAAAAAAAAGTTGTTTAATAGAATGTGGTTAAGGTACCTTTGACAGTAATAGCATTTTAAAAACCAAAACCCATCCATAATTTGTTAGTTTCTCCTAGAATTTGACCATGGTCAATTTGCGCCAATAACAATAATTGTAACATAAATAGTATACTGTTTTCTCGTCTTTTTACATACCATTATAAATTGTTCCCCAACAATTTTGTTTTATCCTCTTAATCCAAGCCAAGTTATACCAACAATTTTGTTTTATCCTCTTAATCCAAAGTTTGTATATTTAATTAATCTTTACGAGTGTTTTTTGCACGATTTTTACTATTTTCCTTTTTTAAAGGTATAAACCATATGGTGTGTGCATCAAGATCTGCCTGATAAGGCGTAAAAGAAAAACAGATGATATTCATGTGGTGATTCATGCATCCCTTAATGATTCGATGTTTTAAAAATCTTGTATTAAGCCATGACTAGTAGAGGTGTTAATCGGTTTGAAATTGGATCAAAATCGAATCGAACTTGGGATTCGATTTTCAGTTCGGTTCAATTTTCTAATTTTTCATAAACCCGTAAATCGAACCGAATCGTTTCGGTTTTTTCTTTTTATTTTCCATCCTCTATCTTCTTACTTAAACAATTATGCGTTTTCATTACCATATAGCTAGACCTAAATACAAAGATAATACATTTTCACACATACAGATTTCAAATAAAATTTGAACTTCAACAAGATTATATTATTCATAACAAAAAAAAAGATTATACCAGTTTTTTTATTATGATAAAAGAGATTAGCATTATTGCATTCTGATTAAACAAGCTCGAATGACCATACAATTCGACAAAACTTCCAATAGTGCTAATGCAAAGAAATTTAGTCGAACAAAAAGAAAAACAGGCTCAGACACACGGTGCCCAACTAGTTCCCGAACCTCCGCCCAGTCTGGCCGCTAGAATTCAAGACTCGATTTAGCACGAGCTTCAAAGAGTCACCTTTCTCGGCCGATTTGATCCATCTACGGAACCCTTGGCGGCACCGAGGATGGCGCCGAAGAGGTACCTGCTGCCTTTGTAGTAGCTGATGTTCTCTGATCATGTGCGGCGCTGCGCGGTGACTTCTTCGAAGAAGTGGAACTTTGGCGATGTTGGAAGGTTTTTGACATAAATACAACAACTCTACAACAAAATGACCAAGATTACATGAAGATCATTTGTACCCAGTTGTTATAAAGCAACATAAACTCCTTTCAACAACAGAGCCGAAGTAAGTCTCGAAACAAAAACTCATTTACAAGATTATCAATAATGAATCTTAGCACATTAGGCTTACCTATATCTATGATATCTATGGAATATCTCTTTACTTCTTTACTTGGATCCAATCTCTATATATTCACCTTAGCTGAATTAAATGTGATTGGTGAGAATTAAATGGGGGGGGGGGGTGGGTTGGGAATTGAGTTGGTGGAGTTGGGATTTGAGAATTATATAGAGGTGGTTGGGAATTGGGGTGAGAATTGAACTATTTGTGATGGGGCTGAGAGTTAAAAAACAGATTAAAAAATTGATACGGTTCGGTTGGGTTTATTCGGGGTTGAAAAAAAACTCAAATCGAAGTAACTCAGTTCGATTTGATTTTAGCAATTTAGTTTCGATTTTCATTTTTTTCGACTCGATTAATTCGGTCAATTTACATGGAGCAATTAATACCTCGGTTCGATTCGATTTTGGCAATTTAGTTTCAATTTTCATTTTTTTCGACTCGATTAATTCGGTCAATTTACATGGAGCAATTAATACCCCTGATGACTAGTGCAGGTCTTAGAATATAAAAACATTGTTTGAATTTTTAGTCAATATATTATCTTGGAAACTTCTATCTAATGGTACATTTTCTGTACCTTTAAGTCAAATATCTTGGGCTGATTCGGCTGATTTTTAGAATACCCCTCGCTCCAAACTTTTCAAGAACCAAGACCAAAACCTCCAATCCTTTTCGGCTTGTCTTCACTTCTAGAATTTATGAGTCACTGAGTCCATTTGTCCTAGTGCCTCTTTGATGTTAAGAGCATCAAATCTGTAAAATTTCTGACAGTAAAAACTTGCATTTTTCGAAAATAAAGCACTTAAAATCATATATTTTGTTTTTCAATTTTTAAGTTTCAGGATATAACATTTGAGCACTCTTCCTCTAAAACCATATCTTTCAGGAGTATGGCCATGTAGGGTCTCTCGTTGGAGATGTTCTAAGCTGATCGGCCGACCCTTGATAAGTAGGTGAAGTCTTGGATTGTATAAAATTTCCTGTAAGGGCACCCTACCATGTCTTGAGGTGAGCCGGGACATCTTCAATGTCAACCATTCTCAATTTCTTTCCATTTCACACGATCTTTTTCTCTTCTCTTTCCTTTGTCACTTGCTCCATTTTTGGGCTTATGGGAGTCACTAAATATATTACTTTTATTAAGGGGTTTCAATCTTAGCAACCCTTGATAAAGATATCATCCCCAAATCTCCACTGTCAGGACGATGATTGTTGTAAAGTGCTTAGAATTTATGGTGAGGGCCACTTAATGGGGCTGATTGTTTATGCAACCATTTATAATAATTTTCCACTTGGTTCAAACTGCCACCAACCACTCCTTTTCTCTTCCAAATTCTTCTTAATTAAATTGACATTTTAAAAAGTTTGATGATAATGTTGGATGGAAGAACTCTAGATTAAGAGAATGGGTGTATCAAGGAATCTTTATTCTTATTCTTGCTACTGTAGTACTTACTATCCCATACGAATATATGCAAAGGTTTTACGGTGGATATTTAGATGTATTTGGTGCCTACTATTTATATCATTATCAATTAAAATCAATTAAGAAATGAAATATACAATAAGCTAAAGTCAAAACCTTCCTACACCTATAAAGAATTTCAAATTCTCGAGGTTCAATTTCATTTCCAATTGATATATCAAGAAATTCATGATTGTTTTCTTTTGAGAAAATTTAAAATATGAATTTAGTTATTTTAGCTTATTGAAAATTCAAAGTAAATGCAAGGGATTTCCACGAGACAAAAACAAAAGCAAGGCACCATAGAGATAGATTTCCACTTCCTCAAAGTCAAACCCATAGGCGTGTGAGAAACATTCCTCTCTACCCATAATGCAAGCCCTCCACAACTCTCTCTTTCATCTCCCCCCTCCTATATGAACACCTATGTGACCCCCTCTCCTCTCCTCTCCAACCTCCTATTCTTCCTCACACACCTCTCAGCTGCTCCTCTTCTATGACCCAATGAAAACGCTTGGGAAGAAGATGGATTCAGTGAAGAAACTGGCCAAGAAGGTGAAGGTCATAAGAGGTGGAACCCGTCAAGTATCGCATTATGAATGGTTATTAAGCGATACCGTTGAACCAACGTCCTTACCTATTACACCAACCGGGTTCTTTGCAGTTTATGTTGGAGAAGAGCGCCAGAGATTCGTTGTGCCAACAAGCTTCCTAACTCATCCTTTATTCAGGATGTTGTTGGAGAAGGCGCAAAATGAATTTGGGTTTGAACAAAGAAATGGATTGGTGGTTCCTTGTAGTGTTTCGGCTTTTCAGGAGGTTGTGAGTGCTGTTGAATGTTGCCATGGGCAATTCGATATAGGGAGGTTGGTCGATGAGTTCATTAGTTAGGACTTAGGGAGAAGAGATGCTTTTTTTTTTTTATCTGATTCAAGTACTCTTCATGAATGAGTTTACTTTGTAAAGTAACCTATACACTTCGACAGCTCTAGTAAATGGTTGGCTTACGATCTCAATACCAATTTGAAAGATATGATCTTGTCTAGATTTAGTTAGTGAAAATCATCAATTGTGGGATTTTGTTTTGTTTCTTCAATTAGCATTAGAGCAGTTGAATAGAATAGCATTAGAGTATTAGTGCTCCACTGTTTGTTTATCGCCGCTGGTCTTTCTGATGGAGTTTGGTTATCTGTCGCATAGACTTCCTGCAATCACATGAAACAGTTCAGTTTGAACTAGACAACAAATATTACATTATTGTAAAAATTTCATTAGCAGTTGGAGAAATATGATTTCCCTTTTTACTGCACAGAGTGTTTGGTTCTTATTAATTACGAAACCAGAGGAAAGCTGAAAATAACTGAAACTGGTAGCGATAAAGCATGATGTATCTAACGATCCTGGATTGATATATTGTGCATGTGATCATGATACTGTTTGGGATTATTACATGATTTGAGGTAAACTGCATTATAACTATGTGATATCTGTATTGTGTTTCGAGATTCAAATTGCGAAGCTTGTGGTGTGAAGGAAGTAGTTAAACCAAATCTCCCAAGCCTAGCATGAGTCGTCTTCTCATGTTTTGAAACAATGGTACTTGATTTTTTGTCTGATTGGATCAATCAACATGGTTCCCAAGTAGTCATAAATTTTTAATTGAACTTAGAGCACCTCAAGTTTCTAAATCCAACCTCTACTTCCAGACTTTTAGAGAATAATTTAAGTATATTTGATGGAATAATTGTGGGTACATCTTGTATAAAACTATATTTTCATGGAATCATTTGGAATATCCATTTGCTATATACGAATGGAATGGATATACTTACAAATTTGCATAATGATCAGTCTGCAGTGAACAGGGGTCTTCTGATATATGAGATGGACTCCTAAGCAGTGTATATTTTCAAAAGAGGTCTCCCACTTTACATGTGATACGAGGAGAATCTCACACTATACATGTTTGTTATCTCTTGTAGGGATGGCAATAGGGTGCGTTTGGGTTTTTCATTTACATTTTATTGGGTGGGTCTATTCAAAATCTACAAAATACTAACCCCATACCCTACCCATTGCCATCCCCAGTCTCAAGTAGTTTAGTAAGTCACCCCACCTTATTCCTTCACGAGGTGAGAATGAGGGTTGGCTCTGCGCTTTAGGGAGCCCTAGCCAATGTCAGTAATAGCCACTTACGAAACTTGGTTTTTCATTTTAAAATGCATTTGGAACACACAATATGCCTTGTTACTTGTGATGATACATCAAAATAGACCGAACATCACGATCGTACACACATGTGGCATGAAGATTTATCATGAGAATATAACGCCCAATCTATTGGGCCAGCTCATAAAGACCAAGAAGAATAAAGCTAATTACTGAGGCTCAGACAAGGCCCACCAATGAGGAGATGTAAACAGGGCCCCGAACGAGTCAGAGCCCGAATTCAGACCCGATACAAGTTTTCTCATAAAGAAGATGAACGTTGCACCAAAAAAGAGTCGTAGAGGGAGTTACGCATCCCCGAACGCATCTCCATTAAGGAGGAGACTGTTACAAGAAACATCTCATTCCGTTGCGCCTCACATGCTTAAGTCACGCAAAGAGTTAATCACGACCATTATAAAAAGGTAAATGAACATTCGACAAAGGTATGTAACTTTTAACCGAGTTTTGTCCAGATTTACATCCTTTTTTCAACAGAGTTACTGACTTAAGCATCGGAATGTCTTCGGCCACTAAAAAGGTGGTCATTGGTAGTCTAACAATTGTTTTGTAGGTCAAATTCACAGTGACAAATCTCACAACCTAATGAAAGATTGACGAACCATCAAAGGAAATAAAGCAGTCTACAGATCCTCAATCCAATAATGATCACGACAACTTTCCTACCAATGCATCACTGACAGCTTAGGGAGAAGATGCAGCTCGAGTCACCGGACCAATAGCATCCGAGAACGCAAATTCACAGCACGCAATAGTCCAGACAGCTCAAACGACCAGCGACACTGCCACGGACCCTCGGGTAGATTTGCTCATGGCCCAGATGAAATACATGACAAAGATGTTGGAGAAAATTACCCAGGAACGCGTTCAACCAGCCGACCTTGCTCTAGCACCACCTCAACAGAATTCCACTATCCGAACTCAAGGAAGCGATGAAGCCCTAGCAAAACCTCGATGGGGAAATGTTGAGAGCAGTGAGCTTCACTAGGATCGGAGTCATGAATCCCAACGTACTGTACGAGTTAGTCAACCCACCATTTTCCGATGTGCTCATGAAGAAGGCAATGCAAAAAAAATTCACTCTGCCAAAATTCGAAGTGTATGATGGTACCATGGACCACCTAAGACATTTTCACCACATGATGGCTCTAAAAGTAACCACAGAGTCGATCCTGTGCAAAACGTTCTCAACTAGCCTCACGTCCACAACAATGAACTGGTTCAACAACCTACCGCCAAGGTCAATGGACTATTTCTAGGTTTTAGCCACTGCTTTCATTACCAGATTCATTGGGAGCCAGCGGATGAGGAAATGACCCCACTAGCTCCTGCACATCCGACAGAAGCCCGAAGAAACGATACGGGAGTATGTCACTTGCTTCACCAATGATTTAACGATGATTGATGGATGCAACAACGTCACAACCGCTGCAACTTTTGTCGCCGAATTGAAGAGATGCCTCTTTTTTGATGCCCTTAACTTGGAACCTTCAAAATGCATGGCGATCCTGCTGAAAATAGTGATTAATGCCAAAAATCGACATTAATGTCGTTGCATGATTTTCGACATCAATCAAAGAAATAACTATTGTTTTGGATTAGAAGACAAATATGATTTTCAATTTAAAGAATAAAGATAAAGAGTAAAATAATGGATGGTGAGAATAAACTAAAAGTTAAAGGAGAAAGAAAAACAATAAAAAAAGAGAAACAAAGATAAAACTTACTTATTCAATGGAATTAAAATGTAGTACATACACTTCTCTACCAAGCAACAATATAAAGCCAAGAACTAAAACTAAAAATAACATCTAAAAAAAACTCTATAAAAAAAACTATCATTTATGAACTCCATGTATGGGGTTTTTATAGTTAAAAAGGGTTTGAATGAAATAAGGAAATGTGGTTGAGAAGTGAAACATGGTTAAATGAAACAAAGAATGATGTTGGAGTTGAATAAAGAAATACGTCTTGTAGAGATTTTTTAATGATAAAGTTGGCCATGTGGACGTCCAAATCTTCATATTGATTTTCTCGAGATTCGTAGTTGTTTCTTTGTGGGCTTGACTTCATTGGTCTTGGGATTGAAATTCTTTAATCCTTATGAATGCATTTGAATTCCCATTGGGCATTCTAGTTACCCACCATAGCGTTTTCTCATCTACTTTCCACTTCTTACCATACTTTGCCATAGGGTTAATTATGACTTCTCTAAAATAAAAATGAAATCTATTTTTTTTATTTTTTTTATTTTTTTATTTCATTTTATTATATGAGGTAGAGTGTGGTAGATGGTAAGTAAGAGATGTTTCTGAAAATGTAGGGTCTTCAAATAGCTTAATAAGGAACTCATCAATCACTTCATTTTATTTTCCTTTCTTCTCACCCCCCTTTTTTCCTTCTTCAGAACCTCTTATTTTATTTATTTATTTATTTATTTTTTCACAATTTTTTTGAAGTACCTTGGACTTTGGATTTTCACTTTGCACCCCCTTTTTGTCTTAAATCTTCATAACATTTTTCAGAAACATAAAGGGGAAAATGAGTTTATATATATTAAACTAAAAATTAAAGGAGAAAGAGAAACAATTGAAAAAGAAAAATAAAGATAAAACTTACTTCTTAAATAGAATTAAAATATAGTAAATGCACTTCTCTACCATGCAAAAATATAAAGCCAAGAACTACAAAAAAAACTATCT
Organism: Berberis vulgaris; assembly: GCA_963556465.1. Classification (NCBI taxonomy): domain Eukaryota; kingdom Viridiplantae; phylum Streptophyta; class Magnoliopsida; order Ranunculales; family Berberidaceae; genus Berberis; species Berberis vulgaris. Next base: position 12,286,970 of record OY747130.1, on the reverse strand, counting down.
AAAAAAAACTATCCTTTATGAACTCCATGTATGAGGTTTTTATAGGTAAAAAGGGTTTGAGTAAAATAAGGGAACATGGTTGAGGAGTGAAACAAAGGAACATGGTTGAATGAAACAAGGAATGGTGTTGGAGTTGAATAAGTAAACATGTCTTGTAGAGATTTTGTTTTTATGATAAAGTTGGCCATGTGGACGTTCAAATCTTCATATTTATTTTCTTGAGATCCGTAGTTATTGTTGCTTTGTGGGTTTGACTTCATGGGTCTTGGGATTGAAGTTCTTTTATCATTATGAATGCATTTGAACTCCTATTAGGCCTTCTAGCACTTTATGCATGATTTGAGATTTGTTATTGAATTCCTATAAAATGCACAAAATATACGTAATGAGATATTTTTATTTGATAATTGGACTTAACAATTGTATATTTAGGGGTGTAAAAATCGTTGTTTTGGGTGTTTATCAAATAGCACAGAAACATATCTCCTTTGAAGAAATGAAAGTTGCGAGAAGAAAGAATGAGCAGGAGAGAGAGAACCATTCGAGGAAACAAGAACGGAAAGATGAAACAAGGCAAGATGACTAATCGCGGGAGGAAAACAATTTTTCAAAGAAACATCGGAGCGACGAAGCACTGAATCCAACTAGCGAGAATCCAGGAAATCGCAGTCGGCGCGACCTAGTCATGAGCGAACAACCAGCGTAATGAGGAAAAAATACAAACCGTACACAACCCTTAAAACAAGCCGAACCGACATCTTAAAACACATATCACTGAGAGAATGTCAACTGACCAATCAGGATGAGAGGAGATTCGGAAGGACGAGACATGAACATGTACTGCTCTTTTCACAAGGATCACAGACATGATACCGAGGAATGCTACAAGTTAAAAGAAGAAATCGAACATTGGATCCAAGGGGGACTACTGGACGAGTTTATCGGCATACCAGACAAACAGTTCAAAGGTAAAGAAAAGGTGGACGTTGCAGCTACGAGATCAAAAGAATGGTCTAGGGAATTGATAGATGCTCTACACTGCATCTGCCCCGATAAAGAAGCACCTCTCGCTCGAACAGACCTACATCAAAGTCGATAGGTTAACACTCTGAAGGCGGATACACAAACCAACTCGAAGACTTTGACAATGGATACAAATTTAGCCAAAATTGCTTATAAGGGGATTAACAACGACAAACTCTATCAGACCCTAGCAAGCAATGCCAAACGGGGAGCAGTAATGGTCTAAGCGAATAAGTTCATAAATTAAAAAGGAATGGCAGAGGCACGAGACACCAACGCGAGTGTAGACATTAGTAATGAAAAAATAAAAGAAGAAAAGTTCCATAGTGTAACGAAGCCACTCCAGAAAAAATGACCGCTAGAAACAGTAAAAAAATCAATAAGGTTTCATTTTTGGAATTGACATCCCACAAAGGCGAACAACTTCGTAGCAAAGCTATATAAAACAATCGGCGTAAAAAGCCCCAAAGGAACCAAGACGCAAGTCGGGTATTCACAATAAACTTCTGGTCTGATCAACCAAAGAAGTAAAAGTTGGACACCCGAGAAAACTAAACATAGAAACTTCGAATCGACCGAGATGTCGAGTTAACAAAGTAAAAGTTGGACGAATGAGTCAACTAAGTAAAATGACTTCGAGTCGACTAGAGTGTCGCACCAAAGAAGTAAAAGTTGGACACTCGAGTCAACTAAACACAAAAACTTCGAATCGACCGAGATGTCGAGTTAACGAAGTAAAAGTTGGACGAACGAGTCAACTAAGTAAAATGACTTCGGGTCGATTAGAGTGTCGCACCAAAGAAGTAAAAGTTGGACACCCGAGTCATTTAAACACAAAAGCTTCGAATCGACTGAGATGTTAAGTTAACGAAGTAAAAGTTGGATGAACGAGTCAATTAAGTCAAATGACTTCGGATCGACTAAAGTGCCGCACCAAAGAAGTAAAAGTTGGACACCCGAGTCAACTAAACACAAATATTTCGAATCGACCAAGATGTCGAGTCAACAAAGTAAAAGTTAAGTGAATGGTTAAACTAGATGCATAAATTTTGAATTGATCGAGATGTCAAGATTGAATGAACGAGTCAACTAAGTAAAACAACTTCGTGTTGACTGAAACGTCAAGTCAACAAAGTAAAGATCGAGCGGATGATTCAATAAAGTAGAAGACGAGCAAACAAAACAGTTTTCCACAAACAAAAGATCAAGAAACACATGCTAAAACATAGGAAAATTCAAATCACCAAACGATTGCTACAGATATGTCTATGAAACTTCAAAGTTCAAATGCAAGTTGTCACGACAATGACAACGACATACAAACAAAATCAACACAAAGAAAAATAAAGAAACAAACTCCTCTCACTCATTCAAAACCTATTCGATTACATTCGAAGGTAGCAATGAAAGACTAAGGGGAAAATTTTATAACATCTTCAACAATACCATCTGCAAGAGCCAGATTGTCGATATGAATTCTTCTTTTCAAGAGAAGAAGGCGGTTCTTCAGCCATTGGATCGCCCAGAGGATCTTCGGCACTTTCGTCATCTTCGAAGGTTCGGTAGACCAGATGACTATATTGAGACAAGTCGACACCGAGACCTTCAATATAATCCAAAAGCTCAGTCTGACCGTCAACAACGCACTGCCAATCTGCCACCTCCATAACACGAAGTTTATCCTTGACAAAAGCAAGCTCACTTCTTACCGCGATGAGTTGACCCTCAGCAGTAGTGAGCATCACAGAGGAGTCTGCCTTGACCTCGTCAAGCGAAGCCAATAATTGTTCCACCTTTTTTTTCACGACGTTGAGATTGTTATTGTGCTCTATCATGGAACACACAACCTTGTCATGAAGCGCCTTCTCAGCGGAAAGATCCTTCCCCACATCATGCAAACGTATACGGATGTCTTCTAGGTCAGCTTTCAAAGACTCAAGCACGACCTCATATCGATTCCGTGCACCCTCCACCTCGGCCAGCGAGGCCCGAGCGACCTCAGCCACTTTGGTCCGTTCAGAGCATCGCCCTTTTAACGCATCATACTGATAAAGAACATGGGAGAATACTAGTAGCAGTACGGAGAGCTTTCTCTCTAAAGAAATCATACGACGGTGATTAACCTGATGACTCAAACCCATCACTCCTGCATAGGAAAGATGGGTCATCTTTTCCATTATAAGCCTAACACCATACTCAAGATGAAGGTTAGGGTCTAACACGGACATCGAAGGCCTTTCCACCGACCGCCTGTGCCATTCGTTAATCAACTTACGTGTGCCATCCTGCACGCCAAGACGATAAAATCAACAGAACTTTCCATCTGATTTGACTCGAATCTCTTCAGTAGTAGGTTCCTTCCAACTGACCCGTGAATGAAGAATGCGAGGATTCCGTAGTATGGAGGAACCGCCACCACTTGCAGCCGGGAAAGGAGAAGGAACGATAAGAGAACCTCCATCCCCCTCTCGTTGTTTAGCAGAAACGGAACGAATGACAGTCCCAACAAGAGCAGAAGAACTCAAGTAAGCTGTGGAAGGAGGAATCTCCATCTCTCCATCAACGAGAAAGGAAGAAGAAGGCCAAGACTGCAACTGGGGAACCCGATCACAACTGCCAAACTCCTTAAATTGAACAACAACCAATTGAAACATCTTGTCATCTAAAGACTGAGGATCCTCATCAGAACACTTTATAGTGTCAAGGTTGCCATAAGCAGAGAAAAAATTCTTTTCCCCATCGATATCTTTCTCACTTTTATCCAAAGCCAACTTCATCTCTTCCGCCTCTTGCAGATAGCATCGGTCTTCCCTCAAAGGATCTCTATCAATAGAATCCGAATAAAGAGATGTGCGGCGCACAGAGTCAACAAACTATTTCTTCTTCGGAACATGATCGAAAGACATAAACAACCGCTTCAACAGACTAACAAGCCTCGATACTTTTCTTTTCTAGAAGGACCGGTAGCACTACGGATAGGAACATTGAGATTTGTAACACCCGAGCTCACTTTTGGATCAACGACAATGTCATCACCAGCAACAATCTCCGCGACCTACCTCTTGGTTAACGAAGCCCTTTCAGTTTCATTCATGACGTATAGACCACTGTGCCTTACCATATCATCAGTAAGATAGGAATCCAATGGAATTACCGAAAGCTCCAGGAAGTGCTCGCTGATAACCTGCTTCTCAGCAGTCAATTTCAGATTTTGATGCTTAATAGAAACTCCGAAAGACCTTACTATCTAAAGACCCCGCAAATTGAAATAGCCAGAGCCGACAGACGCATAAAACCAATCCCGCGACCAACCTTTGATGTCATTATTGAGATTACCAAAACATGCAGGAGAGTGTAGAAGACAGGTACGATTGGGTTTCACGCTAAACCCCACCAAAGAGTGCAAGATTCTAGGGGTTAAAGGGATACCAGAAAGAATGACTCTGGCATACGTGGAAATCATAACCCTCAAACCATTCAGGCCCATCTGAGTAAGAGGATATCCAGGAAGTCTAGATATGACCAGAACAGCTTCGGAACTAGGAACTGAAGACCAGCATACAACATGCGAGGATAAAGCACAATATGTCCCTTCCTCGGGCAACAAGGATTGTCGTTTTCGCGAGGAATGATGATTTCAAGGTCGTCAGGCAAAACATAGTTGGAACGAATACTATCCAGAGTAGCTTGAGAAGCTTTGTTTGGGGGAAAATGAGCCTCACAGATAGAAAGCTGATCACCGACCAACATGTCACCAGTAGACATCGCAAACAGGAAAGAATAGACGAAGAAAAATAGGCAATAGGGGAGAAGAAATAAACACTAACATCAAAGATGGAGTAAAGAAATAAGGAAAGTAACCACAACACCCTTTATACATCTGGGAAACGAAGAGATCGCTCACGGAGCGACATAGGGGACATAATGGCCTACCAAAACTCTCAGAAAATGTGAGTGAAAACGAACATACAACGAAGTAACCGAGACGATCAGCCAACCGAAAGTTATTAAAACATTAAGTTCAGTGCAATAGCGCAATCGAAATACCAACCGTCACACAGTTAGTGGATACGTGAACATACCCACTAACTAAGGAGAGAGTAACTGATGATACATCAAAATAGACCGAACATCACGACCATACACGTGGCATGAAGATCCATCACGAGAATACAACGCCAATATATTGGGTCAGCTCATAAAGCCCAGGAAGAATAAAACTAACTATTGAGGCCCAGATGAGGCCCACCAATGAGGAGACGTAAACATGGCTCGAATCCATACAAGTTCTCTATTAAAGAAGATGAACGTTGCACAAAAAAAGAGCCATAGAGGGAGTTACGCCTCCTCGAATGCATTATTATTAAGGAGGAGACTGTTACAAGAAACATCCCATTCGTTGCGTCTCACATGCTTAAGTCACGCAAAGAATAAACCACGACCATTATAAAAGGTAAATGGAACATTCTACAAATGTATGCAACTTTTAACTGAGTTTTGTCCAGATTTACATCATTCTTTTAACAAAGTTATTGACTTAAGCATCGGAGTGAATTTGGCCACCAAAAAGGTGGTCATTAGCAATCTAACAATTGTTTTGTAGGTCAAACTCAAAGGAGTACGAATTTTGGACGCATCACCTAGTATATAATTATAAGTTGATAACATTATGCATAATTTTCTTTGACCCTCCATACTCATCAGACTGAAATAGCCCCTAAAGTGGTACAAAATTTGCCCCAGTTTCCTGGTTTTTTTTTTCTCCAGGATAGGCCCCGGTGGCAACTAGAGGACCTTGGCCTTTGGTTGATTGATCCAATAAAGATCGATCTGGTCTGATAAGTGATCAGTTAATTGATGCATTGCTTACCCTTTAAGCTCCTGTCTGTGATATGTACTGAGATAGACATATCAAGCTAGTTTTGAGTAATGTTGTCTTTCCTCATTCCCATTCGTTGTAAAGTTGAATAATGGAGTAAGTTCAGCCGATGTTGGTGGATCTTTTTTCTTATAAATTACCTGGCACATGCTATGTGGACGAGCTGCCTAGGAGTGGTCGATTCAGATTAATTAGCGTGGGGACTATTATACTTCATCCAAGCTTTGAGATGTTTATTATCTGAATCTGTATCGATGCATGTGATGCTTATGATTAATATGCATTTCTTATACAATTTAACAAGGACTTCAGTAAGCTTTCCCCTAAATGGGGCCTTGGTAATGCTTGATACTGTCTAAAGTAACACAATCAACTTAATTGCACTCTGATCTGACACTTTACGTACTGTATTACCAGCGACGTATAGTAATCTTGGAGGATTTTTTAACATGTAGTTTTGCTTGAACTTTGCATCAGACAAAAGGTGGAAGCATTTCTCAGTCATCCCTCTTTATTTCATATGACAGTCCTTATGCCTGGAAGACCAAATAATTGTGTACAAGTCAATGCAGAAGTTGCTAAATTTTGTAGGGCTTTGTTTACAGGACTCATTATGAAGACCAACTTGACAACTGTGTATTAGCCTATGCTGTGTGTTGATTAATTGAATTCTACCAAGCACCGAGTCACGCACACCATTAGGTGAAGAGGTGCTTTTTCAAATTGCAGTAGTCCAACCAAGGGGTACTTATCAGAACGCGTAACCAGAATTTCACAACTAATTCTAGTAATTTGCCCTGAAATACAAGTATACTACAACCCCGTATGGTCCACAATACAAGCAACAGATTTTATTTATTGGGTTTTTTTTCAGAGTATTTTCAGCTCTCTTTGTTTCTGCTAATTTTTCAAGTCATTGCTCAACTCATTTTTCAGAGTATTTTCAGCTCTCTTTGTCTAGATTGGCAAGTTAATGGAGGGTGAATGAAGATATCATTAAGCTTGGATTAGGCGATGATATGTGGGAAGACCGCATTGCTTGGAGAACCAAAATCAATGTAGCCGACCCCGAAAATATCGGGAATGGGCTTTGATGATGATTGCTCAAGGAACTAATCAACTTACCTCATGTTATTATTTACATGGTTAAAAATTAACTTTTGGAATTGTCTGATTTTTTATTTTTTTGAAAGGCAAGCGTGCCGCCGGTGAGTATAGAATCTAAGACGTGGGGGTTAAACCACTACAACCTTAACTATCCAACCAGGCTACTATTAGCAATTGCCTGATTTTCATGTTTAGCATTAGCCCGTTTCAGCACATTAATAGCTTTGCCCTTGCAGCTAATGGTGAATTTAACTGGGTTTGATTACTGAAGGTGAATAACTGTGGTCAAGGACTGCTAATACTGCATTTTAGTGATTTTCTACACACACATTGAAGGCATTGGGCATACGAATACTAATTTGTGTTTTATTTTTATTTTTATTTTTTATTTCATTTTATTTTGGCTAGCTCATCAAGTGGATGCTTGGACTTGGCCTGCAATTTGAAACAAATCATTATACCCATGATAAATCTAAAACGAGATTAAGAGGGGGGTATTCAATTCGAGATTTGAATGGATTCTGAAGGATTTTATATCTCGTGGATTTTAAAAGATTTCAAAGGATTTTACTAAATCTATTGGATTTTAAATGATTGGATTTTGTAGATTTTATAAAGGTTTATTATGAATTTCTATGGATTCTTATAAATATGTTATTAATCATAGGAAACAATGAAAGAACATCACCTACATTGTTATCCATGCCAACAACTCATAAAACATCAATTAAACAATTGTTTGTATGCTACGAAAATTTTACTTCAAATTAAAAAAAAAATCAAATACATTGAAGATGGTCTAAAAGTAATACAAATAACTATTTTTCTTTTCTTTCTGAAAAGAAAAAACAATGCAAATAATTCTCCAATAAAAATAGATAGATAAACCAAAAAAAAAAAATCAACATCTTCACTGCTCATCGTTGACTCCTGACACTTACACAACATCTTCCCGCATATTTGAAGCTACAATTGATATCCATTCATTAGCTTGATTTCATTGTTGATCTTGGATTTGAAAAACTTCTTATTCTTCTTCTGATAGTGATGAAGGTTCGTCGTCTTCTTCAATTGAAAATTCATCAGAACGATACTCTTTACGAAGAAAGTTGTGTAAGGCTACACACGCTAGCACTAAATCCGCTTGTGTTTTATATGGAAATAAGTTCAATTGAGATTGAGATGGGGGAGTTTGTTGATCTTCATCAGAAAAAACAAGAACTCTAGAAGAAGAGAGAGAGAGAGAAATGGGAGAGAAAAAAAAGGGGAATGAGAGAGAAGCCAATACGGCTGTTGCTAAATAACACCACCATTTCTACTGAAAGACACCACTAACCCCCTCACTTTATGAAGGACACCACTACCTTTTTGAAGGACACTCACCTGCTAAAGGATACTATCAATATAAACATGAAAACCCTAAACTCTCTTTTCCTCTCTCCATTTTTTCTCCATCAATCACCACCGCCACCTCTCCTCCTCCCTTCTTCTTCTTCTTCAATCACCACCACCACCACGCTACTGCCACCTTTCTTCTTATTCTTTTCCATCAATCACCACTACCACCTCTCATTCCACCTCCTCCCATCTTCATCATCTTATTCTCCTCCTTCTCCCCCTTACCTTTTATTTTTCTCAGTTTTTTTCTTTTTTTCTTCTTCTTCTTTTCCTCCCCTTCCATTTTTTTTTTCTCTCTGTTTGTTTTCTTTTTTTCCCCATCTTCTTATTTTTCTTCTTCTTATTCTTTTTTCCCTCGCAAAGGTTCTGGCAAGTAGGAAACCTCCACTCGCAGGAACCTCCGTAAGGGCGAAGGAAAAAAAAAACATGGGAGAAAAAGAGAGGAGAAAAAATATAAGAAGAAGAAAAAAAAACAGAGAGAAAAGAAGAAGAAGAAATCAGAAGGAAAAACAGAAGAATAATAAAAAACAAAGATGAAGAGAAGACAAGAAGAAAAGAAAATAAGAGGAAGAAAATGAGAAGAAGAAGAATAACAAAAAAAAAACAAGAACAAAGGAGAAAAAGAAGTGTGGGTAGTGGTGCAACCAGCGGTGGTAGGGCGTGGTGGTGTGGCCGAAAATTGTGGGGCGAGGTGGTGTTGCTCCTACGACAAGAGAAGAAAAAAGAAGTGGTTGTGTCGTTCAACAGATCCCCAAAAAAGTGGGGTGATGGTGTTATTTAACAATGACCAATACAAATCTGTTGAAATATGAGGGAGAATGTTGGATTTGGAATGACTCTTGTTATATATACTTTTCACTAAAAAATCCTTTAAAATCCATAACTTTAACAAATCCATTACTTCTTTAATATCCCTGATTTCGGTGAACTTTTGAAAAACATGAATTGAATACCCCTTATTTAATGAATTTTAAAATAATTATTTAAAATCCATATTTGAATAACCCTAAATTTACACATATTATTATTAATTTCTTAATTAAATACCCCTGAATTTGAATGAATTCACCCCCATAATATTCGATACAATGAAACATAAAAATACAATAACGAATGAAAAAGAACTGAGAATTAATTAACAAAACAAACTTAAATTGACAATTTGTTTGTTTGCCACCATGATTTCGAAAGGCCTTTCTTTCAATAGATTTTTGCTACAAATCTTGACAAAACTCAGATTCTTCTGTTACAAATTACCCCCAAATATTTTCTGACAATAAATTTACATCCTCTTCTCTTAAAACAGAAGACAATGAGCAATTGAATTGTTTGAGGCTGGCCTGGCTTCAAGCAACAAAGAGGTCTAGGTCCGACTTGTTTTCCTGATCGATCACATCGAGGAACACCGGATCAACGACGATATGGCTATCCACGTGGACATTAAACTTGTGTGCCCACCACAGCACCTTGGCTGTGCCACCAATGTCTACTGCCGCATCAAGCACCATTTCTCTCTTGGCCACATCGGAGAGAAATCGCGAGGCATGCTGGGCTAATTGAAGTCCATCAAGCCTGGCGGGAAGCTTGAGCAGTTCACATGACATAGGGGCCTGTGAGCCGGCTTGGACATCAGCTGTCCCAAGAAGTGTCCCCTCGTAAAAGATTGACATGGAAGTCGAGGAATATTTGATGGGTGCGATGTTGGGATTTGTAACGTGTACGGTTAGGATGAGCTCGGCATTGAGAATTTGAAGATTGACCTTGAAGGACTTGGGCTTGATTGATATTAGATGGAATGTTGGGTCCCTGGGCCTGCCCCAAATGAGCGCGGCCGATGCGGTTGCTGTTGCGGCACCGATGAGGGCCGACGTCCAGCTCCACTTGGTCTTCTTGCTCTCCATGGTTTTGGTGAGGACCGACCGACCAAGTAGGGAGGGTGTTTTGTTTTGTTGCTCAGGCGTGAGTGAGTGACTGAGTGTTTTTGTGCAGATAAAGTATTGTTTGTAAGTGGTTTGATCTGTTTCCAACCATAATGTGGGGTTGGGTTGCAAGGAAAACATGTTGGTGAGGTGAGGTGAGGTGAGGAAACATCTGCACCGTTGGATTTCGAAAGCAATGAAGTGGGGGTAATTATTGGGATGGGGACTTGGAGAGTGATGGAGTGTAATGTCATTTTTGTGCAACTTCGGTCGGTTGGGTGGGTGGGTTGCTGATCAGCCCAAGCCCAAATCAACTATTTTCCCAACATTTACAACTATCGTTGAAAATTTCCTGGATTGCTCCTCCAAATTTACAACTATTTTCCCAACATTTGATGCAACAAGTTTTCATCTCCAACATTTACTTACTTTTTCACACAAAATATTTATCCCCCTCCTGTTAGTGAAAACTTGTGTTACGTGCAGAATGAAGTATTGTTTTCCATCTGCGCCTTCAGAGCGAGCTAGCTACCTTTGAGAAAGAAACTCAGCACCTGTCAATAATGACGCCGAGGATCAATTGTACAGAAGCCAAATAATTACCCAAGGCCCCAATTATTAACAAATGCTAAATTCGAAGATACTGACTAGTACCTCAAACACCACACCCTCTCAAAACCTTCTGTGGAAATTTCCATGGAAATTATGCATATGGATGAATTGAGTGTTGTCAATTTAGACAGAGGTGCCTATCACCCTTCCCCCCACAACATCCTCCACTTGAAATTGCCTAACTAGTACAATGCACATCACTTCTCTATGCTCAATCAGCTAAAAAAAAGAATGCCCACACAGCTGGAATTTGTTCTCGTTTAGTTATATGTTCATATTATCGCCCAATTGAGTCGGACATCTTCACCAAACCTCTACCTTATCAACAGGTACCATATTTGGACTTGTGACAATCACTCTGAACTAATTTGATCAGGTCTGTTGAAAGCTCATCTCTTCAATGTGATTCGGGAGCCTCAGACTAACAAACTTTGTAAAAATTAGAGGGTACAATCACACATTAGTGAAGCTTCCAAGATAAACAATTGTCCTAGAGACATGAGTTTAGGAAGATGATCAAGCAACCAACATTTATACATATAATCTATTTGAGATAGACATATAGCATCGTGTTTCTCCATGATTTCGAAAGTCTTAACCCACTCAGATCTCCTACCAAGTTCAAGTACAAAACATGTATCATATTGTAAGCATCAAAGAACTAAACTATGCAGGTTCTAACTGTCGAAAAACTAAGCTAAACCTATTAATTTCAAACTGGGGTTGTGCATGTGAAATGCTTTTACAGGCAAAAACTGCCAAGCATCAAGACTAATGGGGCTAAAATGGCAACCTTCACAGCAGTGATTCCAAACCCAACTTGGCTATACTTTGGACCACTCGCACCACTATGGTGGTTGTTACGACTATTTGCAGCTCCTGCAGCAGTGTAAACGGGAATAACAGCAGTGGTCCCTGGTGTATATGGGGACTTAGAAGTAGTACCACCACTTTGAGCATCACCACCACCATATGGCTTGCCTGCGCCTCCATTTCCACCTCTAAAACCGCCACTTCCACCACCACCAATTTCACCTCCACGGGATCTCCCAAATCCACCACCCCGACCGCCACTAATCTTATTGACTGAAACAACACTTTTACCTTCCTCCCTTGTGAATTGTTGCTGATTTGGTTTTGTAGTCATCATGCCATTTTCCTGCACAAACGCTTGACATAGAACATATATAAATAAGCACGTTAATCATCTACCTCTTTTTTTTTTTTCCCTGATGAATGAGTGTGTTTATGGTTTCTCTTATATTTATCATGTTAGGAAAGATGGTGAACCATGCCTGTGGCACAGGACTAAGTAGGAAACTCCAGTAGAGGCCTGCAGCAATCTTAACATGCAATTCGTCTGACTCAATAATCAAACCTCTCAACAGTTTCAATTCATTGAAGTGCTACAGCATATGAATTCCTTAAAACGCTATTACAGTAAACATACAAATTTCAAAGTACTCGTGATAGTGTACACAGATTATATGCTAGTACTTGAAGGTATGCAACTTGCTTCTAAACACACTTTTATATCAGATTCTGCTGTAAAATTCCCATTCACACTTGTTCTGCTTTCACATCAAGCCACTTCAATTGTGTGAATCAGAAAGATTAGTTCCCCTCTTAAGGAATCCACACAGAGGGTTATTAATATAAATTGCCCCTTGAATTAGAATCTGAACCATTAATAAAGGAGAAAAAAGAATTTGGATCCAAGTTGTGGTCATTGCTGAGCTCTGTTTGGACGTAGCTTTACTAATTTCACAACTATTTATTAGACAACATTTTAAAGAAAATGTTTTAGGGATACAGTTTTTCAAAATGACTAAAATAAAAATAATTTTATTAGTGAAAAACAAATTAAAAAAAGATGCAGCTGAACATTGGAACTGGAACTGGATCTGTTGACAACCCTTGTTTTATTTTGGCCTGGGGAACACTGTGTACAAATATATCACTGCTAATTTAATTGATAGACAAGCTCAGTGGATATAGCTAGAGAAGAAGAAGAATACCTGAAACCAAGTGTCGTTGAGATACAAAGACATGAAGAAAGTAGTAAGTGAAGACCAAGAAGCCCAATCCTTTGATGATTCCCATAATTTCTTCTAGTTAGAATTCAAGCATAAAAGTGGTGTATCTTTGCTGCTGCTCTTCTCTTTCCTCCTCTTGTACTTTGTATTTTATAGATTTTCAAACCGCCCCTAATGTTTCTCTCTACGGCTTTTTCAGTCAAAAGATCATCCACAAGATAGTTGCCGGTTTTCAAGTGATATTTCTTCCTTTGTTCAGCTTAAATACAAAATAATCGAAAAGGTAACAAATTGATCTAAAGAACAAAGATACACATAAACAAGAGAAAATACCTTATTCTTTGCTATCCATTTCAAGATATCATACTGGTTCTTTGCACTTTCAACTTTGCATAAAGCATCCACCCAAATCAAAAACACTTTTTATTTTAACACTTTTCACACAACGTGTAGGTACAGTGTTATGCCTTTGGATGCCACTCTCATCATTGGGCGTGCCTTCAGCACTTTCCAAATAGGTTACTAAGGGTGTGTTTGGTTGCATGGAATTCTATGCCATGAGAATCCATGAGGATATCCCTATATTTTAGGCTAAATTGATGTATCACTCCACATCTACCATTTGACCATCATTTAATTTTGTGATCAATGGTGGGAATGAAAATCTCACTCCTTGGTCCCCAAGGCATGTGATTTCCATGTTTATGGGACTTTCATTCACATCATTGATCACAAAATCAAATGGTGGATGTGGAGTGATACATCAATTTAGCCTAAAATGTAGGGGCCCCCTCATGGATTCCCATGACATAGAATTCCATGCAACCAAACACACCCTGAGAATCACATTCCTTGGGGGACCAAGGAGTGAGATTCTCATGTTCATGGGACTTCCATTCCCACCATTGATCACAAAATCAAATGGTGGATGTGGAGTGATATATCAGTTTAGCCTAAAATGTAAGGGTCTCCTCATGGATTCTCATGACATGGAATTCCATGTAACCAAACACACCCTAAATTACTGAATATGAAAACAAATTATGGGTTACTAAAATATTGATTAATTTTACTTTTTTCTTTCATATACCTGCTATTATAATTTATACGCATTATTATTAAGTTTCTTGAAAGACATTTTTGAAAATATTGGAATTACATATGGCAAAAATCTCAAATGTACCAAAAACACCCTTTGAGTTTTTGTTTGATGTACTTGGATGAATCATAATTATGTAGGGATACTATAGTAATTGTATTGAGAAGTGTGAATTGCTTCAAAAGTCAACAACAAAAAATATGTATCACGATACCTAATGAGTCACATGTCATAATAAGGATTAAGGAACTCAAACTCATATCCATTTCATTTATACTCTTCAATTAAAACTTATTATATTACACAACACCTCTTATCGAAATAATGCAAATACATTGTTTGAACAAGGGCAATAATTTTTTTTTTTGGAAGGCGAACGGGGTTTTTATAGGATCCCAAAATTCATTAAAGACCAGAATTGGTCAACACACCATACACTGATAAAGATGTCGCAAGTTGGGTTCGAACCCATGACCAAGTGATACCATCCGCCAAACTCCAACCGTTGAGCTGTCATGCCATTGGTAACAAGGGCAATATTGAAAAACCATAAATTGGATTTAAAAGTCATAATGAACCCAAAACCATATCCTGATCTCATTTATACTCTTATACAACTTATTATACAAAAATTCTAATTGTCGAGGGAAGCAGCGAGGAAAACAGAGAGGGACCCCACAGGGGGAGGGGGAGCCGTCCATTCCCCCCGAGATGCGCGTTTGAATTTTCAATGCACATATCCCGGGGGGAACGGACGGCTCCCCCTCCCCCCTATGGAGTCCCTCGCTGCTTCACTCGACAATTAGACGGTTCCTTATTATATTACACAACACATGGCCTTGCAACTATGAAAAAAATCCCTGTTAAGCAAGAGCAATATTGGCAAATCAAAATTTGGCCGTGACACGCGCAAAGTGAATTTTTCCTAATAAAATACCACCAGTGTGTCATCCATTGCTTTAAAAACCTCTTATTTATTGTAAAAGAGGGTCGAAGCAGAACAGTTGGCTTGAAATTTTGTCGAGAAAATTTTCGAAACATCCAAATTAGGAGAATTTCAAAGTCGATGACTAGCCTGTCTAAACTCCATACAATACAATTGAAGATCTGATCTGCTGCTCCTTTTGAGGAACTGTAGCAGAACATTGGTGATATTCTGCTGAGGATCGAAAAAAGTGAGTTAATTTGGTGTCACAATTTGTAGCTTATCACGTGAGAAGACACGGCAAAAGTTAATTTTGTTTTCCTGGTTGGCTGTATTGAGTGAAAACAACATATAACATCTTTGACATTGATACCTTTGTAGCTCATTATTTTATCAGTTGGCCTTATGCTAGAGTTCATCAATCGTGTTAATCGATAACTAATGTTGATTACACCTGTTTAAATTACACTTTTATGTTATTGAAAACCAGAGACTGGTCAGACAAAGATTTAGCAAAATTTTTTGCAAGGGTATATGATCATGCTTCGCGACCCTCAATTTCGTAGAGAGGTTACATTTTGATTTCAGAATTGTTGCAGCTTTGAGTTTCTTTCATGGACCCTCCTGGTATATACCGAAGTCATGTGCCCACACACTTATTGACGTGGTGCACGACCATAGAATCTCCACCCTTTGTATGGAAACCCCGCTTTTTTATCTTTCACATAGGGTTGAAAATCAAATTGACGATACGATTTTTCACCTAAATTGTGAATTGAACCGATTTTGGTCAGTTTCAAAATTTTCAAATCAAAACCGAATCGATTTTAATTTATGCAAATCGTAACCGAATCGAACCGATTTAAACCGGAATAAAACTGAAATAAAATCGAATCGACCGACTATTTTAAACATATTATAATATTTTTACATAAAATATATATTATTTATTATATATATTCCATCAGTTCGGTTTGGTCGGTTAAAATCATATAGAAACCGAAAATCGAGTCGACCATTATTGTTTAAAATTTTTTAAAACCGAAACCGAACGGATCCGATCGGTTCGATCAGTTTAAACGGTTTGATCGATTTTTTGTTCATCCCTACTTTCACATGATAAAGGTCGGAGGTCGAAATGGATTTGTAGAAAATGTGGCTTGGTTTGAGCATGCAAGTTAATCCCACTCACATGGACTGAGCTTGTAAAGAAATTGTATAGAAATATTATTGTATTATTGTCTTATGTATTGTATTAAAAACATTGAATAGAATACAAACTTATATAGAGCTAACTTTGACATAACCTAATAGAAATAGGAAACCTAAGACTTCTATTCTATTCTGACTTTCCTAACCTATTCTGTAACATTTTCCTATTGTATAATATAAGTAGACTTCTTTTCTGTAACACTTTCCTAGTTTGTAACATAGGCAGACTTCTATTATCTAACACTCCCCCGCAAGCTGGACATGTAGACGCAGACGAAATGTGCAGCTTGGAGGAAACTTTGAAGTCTTATTTGATGATGAAATCATTATTGTCGAGTCTGGATGATTCATGTTCCTGTATGATTCTGGATGATTTCTATATGAAGAAATCCTGACTCAATTCAAGTCTTGGTATTGGTGATTCCTGTATGAAGAAATCCTGGTATTGATGATTCCTGTATGAAGAAATACGAAGAAATCCTGACTCAATTTGAGTCTTGGTATTGATGATTCCTATATGAAGAAATCCTGGTATTGATGATTCTTGTATGAAGAAATCATGACTCAATTCAGTATGAGTATTGGTGATTCCTGTATGAAGAAATCCTGACTCAATTCGAGTCTTGTATTGATGATTCCTGTATGAAGAAATCTTGGTATTGATGATTCATGTTTGAAGAAATCATGACTCAATTCGAGAATGAGTATTGGTGATTCCTGTATGAAGAAATTCTGGTATTGATGATTCTTGTTTGAAGAAATCATGACTCAATTCGAGTCTTGGTGTTGCTCAATTCGGGTCAACACAGATTTTGGTAGTGACCAAAGATGGTGGGTGTGAATAGCAGAGTGAAAGAGATTCAAATTTCTTTCTTTTCCCTCCGTTTCTTCTTCTTATTCGTTTCTTCCCTGTGTTTATTCCTTGTTGTGCGATCTGATGTGCGATCGAACTTGTGACAAGGATAGAGATATGACGAGTAAAAGATTGCTTGGTTTACATCTGTCTGGGTGATGCTGTCGTGTGCGCCATATATAGACTTTGCTGTTGTTCTATGTTGAGTTGAGTAAAACTCGGGGTGCAAATAGCCTAAAGTTTTATATTAGTTTGAAGAAATTCTTTCCTTTTCTTCTTCTGAGACTTAGGTTTTGAGAGTCATGGTCAGATCTCGATTCCATATGTTGTAATTGGTAGGAGTAAGTGACTGTGAAACAAGAGCCATCCCAGGTATATAGTGAAGTGGTGGTGTTTGAACCATTGTTTGTATTCTCGGCCATGGTGGCTGTTTGGTTTTTTTTTGTTTTTTTTTTTGTATTTGTGGTGGTACTAAGTAAAATCGGGGTGCAAATAGCCACTGTGTTTTATGATAGTTTGAAGAAAATTTTCTTCTTTCCTTCTTTTCCTGGAACTTGAAGAAAACAAACGAAGAAGGTCGTCATGGCTCGATGGTGCGGAGGATCTCCGGCTCGATGAGCTCCATTGCAACTCAGATCCGGTGGATCTCGTTCAGATATGAGAGCAGAAGCTTGGCTGCGTGAACTAGAACAGAGTGAAGGAGCGATTGAAAGAAGAGAAGATTCTTCTCTTGGTCCCTTACTGTTGCTTTTGTTTGAAGAGGATGCCAATTAACTCTTGGTGGCTACTGTTGTGATTTCATCTAGATCAACCTTGTCAATTCTGAAGATACCCTTGCAAATACCTATACGGTCTTCATGAGTGGGAGCCCTGTAGAACTTCTCCATACGACCATCACAGATCACGGATCGAACGATGATGACGAGATCTGATGATGATGATTGATCTGTGTTGATGGATATGATGATCGGTTCGATTGCACCGACCAATTTTGATGATCTGTAACGATCTGAGTTTGTTGGCGATGTTGATGATAAAAAACGATCTGAGTTCGATTTGAGTTTATGAAGTGCATCGATCTGTGGCGAGGAGATTGATGATGGATTGATGATATCCTGTTGATGATGATGGTGTTTGAGATCGATGATGGTGTTTGATGATGGTCAGAGATTGATGAACCAGAGGTTGAAGATGAACACCCAAGAGACTCGTCGATTTCTTCTTCATGAGGTCTTCCTTGCTTGTGAAGAAGACATTGTTGATGATCAATGTTGATGATGTTGATACATCTGTTGTGGAGGTGATGAGGTCTTCCTCCCTGCCGTCATCTCCTTCACCTCCACCACAGCGATCTCCACCATGTTGATGATGTTGTTGGAAGGGGCGTCAATCGATCACTGAGCAGACCAATTAGGGTTTTGATCGTGTTTTTTTTTTTTGATGTTATGATGGTTGTTTTTGTGACAATTGATTTTGCAATTGTTGAAGGATGATGATTGCAGTATTGTGTGTGCGGAAGCTAAGCAAGGCAATGGCTTGTGATTTCCCTTCCCCGCCTCTTGTGTCTACGGTCAAAGTGTGTGCGTAGTCGTTGGAGGCGGGGAAGAGCTTGAGTCCCTGTAGTTGTTTTAGGTCACCAAAGAACGGTCAAAGTGCGTGCGTAGTCATCGGAGACGGGGAAGAGCTTGAGTCCCCGTAGTTGTTTTAGGTCACCAAAGAACCTTGCGCTCTGATACCATGTAAAGAAATTGTATAGAAATATTATTGTATTATTGTATTATTGTATTATGTATTGTATTAAAAACATTGAATAGAATACAAACTTATATAGAGCTAACTTTGACATAACCTAATAGAAATAGGAAACCTAAGACTTCTATTCTATTCTGACTTTCCTAACCTATTCTGTAACATTTTCTTATTGTATAATATAGGTAGACTTCTATTCTGTAACACTTCCTAGTTTGTAACATAGGTAGACTTCTATTCTCTAGCAGAACTGAAGAGTCACATCGAAACTATTGAGACTAAAAGTCCACTCCACTCGTTCTGTAGACTCCGACCTTGATATATGTTAAATTCTCAACTTCTTTATAAGCTTAAGCTATTAGAGAAGTTGACAATTTAACATGGTATCAGAGCTTTGATTCGAAAATGTCGGAGGTTCGAGATTCTCCAATACAATTGCTGATGTATTTTCCAGTCATTGCATTGAGGGGAAGTATTGAGAGTTAAAGTCCACTCCACCCACTCGTTATGTAGACCCTGAATGCTATATATGCCTTCTCTACAAGCTTAAACTTTTGGAAAAATTGACAATTTAACAGAAACTACTTAAAAGTGCGAGTGATAAACTTTTGCTAATTGAAGCATTTTCAACCGGGTTGTGTCTTGGTTTCGTTTGGTTGGGTTTCAACATGAAATCACATGCCAAATCAAATTGGTCGATTTGATACAAATCTCCAAATCGAATCGAATCAAATTAAATGTATGTTGTATTAGACCAAAATATTCAATTAAAACCAACTAAAAAACAAATTGATATGAAATACTATTAATCTTTTCATATTATATTATTTTTATGTGGGTGTAGTTTTATTGGAGCGTAAACGGATGAGTTGATCTAATTGGTGGATCAAAGATGCAGATCTATGTTTATTCATTAGTTTGATACTCGTGCTAGCTTATAGGTGTATTATATGTCAATATACCTTTATTATTTTTGTATGCATGTGAATATGTATTGTTTGTGGGTTTTGGGAGCGACGTCTGTAGCTGTGCCTTACACTTTGTTGTATATTAGAGAGATTTTGATTGATCTTTAATTTGTGGTAAGTGATTTCGTATGAATTTGAGTATTGCATGTGATGCTGTGGTTGTGGAGTAAATGTCACTTGTCTACTTTTTAAAGGTCATATGCAATTTTGTAAGGTCGAGCAAAGTAAAGAACACACTTAATTGTGCTATTTTGACTTATAAATCAAATCAGACCAAAACCAAACAAAATTAGTGGATTATAGTTGGGATTCCTACTTTTTATCTCTACCCCAATATGCAATTAGACGAACCACCTTGATGATCTTATTATAATCCGTGGGAGGCCACGAACCCAACCCGCTCCCTTCCCCGTGAAATAAAGACGTTAGGACTCTCAGATATTCTTTCAAATTTAAACCAAAACATCATCTAACCTTGTCCATCTCTAAACATGAACACCTCCACTTCCCATCACCTCTATCAACTACGGCCATTGCAGATCCCTTCAGACAACATCATGAATAACAACCCTTCTTCGATCTCGATATCCAATGTATTATGCCTCGCGGAAGCGTAACGGATTGTGAAACACAATTGATAGTTCCAATTGAAGGTAATAAATTCAAATTATAAACAAGGCAATGTAAAGTAAATGGAAATAAATAAAACACGTACCGCACAAAAAATTTAACGTGATTCAGCAAGTTTGCCTACGTTCACGGGCAAAGAGAATAGCCTCACTATTGAAATCAAAAGGTATAAATGGAGAGAACTACACAACATCAACGACGTTAAATACACACGTGTCTAAGCGACGCCACAAATATACGCGAGGCACGTATATCTTTCACAAATAAAAGAAATAAATTCTTTTTTTTTCCTCTCCTCACATCTCTCTTCTCCCTCACATATGCAATTCACAAGGATGGGTTGACGAACCTTAACCTGTCACAAATTCACAAGGCTCACAAGGGAAGAACCAATTGATTCTCAATGAAGGATGGGGTTTGTTCTCATATAGCCGACAAGAGGCGGTGGTGGAACTCTCCATCACCTTCCTCTACCTTCTTATTCTTATTCTTCACCAGGTTCCAGGCTAATCCAGCCGTTCTAGTCGACTTCTTCATGCCGACCTGCCAAAATCCAGGTTCTTCTTCAACTCTTTTCTTTGAATTTTGGTTGTTTGTCCTGCCGACATGTAGTTTTCAACAATTCTCCACCTCGGTGAAGATTTCTCAAATCTAAGCCAATTACACAAGCAGTATCCGTCTTTGCCCTTCACAATCTCAAAGGGGTTCAACACACATGAAGGATGTTGATCAAGTCCAAACAATGTTGAAACTTGATCCCAGAAACTATCTTTGTCAACATATCTGCAGGATTATCTTTGGTGTCAATCTTTTTTCAGTAAATTGTCACATTCTTCAATGATTTCTCGCAAAAAGTGAAAACGAACATCAATGTGCTTCGTACGTGCATGACGAACTTGATTCTTCGCTAAATAAATGACACTCATACTATCACAAAAGACATCTAGATGGTCTTGTACTACACCCAAGTCATCAAGCAACCCTTGAAGCTAAATTGCTTCCTTAACGACTTCTATAACCGCCATGTACTCAGCTTCAGTTGTAGACAATGCAACTGTAGACTGTAGCGTTGATCTCCAACTTACTGGTCCTTTAGCAAGAGTAAAAACATAACCAGTAGTTGAACGTCACTTATCCAGATCTCCTGCATAATCTGAATCCACATAACTAACACAATGTTGACCAAAGAGTAAACCAACATCTATTCTACCCACGATGTACAGCAGAATCCATTTCACCAATTTCTAGTGTCCTTTACTTGGATCGTGCGTGTACCGACTTACCATACTGACTGCCTCTGAAATGTCGAGCCTCGTACACATCATTGCATACATTAAGCTTCCTACTGCACTTGCATATGGCACTTGAGCCATGTACTCTCGTTCCTTATCAGTGCTAAGAGACATAGAAGCTGAAAGCTTAAAGTGAGGGGCAAGAGGTGTACTAACTGATTTTGTGTTGCCGTTCATCCCAAATCGTTGTAAGACATTCTTCAAATACGTTTGTTGAGACAAGCTCACAGTTCCCTTCACCCCGTCTCTTTGAATTTCCATGCCAAGGATCTTCTTAGCTTCACCAAGATCCTTCATCTCAAACTGAGTTTTCATCTGGCATTTCAACTTATCAATCTCATACTTGCTCTTGTAGGCTATAAGCACATCATCTACATATAAGAGCAAATATATAAATAAACCATCATGAACTTTTCGAAAGTAGACGTAATGATCATAATGGCTTCGAGTGTACTTTTGCCCTAGCATAAACTGATTAAACCGCTTGTACCACTATCTTGGAGACTGCTTCAACCCGTACAAGGACTTGTTCAGTTTACACACACAATCTTTATTCTCTGCAACCTTATACCCACTTGGATGAGTCATATAGATCTCATCCTTATTTAATTCACAATATAGCGTTGTTTTCACATCTAATTGAGCTAACTCAAGATCAAATTGTGCAACCAAGGCTAGCAAAATTCAAATGGAAGAATGTTTCACAACTGGAGAAAAAAATTCATTGTAGTCTATACCTTCCCTTTGAGCATAACCTTTCACAACTAACCTTGCCTTAAAGCGCACACCATCACTAGGAGATCATTCTTTCTTTGTGTATACCCATTTGCACCCAATAGCTTTCTTACATTTCGGTAAGCTACACAATTCCCATGTTTCATTCTTGTAGTCTTCTTCCACTGTTCACAGTCGGTAGTTTGAATTGCTTCTTTATAGGTAGAAGACACTTCATCCTCAACTACTAGAAGTGCATAGGCGAAACAGTCACTAAACCTTTGAGGAAGTTTTACATTCCTCTTTGGCCTACTTGTTGCAATTGACTCCTAAATTGGAGTCTTTGGAACATCATCAACGATATCTACTGCAGTCTCACTATTTGTGTCATCATCTGTACCTGTTGTGGAATCAGTAAGTACTACATCTGTAGATACAAGACTAACTGGAACATGTAGAGTAGCATCAATCTCCATCTGCTACGAATTCTCTACGGACGAACTCTCCACCCGCTGAGAGTTCTTTGGCTTCATAATAGAAGCCTCATCAAAAATCACATCCTTGCTAATAACAATCTTCTTGGATTCAGAAACCCACAACTTATAGCTTTTAACACTATCCACGAAACCCAAGAAAATAACTTTCTTGGCTCGGGGATCTAACTTACTTTCTTGAACATGAAAGTAAGCGGGACAACAAAATATATGCAATCTTTCATAATCGTTAGCGGGATTTCCAGACCATACCTCCATAGGAGTTTTTCCATCAGTCACAGCCGCAAGCAACCTGTTGATGAGATGACAGACATATGTCACAACCTTAGCTCAAAACGTTTTGCCCAATCCAAAATTGGACAACATACAACGAACCTTCTCCAATAATGTACGGTTCATGCATTCTGCCACCCCATTCTGTTGCGGAGTTTTCATAACCATGAAGTATCTGACAATTCCCTCATCCTGAAATACTTTCAAGAACGGATCAGCTTTGTATTCACCTTCATTATCTGAACGAAGCTTTCTGATCTTTCTGCCAGTCTGAGTTTCAATCATCTTTTTCCACTTCAGGAACACATTCAAGACCTCATTTTTATGCTTCTTGCTGTACACCCACACACGTCTTGAATAGTCATCTACAAAAGTGACGAAATAGCACATACCTCCCAATGATACTTGCTTGGCAGGTCCCCAAATGTCCAAGTGAACATAATCAAGAGTCACATGAGTACGATGGATAGTTGTGCCAAACTTGACTCTTGTCTTCTTGCCCATTACACAATGTTCACATAATTCTAACTTGCAGATCTTAGCACCTTTCAACAAACTTTGTCTTACAAGAGTTTGCATACTTTTCACACCAACATGCGCTAAACGCATGTGCCACAATCTGGTCTTATCACAAAAAGCACTTGCAGTCTCAGTAATTGCAACTTTACCCTTAATTGTATTCCCGGTCAAGAAATACAAATTACCTCTTTTGATTGCCTTCATCACCACCATTGCACCAGACACAACCTTGAGAACACCATCTAACACAGTTATCTTATAACCTTTGGTATCCAAGGAACCCACTGAGATGAAATTCTTCTTCAAAGCAGGAACATACCTAACTTCTTTTAAATCCGGAACTATACCATCAAACATTTTGAGCTTGATTGTACCTATCCATTCTGTTTTGCATGCCTGATCATTACCCATCAGAACAACTCCAACATCTAGCTTTTTAAAGCAAGAAAACCAGTCCATATGGGGACACATATGATAAGTGCAATCCGAATCGACAATCCACTCGTCAGTGGAACACATCAGTGCTGATATAGATAAGGTATACTCATCAGAATCTTCATCACTACGCTCGACAACATTCACATTGGTGCGTTTCTTTCCTTTATCTTTGGTTTTGATTTTAAGACAATCTTTTATCCAATGCCCTTTCTGATGACAGTAAGCGCATTCATTTATCGCCGGAACCTTTGACTCACTTCTTGATTTGGATCGAGACTTATTTCTTTTACCACCAAAAATTTCTACCTTTCAATCTTCCCCTCGTAGTCAATGCTTCAGACACTGCATCCCTATGGACTTTGAAATCCTTTTTCCTGTACTCATAATTGAGTAACGCTGTAACAATCTCATAATAATTTAATGATTTTTTTCCTGTTAACAAAGTTGTCACGAGATGCTCATATTCTTCTGGAAGGGAATTCAAAAGGCACAAAGCCTTATAATTCTGGAACAATTTCATCTAAATTCAATAGGTCGGCAATTATCCTATTGAATTCATCCAAATGCTCAGACAAAGTAATACATTGTCTCATATTCATTCGAAAAAACTGCTTCATGAGGAAGAGTTTATTTTGAATATTCTTCGTCATGTACCTGTCTTCCAACTTTTTTTCACAATACTTTAGTAGAAGTTTCCTTTATGACGAAGTATTTTTGTTCCTTCGCTAAACATAGTCGGATAGACCCACATGCTTGTTGATTCAACTTGTTCCAATCTTCTTCTTCCACGACGCCCAGCTTATCTCCCAAATCATTCTCTAAGTTTTGTTGTGTGAGCACATCCAATACTTCATATTGGCACATGCTGAAATTGTTCTTCCAGTTGAACTTTTCGACATCAAACTTACCGACTGTAGCGGTAATAATTTTTGAACTAGAACCTGAGCTTGAAGTCTCTGTCATGTTCTTCAATACTTTCATACAAAACTATCAATTCACACAAATGAACCCAAGGAAATACCTTCGACTCTGATACCAATTTGTTGCGCCTCACGAAAGCGTAATAGATTGCGGAACACAACTGATAGTTGTAATTGAAAGTAATAAATCCAAATTATAATCAAGGCAATGTAAAGTAAATGAAAATAATTAAAACACGTGCCACATGAGAAATTTAACGTGGTTCGACAAGTTTGCTTAAGTCCACGGGCAAAGAGAATAGCTTCACTAGTAAGATCAAAGAGTACAAATGGAGAGAGCTACACAACTTCAGCGACGTTAAATACACACATGTCTAAGCGACACCACACACACACACACACACACACACACACACACATATATATATATGCGGGGTGCATATATCTTTCACAAAGATAAAAATTAAATTAATTCTTTCTTTTTCTCGCTCCTCACATATCTCTCTTCTCCTTCATGTATACAACTCACAGGGATGGGTTGAAGAACCCTAACCTCTCACAAACTCACAAGGCTCACAAGGGAAGAACCGATTGATTCTCAATGAAGGATGGGGATTGTTCTCATATAGCCTACAAGAGGCGGTGGGGAAAGGAGGTGGAACTCTCCATCACCTTCCTCTACCTTCTTCTTATTCTTCAACAGGTTCCAGGCTAATCGAGCAAAAAACCAGTAGATCCAGCCATTCCGGCCGACTTCTTCATGCCAACATGCCGAAATCCAGGTTATTCTTCAACTCTTTTCTTTCAATTTTGGTTGTTTGTCCTGTCGACATGCCGTTTTCAACACAATGAACCCAATCTCACAAACCCCATTACGCCATCTCACTCCACCCCAAATTTTACATCTTCGCTTTACTCAACTGCCAAAACCTCCGACAAATCAAACAAATCCATGCAAAAACAGTAACTGGAATGACCCAAAAAACTCGTTGTTGCAAACAAAATCCTCCACCTTACACCCAACACAAGGCGTTGGATGATGCATACATAATGTTTGATAATATGGGTGAAATAGATCCTTTCTCTTGGAGTGCAATGGTTGGTGGGTTTTGCCAAGGCTGGGGATTATGAGAACTGTTTAAGGACTTTTAGAGAGGTTATTCGGTCGGGGTTTGACCGGATAATTACACTTTACCCTTTGTTTTAAGGACTTTTGGAAATACGGCGGATTTTAAAGTCGGTAGAATGGTTAGTCACTTTGTTTATAAGTCTGGGATGCATTTGGATTGCTTTGTGTCAGCTACGGTAGTGGACGTGTACGCGAAATGCGGGGTTTTTGATGATGCAAGGAAGGTGTTTGACAAGATGGGGAAGAGAGATCTTGTTACTTATACGGTCATGGTTTTGGTGTATGCAAAGTCTGGGAATGCTTCAGAGTTGTTGGTTTTGCCTGGCAAGGTAGCGATGGTGACTATCGCGTTTGCTTATGTGAAATTATGGGCAATGTGTCACGCCCCAATTTTCAAGAAAAACGAAATCCTAATATCCACAGAGGATTATCCGTTTTCTCCAAAACTCGGGACTGAAAAATTTAATAACAACAAAAACATTTAGCAACAACACTAAGACAACTTAAAAATTGAAACAACCAAAAGAAAACTCTAACTAGGAATCTTTTTTATGAAGTTCGCCCCACTAAGGAAACTCTTTGACAAGGTTCGCCCCACTAAAAAAACTCCACTAAAGAAACTCTATACCTGAGACAAACTAAATGGCTACATTCCAAGAGGAATGTATCCAAGAAGCAAAAGCTCACTTGGGTCAGCAATAAAGCTGGTATGAGTAATCTTCGTTCCAAAATTAATACATCAGCAAGTGATAACATAAAATCAAACACAAATAATAAACAACCAATCCAACAGGTAGTTCCTCAATGAGACAGACATGTTATGGAAGAAAATCATAGCTCAGAGTTTAGTTCCTCAACAAAGCAATCATGTCATCCTAATATGTTTTTATCGTTATTAAAGTAAATATTCATTTATTCATTTTACCTGTACTTATTCTGTAATGGTTAACCATGGCAAGTTTGACCTGCAGTATTGTTAGTAGACTTGCCATCTTGCATAAAAATGGTTAGAAACGATATGAATATAACTTCTTAAATAGTTGGTATTTTATCCATTAAAACAATTGTGTTCATACATTATTTGACTTAATTATATTATTCATTTCCAACGAATTGATCACTTAGATGATACCACATTCCGCATCACCTCTGTGTCGAACATACATGCCCATATGTTTGTCTCATATAAAGGAAAATTTCTCTGCCATTCATGTCTAAGTGGGGACACATCACATACGGACATGAACTTAACAGATACTCCTAACTATATGAGTAACAAAAAACCACTCTTAGGCTATCAATGCGCATAAGTCACGTTGCATTATTTACGGATAAACAATCAAGCCTATTTTAGGCATTTCAAAACCACACCCTTTCCTCAAGACCCAACCCGCACGTTACTTAGTTTCTCTATAAGAAAGGGGGCCCTCCTCCGCAAGACCCAACCCGAATGTTACTTAGTTTCTCTATAGGAGAAGGAGAAACATAAACACAAGAAATGTGGAAGTTCTAAGTGATACAATTTCAGGTGATTAAATTTTCAGGAATCAAAGTTTATTAGTACCATTTATTTTTGATATTTCAAAATTCCTTCACAATGACATTTTGTCATTCATAAGTAATTCGACCCATTCTTTTGGGGAAACATAGCATTTGACACACTGTCAAATCATAAACCATTTAACCACAATATCATCTAATTATTTTGGAGAACAATTTAGCATTTTCCGAAACAAATTCTTAGAACATTAGTTGAAAATGATAGTTTATACAGAAAAACCATGCTAGAAAAAACCCACACGTCAAACATATCAAAATAGTAAAGTTCATATATTTGTGATACAAACACCACCAATAACACAAACTCATTGTCAAACATGCCTAAAATCACATAATGGATTGCCTAAAATAAAACTCATCAATTTCATAGAAGACTCATAAATCAAAGGAGTAAAGTTCACAATTTCTTACATAAACCATCACAAAAGACTGTACCTGAATCACGCCTATACATAATTAAATCTAAATAAGGAAACTAGACTCCAGGAGCCCATAAGGCCTAAAGTAACTATAAGCTTACCTAACCAAAAACTCAACATTAAACCTCAAAACCCCATTTAGGTCATCACTAGAAGTCCAAATCTTACATAATCACATATGAAGTAATGACCTAAGTGACTTTAAACACGCATCACGAGGCATAATATATTAAAATACTAAAAATTGAAAATTTTCAGAATATAAAATAAAGTTATTCCAAAATTAAATTTTGACACAACAATCACAATAGTGAAAACGGTGAACAAAACAGAGTTACGGTTAAAGTTTTAAAGTCAGTCAAAGTTCGGTCAAAACTGGAGTCAAACAGATGGCTTGACGTCATCATCTTCTTCCTCTGAAAATATTTTCCAGAACTATTTCAGTCCAACATGGTAGATTCAAACACACAAAAGTCACATTTTTCAACAAAAAACCACAATCCTTATACATTTAGATAGCTCATGCCTTCTACTTTCTAAATTTGTAAGATTTATACCTGATTTCTTCCTAAGATAGAAAATACAATCATGTATTTATACCCTGTTCATCATATTCTTACTTCAGACTTAAAATTTCAGCAAAACACAGTTCAAGTACCCAACTTCAAACAAATATATATCCTTTAATCCTTACTCAAATGAAGCATATAAGCTACCTATGGAAAGATCTCAAATTCATCTTTCTAATGGAAGCAATCACACACAAAGATATTTAAAGAATCAGGAAATATCGTGATGGAAAGACACCCGGTTACTCACATCAAACAAAATTTAAATCCCCAAATTTGCAAGAAAAAAAAACTGTAAAAACGTATGACAATCTCTCCTAATTGATTGAAAATGTTTAGGTGGAAGAGATCTACTCACCGGTAACGAAATTTGCAAATTTTCAAACCACGAAATCTCTTCTTCGTCGCAATACTCCAAAGAAAACCAAAAACCCATCTGATCTTTCTTCTCCATTACTTTTTTTTCTTCTTCTTCAATTCCTTCTTCTTCTTTTTTTGTTTTTTTTCCTTCACAAACTTCTTTTACGGCGGACTGGAGAAAGTATTAGCCCATATTTAACTTAAACCATATTAGATTAGGGTTTTAAGCAAACTTATATTTGCACCCCCATTTTCTTTTCTCTAATCCAAAATAATTGTAATTAGGATAAAATATTTTTAGAAAATTGCTAAAAGGTTAAATTTATTCATGATTATATATGAGGATAAGGTTTTCCCTTGATGTGATTTTGGGAACTGCGGTGATTGATATGTATGCTTAGTGTGGGATTCTTGATATGGCTAGGGAGATTTTCGATGGAATGAAGGAAAAAATGTTATATCATGGAGTGCGATATTACCAAATCGGATCACCTTCATGTCTTTATTATATGCCTTTAGTCTTGCAGATTTGGTTGACGAAGGTCGCCAATTCTTTAGTTCCCCGTGGGAAGAGTACTCTGTGAGACCAGAAGGCATATAATAAAGACATGAAGGTGATCCGATTTGGTTGACCTTCTTGGTCGTGTTGGTAAACTTGACGAAGCATTAGAATTAATCGAGGGAATGATGGTCGAGAAAGATGATGGGTTATGGGGTGCATTCTTGGGTGCGTGTCTTATCCATGGGAAGATTGAGTTGGCAGAGAAAGCAGCGCAAGCTCTTCTTGGACTGCAAACCTCTAATCCTGATCACTATGTATTGCTCTCAAATATCTATGTAAAAGCAGGTAGATGTCGCAAAGGTAAGGGAACTCATGACTGGGAGGAGGTTGAAGAAGATGCCAGGTTGGACATGGATTGAAGTGAACAATAAAACCTATCAGTTTGGAGTGGGAGACACGACTCATCCTCAATCCAAGGAGATCTATGAAATGTTGAAAAGCTTGAGTAATAAGTTAGAACTGGCTGCATATGTTCCAGATACAAACTTTGTGTTACATGATGTGGATGAAGAACTCAAGGCTGGAATGTTGTATACCCATAGCGAGAAGTTGGCAATTGCTTTTGGTCTTATTAGCACACCAGAATGGACTCCAATTAGGATTTCAAAGAATCTTAAGAGTTTGCGGTGACTGCGATACTTTTAGCAAGATGGTAAGCAATTATGCAGCAGAATATCGATGCAAACCGCTTTCACCATTTCAAGGAAGGGGCTTGTTCTTGCAATGACTATTGGTAATTGTTAGGTGGCTATTAATATCAAGGCAAGTCAATGTTTCTGCTATGCATTATGTTGCTGAACCATACTTAGTAGCTTAAATGATTCAATTTTTACCACGAATCAATGATACTAATGTAACATGATGTTAATTTATTCATTATTTGTTAAAATTAAATGATGAATGTCTTGTTAGCCTACTCTGAAATCTTGTAGGGAGTTAAAACATAATATATTACTATATCCCTTAGGAAAATTTATCCTGTACGATCTGAAATGTATCTGTTTTCTTAGGCTACCATGTTACCATCTTCCAGGTTGGTCAAGGGACTTGAGAAGATGGTTATTGCATATTTAATGTAGTTTTGTATATATTTTGGCTTTAATTATTAAACTAAATACAGCATTTAGTTTAATCGCAAAGGCGAGAAAGAGTGCATGTAGACAGCTACAAGGCCAGTAGAGTGGTCTTATCCATTTATTTTCCAAAAGCTTCAAACAGAGGCAAAATAAAAGTTTCAAAGAACTCATGCCATGGCTTCAAACGTTGAGGAAATCCACTAGCTTCCAGGTTATGTCTTTGGTGAAAAACCAGCCTTCACCTTCTTAATGGTTCTGATATTAGTGAGTTGCCACCGCAAGATCTGTTGGTCCCCACCACTTGACTAGAACCCCAACAAGCCTCTACTCTTGGGGGAATAACAATGAACTGTCATGTGGATCAACTTTTGCTTACATAGCCCAACTCACCAAGGTGGTCGAGAGGCTGACACAAAAGCACATTCAACTTGTTGAGCATGCCAGAGATCCATCTCAATAGAACTCTGCCAATCGTCTTCAAGAGAACCAAGAAGTTCCTGCAGAGCTTCGAATTAAGATCCAACCTCGAAAGAAACGAATCTCAAGACGATTGATCCAAAATTGGTGGATTTGCCCCATAAATCTCATTCAGGATTGGAGTCACAGATCCAAACATGTTGTATGAACTTGTCATGCCACCCTTCATTGATCGAATCATGAACACCCCTCTACCCAAGAAGTTCACCCCGCCAAAGTTCGAATCTTATGATGGCTCCACCGATCCATCGGATCATTTATGTTACTTTCACCATATGATGATGATAAAAGAAAGTTCAGACTCTACCTTTTGAAGAACTTTCCCAACTAGCCTCACGTCCACGACGGTAAATTGCTTTAACAACCTCCCACCACAGTCAATAGACTCTTTCCAGGCGCTGGCCACAACCTTCATCACCAGATTCATTAACAGTTAGCAGATCAGAAAGGGTCTACATTATTTGCTTCACATCAAGCAAAAACTTAACAAGACTCTCAGGGTATATGTTACACGTTTCACTGACGAGTTGACTGCGATTGACATATTCAGTGATGACATGGCTGTGACCACCTTTACCTCCAGACTCAAGGGAGGACAGTTATACAACTTCTTAACTCTGGAGCCTCCAAAGAGTATGGCGGCCCTGTTAAAGAGGGCACAAAAATACATGTGTAAAAGATTAGGAAGACAGTTGGATGACTCCAATTCTAGCGTACATACAGAACAAAACTCTACCAATAGACAAGATTGAGGCTTGTAAGCTACGGAACAAAGCAGCACGCTACACCGACTACATCCTTCAAGAAATTTATTTCGGCATATGCGAGAATCATCCGGTAGGCAGAACATTGGCTCACAAAGCCCTAGCATTAGGGTATCATTGGCCAACAACACAAAAGTATGCCAACGAACTTGTCCGGTTGTGTGATAAATGCCAATGATTTGCTCCATACACACACATGCCAGGTCAAAACATGATTCATATGAGTAGTCTGTGGCCATTTGCACAATGGGGAATGAATATTGTAGGTTTGCTTCCACTATCCGATAGGACAAAGTACCTCATTGTAGCAGTTGATTACTTCATCAAATGGAAAGAAATAGAACGACTGGCGAAAATAGTAGAAGCTCAAATCGAAAACTTTTTGTGAGAAACAATAATATGCAGATTCGGAACCCCCAACAATTGTCTCTGACAATGAGACCCAATTGGAAGGCAAAAAGGTCAAGAAGTTATGTGAGAACTTTAGCATCAATCGCCACTTCTCAACACCTAGTCATACATAAGCAAATGGACAAGTAGAAATCACCAATCGAACAATCCTCGAGGCCATAAAAAAATCTTGCAACATCGAAAGGTGTATGGGTATCTGAACTACCAGGCATTCTTTGGGCCTATAGGACAACAAAAAGGACTCCAATAAGAGAAATATCATTCTCCCTAACTTACGGGTATGAGGAAATGGTACCAGTTGAGATTGGCATGCCCACCTTCAAAGCTGAACAGTTCCGGCTAGAAGACAACGATGAAGCACTGCGTGTCAGACTAGATCTTTTCAAAGAAAAAAGGGACAGAGCTTCAATCAAAATGGCGGCCTACCAACAGAGAATGGCCAACTATTACAATAAGAAAGTCAAACCCGTGTATTCAAAATTGGTGATTGGGTACTCAGGATCCAGCTGAATATGAAAGAATCTGATGTGGGGAAGTTAAACCTAAATTAGGAAATGGCTATACAAAGTGGTTAAAATCAATAGGTCAGAAACATACCGGTTAGAACTTCAAACGGAGAGCAACTCAAGAGGCCATGGAATGTAGAAAACCTGAAAATGTATTATTAATAAACTATCACATTTTAGCAAACTTCCATATCTCATTCCAGTAATTATAGCTAGTCAGGACCACGAAAGTCAAATTAAGTATTTAAAAATTTTCTTGTCCGATCACCAAGTCGAATAACAAAGTGTATACATCTAGTCAAGACCACTAAGTCAGACTAGACATTTACTTAAAAAATCTTCTTGTCTGATTACCAATTTGGACAACGAAGTGTATATAGCTAGTCAGGACCATCAAGTCAGACGAGATATTTAAATTCAAAAATCTCTTGTCCTATCAAAAAGTCGAACAACGAAGTGCATTTAGTTCATCAGGACAACCAAGTCAGACTAGACATTTACTTAAAAAATCTTCCTGTCTGATCACCGAGTCAGAAACAAAGTGTATATAGCTAGTCAGGACTATCAAGTCAGACTATATATTTAAATTAAAAAATCTTCTTGTCTGATCACTAAGTCAGACAACGAAGTGTATCAGCCAGTTAGAACAACCAAGTCAGACTAGACATTTACTTTAAAAATTTTCTTGTCCGATCACCAAGTCAGACAACGAAGTGTATGTAGCTAGTTAGGACCACAAAGTCAGACTAGGTATTTAAAAATCTTCTTGTCCAATCACCAATTCAGACAACAAAGTGTATTCAACTAGTCAAGACCACAAAGTCAGACTATGTATTTAAACATCTTATTGTCCAATTACCAAGTCGGACAATGAAGTGTACTTAACTAGTTAGGACCATCGAGCCAGACTAAATATTTTATTATATAAATCTTCTAAAAATCTGAAATGTGAAGTTGGGCAACGACATGGGTTCTGCCAGGCAGGACCATCAAGTCCGCCCTTACGTTTCATTCAAAATCTTCCAAGTCTAAACTAACAATTTAGACTATGAAATGTATCTACGAAGCCCAGACCAAAGTCAGGCTACATCTATTATATTTTCTAAGTCTAAACTACCAATTAAACTATGAAGTGTATCTATGAACCCCGGACCCCAAAGTCAGGCTACATCTATTATATTTCTCAAGTCTAAACTACCAATTTAGACTAGTGTATCTACGGAGCCCGGACTTCCAAGTTAGGTTACGCTTATTATAATTTCTAAGTCTGAACTACCAAGTCAGACTGCAATGAGACAAACACGTGAACTTGAGCCAAAAAAATTTATTTGGTTACAACATCAGAAGCTATTACAGGAGAAATAGTTGGAGGAAGGGAAACATTATCGTCATTGGCAGGATCGGCTGGAGGAAATAAAGTAGGATTTTCATTGTCCGTGGATGGAGTGGAAACCTCTTCAAAAACATGGTCAACTATTGCACGGTACTTGTTAAGGTCCCAGCCCTCCTCCAATTCCATGTAATCAAGGAGTTCAAGTATGCCAGAAACAACCTTACTGAATTCCACTTCTGCTGCATTAGCTTTCAGTACAGACAATTCGCACTTGGCTTGAGCAAGCTCCTCTTCAATTCCAGCAAACATATGAGATGCTTGTTCTTTAAGGATTTTCTCCATAGCCAGATGCTCCTTCAAAGAGGTGACCTCCTAAGTCATCTACCCCACTTTCCTTTCAACGACCTCATGGAGAACAGACTTAGAATCCGCCATAATCACTGCTTAATCACGAGCTTCCTTCGTGACAGTCAATTCACTCTCAGTGGCAGATAACGATGGCTGCAACCCCACAACTTTCTCATGAAGGAGGTCCATCTCCTTCTCCGCAGAAGCCACTTCGGCAGCAAACTTATCCCTGATGTCTTCTACCTCCTTCAGACTATCTTGATAAACATTGATTACATTGTCTTGATAAGCAGCCTCCCCCTTCAACTTATGTACCTGAGATAGAACATAAAAAAACTGTGTACTTCTTCGATAAGGCATAAACATGTTCACGAGCAACCTGATACTCGGATCCCATCGTCCCAACATAAATGAGACTGGGTACTGCGGAAGACCCATCAAAACACCAAAAAAGTCGGGGCAGGAAAACTAAATTCGAACTGGAAAGGGCCTTACAGAGTTGCTAAGGTTAATAGATCGTGAACATACTGGCTGGAAGATGCCGACGACGACAGGTTAAAACAACAATGGAATGTAGAACATCTCAAAAGTATTATCAATAAAATATTTTTCTTTTACCAAAACTTTCAATGCTGTCCGTTACAACTCTCGCTAACCCCGGTTATGGCCAGACTCAGACATTTACCCAAAGCCTAATTCGCTCCGCGCGGGTCACGACAGCTGAGAAAAGTAAGAGTCTAGTCAGCGCTTGTTCGCTGATGACGACCACTCGCCAATGGATCATTACTCTCAATGATCACCGAATCAACCAGGTAAGCTTAGTCAGTTCGCGACTGATGACGACGACTTCTGGTGCCCAAAGCCTAATTCATTCCGCGGGGTCACGACGACTGAGGAAGTAGGAGTCTAGTCAGCGCTCTTCCACTGATGACGATGAATCGCTAAGGGATCATTACTCTCAATGATCGTTGAATCAGCCAGGTAAGCTTAGTCAGTTCGCGATTGATGATGACGATTTCTGGTACCCAAAGCCTAATTCGCTCCACGCGAGTCACGACGGCTTAGAAGGTGGGAGTCTAGTCAGCGCTTTTTCGTTGATGACGACGACTTACCAAGGGATCATTACTCTCAATGATCGCTGAATCAACCATATAAGCTTAGTCAGTTCGCGACTGATGACAACGGCTTCTGGTACCCAAAGCCTAATCCGCTCTGCGCGGGTCACGACGGCTGAGGAAGTGGGAGTCTAGTCGGTGATTGTCCGCTGATTACGATGACTCACCAAGGGATCATTGATATTCACATAATTATTACATAATATATCCCTTAATTTATATATGTTAGTGTTTCGATTATTATATTTTATAGTAATTATTTCGTTTTCATGTCTTTGTAGGAATTTGAGCGTGAACGATGAAATCGTATTAAGGCGACAATTTAAGGAATGACAATTGGTCGATTCTAGCCATGGTACAAAGTAGAGGGTCACATATCCAAACCCTTAAACCCAAAACCAAGCCCATAACTTAAACCCAAAACCTAACTTATAAACCCAAAACCTAACCCATAAACCCAAACCCAATGCCAAACCCAAAGAATATTCTCCCAATTATACCTTGATTTTACCTTGATTCACTCCATGAATTATCCCCTTATTTCATCTCTATTCATTCTCTATAAATACAAGAGAAAATGGTGAGAAAAGGGGAGGAAGAGAAGGGAAAAAAAATATTACAGAAAATCAAAGCCTCTTCCTCACACAGTGATTCTCATCACCATCACCACCTATCCATCTCTCACTCCCTCTCTATCCAGATCACTCCGCAATCACCGCCACCAGAGCCACCGCCATCACCCAAGCACCACCACCACCACGAAACAGGGGCGTGACAACCCTGTTTCACGTCAAGTCTTCACCTCGCCACCGAGCACCACCATCTGTCCCTCACTCTCTCCGCCACCATCTCCCCGTTCCATCATCCACCATCTGTACTCCGCCACCGTCCCTGTCAATGCCATAACCACCGAGCACCACCTCGCGACAGAGCTAGACAGAGCCGCCATCACCGCCACTACAAAACAGAGGAAGCAGCAGTCAGTGTCGAGCTTCTCTCGGCCTCTCTTCGTCTCGACCCTCCTTCCTGTCTCCCTCTCTCACGACCACCATCGCAAGCGGCGCGTTAGCGGCGCACAACCACAGCGACAGGAGCAGAATCAGGGAGCAGTGCTCGCATCCCTCTCTCGGTTTTTTGTGTGTTTTCATTGCACCTCTCTCTCTGTTCTTCCATCCCTCTCTTTCTTTTGCAGGTTCCAGAACCGGTTGGAGGACGAAGGAGCTCGCGAGGAGCGGAAACGAGGCGCAGCGAGCGGCGCTGCTCGCTGGAGACGAAGGTGCAGAGCGGCGCAGTTTTTTGGCGGGAACCAACTGATTTTCGAATCAGTTGGTTATTTGCACCCCGAGTTCTCTTTGAGCAGCCACAAAGCATTTTGGAACATTTTCTCGGGATTTGTGTTCGGACCACCTGCTGATATGCTGAATACCACCACATCGAGTTTGCGACAAACCAAAAGGGTTGCATAATTCATTTTAATTTATTTTACTGACTTAAATGCTTAATTGTTAATTACAGTTTGCGACAAACCAAAAGGGTTGCATAATTCATTTTAATTTATTTTACTGACTTAAATGCTTAATTGTTAATTACAATTTTATTTCAGAAATTTGATAAATTCCTTTCACCTTTCATGTTCGATTAAAAATTGATATGTTTGGTAGTTAGATTCACATTTTATCAATATTCAAAGCATGTGCTAAAAATTAATAAATTAGACTTGTGATTGAGTGTGCTGTAACAAGACATTCAATTCTACGAGTCTATAATTTATGCTGAAGTTAATTGTAACATAGGACTTTAAAACTGAATTGAATTTTAATGATCACATCTTCGGTGTAAGCAAAGGATCATCATCCCTAAAGCTTCTCGTTTATAATTTCAATAATTTAGATTTAAATATATTTGCTAACTCATCGGTGAGTCCAAACCCTACAAAATCCATCTCATCTATATTTTCCTTTTTATTTTATTTTTCTTATTTTTAATTTATTTTTAGTTTAGTTTTAAAAACACTGTAACCCCATTTCCTCCAAATTAGTTTAATTAAATTATTAAATTCAATTGCATCCACTTTCCTCGTGTGATCGACCCGTACTTGCCGTTGTCTACCAGTTAGACACCGTGCACTTGCGTTTATTACAAGTGGGGTAAATTAACCTATTTATTTAGGTTGGTTAAGCCTGCAACAAGTTTTTTTTTAAAGCACTAACTCTAAAAATATACACATCCCTTATGTTCATCATTTTTTTTTTAAATTTATTTATTTATTTTATTTTTTATTTATTTATTTATTTTATTTTAAAAAATAAAAAAATATTACTCTCAATGATCGCCAAATCGGCCAGGTAAGCTTAGTCAGTTCGTGACTGATGACGATGACTTCTGGTACCCAAAGCCTAATCTGTTCCGTTAGCCACGACAGTTGAGAAAGTGGGAGTCTAGTCAGCGTTTGTCTGATGATGACGACGACTCGAAAGAATCATTGCCCTTGATACGGACAATGGTCGCCGAACGTACCAAGCTAAGCTTAATCAGTCTGAAACTGATGACAATAGCTCCTGACATGCAAAGCCTAACCTGGTTCGTGCAGGTCGTAACGACCAAATAAATAGAATCAAAAGTCAGAGCTAGACTGCCTTCCAAGGGAGTCATTGCAAACAACGACAAGACACAACTATATATTTGGATTGACAACAAATTCCGCCCGACTGTACAAACCCTACAGTCTACAAAGCGACAAAAGCAAATACGACGATGCAAGGAAGAATGGTACTTTCATTCAAGAAAGAAAACATGTCTACATGATATTCGCCTAAGAAACGACATTACAATCTAAGGAGAAAACACCCTCCTCATCAGTTAGCCTTGTGGCGCCAAAGCCTTCCCCTCGCTGAATCGGCCCTAAAGCTGCCCTCTTATAGCGGTCGAAGTCGAGATCAATGTTGGGATACTCCCCCTTAATCAGTTCCAGGAGCTCCAGTCTGCCCCGAATTACCTTGGACGAGATTAGCGACCTCCTGCCAGACACATCAAAATCTACCGTGCCCAGCAACACTTCATAATGCGAGTGCTCCTCAGACAACATTCGCTCCGCCTCCAAAGCACGGCGAAGCCCTTCGTTTATCGCGGCTTCCAGTCGTTGCCTTTCGACAACCCATTCTGCCTCCGACTACTTCCTCTCAACTTCTTTGGCCCTTTGTTCAAAGGCCCACCTATCCATAGCACTATCCATGCACTCCAATTCTGCCTTGGTCCGCTTAAGCTCGGCACGAGTCGACACCAAGTCCGACTCAGTAACCCTCAGCTGAGCTCTCATTTCATCTACCGTATCAACGACAAGAGTCGTGGTCTCCACACCCTCGCGGTCCGCAATGGTGCCATAACCCTCTGCCCAATAAAGGGCATCCGAATATGACATCCGCAGATCGGCAAAGGCCTTCTCCAAAGCAAATACACTCCCATGGGCTTCAGGATGCAACGAGACAGAAACATGCGGCTCCAAAGTATGGGCACTAAAGGGAGATGCCACTACTACATAAGACTGCCTCTTCCTCGGGGCAACCACGGGAGGCATGTTCACCTCCAGCTCAGCAAGCCCGGAGAGGTAGAGCGGGGCCAAGCTCATTTTCCTCACACGATGAGCGACCACCCCCTCAGTCAGGGAACCCGACACTAGATGAGCCCCATAAGAACACCGCAACAGTCCGCTGCATATGACATCTTATGGCATTACTACCTCCTCAACGAAAATCAAAGGAAGCTCCAAAAACTTCTTCTCTAGTCGCTTTTCTTCCTCACTGAGGGACGAAATAACAAAAATTTTTGAAACAAAGGAAAAACATCAGGACTAACCCCACAAGAAGAACACGTAAAGATACGCATGCACTAAAGAAGAACTCACCGAGATCAAACTGAAAGTATCAGAACATTCTACGACTCCCGAGCTTGAAGTAGCCAGAATCCACCGAAGCCAAGAACCACTGATTCTCCCGCTACTCACCATCAAACAAAGACAAGGTGGACAAGTCAATATACAAATACCCCTAGAATTCAGCCGAACTTTGGTCAGGCAATGATCTCCCGCGTATCTAGGAGTGCAGAGCTAACATGAAACTTCCCTCTTACAACACGACTCTTAATTAGAGAGAGATCTCCACGAAGATCTCCTCCCTAAGCTACGCTTACGATGGCCTGGTTGAACCAAAACTTCTTGTACTATAAATAAGACACAAGGTTGGTAAGCTAAGGTACGCTAAAAAAATATCTGTTACAACATTACACCTTCCTCAGATCCCTGTATTACTTTAGCATTGGAGTGTCATCGGCTACCCCACGGTGGTCTGTGGGTCACGTGTGTTACTTGTGCAGGTCAGCAGGAACATGGTCAAAACAGGGAGCGAAAATCGACTGCATCAGAACTCATTTATGTTTTTCACATCTTAGATTGGTTATAGAACAATTATTTTTGTAGAAAGTGATGGTTTGTTTTAGTTTTGCATTATGAGTTATATGTACAACTATTGGTTAGTGTATCGCACAAATGATGCTCAACATAAAAAAGAGTAAGTTCATTGGACCATAGATTTTAAATGACATTTAATAGTGTTACGATGAATGTTATATGTACATAAATTTGACATTATTGATGTTTGAGCAATGTGAAATGAAATTCTTTGTTATTCTTCATTGGATGACTGTTTAGTGAATGCTTATCCCGTCTCATCCTGAACCCGTTTGGGATGGGGACGAGATCGGGATGAGGTTTATCCCGTCCCGATCCCGAACGAACATGATGGGATATGGATGAGGTTCATCCCGTCCCGTGCCCAACCCTAACTGCAAGTCCGAATGAATGTAAACTTTCTCTAGTGAATTTGCCGTGTTTTGAATTAATGGAGCTAGTTGTGTGTGTGTGTACATTTGACAAGGATACTTAGATGAAAAATCTAATTTCATGCAAAAAAAAAAAAAAATTACAAGCATCAGAATATCACTAGAAATTGTTGATGATATAATGCAATGCAGGTATGGGCATCATCATCATCATTACCTCAGTTGAAATAATCAGATTGGTTTTCAGTTTCAAATGAGACACACAGAAATGGCAAACCACCACATTATACTTCTCCCTCTGAAAATGGATAAGAAGCATTTCAGTGCACCCATTAATGACATATTGGGATGCACTTATTCAACTCTCTGAACCTCCAACTCTTATTCTTCCTGGTGTCAACACAAAACTGGTGTGTGGTCAGTTTTGGGACCATGCAATACACGAAGGTGGTTCACCACATGGAATGTAGGTCAGGATCCATGGTGGCTGGCTTTATATTGGATGAAACAGAGCACCTTTTCATTAAATACACTTTGAATTATGAGTGCAGTGTCTATATTTATGTTAGCTATTAAGCCACTAAAGTGCAGTTATTGATTTGAGGTTTGTGCATGCTTTTAAAGCATGTCTTGGTGAAATTGGTGATGAATGACAACAATGGGGGTTTGAAGTTATTGTGAATTTTGGGGTTCTCAATTGGTTTCTATTTACTACAGTTTTGTTTCTTTAGAACAAGCAAGGGAATTTGCAATATGTGTTGAAATGTAGTGTGTGCAACTGAATGCTAGTAAGATATTTCGAGTGTTGTGGGGTAGGGATCGATCATAGTTACAATACCGGTCACATGGATCAAATGGTATGAGCTTAGATACAAACCGAGAATAGTTTAGGTTTGTCGTGTGAGTTTAAGGCTTGAGCAACTTGGTTTTGGGATTTTGATGTTTTATTGTTCTCTTAAGTAGACAGCTTTCAGGTGTCCAAGCTGCTTTCAATTGATATAACGTTCGAGGATCCTTAAAACTCCTTTTGCCCCAGTTATAAACACTTATGATTTTCAGTTCTTGTGCGTCCTAGCTCCGTCAAATTCCTATACTTGACATCTGCATTAGTTCAAAATTAATATTTTATATGTTATTAGATTGGTTATTACTCGTACTGCAAGATCATCGTCTATTTGTTTACATCTCGTTATTATTCATACTGCAAGATCATCATCTATTTGTTTACATGTGAGAGCACCCATGCGTTAGCTTCACAAAAAGGCATGTGAGAGCCCGAATGGTTGAATTGTTGCTAAATTATGAGTAAGTCTAGAAAGTCATGTTTGGTGACTAATTTTGAGTCACTTTTTAATTTGTTTACACTTTTTACCCTTAACCGACAATAAGAGACCTTAGTGCAATCTTAAGTGAAAATTTTATAATCTTCAGTTTCACGTGAGATAATTGAATGATATACGCACCCTTATTTAGAAAAAAAAATGTATAAATAATAATTACTGGAGTTGAATGGGAGATGAGGAAACCAGTGAGGAAAACAGTGAAAGAGGGAGGACCCTCCATCCCCCTCGCCATACATGCAAGGGATGTGACACACGCATTGCGAGGGGGATGGAGGGTCCTCGCTGGTTTCCTCGCCAGTTAGTCAAGTTCTTACTTTAATGTACAAGTAGATGATTACTTTAATGTATTGAATTTCATTTGGGTGCTTTAAAAATTAAAGTAAAATAAAATAATAAAAAATTAAATGAGTTTCATGTGTCATAATTATTCTAATGAGAATGAATTGCATTTAGATATGCAAAAGTGGAAATATAAATTAAAAAAAAATGAGAATAATTAAAAATAAAAATTTACATCTAACCCTTTGCGGTCATAAAAATATCGCCTGTTATGTACCAAGAAATATTGGTTTGGGCTCTCGAATTGTTCAATTGTTGGTAATACTAATAGATTAATAATATATGGCATGGAATAAAGTGTAGTCATAATTAACAAATTCGTATATATGCTATCTGATATTCTGTGGACCTTTTTCGCTACTTGGATTTATTTAGTCACTATTATCACCTTATATTATCAAGTATAATGTTATAGAAGAATAATTGTCCTTCAACTCTCTCAGAATATTGCAGACAGCTCCGAGTTTCTACCTCTCAAGAGACATGGCAAAGCCAGAGTCGAGAGATAACAATAGTTTCTATACTTCAACTAAATTTTCAATTACTTTGATGATAATTATAAAGTTTGGATACTTACAGCATATCAAATCAAATGTAAAATTTCGCATGATCTAATTTAAATACTCGAATTTCACGTTGTGTAACTGGTTTCAGGAAAATGTATATGCCACTGACCACTGTGCTCTCAGAAACATCAATTTGTACACCAAGAAATCAT
This sequence comes from Berberis vulgaris, assembly GCA_963556465.1. Taxonomy (NCBI): domain Eukaryota; kingdom Viridiplantae; phylum Streptophyta; class Magnoliopsida; order Ranunculales; family Berberidaceae; genus Berberis; species Berberis vulgaris. The sequence goes on along the minus strand of OY747130.1, from coordinate 12,244,048 downwards.
GGTGGGGCTCTCACTTTTTTTTTTTTTTAAAATTTTTTATTGTTTTAATCATTATATTATAATGTTCATATGGTGGCGTCATGAAAATAACTTAAATAAATGAAAATCATTTTCCATGTGATTGTTAAAATGATTAAGGTGGTACCATAGGGTCTAAATTTATATTTCACCTTTTCAGCTCTTTATATAAGCTAAATGTAACTCTCCATCAGAAGTTGAGAATATTCTTAGATGTAAACCATATTAAATTAGTTTCATATCTTTTCATGAGTGAATTTTCATAAAAAAAAAATAAAGACTTATTTATTATTTAATTATTACTATATAATATTTTAATGAACTCTCTATCTAGCATAGATTTTAGAGTTGAAAAATAGAAGACAAAAAAAACATTTGGAAAAATAATGACATTTTGAAATCTTGGTTAACAATTTGGCCTTACATATTTCGGAGTCTGAATTTGCTGATCTGTGGAAAATCATGGTCACACACAGTCATTGGATTGTTTTGGTCATCTAACTAGAGTTAAACTAATTATTAAATTAATCCTAATTTTTAGAAAATTAATCTAACTTGTTAAAAAAAATTATTTAAAATGCTCAATTTTGCCAAACTCAAAGCTTAGAGAAAAACGTGAATACAATTGTATTTATTAGGGCTATTTTGAGTTTTGCCTTTATTAGTTTATATTGAATAGAGTTTGACACTCCTTTTAAATTTTAATTGAATTAAAAAGTAAAAAAAAATTGAATTGAGTTTAGCAATAATTTTCTAACAAAAAAATAGTTAGGTCAATGACATTGACTGATCAAGATTTATTTAATGATTGAAATACCCAAACTCTTGAAACAAATACCTTCTATATACAAAATTCTAAAAGATTATCCAAAGATTCATATTTTTTAAGCCGATCTCAAGGACCATTTTTCCTCGTCTTCCTCCATCTAGTGTTCTTTCTTTTCAGCCGTCGGTGGCTAAGTTGCCTTCCAAGCCTGCTTCTCCTTATGCTTCTTTCATTCGATCCGTCCGTCTCTTATGTTATAAGATTAGAGTTTTGGGATTTAGTTAATTTTGTATCATGATTGCTAAACAACAAAACTTTATGTCTTGTCTGTATAAAGTTTCTTTATTATTGCTTGCTAATTTATTAATTGTTTGACTTCCTAATGTGCCAAAAAGCTAAGCAAACTAACACGTGCAATGCGAGCGTTTGAGGGCTAGTCTATTCAAGAGGTAACTAGAGCTAATGATATTTGGCATTTGTTGGTTTGATTCAATTAACCTTTTTTCCACTTCAATGCTTAAATTTAACCTGCCATGAGTCCCACTAGCGGAAGGTAATGAACCCAAATGCAACATCTTCTCAATTTGTTTCAACATCTCAACCAAATAGATGAGCCTCATAAGTCATAACATGACCTACACCACGGCCAGCATGTGGATTGTGCAAATACAATGTTTTGGGTTGGGCACTATTTCCATGTTGTGTATGTTGAATCCAAGTGTTGAAGGCGGTGGGAGTCAGGGATGAGGTGTATGCATTCGTTGGCGATGAAAGGAAAAAACACAAGATGGAGGAGGGGTTGAGGATGATGGTTTTTGGCTGAAAAATTGGAAAAATTGAAAGAAAAAATGGGTCCTTAGGATTGTCTTGAAATCAGTATGAAAAATCTGAATATTTGGATAATCTTTTATAAATTTTGTATATGCAAGGCATGTGTATATAGAGTTGGAGTATTTCAATTATTAAATAAATCTTTTTTTTTTTTGGAAGTTGAGCCGGTGTTTGATAAGATCCGTAACCTATCCCCCGAGGTGCCGCCTAGAGGCCAACATCACCCTGAAAGAATTAATGCCGCCGGAGGGTCTCGAAGCAAGGACTTGGGAATAAATCCCACAAGGCCTTAACCACTCGACCATAACCCCTTTGGCAATTATTAAATAAATCTTAACTAGTCAATGTCATTGACCTAATGGTTTTGCTAGAAAATTAGTGTTAAATTTAACAAAAAATCCTATTATTATTATTATTATTATTATATTTTGTAGTTCGTACATTTCATTCTTTATTTGAAACTGTTTATTTTGTATTCCTTAAAAATTACATAAAGAAGATGAGGAGGGAGAGAGGGCAAGTGGAGATAAAATAGAAATTTTTTTTTTTGAAGAGAATATTTGAAATTATTTTTTGAATTACTTAAAATTAAGGATTTCTACTGTAGATAAGCTTTAATTCTTGTTAGATGATCAAAACAATCTTGGTTTCTCACATTCCATATAAGATTATGATATTATCTATTTAGAAAATATCTTTAATAATAAAGCATATTTTAAAATTAACAAAATTTTAATAGGTAAACAAAAATATATCAGTATCCTTCTCTTCCTTTCGATATGAGTTTGCCATGGAAACATCTTTCAAATTATATAACAACAGACTTAGTTGAATGTTAAACAATAATGTGTAAGCTATCTGTTTGTATCATAAATTTTGGCATCATCATAGTCGATGACAATGTAATTGACAGGTGATCAACCATTTAATGGTTTCAATTTTGATTCCACTATTGAACCCCACCCCACTATAAGTTTGAAACATCTCCGTGACACCCCCTAATTTGGTGCTCATATTTATCTGTGTCCTTATTTATAATTTTTGTTAAACACTATCATAGCTAATCTCAAATTAGGCAAACCATTTATTTATGGGCTCATGTATACAAATTTAGGGATGATAGCGGGGTGGATTTGGACAAATCCATTACTGCTCAGTTGGAGATTGTGGATCCCCAAATCCGTCCCGAATATCCGTTTGTACAATTTTAAAACTATCATCCCCGATCCGGACGGATTGACGAATATCCGCCCCGTCCAAATATCCGTAAGAAAAAAAAGATCTAATCTGTTTTTTTCCTTCCTGCAACAACAATCATCCAAAAAAAGATCATTCAAAAAAAAAAAAAAATCCAATACACACAAATCCTTCATTCACTGAACTCTAAACTGAACCCAAAAAAAAATCCAATACACACAAGACACCTTCCAAATCACTCACCCTTCTTCATTTTAGGAATGCTAGTGAAAGTAGTGGCAGATTCAAGAATCACAAACTTGGTGACGAGTGGTCAAGGACGGAGTGGGCGGTGGAAAAGAAGCTGTACTTGGCCTTGAGTTGGAGGAGCTTGAAAGCGGACGAGAGTTGTAGCCTTGTTCCTTAGCGAGGTGGTAGAACTTGTCCAACTTGTGTTTTCCCTTCACTTTACCCATCGATCGAGATCGGTGGTATGTGTGTGTTTAGGGTTTTGGTTCAGAGACGGTGGAGCGAAGAAATGTGAGCGAGGGGTTTTTGGGAGAGAGGGAATGGGAGGCGGGGAAGAGGGAGGAGGTTGGGAGGGGAGGGGAAAGGGAGGTGGTCGGGTGGGGTGGCGCTGGCTGGTGGAAGCGTTGGTTGTCGCTGATTGTCCCGGGTGGGGAGGCAGCCGGGTGGAGTGGAAGCGTTGGTTGTCGCTGGCTGATGGAATGTTGTTGTGCCTGTGTTGAGAGTGAGATGAGAGACCTAGGGTTAGGGTATATGTTTCTATTATATAAATTAGAGGGTATTTATATAATTTCTTCGATTAAACGGATATTCGTGAGGCGAATATGGCCAAATCCATATCCGCCTAGAATAATAAACGGACACAGTTTGGATATCCGTATTTGCCCCAACCTCCATGTAACGATAACCAAAACCACCCTAAACGAAGCGAACGAGGCAAATATCCGAAAAAATCCACTCTATTGCCATCCCTAGACACATTTGACATGATTGCCCTACAGACAAACCCCAATAACCATAGTGATGCCCTTTACTTGCAGCACCAATAAAGATAAGAAGATAAAGATACCATTTCCATACCAAGAATGATTAGGAATTGATACCATTAACTAATCTACCTTTTTGTATTGTGGCACAATCACATCAACAAAGTTCTTATATACCATAACAGTGAGAAATGCGAATTCCATAACAAACTTTATTGTAACGAAGACGTGGTTCAATGAACGACGGTGCATTAAGAATTTGAAGAAGTCGTATTAAAAATTGAATAATAAAACATTATAAACATAAATGAGCACAAATTCATGCAATCCACTTAGTAGCTCAAACTAATGTTAATTCATATATTTCAATTTACCATGTATTGTAAATTTGATAAACTAAAATTAATTTTTCATGCAAAAATGTATGGATATCAAAATATGCAACCGCATGTGTATGTGGAAAAACCTCATATTTTAGACTAGAGTCAATGAATCTTGGACTAGGATCAATCCACCAGACCATGATACAATCCAACTTGCAAGTTTTTAAAACTGGATAAAACAGCTATTATTGGCTGGTAAATCGGTTTTCATGGATAAATATAATAAGTTAAGTTTCCTGCTAAAAGTATTAACTTGCAATTTGAGTAATCACAGCTAATTTGAAATTTAATCAATTTATAGATAAGATAATCCGTCTTCTATACTTCCGTAGCATTCAATTGTAATCTTGTAAACCGACATATCAACCACAAAGAAGAGAGAGATAAATAGTGGGTAGGATTGATTGATGATGAGTTAAAACAATTTTGATGCAACATGGGGGTTAAAAATGGTATGATTGGGGAAAATAAGAAAAATGGGGATGAATTGTCTTTATGGCTATCTTATTCTTCTTATCATCTCATCTCATCCGTCGTCAACTATTAAAACTGGCCCATTTTTCTTGACTCGTCAACTATTAATTTGCCCTTCTAAAATCTCTCCCTCCTCTATTTATACGCCCCTCTTCCTCTGGCCTATTCTCTCATTTGTTCTCAAACCTTTCTCTCTTCTTAATATTATTTTTCTTCCTCCTCAGTTTTCCATTTTTCTCTAATGATGGGGAGTCTTGTGTGTTCACTTCTGGTGGTGTTTTGTTGGAGTCTCATCGTTAGAGAAAATGGTGTCGAAGCAACACATAAGGTTTACTCGCACTTACAATCCGTTCAGCCCACCCATGTTGATCAGAAACTCCGAACTGGTTACCATTTCCAGCCTCCCAAGCATTGGATCAATGGTAACATTTTTTCTTCGCAACCAACTGTCTTTGTTCATATTTAAATTATTGGTTTTGTTTTTCTTTTTTGTGCTTATGTTTAGATCCTTCCGTGTGTCTCTGTAGTAGTAGTGGTTTTGGTTTTGGTTTGATGCTAAAATCCGCTGGTTCCATGAACAGTCCAGTTCATTCGCGTACTCTGCAGCCAATCATTGACTCATCTTCCTTATTTGAATAGTCCTCCTAATGTGCATGCGCTGTTCACTCACATGTAGCAGATGTTCATCCATGCTATGTGCGCAGCCGAGCCGGATAGTTACGGTTTTACCATTAATGGAGTTTTAGGGGGTTTCCTTGGTTTTTCCTTATTCCGGTTGTACACTTGTTTAAAATAGTCAACTTTTTAATGACATGTATTAATGCCCTTTTTATATTGAAAAAAATAAATTAATGTCCTTTATATATTTTCTGAGATCCATAGATGAACGGTCCCCCCGATTGCATGTTTTCAATTTTTCAATTTTTTTTATTTTATGCAAGAAGAAGATTTTGATTGGCCTTCTTTGCTTATTTTGAACCCGAATATTTCAATGGTCAGCTTTCCTGATTTTATCCACACGAAGGGAATCCAAAATTCGAACACGACATCCAAACTAGAGAATTTTGGGAAGAAAAAAAAAACCACACAAATTTAACTAGACTTTTGTAGAGAAAAATTAAAAGTCCAAGTCATTCCCCAACACCTCACATCATGGAATAGTACTTTATTGCCTTTAGGGATGACAACCGGGCGGGCATGAGTTTAGCAGGTTAGTGCGGGAAAAAGGGAGCTAAGCACTAAATTTGTGATGAGTTCACATGAATCATGTATCTCCTGTTATCAGTTTTAGATCAAATTAAACTTTACTTGTATCACCCGTTATCAGTTTATTAGATCAAACTTTACTTGAATTCACATGAACCATCTGCTCTGCATGTTATCAGTTTATTATATCAAACTTTACTTGAATTCACATGAATCATCATGTATTGTGATGTTAACTTTGCCTCATCTACAAAGTTGAGCCTCTAAATTTGTTCTACTTGTAAACTAGGACCATCCACAAACATTTTCTTAGTACCACCGCACGGCCGTCCTACCATCCATTTCTTTCCCATATAGTGTGGTACAAAAATAACATAATCCCTAGACTTTGTTTAGGCAGTAAGCTAAGTTAGCACATTTTTGTTATCCTCTACGCGTGGTTGTAGTCTGGGCCCTGCCTAACCTTAGCATTCAAATCAGCGTTCCCACTTATGTCACACTAAAATACTCTTTAATTCTTACCCATTGTTAGTTTAGTTTTATTTTAATTCTAGTGTTTGAACACAACTAATGACATTCAGTTCCTGAATTTACTGTGGTAAACTATTTCCTTCAATGTTTATATATTCCTGCAACTTGAACAGGCCTATTAGGAGGAAAGCAAACATTTACACATTACACAATATAAGAACTAAAGTATCATTAAACAAAATGTAAGAGGCAATGTTATATATTCCTAGTGAAACTTATGTGTAAAGTTGTCACGTTCTAACCTTTGAATCTACTATTAACCTTCCATGTATATTTACAAATTAAACTACTTGTATTAAATATAGTTATGTATTGACTTTTCCTTTTTTTTTTTTTTTTTTTTTTTTCTTTTGGTTTTTCCCTTGGAAAATGACTTTTATAATCCATCAAAATCTAAGAATATGTTCGATTCATTGGCTGGTGGTTTACAAAATGAATCAATGTAGCTTTCTGTCTCAATAATGTCGATTTCAGAGAAGAGATGATGGATATGGAGACACTTTCTGAGCACCTACATACCATAACCCTTTGTGAAGTCCTTTTCTAGATCCATATTGGAGATAGACCACGATATGGCATGATTGATCCAATATCAAAGGGTAGATATCATTCACGATTTGTATAGCATCCTCACTAAAACAGGTTAAACATTCAGATTAAGGTCACTGTTAAGCTAAATTTAATTTTGTGCTCGATTAGAATGTTGTGATTGGAATGTCAAAAACTATGAACACCATATACAAGTATTACTGTTAGTTATTTTGTTTCGTGTAATCATAGTTTCTGACTTCTTTTTATTTCTTGCATGGCATTCACAAATGATGAAATCAAATAGACCCAAATGGTAAGCTCCTTTATTTTATTCATTTATGTTTATTTCCGTATTATTCTTATGATTTTGTTAATAATCTTTGTTTTGCTTGTTTAATTTACATTGGAAAAACAGGTCCCATGTATTACAATGGCATTTACCATTTATTCTACCAATACAACCCCAAAGGGGCTGTATGGGGCAACATTGTTTGGGCTCATTCGATTTCAACTGATCTAGTCAACTGGATCCCACTCGATCCAGCAATCTTCCCTAGCGAGCCATTTGACATACGAGGGTGTTGGTCTGGATCTGCTACAATCCTCCCAGGTAACAAACCCGTAATTCTCTACACGGGTATTGACACACAAGGCAGACAAGTTCAGAATATTGCATACCCAAAGAACGAGTCTGACCCATTACTAAGAGAATGGGTAAAACCATCCTTCAACCCAGTTATGGTACCCGATGGTATCAATGCTAGCTCATTCAGAGATCCAACAACTGCATGGTACAGTCATGGACACTGGAACTTGATTGTTGGAAACAAGAGAAGGAAGAGGGGAATGGCTCTCTTGTACAGGAGCAGAGATTTCAAGACATGGACCAAGGCCAAACACCCTTTACACTCCTCTGCTCAAACCGGCATGTGGGAGTGTCCGGATTTCTATCCAGTTCACAAGACTGAAACAGTTGGACTCGATTGGTCTGTAATGGGGAGTCATGTGAAGCATGTGCTTAAGGTGAGCTTAGATCTCACACGGTTTGAGTACTACACTATTGGTCAGTATTTTCCTGACAAGGACCGGTATATACCTGATAACACCTCTCCTGACAATTCAACTGGGCTGAGATATGATTATGGAAACTTTTATGCGTCGAAGACATTTTTTGATGAGTCAAAGAACAGAAGAATTTTGTGGGGGTGGGCTAATGAGTCCGATACTGTTGATCAAGATAAGGCTAAAGGTTGGGCTGGTATTCAGGTAAATCGTCACTAAAATTTTCAAAGTCACCTGCATGTTTTTTCATGTGTATCTTTTAATATGTGGTCTTGTATACCCTTCAATGTGATTAAGATTCTATTAAAACTTGTTGTTTTCGATGTTACTAAAACATTATTTTCTACAGGCAATTCCAAGGACCTTGTGGCTCGACCCAAGCAGGAAGCATCTTGTACAATGGCCAATCCAAGAAATTGAAAGTTTGAGAAGAAATGAAGTCAGTATGAGCAACATCCCATTGTACAAAGGAAGTCCTATTGAAGTTCAAGGGATCACTGCAGCACAGGTTTGCATTTTAGATTTTTGCTATGAATTGTAATGCACATTGAGTGTATATTCTTCAAAATTTTATTTGGTGTTCTACTTTTGGCAGGCTGATGTTGAAGTAACATTTGACTTACCAAAGTTGGAAAATCTTGAGCCTCTTGATCCTTCTTGGGTCGATGCCGAAACTCTATGTGGCCTAAAGGATGCTTCCGTTCAAGGAACTGTTGGGCCTTTTGGATTGCTGACATTGGCTTCCAAGCACTTAGAGGAATACACCGGTGTATTCTTTAGGATATTCAAGGCCGGCGACAAGCCCAAAGTACTTATGTGCTCTGGTGGTGCAAGGTTTGTTGCATTTCACACATCCTCTTTTGATTTATGTACATGGCATTTTTGGTTAACCAATTGTGGTTGGATCTCTTTTATACAGGTCAACCTTACAGAACCCAGAAAAATTCTACAAACCATCTTATGGAGGGTTTGTCGATGTAGATTTGGCAGACAGGAAGCTCTCCCTTAGAAGTTTGGTACGAGACTCAACCTTTAATGAATCCCTATATTCCTTACTAAAATCGTTTGCACACCAACTAATAAATATCGTTTTTCTCTCTCTAAACTCATCACAGATTGATCACTCAGTTGTGGAAAGTTTTGGCGCTGGAGGTAAAACTTGCATCTTATCAAGGGTGTACCCGACATTGGCAATTGGAGAGAATGCACATCTATACTTGTTTAACAATGGAACAGAGACCGTTACTTTGAACAAGTTAAGCGTATGGAACATGGACAAGCCGAGGATGAATTAAGCAAGGAGGAGAAAATACGCATTCCATCCATACAACCATTGGACGTGGATGCTTAAACTATATTATGGATGGGAAAAATATCATTTAGTAGTCAATGTATTTACATATTAGAGCTTAGTTTGAACTTCAGTTGCGGTGTTTTTCTTTGTGCAATAGTAACACTACTGAGGATGAAAATTAGGCTATTTTCTGAGTTTGCTTTCATTTAAGTGTGTATTAGCAACTGTTGATCAATATAATGTTAGTGTTATTGAATGAATAACAGGTATCTCTTCATAAGGTAAACCACACCTGAAGAAAATACAGGGCAGGGGAGTACTAGTAAAATGTTACACGTTGGCTTGTCATTTGAGAGAGTGTCAGAAAAAAGTTGAGAACAGAATCACCTGTTGAAGGATTGTTTTTAATTTATTTGGTTTAACACCTCAGCCATGGTATGGAGGATTCTCTGACGACAACAGCTCTGGCAATGTACCATAGACCATAGGTGTCGGTGTCACAAGGATTCCGCTTTGTACATGTCCTTTCCTTTGAAGGCATCTGACACAAACAAATATCCAATTGGAGTTTTAAGCAAGGTTGAAAAAGTAGGTGGGGTTGATCATATTATTATAACAATTGAGATGGGAATTGCGGCGGTATAGTAAACAAACAAAAATCGATATTACCTGAAGAATATCTGCAACATTAACGATGATCCCACCGGGAATAGGTTTAACCTCTAGCCATTCTTGACTATGCTTGATCTCAAGTCTACTCATCTCATTGTGAAACAAACAGCAGGTTCAGTACCCCTTTGTCTGTGTGGGTTGGGAATACCATGGTCATATCCGGCTATGGACAATAGGGTAATAGTGTGCCATCAATACTCTGGAATCGAGGCACAACAAATCATTCAGGCTTTTCAGCAAGATCCTTGGCGTACTCATCCCACGAGACCAACTCCTCCATGCAGGCACGCCGAATGTTTGTCAACTCTTGGGGGCTAGTTTCAATGTAGACCCGAAGACTCTCCTTCCAGTTAACAACCTTCGGGGCTATTGCATCAGCCAGTGGCGGACCCATGATTTTAGTCAAGGGGGGCTAAAATGGCAAGCAAAAAAAAAAAAAAAAAAAAAAAAAAAAAAAATTCTACCCGAGTTAGTAAAATAAGAAAAATACAACTATAAAAATACATTGCATATACCAAATTGAATTAAGTGTAATCCAATTTTAAGCTAAAATAAGGTCACAATATCAATAACCTTAGCAAGGGGCAAACAAACGTAATAACTAGAATATATAACTAAAATCATGAAATAATTATGATAAATATCTAATTGAAGCTAAATTTTTTTTGGAAATTTACGAACATAATAAGATCCTAATACAAGTTCATCGAAAAATGATTATATGAGGCTCAAATTTTGTACGAGTTGGCTAGTGACATATATTTTCATTGAATTCTTTAGTTATTATTTTAGATATTAAATTTAAATATTTTTTGGTTGGATGTTTTACGCAACTTGTAGGTCCGCCCCTGGCATCAACATTACTACGAGGTTTGCTAGAGAGACAGGCCGACAGCGCCAGGCCTGCGCCAGGGCAGCCCATCACCATCCATCATCCTAGAGATGGACCCATTTTTAGCATTTCTAGGATGATGGATGGTGATGGGTCGGCCTCGCTGTCGGCCTGGCTCTCTAGAATTAGGGCATTACTATTGATGAGACATCAAACACTTACTCAATCCTACACGTGGCATGGACTAACCCTAGCAAGGGTTCACTGTAGTCTCAATCCTTGGCTAGTTGCGGATGGAAGTTTCGCTATAAGAGTTGATGAAATAAAGAAGAAAGGTACGCACACATGTACGCAAGTATACACACTGCAATTTTACATTCAGTCTTCACTATTTCTCAAATTGGTATCTGACTTAAGCATCGGAGTACCTTCATCTTTCACAACGGTGGTCCTGGGATTAACCGTTGCTTTTTCTGCAAGTAAAGATATCACGGGGATTGGCGAAGGTAGATCTAAATGCATCAGTTTGGCGTTATCCGTGAGGAAGACGATAATAAGTTTTTCCTGAAATGAACTTACACAACTTTTTCTAAACTAAGCAAAGCATCGAGAAATGGTCGCCAACACCAGATCTCGAGCCAAGGTAGACGAAGCTCTAGCCGATGAAGACCAACCACCGAGCCAAATCGATCCAATCGAAGAGGTTGAACGACCGCACGACCCAGTCGCGGAGGCGATCGTGGTTGCCCTTGACACAAATATGATCCTACTCCACCTAGACCACTTAATAGGGGTGGTGAAAAGAATGACTCGAAAATGACAACAGCGATCTGAGGCCAATCGAAATTCGGGATGACCATAGGTCCAAGAGCATACCCAAGAAGGTGAAAACCCCCCAACAAGTTAAGCGTATGGAATGTGGACAAGCCCAGGATGGATTAAGCAAGGAGGAGGAAAGACGCGTTCCATCCATACAACCATTGGACGTTGATGCTTATACCATTAAGTTTGAAACATCTCCCTGACACCCCATAATAGGGTTTTCATATTTGATTTATGTGTATCCTTATTTATACTTTTTGTTAAACACTATTATAGCTCATCTCAAATTAGGCAAAACCATTTACTTATACATCTCCATCTACATCTACATGTGGGCTCATGTATTAGTATCTAGACACATTTGACATGATTGCCCTGTAGACAAAGTCCAAGAACCATGGTGAGCATTTCATGCAGTTTACTTGCAACATCAATAAAGCTAAGAAGATAAGATATTGTTTGTGATGATATATCAAAATAGATCGATCATCATGGCCGTACACATGACATAAAGATCCATCACGAAAATACAATAAAGCTAAAAAAGAATGAGGCCAATTATAAAGGCCCAAACTAGGCCACTACACCATAAATGCCCATTAGCAACGGTTTTGAACCGTGGGGGTAACCCATTGTCATGGCTTAGAGACGTGGGCTGTAGAGGCGGCGCTAAATCCCCAGTAACGGCTAAAAATCGTGGCAAAAATATTAGCAACGGTTTTATACTCGAGGACGGTTGATGATTTAGCCACGGTTCTAAACCGTTGCAAAAACGTTAGCCACAGTTTTAAGCCGTGGCCAGTATTAGCCACGGTTATAAGCCGTGGCAAGGTATGGCCACGGTTCTTAGCCGTTGCAATAGTTAGCCACAGTTTTTAGCCGTGGCAGTTTTTTTTTTTTTTTTTTTGTTTTGGTCACGGTGTTAAGCCAATGCAGTTCTACTGACATTTTGACCCACTATAAGCCAATAAAGAAGTGATCAAAGTCGGGTCACATGTAACAAATATATTGATCCCACTTCATACCATGGGACTAAATATTTTGGTACTTCTGGGTGTGAATAAGAGAAGAGTGAATCAATATCAATTTGGTTCCATTGACCATCAACTGGAGTAATTTTGATTTTCGATACAGTTTATTGATGACAAACATCATGTACAAATCAGGAAATACAAATTAAACCATCCACCTCGGATTTATTACGTTGCACAACAATATCATCCTCACTAGCCGTATTACGTACAAACACATTAAAATTAAGTAAAATCAACAGCTTGGTGCAGCCAAATCATCAGCTTGTTTTCTGCAAGAGAAAAAATAGGAGAAGCTTAGTATTCAGACTGTCAAATTTGTATCATTCTGTAATGAACTTTAAGTATATATAGAGAGAGACTGTGTACCAAAAGGCGCATCTTTAAGATTGCAATGATCTCCTCATGATCTACTCTTGTTTGTGTATATGCCTCGACCTTCTCCATCTCCTACATAATAGATTCAGCAATTGGTAAAATATCGATCTTATAAGTTTATTCCTTAATAGACCTAAAAAAATATGTAAAGGAATTGATGGCACACCTCAAGCCATAATGTCAGCTTAGGCCTTCCTATTGTGATGTCATAATTCTTTACATCCAACAATAAGCGAGCGTATCGCTGAAAGAATGGTATGTAGGCAATATCCACCTGAAGGTCACATACAAATGTTAACTCAATCATTAGACGCAATAAGGATGAACTGAAAAAGATAAAACAGAAAATATCTAACGTGGAGGAAAAGATATATAAGTTACCAGGCTGAACTGGCCAAGGAAGAAAGGCCCGTCATCGAATTTGGTGATAGCAGTTTCCAGGTGATCGAAGGTAGGATCTGACGCAGGTAAGTGATGCAAATCAGTCCTTGATCATGTATACTTGAAGTCTATCATTACCATGTTCCCATATTGATCTTGAGCTATCTTTCCTATATGACCCTTCATGCCTTTGACAATTTTCTTCCTTGCCTGAAACCAACAAAAAAATTCAGAAATAACCATCTCGAATAAATCTAAAATTGCAAAGGATCCCCCTTAAGTCATTTGCAACAAACCTTAGCGCCTCCGTTTTTTATACAGAGAATACAAAGCTTTGAACCATCTCTGGTATGGATCATTCGAACAAGCAGCGGGCTTGACAGTTGCTCAATCACATCTGTGGCAGAGGACTTTCAACTTACTCGGTTTAGAAGTTTTAACTAAATAGAAATGCATATGAAAAAAAGAGAATTTTTTTTTTATATATATTCTGCTTACCTTGTCAGCAATTGTCAGGTACTCCAATAATGCAGTGTGTATGATAGAATGGTCCACTATTCCTTTTTCTAAAATTGGTTGAATTACTGAATACATGTGCCTAAGAACTGAAGCTTTACTTAGACCCAATTTAGAAATTACATCTACCAACCTGAAAAAACAAGACAAATAAAATCCAAACAAGTGAACTATAAAAAACCAGAAGCTACCAGTAGCAGAGCAAGAATTTTGGGTTAGAAAATAGTTCAACTCTGATCAATGAGTAATCATTCTTTAAATGTTATTTAGGTGCAAAAGCTTAATGATGACGTATCAAGTTGAGAAATGTTTCTATTATTTACATTCTATGTTAGGAAAGGTAAATGTGGGGTATGATTATTTGTTGTTCTTTTTTTTATATAAAGTAATATATCCACTGACTTAAGGAGAAAAGAATCGGTGTTCCAGATCCGAGGTTTAGATTTTTTTTCTAAGGTCTAGATGATAGCATGACACATACTGAGCAATCTATAGAGTGATAGTTGAGCAATGGCCATGCATACTACGATGCAATTCAGAGAAATTGATGACACTCTATTTGATAATATATCAGTTATTATCACTTATACACAAGAAGAAACAAGCATTCAAAAAGATCAGCTTATATTAGCGGAGAATATATCACAACTTTGTGGTACTGGGGTTCCTTTTTGTTTTCGACTGAACCATCATGTGCAAGGAGGACTGGACCAAGCAGTGACCGAGTCTTAGCTTTGCCTAAATCTTGGCAGTGTTCTTAGAAAAATGCCTAAGCTGATTGCACAGATGTAAAGAGGAGATATGGATATGCTTAATGCTTGAAGCAAACCTTTTTTCTTTAGATGAAGCCAAATCCTTGAACAGCTGAAACTCTGTTGAATACAACTCGAACAATAGATTTTGTCTCTGAGTTAAAAACATCAGGTCTGCAGAGTTCGACCAAATATGCACGAATATGTAATAAAGAAATATAAAATGTTTTCACAAGAAAACATGTTTCTATAAGAAACTTTGTGCCCCTTTTTCCCCTACTTCTTAGCCTGGGAGCAACTAAAGTCCATTTTCAAAAGCAACCAATGTTAAAGACATCAGTAAAGTCTGATATCACTCAACTAAGTCAAACAAGTCCAAGCAAAATAATGATCCACCATACCCAAGATTACTCACAAACTTTGACTTTAACAATCCTTGGATGTATTTAACAAATAAAGCAACAGACTTCACAAAGAATAAAAATACAAGAAAACTTCTATTGCTGTAAACTGAATCGGTTATAACATACCAACAGATCCAACCATATGACGGAGAAGAGAGGCAACATGCCCATGGAGGGTAGAGATGAAACCTTCCAACTGTTTTTTAGAGGCTGCAGCATCATGAAGAAAAAAAAAATCAGAAAGAAGAAAATCAGATTTTCAATGCCCTAAATCTCCAATCAACATTGTCGTAACTTTCAATTTTCCACTTTCTCGGCAGAAACATACCATTGTCTAACATCTTTGTTACTAGATGAACTGAATATGCGTTACGTGCAAGCGTAAGAAGATCTAGCTGGAGCTCCTTAAATATGGCATCTCGTTCAGGTTGGGTACAGTACTTGACACAAGTCTAATATGAAACAAGCAAAGCCCTACTGCAGTTAATAGTAAATCAAATGAAAATGGAAGAGAAGTCAGCAAGAGAATAATATTTACATGCAAAACCCGAGAAGATACATGGGACATGGCAATTTCAGGTATCTTCCCCTTCATCTTCTGTACAGCTTCACTCACCATTCTTAAAATATTAAAATGAACAAAGTTAGCCATATTACTAAAATATTTCTACAAAAGAACCCCATTATTAAAAATGAACTTCTTACTTCGATCTGTCTTCTTTAGCAATATTGCGCCGCCTCATTTTCTCCCATAGGGCTGCAAGCTCCTATACAAACCAAATATGAAATGTAACAAAGAATTTTATTTTTTAAAAATAATCCTGTGACCAATCAAAAAAATCCATAACCCCTAAAAGAACTTGGTGCTTACATGTTGAAGATCATAGTTTTTCTTCCTTTTCTTCTTCTTTGCCTCTGTTTCTGCCTACAATAAGTTAAAACCAAAAAGATGATGCATCTTTGACTTGATGTAGCATTGACATTACACGAATCTACATTACCAAGAAATATCATAATCTCCTATAGGATATTTTTATGAAGACTAGGACGCTGATCCACGAAAAAACTGAAATAAAATACCACATGAACTCCCATGAACAGAGAGATATTTCCCTTCATAGATAATATTTATGCTTTGCAGCTTGTGCAGGAGTTAAAGATATAATTGCGAAAGAAACCACTGACAATCTGGTAAATGAGAAGTACGGGCTATTTTCAGACTGAAGACCATCAATGAAAACACACCAACACTAATTCCAAAAATGATAATTATTATAAAATATGGATGTTGGCGATAAAAATGAAACAAACTTCCATTTCCAAAATATTTAATGATAACAGCAACAATCTGAAAAGTGTTTGACCTTGCTCTGAAATCAATCTAATTGAAAAGTCCAAGACTTTAACATACTTTGAAAATTCAAGAAATCAATCTAATTGAAAAGTCCATAACTTTGCCCCCACCAGTACAGAAAAGCATCCAATAGTGATCAACATGATTGAATCAAAACATCAAATACCCACAAAGCTTTGAACATCTACTCAAGATCAACATGATTAATTGACACAAAACTTCAAAAACAACAACTACCCATTACTCAGATACTAAAACACATCAAAAATATCAGATTTTTACTAAGAACAAACCAAAAATGAAACATAAAATCAAAAGTTTTGATGATTTACTGTCACTAGGTCCATGGAAATCCACATAGAACTCTTGCATGCCATCGTTGATCATCTCCACCTTGTAGTCACTCATCATCCTAATTGATTGAACAAAAAAGGGTTAAAAAAAAACTCAGTCTTTAAAACACTAAAAAAGACATCAAATACACACAATTAGAGAAGAAAAAGAAATGGGTATTAGATTGATTAGACTTTACAGTTTCATCAAATCCATCTCTCGGCGTTTGCTTGGAGAAGACATGATTTCTCTTCTCAGTGTTTGTGCTCTCTCTTTCGGTGGTGCTGTTAGACGATAGAGAAAACAGTAAACAGTAAGCCTGAATCATGGATGGTAACAAAAACCAAGACTCCATGGTTGGTTTTTTTATTTGGTTTTGGTTGCTTACAGGTTTGTCATGGATCCCAAGTGATGACCTCCAAGAGCTCCTCCAATGTGCCATACCCACCTGCAGCAGGAAAATGAAAAATCTCACAATCTCTAGCAAACAATAATAATGTCACTGAAAAACAGCTGGACAGATAAAAAAAAGCATCAAACATTCAACACCCAGTAACCAAAGTTCTAACCTAAACATAACCCTAACCCTAGAAATTCATTCTCTACTAGAAAGTCACAAGAGCATTTCCCCTCTTTCTAGCCCAAAAATATATAGCCTAGAATTCTAATTCTTCTAAGTTCAAAAGTGAAAGCTAATACATCCACAATACAGTTCTTTGACAAAATCCGCTAAAAATTTCAAGAACTCTCCTTAAAATAGAATCCTTTAAAGACCTACTAAAACCTTATGAACAACTTACTCATACCAGTGGATCCACCAACTACAACATGTACAAATCATGCACCCAACAGAGCATTTTCAGAATTGAATTTTCAACAACTTGAAACATGCGTCGAAGCACATGAATCCATAAGTAATTAGCTAAATTACTGAGAATAATCTCTGACTAAACAAATTCTAATCAAATCAAGGCCAAAACAGCAAGGGCAACCTAAGGTGTTTAAATTATCATACCTAACCAGATAAAATAACTGGGTGGCATCTGACCCAACAAACGCTAAAACTTGCAAATCCCTGATCTATATGGTCTCGGTGATTAGTTCTCTAATTTTATAAAACTATTAATAAAGAGAAACATAAATACCCGATTGTAGTCTTCAAGCCAACTCACCTCTTCATAAGCTAACATTATATCTTTTCTGCTGAGGGACTCTTCTTTTGGTTGTACTATCTGATTTTCCATATCAGCCAATAACTCAGAGGGTTCAACGTTCCCAGAATCAATCAAAGTCATTATTTATTCTCGAGCAGCCTCTGGATCAATTATTACATGAGCACGGGCATATATATCTTCGAGCTCAGTTTGTTTCGTAAAAGCTGTCTCTTTCATCCTACTAGCTTTTAGATGATCAAACCGTTCAACTTCCACCTCAGCCTAACAAGAAGAAAATGTTGGTACAAGTAAAACAAGCTAAACTGCTGAATCTAATCCAATATAGTAGTATGTACGTATAAACAGTAGACTCAATTGGCTAACCTATTCAATCAATTCAAGAGCAAGGGCCCCAGGGATGGTGACTTCATCCACTCGAGCTGAGACGCTAGGTTTTTGAGTGAGCAAATAAATATCAACTAAGAAGCAATCAAAATAAAAAAAACTTAGAGATCTATCATTCACTCACAGCTGATATCTATGAATTGCATCATCTCGCTTGACTAACGATACATTTTGATCCTTAAACTGAGAGGTATGATTAGTCTGGAAATTGCCTGTAAAAAGAGTAATATTCCTTCCAGTAAGCCAACTGAGAGTTTATAGCTTTCATATTGATAACAAAACAAAATAAGTTGTATAAAACTATAACAAATTTTTTTGTCTCTCATTGTAAAGCTAGATAGAAATTGGCTTTGTGCTACGTTAAAATGCCCAACAAGCTCCCTTGATGTATTTAACATGTTCTATATCATTGGATATGTGGTTCAGCAAATAATCATAAACTTTGCATAATTGCATCCCAATAACAGAAACAAGTGAAATGAAGATGAAAGTCGGATTCATGAATCAAAACATAAAAATGATGCAAGTCTTCTATACGAAACTTATTGATGACAAATAAGACGACGGTAACTTATTAACACCAATAATAATGCAGTAAAGATAAAAGAAATAAACAATTGCTGAAAGAGGACCTGCTGCAGTTGAACCTCCATTGTCAAGAACCTTTACTGGGACCATAGTGGTAACAGGTTGCACAACCTGTTCAGGTATGAAGTTAATTTTTTCATAAACCAAATGAACTGTTAACAGAGATACAAGACTCCAAATAAGGCCCATTTGACCGTACTATTCTTTGGGAATTTCTTTCTCTGTTGTCTCTAAAATAAAAAGTGTGTTTCTAGTTTCTAATTGCTCTCTGACTCTCTCCTTATAGGCAAATAGAATGGAAAGTAAACCACATCATCATGCACAACAAAAATGATATTCTTTGTGTTTTGACAGTGAACAATATGCATTAAAATTCTAAGTCACTAGCATACACAAAATTATCAAATTTGATAAACATTTAGGAATTAGGATTAAGAGTGAGATTGAACACATTCAATAAAACATTCAAACTATGAACTAAGATCTACTATTAGAGAAGCTTTCAGCCCTCGTTCCAACTAAATACTAATTTGTCAAAATGGTAGAAAATAAACGAAAGTTTTGACATATTGAACAAAAAAGGTACAAACTTCTCAAGAATAATGGAAATCCGGAAATTTCTTTGAATATTCAACAAACATATGAGATAAAATGAGCAGAGATTTGTACCTAAGATTAGCATAACCTCCAATTGCATACATAATTGAAGCATTTTATCAAACAACTAGTGTTCACTTGAAATTGTTCCATATCTTTCAAACTCTTTCATCAAGGGATAGATTAATTGAAGCATTTTATCAAACAACTCGTGTTCAAGTCAAATTGTTCCATATCATTCAAACTTTTTCATAAGGGATAGATTTTCACATATTTATTCTCAATGTTAGTAATTCTCGCTGTTAATGATCTTTCCTACTCGAAGTAGAGGGTTTTCCTCTAAATCTTCAAAGCAAGATGAATTAAAGAAGATGAGAGTTCATTGATACATTTACCTTGGAAAATCGATGAACTCAAAGAAAAAATTTGTATCTGAAATGAAGCACAAAAGACCTAGAAATAAAAATAGCCATCAATGAAGCTCACTACACCTCCTTTAGATTATCTTCTAGGTCTTCGATTCGATTTCCTTCAAAGACATCTCCATAGGTAAAACAAAAAGAACATATGTCACAGGATGTAACCAATAAGAAGAAGAAGAAAAATAAGAAGAAGAGATCAACAAAGAGATCTAAAGAATAAGGAGTTCTAAAGAAGAAGAAGGAGATCTTACCTTCTCAAACTTTCTTCTTTTTCTTCTTCTTCTTCTTCTTCTATCGGCCTCTCCTTCTTTCGTCCTTCTTCTTCTCTGCTTCGAGAATCAAAATACTGCTTGTGAAGAGGAGGTGTGGAGAGAGTGAGAATCTGTTTTTCCCCAATTTTTTCGCCAAAGCGCGAAACTGCTCCCTCCAAAGCGCGAAAATATTTTCGCCAAAAAGCGCGAAAGTGAAATTCTTTTAGCGCAGTTTTAGCCACGGTTATAAACCGTTGGCAGTTATAGCCACGGTTTAAAACCGTGGCAACCCTTTTGGTGTAATTTTTTTAGCCACGGTTTTAAACCGTTGGCCGTTATAGCCACGGTTTTTAGCCGTGGCAAATAAACCAACGGCTTAGAGCCGTGGCCACCTCCCCGTAGCTAAACAGGCCTTTTGGTGTAGTGGGCCCACCACTAAGGAGATGTAAATATGATCCGAATCCAAGCCCAGATGAATCAAAGCCCAAGTCTAGGCTTGATACACGTTCTCTCATAAATAAGGAGAACGTTCCACCAAGAAAGAGCCATGGAGGGACTTACGCCTCCATGAACGCATCTCCATCAAGGAGGGGACTGTCACAGAAACATCTCATTCCGTTGCGCCTCACATGCTTAAGTCACGCAGAGAGTAACCGCGACCATCATAAAAGATAAAGGGAACATTCGACAACGGTATGTAACTTTAACTAAGTTTTGTCCAGATTTACATCATTTTTCCAACAATGTTACTGACTTAAGCATTGGAGTGCCTTCGGCCACCAAAAAGGTTATCCTTGGCAGTCTAACAGTTGTTTTGCAGGTCAAACTCACAGGGGGACGATTTTTGGACGCATCAGTTTGGTGTCGTCCGTGGGGAACGACGAGTTTCCTCTTTTTTAAAACAGAACACACAGTGACAAAGCTCACCACAACCTAATGAAAGATTGACAAAGCCATCAGAAGGAATAATGCAGTTTATAGACCCCAATTCAGTAATGATCGCGATAACATGCCCACTGATACATCACTAACGACTCAGGGAGAATATGCAGCCCGAAACACCAAACCAATAGCATCCGAGAATGCGGATCCATTACACGCAATAGTCCAGACAACCGAGACAACCGTCAGTACTATCACGGACCCTTGGGTAGACTTGCTCATAGCCCAGATAAAATACATGACAGAGATGCTGGAAAAAATCACTCAGGAACACGTTAAACTATCCGACCCTACTCCAGCACCGCCTCAACAAAACTCCACTATCCGAACTTGACGAAGCCTTAGCCGAACCCCAATAGGGAAATGTCGAGAGCAGCGAGCTCAACCGAGACAAGACTCCGCAGTGCGGCGGAATGGTTGCTGAGATCCCGTTCAAGATCGGAGTCACAGATACCAGCGTATTATACGGGTTGGCCAAACCACCATTTTCTGAAGAACTCATGAAGAAGGCAATGCCAAAGAAATTCACTCCGCTAAAATTCGAAGTGTACAATGGTCCACTGACCCAACTTATCACCTAAGACTTTTTCACCACATAATGGCTCTAAAAGAAACCAAGGAGTCAATCCTGTGCAGAACGTTCCCAACCAGCCTCACATCCACAACAATGAACTGGTTCAACAACCTGTCACCAAAGTCAATAGATTCTTTCCAAGCCTTAGCCACTGCTTTCATTACCAGATTCATTAAGAGCTAGCAGATGAGGAAAAGACCCACTACCTTCTGCACATCTGACAGAAGCCAGAAAAAATAATATGGGAGTATGTTACTCGGTTCACCATCGAGCTAACAATGATTGATGGATGCAGCGATGACACGGCCGCTACAACTTTCATCGCCGGATTGAAGAGATACACCTTCTTTGATGCCCTCAACTTGGAACCTCCAAAAGGGATGACGGTCCTGCTGAAAATAACATAGAAACATATTTCCCTCGAAGAAATGAAAGCTGCAAGAAGAAAGAATGAGCATGAGAGGGAAAACCATTTGAGGAAACGAGAAAGAAAATATGAAAGAAGATGAGATGGCGGATCGCGGGAGGACAACAATCATTTAAAGAAACATCGAAGCGATGGATGCACGTACAAAGCCCAACCAGCAGGAATCCAGGAAATCACAATCGGCACGACCCAATCATGACTGCATAACCAGCGTAATGAGGAAAAAGTATAAAGAATACACAGCCCTAAACGCAAACCGAACCGACATCTTAAAACACATATCAAATTGGGAGAATGTCAACTGGCCAACTAGGATGAATGGATACCTGGAAGGACGAGCCAAGAGAATATATTGTTCTTTCCACAAGGATCACAAACATGATACCAATGACTGCTACTAGGTTAAAGAAGAAATCGAACACTGGATCCAGAGAGGACGACTGGACGAGTTTGTCGGCATATCAGACAAACAACTTAAAGGCAAAGAAAATGCAGACGCTACAACCACGGGATCAAAAGAACGGTCAAGGGAATTGATATATGCTCTACACTGCATTCGCCCTGGGAAAGAAGCACCTCTCAATCGAAAGAACAATGCTCCGACAACCTTAACAGCGGAGAAAAATTCGGCAAAAGTCACTTATAAAGGAACTAACAAACTCCATCAAGCCCTAACAAACAACGCTAAACGAAGAACAATAACAACCCAAGCAAATAAGGTCATAAATTAGAGGGAATAAGCATATGCATGGACGCCAACGCAAGGATAGACACTAGCAATGTGGGAATAAAACAGAAATTCTCAACAATGTAACAGAGCCCTTCCAGGAGAACGACTGCTAAAATAGTCGAAGAATCAATAAAGTTTCATTTTCGAAATCGACATCTCACAAAAGCAAAACAACTTCATAGCACAGCTATAAAAAACAATCGGTGCAAAAAACCCAAAACAAATTAGGACACAAGTCGGGAATTCACAGTAAACTTTTGGTCTGATCAACCAAAAAAGTAAAAGTTGGACGAACGGGTCAACTAAATGAAATGACTTCGAGTCGACTAGAATGTCGCACAAAATGAAGCAAGAGTTGGACACCCGAGTCAAACTAAAAACAAAAATTTTGAATCGATCGAGGTGTAAAGTTAACGAAGTAAAAGTTTGACGAACGAGTCAACTAAACGGAATGACTTCGAGTCGACCAGCATGTCGCACAAAACGAAACAAGAGTTGGACACCTGAGTCAAACTAAAAACAGAAACTTTGAATCGACCGAGATGTCGAGTAAACGAAGTAAAAGTTGGACGAATGAGTAAACTAAATTGAATGACTTCGAGTCGACTAGAATATCGCACAAAACAAAGCGAGAGTTGGACACCTGAGTCAAACTAAGAACATAAACTTCTAATCGACCGAGGTGTCGAGTTAACAGAATAAAAGTTTCAACTAAATGAAATGACTTCGAGTCGACTAGAGTGTCGCACAAAACGAAAAGTGGACACCCGAGTCTAACAAACACTCGAATCAACCAATACGTCAAGCTGACGAAGTAAAGGTTAAATATACAAGTCAACTAGGTAAAGTGTATTTAGAATGACTAGAGCGTTGCACTAATGAAACAAATTGAACGAACGAGTCAATTGAGCAAAAAAAAAAAACTTCGTGTCACGACGAGTTAGCGGAGTAAGAGACAAGGCAGATAATTCAATGTCAAATATCCCCGAATGATGGCTTCCTGGGGGAAAGCAATCAAGCTAACATGTTGTTCAAGAGGATACTACTACATCGCTGCTACAGGGCAAACAACGAAAAACCAACAACCTGGTAAAAAAGGCCTCGTCCACACAAAAGACTCTGACACACTCATAGAGTTCTAGGAGAAGTCGGCCCTAAAAAAAGAAGGCTTCCGCGAAACCCCTCCACTGATATGGAGACCAACTGGATCAGCCCCATGATCAACTACATAAAAGACGGAGCCCTCCTAGCAGGTAAGGTAGAGGCCCACAAGCTGAAAAACAGAGTTGTACAATACACTATCTTCAACAAAAGGTTGTATAGAAGATCAACGAATCGTCCTCTACTTAGATGTCTGACCCCAGGGATGCAAACCAAGTCCTCTACTTAGATGTCTGTGGGAACCATTCCGGAGGAAGGACATTAGCTCATAAAGCCCTCACATTGGGGTACTATTGGCCAAAATGCAACAAGGAGCCAAGGACTTGGTCTGCAAGTGTGATAAGAGTTAGAGGTATGCCCCATACACATATTTTTGCATAGAATCTGGTCCCAATGGCTAGCTCGTGGCCCTTCGCCTAGTGGGGGATAGACATGGTGGACCCGTTCCCCATCTCTGAAAGAAGGTAGTTCCTCCTTGTGGCAGTCAACTACTTCACTAAATGGGTGGAAGTGGAGCCCTTTTCCAAGATAGGAGAGAATCAGATCAAGAAGTTTTTTTGAAAGTCTCGTTTGCAGGTTCGAAATACCAAAACTCTTGAGCAACGATAATGGAACCCATTTTGAGGGTGAGAGAGTCAAGCAACTTTGCATCCAATTAGGCATCTACCATCACTTTTCCACGCCAGGTCACCCCCAAGCCAATGGACAAACAAAAGTCACCAACCGAACTATCCTGGAAGCAATCAAGAAAAAACTCGATGGGCCAAAGGGGTTTGGGTTTCTGAACTTTCAGGCATCCTCTAGACATACCACTCCACAAAGAGGACTCCGACTGGAGAGACACCATTCGCACTGGCCTATGGGTATGAGGTAATGGTCCTAGTAGAACTAGAGATACATACTATCAGAACATAAGAGTTGCAGATGGAGGACAATGATGAAGCTCTGAGAGTCGGCTTAGACTTACTCGAATAACAGAGAGACAAAACTTACACTACAACACAAATGGTAATAGATAGCACATGACAATAGCATTTTTTTAGAAAGTGCTATGAAAGAACAGACTTTGCTCAATTGTGAAATGCTATCAAATGTTGGGTGGGAGTAATTCGCTGGGTGAGCCAAAGTGCCCGCTCGATCCAAACCAAAAAAAAGAAAAGAAAAGAGAAACAAAACAGAACAAAGAAAGAAGGAAGGAAGGAAGCAGAAACCGAAGCCAAGTCTCATCTCCCTCTCCCTTTCTGACTGCTCTCATCTCCCTCGCCGTTTTGCTCTCCCTCTTCGATCGCTCTCCCTCTCCGATTGATCTCCCTGTGTTGTCAACGCCCAACATGTTTCGTCGTGCTCTCCCTTTCCAACGTGCTCTACTTCTCACTGTGATTTCCCTCTCCGTTTCAGGTCTCTCATTCTCAACACACTCACTATTTCTTGCTTTGCTTTCACCGCAAACCCTAACAAATTTTTTATTTTTTATTTTTTTATTTTTTTTTTGTATCAGTTTTTTAAGTAATGGATGTTATGGATTGGTAGATTGAAGGATCAATTTTTTCAGCTAGGTAATTGTCAATGTTTTTAGGGGAGAGGAATTGTAATTTTTTCTTTTTTCCTCTTTGATTTCGTTATGAATTGCATTTTTTATGTTTGAGGCATTTTTTTTTTTAATCTTAGAAAATGAGTTACTTTTGAGTTGGGGATTTACATAGTTACCAAAGATTGCATTCCTAATTTGCTTGATGCATTTTGCTTCGGTTGGAAGATGATGGGAATTTTTATAAAGTCTGAAAGGCAGAGAATGTTGTGGGAAATGTTCTGAAATTCTAATTTGTGCATGATAATAGTCAATAGTTATGCCCTTTAATTTATTGATAATATTTTAAACTTTTTAAATTCAGTACAGTACCTGCAGAAATGCTTTTTAGTTTGATCTTTGGTGGTATTGATGAAATATATGATGGAATTATAACTCTAGATGTCTAAATAAACAGTAATGTAATAATTTCTATGGTATACGCTGAACTCTTTTGTTCTAATGGCATGGCATTGTAGTGAGAGTTTTTTTTTTTGTTGGAATAGATTGTTCATATATTCTTTTCCTTGTGTTTTATAGTATTGTATCTATATCTACTTGATTTGTTCAGTTAGAATGTTGGAAGATGTTGAGAATAGTTTCGTTCTATATCTTGGGCATTCATGAGTAGGTTAGAGGATGGGAGGAATCCTTCATATCTTTGCCATGATTTTAATGCTTTTTGATAGTGGCATGATTCTCTGCTTTTCCATTTCTTGATTAATTAAGGCTTCTTTTATTGTAAGATACGTTGGCACATATAAGTTGTAGGTGTTGTTGATAAACTAGATGATGTATTAACTAATGTGGTACAGTGACATTGTTTTGGCTCAAATGATTCTGGGTGACTATTGTCACTGTCATTTGGAAAGAGAATTATGTGTAATTCCTTCCTCGCTTATTTGAGATATTATTAGACTGATTTACGAAATAGGGGTGTTATTAAGTGCATTTTGCAAATTTTATCTGTATAAAGAGATGTGTGCCTTGGAAGTTTGACTTTTCTTATTTTGATGAGGTTTAGTGTGCGTGATATATGACTGTGTTTTATGAGAATGTTCAACGATTCCTTGTTCCTATTTTTGTCATTGTTTCTTTCTTTCTTATATCTTGTTAGTATGAGCAAATTATGTGCTAGTTCTTTCGATTGTAAAACAAGAAGTGTCTGATTTCCTACTGTTGGTTTATGTTAAAATTCAAAATAGTAATGAAGTTTCAAAATAGTATCCTTTTTTTATTGTGCCACTTTTAAGTGTTAAGTGCTTATATATTTTCACGTGTAATGGGACTCAAATAGGGTAATGTGTTCTGCTCGTTTCTGTTGTTTACATTTTTTTTCTCACTTGTACTAATACTTTGTCAGTTTAATGACTTTAATCCTGTCATAGGCTCTGTGATATGTTTTTTAGGCTTGTTTTTCTTTCTTTTGACAGAAAAGTGGAGAAGTTGGGTTTTTGGAAGCTGAATGTTATAAAATTGATCCAAAAAGCAAGAAAGTGTATTGTCGTTCTACGCAACAAGCAAGTTTAGGAGGGAAAGAAGAGTTCATTGTTGACTATGACTATTTGGTGATAGCCATGGGAGCTCGTTCGAATACATTCAACACTCCTGGTGTTGAGGAGAATTGCCATTTCCTGAAGGTAAGCTACCCTTGCTTGCAACTCTGCATATTCTCTAAAAGAGTTGAAGCTGAGCAACTGAAATAACTCCATCAGAGAGCATGCAATATACTGGAGTTATGTGCTTGATCATATTTTTAACTTGTTTACTATTGAGAATAATTTGTAAGTTATCCTTATGATTGATGTTCTGACCGATTAATGCAGCTTTAGCAGTTTTCACCAATATCAAAGTTTTCTTTTCTTCTGCCTGCAGGAACATAGCAGCCATCAGGAGTATTTGAAACTCAAAACTCAAGTGGAAGCCTTACAACGATCCCAGAGGTAATCTCAGCTTAAAGATATCTGCATTTTTTATACAGCATGATCGTTTATAAGAAGTGGAAAAGCAAATAATCTATACCATGATGCCATTGGTTTGTTGTTACCCTAGGAACCTTTTGGGTGAGGATTTGGGACCACTATCAGGAAAGGAGCTTGAGTCACTAGAGAGGCAGCTGGACTCGTCATTGAAGCAGATCAGATCTACTCGGGTACATACTTTAAACGAAACATCTCTTATAGGATGATTAAGCTACAATAATGTGTGTTTTTTAAAGGAAGCATGTTGTTAAGGATCTGTTCTTTACGTTCATGTTTGATGTCCCAACTTAGTTCATATTTGACATCTGTGATTGCAAATATGCAACTGAGTTGTTTTAGACACCCTTGTAACATGAACATGTATGATTTTTATGAAATGTAGATGAAAGAAAACTATCATGTGTAATGACTATGACTATACTATGATTATATGTGCCTAAATAGTTACATATCTTCTACTTATTTTGGTTAAATAAGATAGAAATTGAAAAGTGGGTAGGAGAAAGAACAATTACACAGACACCCTAGAGATCACTCCCATCTATCCTAAGAAGTGTAATTTTTAGTTAATTAGTAGAGGCCTTGGACCCTGGTTCTTCATAGTTGCAACTTTTAACATAACTTAAAAAGTCTTGATGTTTGTTGTTTCAATCTATGAACTTAGACAGTGCATATTTCAACAATTAAAACACGAAAATAATACTATGGAAGTTCATGCTCTGTGTCAGTTTGTATTTCACTTGAGTAGTTGAGTAGAACACCATGATGAGTGATGACACAATAAGATAGACCCAGGGTCAAAGTGAAAAATGAGAAAACCTAATGCAAATTAAGTTGAGTATGCAAAAGTGTAAAGATGTGGATTCTCTTTTTCATATATAAATTAGATTGCAGCTCCTGAATTTGGTTTAACTTTGAAGAGTTAAATGTTTCGGTTATTCTAAACCACGTAGGTTCAGTAAGGAAAATAGTTATCTATATCTACCCATAAACCATGAATAGTTTCCTAAATTCAGATATAAGCTTTATGAGCTGCTCACATCTTGTGTTTGGTTTGGTGTTCTCAGACCCAGTGCATGCTAGATCAGCTGACCGATCTCCAATGAAGGGTATTTGTCAGAAACTATGCTTAAGCAATAACATCCCTTTGCCTTTTTTCTCATTTCTTCTATACTAAATATATATGTCCTTATTCTTTGCTTGTAGGAACAAATGCTTAGTGAAGCTAACAAGTCCTTGAGAAGAAGGGTAAGTAGTACTCTTTGCAGAGATGTTCCTCTCAGTCTTTTTTTTTTTCACTTTGTTTTATTTCATTTTCCTTTTTCCTTTTTTTACCTGTTCAAATAACTCTATGTTATAAGAAACTCTTGTTTTTATATTACAACCTCCAAAATTATAAGCAATTATATAGTATCAGGGCTCACGGTGTTGAATGTATGCAAAATTCTTACTTCTTCTCCTTGTGTCACTGTAACATAGAATAATGTTACATGGTCTTTTGTTGCAACTCAAGGGTCTAGTATTGTAATTATGATTTGCAATCTACAGACAATTCTAACACACACTTTAGTTGTAAAGTTGGATAATGCCATGTTTCATTATATCATTCCATAAAGTTGGATAACGCCATTGTAATTATGATTTGTATTAGATGCTTAGACATATTAACTAGTAGTGTGACCCAACTCCAACTGTTAAACTCAATGGGTGAAGAATGTCAAATTGACCCAGATCTTCTGCCCTGTTGAGGTTGTGTCAGTTTTCTGAACAGCAGAAAAAATTTCCACAAGGGATCTTAGCCCCATGTTAAGCATATTTATCTTGGAAAATGAGATGTGTTCAGAGTTCCTAATTTAAACAAGTACTATACACCTAGAAAATAGGGCCATACAAGAATGATCCACATTGTTTTGCAATTTTACTTGTGTTATTATGCAAAACTGTAACCAGCTCACGTAAGTGCGTGTAATTTTTAGTTGGAGGAAGGAAGCCAAGTAAATCCACAACAATGGGACCCAAACGTGCATATGGCGTATCAACGGCAGCCTCAACAAGGACAAGGTGAGGGGTTCTTCCAGCTCATAGTGTGTGAACCTACTCTACAAATGGGGTTAGTTCTTGTCGCCTATTCTGAGGTTCGTCATTGGAAGCCTACTCAATACTAGCTATTAACTTCATCTTCATATATGATGGTACTGATTTGATTTTCTAATAACTATAGGTTTCTGGAAAAATTACCTATAATGGGCATGAAATGCATGAATTTGTTCCGAGGAAAACTTCTGCTTCTATTAGTCAGAATGATCTCCACATTGGAGAAATGACAGTGAGGGAAACCTTGGCTTTCTCTGCTAGATGTCAAGGTGTCGGGACTCAATATGGTAAGTCAATAAAATTTTCAATTGATGCACATAGCTAAGATTCAAAAGTTTAGGATTTCATCCAAATGCACTAGAACACCGATATATCTCATAGTGATGCTGTATGAAAGCATCACACCTTTAATTTGCTGGGCCACTATGTCCAGTAGACTGATGACAGACACTCGAGAACAAGGACAAAGTTACCCCTGAACAGATAGGGGTTACTACATTAGTTGCTCTGGGTGTCTGAATTTTGTGCTCTTTGTTTGATAAAATCTTATGGCCTTGCTTTAAATTATAAGATATTATTATTATTATTATTATTTATTTATTTACTTTTTTAATATTGAAACCTCTCTTTGTTGCATCAAGTCTAAGAACTAAGGGCATACCAAGCTGACATTACGACTGTGCTACGAAATGGTAAGTACACTTTTAATATTCAACCCATAATGTACTTGATGCGAATAGAACTTTGAAATCTCCATTTTAGCAAGAAATGTGATTAGTTAGCTTGGGTAATGGTTTCTTGTGATGCTTGTGATGCTTGGATCTGTATGTATTTATTATTTTATATATGTGTATATATTAGCAGACAAGAAATGTGAGGTATAAAGTAATTACCATATAGTTGGGAGTGTTATATCAAATTACATAGTGTCTCATAGGATATGTTCTTTTGCAGGTTGCTTCTCAATCTTACCCGCAATAGACCTTGTACCTGGAGATATTGTCGAAGTTGGAGGTAGGCGTCTTTATTTAGTTGATGTGCATGCACTGGCTTAATCTTTCGTATCATGATACACTGGGAATAACATAATGTTCCGTTCCCTTCAAACAGTGGGTTGCAAAGTTCCTGCAGATTTGAGAATGATTGAGATGTTAAGTGATCAACTACTTGTTGATCAGGCAATCCTTACAGGTAGTGCTTCCGATTATGATTCCAATTTATTACAAGAAATCAACTGCATTTTACTGTGCTATTGGGAAATGTGCGGGAATCTCCTTTTTTTGACGGTTTGTCTCTATGTCTACCATAACTTGTAGTCTCTAAAAAATATGCTCGTGACAGTCTAACAAGTGGTCACTTGGCTTTCATTCAACTTTTCAAATATATATTCTTTAAGTAGTTGTACAACTGCTATTTTGTAGTTTGATTCATTAGTCAGAAAAAAGAAGTTCTAGCAATTCCTCTGAGTCCTTAGGGATATGTAGTTCTTAACTTAATTGTTCCATTCAAGACCTGGGATAAATATGATAAATTATTAGGGTGTTATTTTTTTTGTATGAAATTGCTTGTTTCTAAAAGCTTAGACACATCTGGTTCTCTTTTATTCTTGGTTAAGCATAAATTAACATATTTGATTTCACTTGACAGAAATACAACATTGTGTGGAAACAATCTGCGATTTTTTACCATGAATATTTTAGTTGTTTACTTGTCACTTCTTTCTTTTCTTGTTTACTGAAACATGACAAAGGGGGATTACAAAGGGTGGCCAACCATATGGCTACCTGAGAAGATATGGAAGACACTGAGAAGATATGGAAGAGCAACAACAAAAACAGGAACATGAACAGCCAGTAGTGAAGTCAAGAGTGGTGAAGGTGGATTCAAAGGAGTCTTGGGACTTGTTTCTCAATCAAGCTCAAAGTCAAGGATGCCCTGTTAGTCTCCCTAACCTCATTTTCTCTCAATTAGTCTCTCATTTGTTCTTGTGTTTGAGCCATATATATGTATTGTCTTTAAGAACAAAATCTAATTGAACCATATATGTTTGTCATTGAGTTTCAATGTTTACGGGTCTACTATAATGATCAGATTACTCGTGTGCTATCTTAGGGGGTTTTGTTTGCATCAATTATAAGTTGTTTGCCACCTACTCCATTCTGCATTAGTCTCACAACTGATAGCATGTTGAGATGCACAAGGAAAAGTTGTAAATTAATACTGCATGCACAATCAGGGTATTTGTTCAGGAAAACTATGTTATATTCAGTAAAATTCAAACCTCTAATTTGATTTAAGTGAGGCAAAGCCAAACACCCCCCTCATGAATTTTCATTTATAA
Source organism: Berberis vulgaris (assembly GCA_963556465.1). NCBI lineage: Eukaryota > Viridiplantae > Streptophyta > Magnoliopsida > Ranunculales > Berberidaceae > Berberis > Berberis vulgaris. The sequence goes on along the minus strand of OY747130.1, from coordinate 12,212,053 downwards.
CTCATATTATTTATATATAATTTTTAAAAATTATGGAAATTTATTTACGGGTGTCGAATTACAGATTGCGATACATTTCACTGCTGCTTGGTGCATGCCTTCTCTTGCTATAAATTAATTTTTCGAAGAGCTGGCTCTCAACTACCTCTACCAGGACATTTTGTTTCTCGTGGTCGATGTTGATGAGTTGAAGGTAACCATATAGCTGATTTTAGGGATCATAAAGGTAACCTTCTGCTTGGTGATGATTATGTCGTGAATCTAGGGATCATAGTATTCATCTACATAAAGGCAGATGATTACTTTTTCAAGTATTAACATTTATCGTAGATATTCATCCATTTCAGATTTTGTCAAAGGCAAATGATAACACGGTCATGGAGGCAGTTGACCCTGAGGTATCAGTTACGTGCATGGATTTAGGTCTTGTTAGGAAGACATTCCAACTTGCACTCCTGTGCACAAAGCGGCACCCATCCAACAGACCCAATATGCATGAAGTCGCAAGGGTGCTAGTCACTTTGCTGCCACCTCCTCCCACAAAACCTTGTTTAAATCCCCCAAAAGCAATTAACTACACCTAGTTTGTGATTAACAAAGAGCCACAGCAGCAGCAACAACTACAAGACCGACAAGGTGCTGACAGTGCATTATAATTTTTAAGGAAGAATTATAATGATTATGTGAAAGTTATTGCTTGTAAGTTTCTAATTGATAAGATGAAGTTCTTGTACTGTTGCATTATTAGGATCAAGCCTTCCCCTATGTATTTCTTTTAATATAGAAGTAATTTGTGGCTCTTCTATTTCAATTTGCAGCTGGGCTTCCTCTAAAGCAAATAAGAAAAGTTGTAACTGCAAAGAATTTGAACAGTGGCCACACATTCACAGGTGACAAACCAGATGTATGCTCAGGATTTGATACAGTTGACAATGTGGTTATTGACCATAAGGTGAGTGAATTGTTCATTACAGTTCATATTGGCTTACAACATTTATTTATTTGTTTCTTTTGGTATTTATGTTTCTTTCTCAAATATTTTCTATTTCAAGCAATTTTCCATTTCAGTTTATGAACGTATATTAAATATGCTAGCGTGACTGTCCGAGGTGCAAGTATGTGAAGATCACCGTTTTTTTAATTCTATTCACGAGAAAATTATAGGATAATGTGGCAAAAAGATAAAAGTGGTAAGAATTTAAAAACACAAAGAGAAGTTTGTGGTGATTGGTGAATCTATTTTTTCCTCAAAGATGCGTGGAACACGAATTGAGTTATGATTAACCTGTTTATGTGACTTGGACAAACAGTTTTCATTGTTTTAGTATGTATTTATCGCTTTAGACTGGATATCATGGTCTGAATCCATTTGTGTGTATATGAGCTTCTGCTTGCCCTGAAAAATGTTAAATGTCCACATTTGAGCAATAGTAATATGAGAATCTCAACAGATAACCTATCTAGATTCTGCATTGTCCCCTGTTGTCTTATTATCCACAAGAAGAGCATTCTGAATCTGGGCAGACTTAATTATATTTTTACTTTATCTTACATGATATATAAGTAGTTTTTAATATAATGTTGCGTATGGCTGAAAGGGTTCTCCTTGCAAAAGGTTCCCCTTTTAGCATGCCTTCTGTAGGGTGTAAATGGTATATATTCAATAAAATCTTTCCACACTATAGTGATTTCCATTTGTCACATGATTTATTGCCTTGCAATTCATTCCCCAGAGTTATATTCACCTATTGGAATATTTGTGGCTATTCGTTGTTATTGTTTATCTGCTGTGATATTTGTTCAGCTCCCAGCTTTTTACCACAGCCTCCATAACTTTGACTTATTGATATGGAGGGAAATTGATAAATCAAAATTTGATAATTCCCAAGCAACTATTTCAAGCTTTCGTCATCTTGATGAGCACAGGTAAGTATACTACAGATGCAGGAAGCATGACTTCAGATTTAGCACAGGGTGGAGATGCCATAAGATCAGTTTTTGCAATTCTAGACAGGAAAAGTAAGATCGAGTCAGCAGATGATCCAGAAGGAATTAAAGCCAAAAGGACAATGAAGGGTCTTGTCGAGCTTAAAAATGTTTTCTTCTCTTACCCAGCAAGGCCAGACCAGATGATCTTCAAGGGTTTGAGTTTAACGATTGAAACAGGAAAGACGATGGCGGCATTGGTTGGTCCGAGTGGCTCAGGCAAATCAACTATCATTGGACTGATTGAGAGATTCTATAATCCACTTAAAGGGTCAGTAGAGATAGATGGGCAGAACATCAAGAGCTACAACTTGAGACTCTTAAGGTCACATATTGCACTGGTTAGTCAGGAACCCACTCTTTTTCCCTGGAACCATCCGGAAAAATATTACCTATGGGCAAGACAATGTGACAAGCTGAAATACAGAATGCTGCAAGTCTTGCCAATGCACACGGTTTCATAAGGTAAGATCTATCAATGCCTCACCTATTCTCTTGAATCATAAACTAGTAATATTTCTTCAGTGCTCTAAGAGTATTTACATTTTCACACTGCAGCTCCATGAAGAGTGGATATGAAACCTACTGTGGAGAAAGAGGATTCCAACTATCAGGAGGTCAGAAACAGAGGATAGCACTTGCTCGAGCAATACGGAAAAACTCGACAATCTTGCTATTGGATGAGGCAACAAGTGCTCTTGACAATGTATAAGAAAATCTAGTTCAAGAAGCACTTGACAAGATGATGGTTGGGAGGACTTGTATAATTGTAGCTCACCGACTCTTGACAATACAAAAATCGAACTCCATAGCAGTGATTAAGAATGGGAAAGTCGTGTAACAAGCGGATTTAGATTTTGTGACTTGATGTAATACATTATTTTATTAATTACATTACTTTGCCTCCTTTCATTGAAATGTTTAACTTTGGCACATTTAGATTTTTTTTTCTAGAAATAAAACTTATAAGATGTTATAAAACGACATTTGATAGCAGAAAAAAAAATAGTATACTTACAATAGCGTTTTTATAATAGACTTTCTATAGCGTTTCAAAAACGCTATAAATAGTGAACTTACAATAGCGTTTTTAAAACGCTATAATAGACTTACTATAGAGTTTCAAAAATGCTATAAATAATGTTACTATAGCGTTTCTGAAACGCTATAGTAGTCAATTTACAATAGCGTTTTAAAAACACTATAATAGAACTACCATAGCGTTTCTAAAATGCTATCGTAGTCAACTTACAATAGCGTTTTTAAAACGCTATAATAGACCCTGTGTCTATTATAGCTCCGACAGACACAACGTTTGCTAAAACGCTATGGTAGCCTACCATAGCGTTTTTGAAACTCTATTAATGACAATATTTCTTGTAGTGCTACTAGCTAGAGAACCTGGATAGAGAGCGCCTAAATAGGCCGTGGAAAATAGAATACTTGAAGAAGTATTATCTATAAAGGTACTCTTTTTAAAGATTCACATTTCATATAACTCCATACCCAGGTACATGCATAATCCGACATATGGACCACGATGGCACACATGCGGACAAAACCTAGTCCATGGACGACTCACAGCAAACAAGCGAGTCTCGTCCATAGACGGCTCACTTCTTATAAGATAGCCTAGTCCAAACTCAGGACCACAATGGCACAACTCCAGCGCAGATCATACCCAATCCATTGCAAACGAATGAATCTAGTCTCAGTATGACTCACCCCTCTCTAAGGATCCTGGCCTAAATATGGGGGCCACAATGGCACACAAGTGGCCAATCCAAGTCCTTTTCATGATGACATCTTGTCGCATAAGTGACCTAGTCTACCTCAGGAACCAAGGAACTCCAACGCTGATCGGACCCAGTCCATGGATAGTCCACCACAAACGGGTGAGTCCAGTCTCAAGACGACTCATCGCTCTCTAAGGAACATGGCCTGAATATGGGAGCCACGATGGCGCACAAACGGCCAAACCTAGTCCTTTTTAGGGCGACGACACCTTGTCGCATAAGTGACCTAGTTCGCCTTAGGAACCAAGGAACTCCAGTGCGGATCGGACCCAGTCCATGGAAAGTCCACCGCAAGTGGGCGAGTCCAGTTTCAGAACGATTCGCCGCTCTCTAAGGAACCTGGCCTGAATACGGGGGCCATAATGACACACAAGCGGCCAAGCTTAGTCCTTTTCAAGATGATGACAACTTGCCGCATAAGTGACCTAGTTCTCCTCAGGAACCAAGGACTCCAGCCATGGGCGGACCTACTAATGAGCGAGGGGGGGGCAGCTGCCCCCCCCCCCCCCCCCCCCTCAACTTTTAAAATATTTTTAGTATATATATTTAGTCTTAAAAAATCTATTATATAATGTAGAATACAATATGTTAATTGTTTATGAAATATTCAAACATGTTTTTGTTGGTGTAGTGGTTGGAGGTTTATTACTTTTAGCAAAAGACCTGAGTTCAATACTCTTCGAGTGCATTTTTTATTTTATTTTCAATGCAATTTTATTAGTAATTGCAAACATTAAAAAAATATTTAGTTTAATAAAAATTTATTAACATTAAATAAATGAATTGTTTTTCACAACTAATATTAAACCCCTAACAATAAAATATTTAAAATTAATATCTAAAATAATAACGATAGAATTCAATGAAAATATATACCATTAGCCAACTCGTATAAAATTTGAGCCTCATATAAACTATTTTTTCGTTGAAATTGTATTATGATCATATTAGATTCGCAAATTTCAAATATTTTTTAGCTTCACCTAGAACTTATCCCAATTATTTTGTGATTCTCAATTCTAGACAACCAGGCTTTATCCTATTTTTTTCTTTGAAATTGTATTATGATCATATTAGATTCGCAAATTTCAAACTTTTAGTAAAAGACCTGAGTTTGATACTCTTCGAGTGCATTTTTTATTTTATTTTCAATGCAATTTTATTAGTAATTGCAAACATTAAAAAATGTTTAGTTTAATAAAAATTTATTAACATTAAATAAATGAATTGTTTTTCGCAAGTAATATTAAACCCCTAACAAAAAAATATTTAAAATTAATATCTAAAATAATAACGATAGAATTCAATGAAAATATATACCATTAGCCAACTCGTATAAAATTTGAGCCTCATATAAACTATTTTTTCTTTGAAATTGTATTATGATCATATTAGATTCGCAAATTTCAAATTTTTTTTAGCTTCACCTAGAACTTATCCTAATTATTTTGTGATTCTCAATTTTAGACAACTAGGCTTTATAGCAACATTTTTGGTCAGGTTTTAAGTTTTTTACATTTCTATCTCTTCTATAGATAATGTTTGTGATTGTATTTTAAAGATAATGGGTAAAGGTGTAAAAATGCTCTAGCCTGGCAAAAAAATGGCTTTAAAGTCTGGCTGCCTAGACAAACTCTTTTGTGATATTAGTTATATATTCTAGTTATTATGCTTGTTTGCTCTTTGCTAAGGTTATCAATAGTGACCTTATTTTGGCTTAAAATTGACTACACTTGGATCCAATTTGATATATGCATTGTATTTTTTATAGTTGAATTTTTTATTTATTAGTTACTAGTTTCGGTAAAAAAAAAAATTGGCTTTACCATTGATAACTACTATTATCAACTAATAAGTATTTTCCATTTCGCCCCCCCTCGACTAAAATCCTGGGTCCGCCCCTGACTCCAACGTGGATCGAACCCAATCCATGGATGGTCAACCGCAAGCGGGCGAGTCCAGTTTCAGTACGATTAATCGGTCCCTAAGGAAGCTAGCCTAAATAAAGGGGCCACAATGGTGCCCAAACGGCCAAGCCTGGTCTTTTTCAAGACGAAGACAGCTTGCCAAATAAGTGACCTAATCCGCTACAGGAACCAATGAACTCCAACGTGGATCAGACCTAGTTTATGGTCAATTCACCACAAGTGGGTGAGTCCAGTCTCAGGATGACTCACCAATCCCTAAATAACCTGGTTTGATACAAGAGCCACGATGGCTCACAAGTAGCCAAGCCTAATCTTTTTCAGGACGATGACTGCTTGTCTCATCAGTGTCCTATTATGCCTCAAAGCCGAGGAACTCCAGCGCAGGATGAACCCAATCCATGTATAGCTCACCACAAGCGGATAAGTCATGTTCATGGGAAACTCTCCACTCCAAAGACGGCCTAGTTCTCTTACGAAACTAAGGCAACACACATACTAACAAGTGTAGTTCACAAGCGAGTCAACACATTTGTGTGTTCCTGTTCATACGGACTAAGGCAACATCCGGATCACAAAGATTCAACTAAACAACGAGTCAGATTATTGTCCAAAATCTACTCCTAAAATGGCTATTTCACTGGCACTCCAATTCTACACAGAGCTAAGTAGCAGTACTCGACAGGCCAACGCCTATTTAGAAAGCGGGCAACCTACTAGCCATAACCCGCCTACGTGAAGACCACTTTTCAGTGACTTTGCTATCATTGGTGAGTCATGCTATTTTTCCAAGGGAACTATACAGGCTGAATTATGACCACACATGTCTCTTTCAGAAATAGGTCAGCCCAGTTCCTGCTCAGAATTAAAATCGTCTTATCTATTTTATAGTCCAGAAGGTTAGTTCGCACAAGCCAATATGATTCATAATCATTTAGAACATACAAGGAAAATGAATTCAGGAAAAAAAAGAATTTATTTGATCATCAAAAAGTTGCTACAAAGCTTGACTGACTAGCCAGCACAAAAGTGTATACACTACAAGTATCTGAGCTTGGTGCAAAGTAAGGCGCGAGTAAGAATGTGCTGGAACGCACGTCGAGGCTTTGCTCCGCCAATCTGCCTTCAGAAAAGGATTTGGAAATTAAGCAAAAAGGAACAAACACCCATAGCTTGATGGAGGAAGGCAACACGGAACAACAGAAGATGGAAGACAAACTTGGCCTCTCGGGGGAAGTCTATACTTCTTTTCCGCTATGTAAGAACAAATTTGGACGTCCCAAGGAGCCAGTGGAAGCTCACTCAAACTAGGTGGCTTCATCCAATAGCAAGTCTTGTCAAGACTCATCCCTGCAAATGTCAAAACATTCGGAGACTCCACCACCTGGGATCCTCCTTCATCCTCAGGCGAAGCCGAAACACATTTTCTAGAAAGACATATTTGAGCAACATGTTCTACAATGCTCATGGCAATGCCTGAACCTACAAGAACTAGCTTATATAGGCACAACAGTTCACAGAAAAGAGGTCACCCAACAGCCACTTCGGAATTAAATGCTACTCATGGAATAAGGGGACGGTTCCAAGTACAACTGCATCAGTCCACATTCATTGAATTAATAGAACTGCACGCAACCCTATTAACTAAGTTGACGAGACATCAAACAGTTACTCAATCATAGCCGTACACGTGGCATGGACTAACCCTATCACGTAAAAGGCTTTAGCGTAGTTCTGAACGAACCCACGCGCAAGACTATTGTTCAGCTCGTAAGTCAGCGCCCAGGCCCAAGACACGCCAACCCCAGAGGAACAAGTCTTAGGGCTTGGCCGAGTACAATAGGTCTAAACAACGAATCTTAGAGTTGTCACAGGCCCGAGATCCACTCACACGTAATAATCTCTGTCCCACTAAACAGAGCCAAGTGCTGAAGAGCTCCAATCATGCACGTGTAAGATCTTATGCGAGATCTTGTATTTTCATCACGCCTCTAATTGCAAGGACAATTGGGGAGGGAACGCTTGCTATAAGAATCGGTGAAAGGAGAAAGAAATGTTGGCAGTTATACACACGCACTGCAATTTACATAAATCTTCACTATTCCTCGAACCGGTATCTGACTTAAGCATCGGAGTGTCTTTGGCCACCACAACGGTTGTCCTAGGCTTAACCGCTGCTCATTTTTGCAGGTTAGATATCATTGGGATCAGTGAGGACAAATCTGCACGCATCAATTACTATAAAGCAAAAGTTTTTGACACATATGTCCTTGGATTGCTCATGGAATATCTTGAAGGCATCAATGGTGTCATTCATCATGTCCATGGGGATCCCATGGTTGATGACCTAAAAAAGCCCCTGTAAAATAAAAAGGAATTGCCTTTGAAAGATTGTATTTCATTGAATAAGAAGATATAACTTTATACAAAAGATACAAGAATTTTACTAAAACTGTGCTAAGCTATTCTAGGTCATCTAAAATTGTACAACAAATACAACACACATTTGTTTCTTAATCTATCCAATGAATATATTTAACTTCTAACACTCCTTCTCAAGTTGGAGAGTGAATATCAAGAACTCCCAACTTGTATATCATGGTGGAGAAAGCTTCATAGTCCCAATGGCGTGGTGAATACATCCGCAAGCTAATTTACCGAAGCCATATATTTTGTTGTCACTGAACCGTCTTGTTTCTTCTCTCGAATGAAATGACAAACCATTTCTACGTGTCTAATTCTTGCATGAAAAATATGATTGGCTGCTATGTATATCACAATACAACAATGTCAGTCTCGGATGCAATACTCGCAAATCTTTCAACAATGAGCGTGACCAAGATAATTCATAGCATGTAGCTGTCATGGCTCTATATTCGGTTTCTGCTGAGGAGAGAGACATTATTTTCTGCCCATTTGCCCACCAGGAAATTAGAGATTGTCCCAAAAACACAATAACCCGTGGTGGATCTACAAGTCATTGGGCAACCAACCCAATCCGAATCACAAAAAGCTTGCAAGGATAAGACATTCTAAGAAGAGAAAAACAAACCTTGTCTTATACTATTTTCCAAATAACGCAACACATGCAAGGCTGTTTCCTTATGTGGTTTGCGTGGTGCAAGCTTGAATCTACTTAACACATGTACCAAATAAGTGATATCCGAACAGATAATAGTCAAATAAATTAGTTGTCTAACAAGTTGCCGATATTGAGATGGATCTCTACGCAATGCACCTGCATCTGAAAGCTTTATGTTTTGCTCCATAGGAAAGTTCACAGGTTTAGCACCCAAAAAACTACCATCATTTAGAATTTCCAAGTAAATTTCTATTGTGAGATGGATATACCTCTTTTGATTGAGAGACTTCAATGACTAGAAAATACTTCAAATCACCCAAATCTTTAATACGGAAACGACTATGCCAGAAATTGCTTAAGATCAGACATGTCAGTGAGATCATTACCCGTAATAAGATTAATAAGATTAATATACTTCATCAACATATATCAACAAGGTTGTAAAGGATTTTCTTTTTGGACGTGTGAATAATGATTAATATGCTTTGGATTGAAAAATCCAGCGTTAGGATAGCTGTAGGGAATTTAGCAAACCGTTGATCGAAAGCTTGCTTTTAACCATAGAACAACTTGTTGAGGCAACACACTAGGTTCTCTCCCTGTCGCTAAAGACTAGGAGATGGAGACATATACATTTCTTCATGAAGATCACCGTGAAGGAAAACATTGTTGACATCAAGCTGGTAAAGAGACCAATTCTAGGCAGCGCCAAAGCCAATAAATAACCAACAATGATCATTTTAGAAAGAGTCATGATCTGATACCTTTTAGTTGTGTGTAACCTTTCACAACCAAGCGAAATTTGTAACGTTCAATGGTACCATCCAAGTGACGTTTAATTTTATAGACCCAACGACAACCAATAGGCTTCTTGCCAGGATGGAGAGAAGTAAGGGACTAAATGTTGTTTGCTTCTAAAGCTGCCAATTCCGATTGCATTGCTACTTGCTAGTGGGAATGAGAAGTTGCTTTGGTATAAGATATAGGTTCAATATCCTGAATGGTAGTAGCAACAAATGTGCGATGGTTGGTGAAGAACAATGATAAAAGATGAAATTACAAAGAGGCTGATGCGTACCTTTTTGTGGACTAGACAATGAAGGCGTCAATGGTTTAAGAGACATCACTTAGTTGCAAATATAATCACTTAACGCCGGGGGAGGAGCATGAGAACGTTGAGAACGACGTAAGGGAGGAGCATGAGAACGTTGAGAACGACGTAAGGGAGGTGCGGGAAGGGTTGACGGGAGTGAGTGGAACATGGCCCAAAGGAGACGGAGGATCCATAGGCTAAGAGGAACCGACGAGGAATCAGGTTGGGCCTAGTCTGGTAGAGGTGTGGGTTAGACGGTTGAAAGAGACTCCGAATGAGGAGGATTTGACACAGAGTGAGGAATTACATATGTTGAATTTCAGGAAGTGGAAGCATAGGGAAAACTATTTTCATGAAAAACAATGTCATGACTAGAAGATTTGATGGGTGGTAAGGTCATAGAGCTTGTCAGCATTCGGGCCAACCGGATAACCAAGAAAAACATAACGTTTGGCTCGAGGAACGAATTTGTGAGGAACATGCACATCAATAGCGTATGCAAGAAATCTAAAAACTCTAAGATGAGAATAAGAATGGACCTTGCCATAAATTCGTTCAAAAGGATTTTGTCGAGAAAGAAATGGCATAAGCAAATGATTAATAAAATTGACAACAGTTAAACCACATTCCACCTAAAAAAGTAAAGGAAGATTGGCTTGAAAGCGAAGGGTTCGAACTTACTAAAAAATATGATGATGTTTGCGCGCTACAACCCCATTCAGCTGAGAGGTACTGATGCAAGAATGTTGATAAGTTGTGCTATTTTTTTATAAAATTCCAACATAAAATAGAACTCCCCCCCCATTATCAGCTCGAATGTTGGCTATAGAGACTTTGAATGATTTTTGGGCATAAGAGAAGAAATTGGCAAGTAAATGTTGTGTTTCATTTTTGTGTGGCATAAAAAATACCCATGTAAATCTAGAAAAGTCATCCACAATAGTCAAAAAAATATTTAGCACCAGAAAGAGAGGCAATTTTGTAAAGACCCCAATGTTGCAATGAATTAATTTGAATGGTTTGGAAAACAAAATTGAACTAGTAGAAAACGGAAGTCGGCTCTATTTTGCAAGTGCACAAGTATCTCAAGCATTATTTGACTTGAAAGGAAAATTTAACAAATTTTTTGCCACAAAACTAATCTAGAGAAAGATAAATTTCCCAACGGCGATGCCACAAGTCGGTGGAGGAGATGACATGGTAAACATGATGAATGGCTAGCAATGGCTGCTGAGGATTGGACGTTAGGTCTTTGTTCGGTTCTTGGTAGCGCAACCAAGTAATAAAGTCCTCCTTGTTGTTTACCCAAACCAATCATCTTCCTTGTTGTCAAGTCCTACAAAATACACCAATAAGGGAAAAAGATTATGGAGCAATTGAGATGTCTTGTAACTCGACTCACGGAAATCAAGTCCACCTTAAAAGATGGCACACCCAAGACATTTTTTAAATAAATAATATAATTCAAGGGTAAAATCTCAGTATGTGTAATTGGTGTAAATAATATAATTCAAGGGTAAAATCTCAGTATGTGTAATTGGTGTTTGTTCTCTACTTGGCATAATAATTTGTGGCAAATGGGTGTTTTTACTATAGTTGACAAGTAAATTTGGAGATGAAGTAATGTGATCAGTAGCACCACTATCGATAATGAATCAACGATGCTTGTGACAAACCTAAATAAGTACTAGCAGCATTAGCCCTAGGATTGGCAGACTTTGATGTCCTCTTATCATGCATGATAGATAATATTTGCTGGAACTGCACATCAGAGAGCCCATTCATTAATAACTACATTTCCTACATTGAACCCTCATTGACATTGTTGGCCGAAGACTGATGACTATTGTTGTGCTTAGAACGATTGCCTCATTGATTGGACCTGTTTGATTTGTGTTTTGGGTGTCCTGGCGGATACGCATGCAACCTCCAACATGTGTCTCGCATGTGGTGGTCTTGATTACAGTAAGAACAATGTAGTGGTTTGCGATGAGACGGGTTGGAATGAGAAAAAAAATCTTGTCCTTATCGAACGGTTCGGGCTATTGGTTCATCCCTTAGAATAGCCATGGTTGCAGCCTCTTTTGTCTCGCGTGCAACGCCTAGGCTCCGCTGCTTTTCTTCTTGCATAATAGAAGAGTAAGCCTCTGTTACATCAGACAATGGACTCAATAATAAGATATGTCCTCGGATTGCACTGTAGAACTCATTAACTCTCATAAGAAATTGCATCAATTTGCATCTCTTATGGTTCGCACTACAAGAGCAAATGGTGTCATTATAAGATCCCAATCCATCCCATAGTCCCTTCAGCTTTGTATAGTAAGCAACAATAGTCATCTAATCTAGGTGAGACAAGCAATGTCCTTCTCAATTTGAAAAATGCGAGGGGCTTGCTTTGAGAAAAATTATCCCGAAGGTCTTTCTTTACCTTCTGGGCGGTGTTCGAATAGATGACGTTGTCTGTAAGATCTGGTGTGAGTGAATTAAGGATCCAGGATAGGATCATATCAGTGCATCTTCTCCACAATGCATGGTCGTCTAGTTTGGTGTTGGCAAGTGGCATTGGAACGGTACCATCTATAAAACTCAACTTGGATTTGGCGATCAAAGAGATGGTCATAGCCCTACACCAAGTCAAATAATTATCCCCATTGAGGAGCTTGGAAACAAGCACCATTCCGGGATGATTGGAATGGTGAAGATAATAAGGATTGGTGGCATCAATTTTGCTCCCATCCGAAGAATGTTCATTCACTACAAGAAATTTGACTTTAGGTGGCAAAATTATATGTGACACTTAGATAGTTGTCACCGTTTTTGAGTTTAGGTGAGGAATTTTGACGAGTCGTCACATATTTGTTCAAAAAAAAATTTGGTTCCTGATTCCTCATAAGCATTTTGCATTCATCATACAAAATAAAGTGGGAAAACAAACACCTAAATAAAATACATTTTGTGAGGAAAAGTAACACGTCATCACATTTCTCCAAAGCCCCTATCCAAGAGTGAAGAAAGTTTCCTCACTAAATATTTTTCTAATTTAAAAAAAAAAATTGGATGTAGAAAACTTATTCCTATTTCCCTTTTCTCCGTTCCTTCTTGGCACCATACTTTTCACAATGGAGGCTACGAACAAAAACATTGACAGTATAACCGTGGCGACCTTCGTTCCTTTGTATTCGCACCATACTTACACAATCGAGGTGTCACATTTGAAGAATTGAAAGAATAATGGAAATGAATCGAAAATCAAATGGCGCCAAATAGAAACAGAGGCGCCAACTGAATCAGTTTAAATTTGGAACTAAGGGCAATATAGTAAAAGCACAGTGTCAGGTTGTTATAAAACCATAAGGACCATACACGTGTAACAATCGTGATGGTCTATTTGAAATTCTGTTACAATGGCTTTAGTTAAATAGAGATGTAGAGAAGAGAGGAAGGCAGAGAAGAAAGTTGTAGGAGAGGCTCTTCTGGGTTGAGTTCACCCAAAGAGAGGTTCTATCTTGTAATTGTCTGCTCTTCAGATCAATAAGAGTATTCCAATTGTTTTTTTTCTCATTCTCTAATTCCTTCCAGTTAAATCTCTGTTTGAACCAAGTCACAACTGTGACATTTGGTATCAAAGCGTTCGTTCCTGCGACACTGTGAGTTAGCACACCAGTACAAGCGATGGAAACTAGGGCAAAGGAGATGGAACAATTTATGCGTGGGACCAAGAAGAACCAGAATGAGACGGCTGGTAGGATTGAATTCTTGAGCAGTGAATTCAGCAAATTAGCTCTCGCTCATGAAGGATTAGCAAAACACATGGATTCAAAATTCGAACAACTATTCCAGTTGATTCAACAACCAATAGCTCCAGTACACCCTGCTGAACCGAGTTCATCCGCAACTCCAAATTCGAATCAGACCGAACATCGATCTAACTCCCAACTTCATTGGGAGAACCCAGGTACGCCTTATCGATCACCCAAATTGGATTTTCCTTACTTTGATGGCATAAACCCCAGGTCATGGGTGAAAAAATGTGAGAAATACTTTGAGTTTTTCCAAGTTCCAGAGGTTAATAAAGTCGGAATAGCTTCAATTCATCTATCGGGTAAGGCCGATCTGTGGTTCCTCGACCACCAGGTAGGGAACGAAATGCTTCAGTGGAAACAGTTTTGCAGTGATCTCTGTGAACGATTTGAGGAAGCAGTATTGGACAACTTTGTTGATTCATTTAATAAACTCACACAACAGGGCACTGTTAACGAATACTTTGATAAGTTTGAAGAGTTACGATCATTAATGTTGACTCACAATCACCACTTAGATGAACATTATTTTGTACTCAGTTTTTTGAGTGGATTGAAACCTCACATCAAGGCCATGGTCCAACTCTTTAAACCAACCACCTTGACCCAGGCTTTCTCACTAGCACGGATGTATGAGGCGTCCCAATCTCAGACTAGTACCAAGTCATCTCACAACTATCCTTGCACCAAATAAACCAAATACCTACTCCACCTTAGCTACCTCATCAAGTAAACCACTTACTTATACTTCACAATTCAACCACTCCAACCACTCCCATCACTCTACTTGTAACTCAAATTCATCCCAAAGACAACCACCCTCGTCAACACATCACAATGCTGCTCGCCCTCATTCTTCAATGCCCCCTATCAAACATCTCACTCCCAGCCAAATGCGCATACGCAGAGAGAAGGGACTCTGCTATAATTGCGATGAGCAATATAGGCCAGGCCACATGTGCAAGACTCAACACTTATATATGTTGATCCCAGAAGAAGATTCAGCTAATGGCACAGAGGATTCCACTGAAGTTGAGACAGAAAATCTCCTTCACGAGGAACCCACTGATATGGAAATTTCCTTGCACGCCATTCATGGTTGTTCTTCAACAAACACTCTCCTAATCAAGGGGTTAATCAAGAAGAAATCAGTGTCTATCTTGCTAGATACTGGAAGTACACATTATTTTATCGACCCTAGAGTTGTTAAAGCTACTAAATGGCCCACTTGTCTCACACCTCAGATGATTGTCAAGGTAGCTAATGGAGATCAATTAATAAGTAATGTTGTCTGTCAGAGACTTCTATGGACAATGCAGGGTGTTTCATTTGAAGGAAGAGTAAGGGTGTTACCTCTAGGAGGATATGATATGGTTTTGGGAGGCGATTGGTTGAAAAAGTTTGGGGATATCACTCTGAATCTGCAGAAACTTCAAGTGACATTGTCTATTGATGGTAAAACTGTTACCTTACAAGGAGGGACAGACTCAGCAGAATTATGCTTACTGGAGGCCAAGGGATTGACTAGACTATGGAGGAATCATGCTAGCTAGCTCATTTTTCTGCCAACTTTTTTCTATAACTGTCGAGGATACTAGAAGGCAACCTGACAAGCAGCTTGATACTTCCATTCAACAGGTCATCTCACAGTTTAGTGACATTTTTAAAAACCCAACTGGCTTACCTCCTAGCCGCACCCTCGACCATCGCATTCCCTTGAAACCCGGCCATCACCCTCCATCTCGGCCTCCATATAAGATCCCCGACATACAAAAGGTTGTGGTAGAGAAATTAGTGCAAGAAATGTTAGAATCTGGGCTGATACAAACCTCTCATAGTCCATTTGCAACACCCATCCTTCTAGTAAAAAAGAAAGATGGTTCCTGGAGGTTTTGTGTGGACTACAGGAATCTGAATGAGATCACCATCAAAAACAGGTTTCCCATGCCTCTCATAGATGAGCTCCTTGATGAACTTCATGGTGCAAGTATCTTCTCTAAACTGGACTTAAGATCTGGATACCACCAATTGCTTGTCCATCCACCTGACGTTCACAAGACGGCCTTTAAAACTCATCATGGCCACTTCGAGTTCAAAGTGATGCCGTTTGGGCTTACAAATGCACCGGCCTCGTTTCAGGCTCTTATGAATGATATCTTCCAGCCTCTTCTAAGGAAATATGTTCTGGTATTCTTCGACGACATCCTTATCTACAGTCCTAATATCTCCAGTCATGTGGATCACTTGGCAGTAGTATTCTCCATTCTCAGGCAGCATAAGCTTTTTGTAAAACTATCCAAATGCTCCTTTGCTAAAGAAAAACTAGAGTATCTCGGCCACATTGTCAGTTCTAATGGCGTAGAAGCAGACCCTCAGAAAATTGAAGCCACGACCAACTGGCCCACTCCTACCAACATTAAACAACTTCAAGGATTTTTGGGTCTCACAGGGTACTACCGCAAGTTTATTGAGAGATATGGTATCATTGCTAAGCCACTAACTAATCTCCTCAAGAAAAATGCCTTCACTTGGTCTCCCCGGGCAACTGCAGCATTTGAACAGTTAAAACAAGCTATGTGCGCAACCCCCTTGTTGGCACTTCCTAATTTCCAGGACACATTCCACCTAGAGACTGATGCCTGCTCCATAGGTGTAGGTGTTGTCCTCTCTCAAACTGGTCGACCAATTACTTTTTTTAGTAAGTCTTTAAGCCCCAGAAATCTTTCATTATCTACTTATGAGAAAGAGTTACTCGCAATTGTGATGGTTGTTCACAGGTGGCGTTCTTACTTACTTGGGTCCAAGTTCATCATCTTTACAGACCATCAAAGGATCCACTATTTTTTAGCTCAAAAAGTCACTACCATGACTCAGCAACGGTGGTTATCAAAACTTCTGAGCTTTGATTATGAGATTCGATACAAAAGAGGGGTTGGCAACAAGGTGGGAATTGCTCTCTCCAGATGTACTGATAACAAAGGCCAGGTCTTGGCCTTATCAGCCATAACTCCCGCCTGGATTGAGGAAGTATCACACTCATATACACAGGATCAGTTCATGTTGTCCCTAGTGAAGAAACTGCTTGTGAAGCCTGACTCTTGCCCTCCATTCTCAATGTCTCATGGACTTCTTAAGCATCAGCAACAACTTTGTATTGGATCCACAGGAACTCTACGCCAACAACTCCTGAAGGAGCTCCACACTTCAGCTCTAGGGGGTCATCTGGAATCAACTCCACTTACAAATGCCTACACCAGTATTTCTATTGGCCCAGAATGCAAACCGATGTCCTCAAATACGTCTCTAAGTGTGACACTTGCCAACGGAATAAGACAGACAACTCCGCTTATGGTGGTCTTCTTCAACCTCTTCCCGTTCCGGAGCATGTTTGGCAACACATCTCGATGGACTTCATCGAGGGGCTACCACTTTCAAAACACAAGTCTGTCATCCTGGTGGTTGTTGACAGACTGACTAAATTCAATCACTTTATCGCCCTCTCTCATCCATATACATCAGCCATGATTGCATACCTGTTCTTGCAGCACATTTATCGCCTTCACGGCCTCCCAACTTCAATTGTATCGGATCGCGACAAAGTCTTCTTAAGTGCATTTTGGCAGGATCTTCTTTCAGCTTTGGGCACCAGCTTACACCTCAGCTCATCATACCATCCCCAAACTGATGGCCAAACTGAACGTGTCAATGCTTGCCTCGAGAACTACCTCCGTTGCATGACTAGTGACGCTCCACTGCAATGGTCCAAATGGTTTTACTTGGCGGAATTCTGGTATAACACCTCATTCCATACGAGTCTCCAAACTACACCCTTCGAAGCACTCTATGGATATAAACCTCCACTGATGGCTCTTCCACCTATGGCTTCTAATTCAACCCTTGATGTCCAACAATTACTGAAAGACAGAGATCACATGTTGGGTATCATCAAAGAAAAACTTCATCGTGCTCAAGCACGCATGAAACAGTATGATGACAGACATCGAACTGAGCGGGAGTTCAATACTGGCGATTGGGTCTACCTGCGCCTGCAACCATACCGCCAAACATTTGTCCACCTTCGCCGCAATCTCAAGTTCTCGGCCTGATTCTATGGGCCCTTCCAGATATTGGAACGCATTGGCGCAATTGCCTACAGACTTAGTCTTCCCCAAAACTCGAAGGTGCACCCTGTTTTTCATGTCTCACAGTTGAAGCGAAAATTGGGTGCCCACTCTCTGGCTGCCCTTTTACTTCCAGTGGTTGATCACCTGGGATCTTTTCATACTGAGCTTGTCGCTATCCTCGCTCGGCGACTCATTCCTCGTCACAACAGAGCCGTCACCCAAGTCCTAGTCCAGTGGTCGAACTCTTCACCGACTGATGCTACTTGGGAAGATTGGACACACCTTCACGCCTCTTTTCCTCACTTCAATCCTTGAGGACAAGGATTTTTTCGAAGGGGTTGGCATTGTCACATTTGAAGAATTGAAAGAGAATGGAAATGAATCGAAAATCAAATGGCGCCAAAATAGAAACAAAGGTGCCAACTGAATCAGTTTAAATTTTGAACTAAGGGCAATATAGTAAAAGCACAGTGTCAAGTTGTTATAAAACCATAAGGACCACACACGTGTAACAATCGTGATGGTCTATTTGAAATTTTGTTACAATGACTTTAGTTAAATAAAGATGTAGAGAAGAGAGGAAGGCAGAGAAGAAAGTTGTAGGAGAGGCTCTTCTGGGTTGAGTTCACCCAAAGAGAGGTTCTATCTTGTAATTGTCTGCTCTTCAGATCAATAAGAGTATTCCAATTGTTTTTTTTTTCTCATTCTCTAATTCCTTCCGGTTAAATCTCTCTTTGAACCAAGTCACAACTGTGACATGAGGCTTCCTTTGTGACCGTGGATACCTCCATCGCGGCTTGGGTTTTTTTTTGCACTTGGACGTCTAAGCCCTAAATTGACCCATCCATATTCACAAGGAAAAGAGGAAAAAGGCAAAAAGAGAGAAGTGGTGGTGTGACTGCTGCGAGGAGAATGAGATAGGAGAAGTGGTACTGGTTAGGGGTGGGCATCCCATCCAGCGATCCCGATCCCGTCCCGATTTTTCCGGGTCTTAATGGGATTGAATAATTTCATCCCTATCCCGTCCCGTCCCGATCTAGAATGGGATGGGATGGGATGAAGATTTTCAATCCCGCCAATCCCGTCCCGTCCCGAACTAATTTTTTAATATTAATTATTAATATTTTTATTTACTTATTTATTTATTTATTAAGAAATTTCCTAAGTTATATCTCGTGTATCATGTTAACATTAATTCCATATTGGTCTTGATATCAGACAGAAAAGAATGATATGCAAGGCATAATTTTTTGGTCTCCTGAGAGGGACCTGTTAGGTGTAGTGTTGATCTGGTTGGGTTTCAGGGAATGATTAGCCTGATGAGTTACAACAGTGCTATGCAGCATTATCCAATGGTGAGCTTAAAAGTTGCACTGATGTTTCTTTCAATCACAACATTATATGTTATTTCTTTTCTAAATCTTCTTATGTGCAGATCCAGGTCCCATTTGTGAGAATTGTACAAAAGGAGTATAGATATACAGAGATGACAGATAGAATGGAAGTCGTGGTAATTTAAGTTTTATATTATAGTGGCGGAGTGCTCTCTTGTTACAGAGAAACTGAGTTGTTCGTATATTCTCATCTTTTTCTTGCTGAGCTTCTTCATTGAACGGAAAACTTCAATAAATCAGGGGTTTCGCTCTTGGCAGCCTTAATGACATTTTGGGGTTTAGTTGTGACTTAGTTGTCAAAAGGTTTTCTTTGAACAATGTTTGTGTGTTGCTTGTCATGGTTACAATGGAGTGTTTCTTTAAAAAGATTTGGGGCAGAGAAAAAATTGACCTGTTGATAAAGTCTTAAACTTATGAAACATTTTGAATAGGTATAATACTTTTTGAGGAATTCTAAATGTCGAGGAAACGGGCGAGGGACGGGACGGGACGTGGCGGGGTGGGGAATGTCCACCCCGCTCGGGATGCGTGTCATCATTTTTGGTGTACGCATCCCGAGCGGGGTGGACGGTCTCCACCCCGCCACGTCCCGTCCCTCGCCCGTTTCCTCGCCATGTAGAAGCGCTCATACTTTTTATAGTTGAAAGCTTCGGCAGTTTGAGAAGATTGGAGTCAATTGAGACTTCAATTCCAATGAATTGCAATGTTTGAGTGGTATGTAGTTGAGCTGTACTCAAGCTTCCAGGCTTCTATTTGATATGTCCAGATTAGCACGTTGATCCCGTCCCGTCCCGAATCCGTTTGGGATGGGACGAGGTCGGGATGGGGTTTTTCCTATCCCATCCCATCCCAATCTCGTATGAATGGGATGAGATAGGAATGGGTATATCTCGTCCCATCCCGTCCCGTGCCCACCCCTAGTACTGGTAATCATTGTGTTTTGGTTGGGTGGTTAATGCCTCCGTGTTTCACTTTCTTCTCTCCTTCTTGGAACCAAATAAATTCAAATTCATCCCCACCCACGTGTCGGTGTCATCCATCCCTCGCCATCGACCCACTCTTGAAATAGTAAACTCTCTTCTTCTCATTTCTCCTTATCTCTCTCTCTCAAAAGGTAATTTTCAGATCTCGATCTCTCTAGCTATAATTTCAGATCCGAGAAGGCCGTCTCGAAACCCTTTTCATTCTTCGCGCTTTCGATCTTGGTATTATTATTTGATGCACATTAGGGTTTTGTTTGCCACCAGAAATAGAAGGAGGAACAAACAAGGATTGCGTGAAGGAAGGTTCCTGTTGTCACCGCCAAGCTTCTCATCAGTTGTACTGATTGCATGTACCTGGAGAACCTCAGTTAATTTTTCCAATTCTTTTTCAACAAGTCTAAATCTTAAGTGGATTTAGGTACAAATTGGGTCGCACTGCATTCACATTTGACCATGTGTATGGATGGATAACACCCCGTCTTCGTTATCATCGTCGAAATTTCGGTGATTGTGTTACTCCTTTAGTTGATGCCCTCTTTCATGGTTATAATGCTACAGTTCTAGCTTATTGGAAGGTGATTCATCTCAGGTTTATGTATGTGTTTGTGCATGAGAAGCTGTAGGTGTAATGTCTCTGGTGAGTGTTGGGTTGTTCTGTTTTTGGTTGATTTTGATTGTGTAGCTACAAAGGGTTATGTGTTTCTCCATTTTTGGTGGTTTTTGTGTGATGGGTTTTACATATCTGGTTTGTGGGTTTTGTAAAAATCCATCTTTATGCTGTTTGATTCATGGGGTTGTGCTGCATTTCATGGGTTTTACAAATTTGGTTTGTAGGTTTTGTAAAAATTGATTATGGCGTTTGCGCTCGCTTCTTGTCGACATCCAAGAAGGTAGCAAAGCAAACCCCCTTTTCATTTTGCTTCAATGTTAGGGTTTAAATTACAATCTGAAACATAAGAGTTGTCAAGCGGGGGATCCCATTTTACTATTAGTGCATACATGTTGTAGTCAATAAACAAAAAATTACATTTTACTATTGTTTAATTAAATACCATTTTTGTCAATCCAATAAATTCTTTTGGGTGATTCTGATTATGGGATGAAATTACTTTTTCTGAAGAAAAACAAAAGGAGATGTTGGGTACAAATTTGCTATTCACTGATTGAAGGGGGTTTATATTATGAAACTTAGTGTGTTCATCATGCCAGTTGAGCTGGAAAGAATTTGATCAATGTCAGTTGAATTATTGTGTTAAATTAGGTGTGATTATGAATGTTGCAGGAGCAGAAAGTAACATCTTTTCCATTGAGTGCACGATCTTAGCACTGAATTGTGAAACACTGCAAGTCTTCGTGAGATTAAAAATTGGGCATTAAGAGTTTAAACACTCTTCTTGAGATGAAAAGTTGGGATTGGGATTTAGGGATTCTAAATGTGGATAGAACTCATTCACGAATTACATACTGAAGAAGAATGTTCATTTTTGTAAATTCACTGAACCTGAAGGTATGTTCGATTTCTACCCCAGCGTGTTTATTAACTTGTATTGGAAACAACTCTTCCATATGTATCACCAACACACCAATCTTAATTTTGCAATTGTGATTATTAAGTGATCTCACTTTGTTTTTGTGTTCTTTAATTCTGTTATTCTTAGCAGGATAATGTAACTGGGTGGAATGATGTCTTCAGCTCAAGATCCATTCTACATTGTTAAAAATGAAATTCAGGATTCTGCAAGTTTCTGGTTCTTTCTTTAACCTTTCCATTATGCTTTTCTTGGTTCGTTCTTTATGTCTTGCAAATATGTATAAGACAATGCACGAATGTTGTATGTTACCATTGGTTCCGAATCCGCAGAAACTACATCAATATCTGATACTGATGAAGGATTTTTTCTATTTGTCCGTGTCATTTCTTGATATGGTATGCTGTCTAAGTAATCTCACTGTCATCTGTTAATATGCCCTGTTTCACTCCTGTGAGTTTGGAATGGATAATTTCAATTTCACACAGTAAGCATATGCTTCAGCCCTGATATCTTTAATTCCTAGATAACATGCAAATTTTAAAATGCTAAGACAAGATGATGATCCCTTCCCCATTATATCTTAAATCAAAGTCCATTTAGCCTGACCTTGATAAACACACAAAAATTGACAAATTTAAAACTCTCTCATCAGTCTTCTTACACTTCATATCATCACTTGTTGCTTTCACTTCAACTCCTACGTACACCTTACATTCTCTTGTATATCTACTGCTAGATTTGGAGGAGGTGAACAGTGTACTGTAAAATCACGGTTGACCAATAAAAAGGAGTATGTTATATCAACATCTTCCATAGCTAATTTGGCATTTGTACTCTCTTGTGAGGTCTATTGTTTTAGCTAGCTTATTCTTAGAAAATTAAATTTTATTAACATTTATACTTGTTAATGCCGAAAGGAGACTTTTTTTTGGCAACTACAATGCAATCAGATCGTATCAATAGTGTTTTCTCCCATCACGATCCAAACAGTTCTAATGGTAATGATGTAAATCCAAATGATTCTTATTTTGATGAGCTTTGGTGACCATGATGGTGATGAAGAATGATTCAAGGAGGTTGTAGGTATGAATAGATGATGAGTTAAGGAGCTTAGTGTTACTAGAGTAGACTCAATTATTTTTTGGACATCAACATGGTGTAACTTGATATCATTATTGTATTCAGTTATGTGACTTTGCATATGCAATGAAAGAATGCAATATTTTTTTATGAATGAAAATTCTACTATTTTAATTTTAGATTGTGCATTACACAAAAAATATAGGTGGTGTTATTTAAGAGTATGTGCTAGTAGACAACTATAATAAATGAGTGAAGAATGAGTTGTCACAAATATAATGAAAGTGTGATGAAAAATTTGTCACGGGTAGATAATTTTAATGTATGAAATCATTATCGTGACAAACCGTTTCTAACATATAAATTATACAAGTGGGAAAAAATTTCTCACAGAAAATTCATAGTAGATATTTAAATCACTATCGTGACAAACTGTTCATCACATATAAATCACACAAGTGAAGAACGATTCGTCACAGAAAATCACCACACGTGACGCCAAATTTTCGTTACGCATGACACTCCACGGTGACGGAATTTTCGCCACCCATGTTGTAATTGTATATTCGCACGTTAAGTTTATGTGAGGAACCACACGCCACTTAAGCGGACTTTTTGTGACAAGTTGTAAATTTGTCACCTAATATTTTCTTTGACGCTCTTTATGTGAAGGATGTTGTGATGACTGAAATTCGTCACCGTTACTAAACGATGACGAATAAATATGTTTTAGTGAGAAACAACGTTTGTCATCAAAGCTCAAATTTCTTGTAATGATTCACTATGACGATGAGAAATGGTGATAAGGAGAGGCAAAGTTAAAAAAGAAAGGAAAATAGGGCAAAAGTTATGGTATTTTTTTCATGCCCTGGTACCATGTAAAAGAAAAAGTTGCATTTGAAAGATTGATTTTCATTGAATCAGGGATTCAAGAGTTTTACTAAAATTGTGTAAACTATTCTTGTGCAAAGCTATTCTACTAAAATTGTGTTAAACTATTGTTGGTAATCTAAAATGACACATCTGTTTCAAATACAACACATCTGTTTCCTAATTAAATACATCTGTTTCAAATACAACACATATTTATTCAAGGGATATATTGACCTTCTAACAATCCCCGTGTGGGAAAGCGTTCATGCACTTGTTCAACAATTTTTAGTCGTTGTTCCAAAGCTAATGGGACTTCAAATGGCTTGAGATCCGAAAGAGTTTCAGGTGGGTGATTGAAAATAGAAGGGATTGAAGAAGTGAGCTCTGAGATGAGTAGCTCTTGAATTCTCTTCTTTGATTGATGGAAGTTGTTCACTTCTTGCTTCCAATCCAACTCCATTGCAGATAAGAACAGAATGTAAGTAGTGCTGCTTAGAAATGGAGCTTCTTATAAGTCTTGATCAAATGAAAGAGATCGATATGTTGATTCTTATCTGTAAAACGACTATTGTGCTGCAATATATAACTGAGTTATGTACTATCTACACTTGACTTGACACTTCTCAGAGTCACACTTTCTATATCTTATTCTATTAACTTGCTTGTAAAGCCAATTACTGTTATACATGTCTGATCTTCTCGGCCTTACAATATATCTGCACCATGCCATTGTAGTTTTACACTTATGCGCCAATCAGGATATAGTCATCGTAAACCATTACCAGATTATTGTGTCGGTGATGAATCCTTTTAAATAATAAAACAAATCAAATTCTGATCTGAGGGTGATACTCATCATGTTCAAGCAAAGTGAGAGTTTATTATGCCAAGCAAAACATGGGAAGCAGGTCAATTTGACCAATTGGAACATTTGAACCATGACTTGGATATTGATTTATTGGATCATGAAATAGGTATTTGGATTGTAGGTTACCCAATTATGTTTTATGTAGTGACTCATATCTGCAGCCTATTCATTTTGTCCACCCCCATTTGTTTTGGCAGCTGCTATATAACACCACCACTTTTTTTTATGGATACCACCATCTACTTTTTTTTTTTTTTTTTTTAAATTTACTGAAGGACAACACCAGTATATAATTAAAAAAATGGTTTTTTTCTCCCAAATCTAGCGACTCTTCCTCTCCCTGTCGCACAAACCGCTCCCTCTCCCACCATTTTCTCTTCTCAATCTCGCCGGAATCAAGACTGCCAGCCACCGTCGTCAGAATCCATTTCCATCTCTTACTCGTCTTCATCCTCCCTCTCCTCTCTCTATTGCTTCTTTTGCTCTCTCTCTCACGAGAAAACACGTCTTCTACCCTTTTTCATTTTCTATCAAAGTTGTTTTCCATTATTGATCTTCTTCCTCCCTTCAACACCGGCTTCACTCCCTCTCTTCAACGTCTTGTTGTCTTTTCTCTATGTTCATATTCCTCAGTTAGGGTTTTGGTGAAGTTTGTATATAGAAATGGATGAGTTCAGTGAAAGTATGGTTGGTAAGCTTCAAGTTGATAATGCTGCAATTGAGAGTCAGCATTGCAGTCCATTTATATGTGTCAACGAAGAAGATGAGAATTTCAAGACGAAGAACAACTCACTCCACTTGAGGTACACTCTCAACCGACATGACTTTCAATGTTGATTGTTGCTTTATGTCGTCTGAAACCGAATAGTCATACACTTGGGCAATGGAAAAACTACTGGGATTGTTTGAGTCAGACAACTTGCCAGAGGTGTTTGTCACAGACAGAGAGCTTGGGTTGATAAAAGCCATTGAGCGAGTCTTTCCACAAGCAAGGAGGTTGTTCTGCTGGTGGTACATAAATACAAATGTGGAAAAGAATTACAAAAAATATTTTGAGTATAGAGAAGGATGGCAAGAGTATATTGAATCTTTCTTGGACTTGTATAGACCATCTACAGAGCAAGAATGGGACAAGGACACTATTGAGTTTGAGAGAAGATGAACATCACATCTCAAGTGTTTGGAGTATCTGCGTGTTGTTTGGTATCCGCATAAGGAGTTCTTTGTGAATGCATGGACCGACAATTTCATGCATTTTAGCCATTGGACAACCGATCGCGTTGAAGGCGCACACTCTAGATTGAAGAAGATGTTGGAGAATTTTCAAGGGACATTTTATAATGTATGGAGGAAATGCATGACATGATCCAAGGCCAACTTGTAGAGAATGACTCGTCTTTTCGCAAAAATCTCACGAAAGAGAAGAAAGAACACATTGTTCCACTATTTAAAAAACTTTATGGGTCTGTGTCTCGTATAAGTCCAATGTTTTTTTTTATAGCTTAATGGTTGAACTCTATATAAATAAAGCACAATTAGATTGGATCAGAGAAAAAGAGTGGAGTGCAGGCATATTGTTAATTGAACAAGTGTCCGTCAAACTCAAACAGATAAGTTATACATATTACAACTGAAAAACACTCATATAATTAAGGGTTTTTTTTTTTAGTTTGGCCCTCATTAGTTTGTATTTAACAGAGTTGAACACTCATTTTAAATTTTAATAGAGTCTAACCCTCATTTACTAACGGATCTGTTAGCTCAACTAAGTTGACTGGTAAATATCATTTTATTGACTAAAATACCCGACCATGAGTGCTCATGCAAGGCACGTGTGAGATCTATAAAATCCCCCAAAAAAATGCTTCTAAAGGCCTAATGGTAATCTCGAGGTAACCCTATTGGTGATACACCAAAACAGTCCCAACTTTGCACCGTACACGTGTCATGGTGATCTCGAGGAACAACATACCCTAGCGTCAACCCAACACTGATCTGGCCCAAGCGGTTCTAAGCTCGCCCAATGTAGTCCGCCAGACGGACTCAAATTCTTACAGCCTGCTAAGTCCACGTGTCTCACAGCTATCTTGAATACCCATAAGCCTTACTAAGGCAAGTATCTCGAGGATCAATTTCGGATGGGCAAGTACAACGGCTCTTTGTTTCCAACTAGGAAGGGGATTCCAGAGTATATATCATATAATGAGACTTCTACCTACAGACCACTCTCGGAACGAGAACTATCTCCCGTGTATCTAGGAGCACAAGGCTAATAGGGAAACTTCCCTCTACAGCACCAAATCCTAATAAGAGAAGGATCTCCACAAATATCTTTTTCCCTAAACTATGCCATCGATGGCTTGGTCTACCAAGACTTCTGCACTATAAATAAGACATGAGGTTGGTAAGCTAAGTTATACTACAAATTCCCTGTTTACAGCATTACACCTTCCTTAGATTCCTATCTGATTTTAGTATCGAAGTCCAATCGGCCACCACAACTGTGGTCCGTGGCTCACGTGCGTTCTTTGTGTAGGTTAACAGGTTTGCAGGTCAAGGTCAAAGCAGGGAGCAAAAAACGTTTGCATCAGTTTAGCACTGTTCGTGGAGACCATAAAGTTCCTAACTTTTCACTAACATCATCTTTCTTCAAAATACAAGAAGATAGTGACCACTAGATCACACAACAATGGAGAACAAGGGGACACGTCAAACGCTCAGACTGGTGCCATACCACCACTTTCGGCGATACCGGTGGCGCACGGGCAGCAAACTCACTCCCCCGCGCCAACAATAGCAATGTCGAACCCCAAGATAGATATGATGTCGTCTCAAATACAGCAAATCACCAAAGCGGTAGAGGCTCTTGTACAATAGAACCCTCCACTCGCTAATGGAGATCAGGAGCAGCACATGCCTCCATCTCTGGAAGATGACAGAGAGCAAGCACAGGAGAGTCAAACCCCTGCTAGCACTCATTGGACTAGAGGAGGCGGCACGGCCAACACGGAATCGACTCTCAAGGCAGAAAGGCTAGGCCCTCAGAACCCTCTTCGCAAAGTGGCGCACGACCCAAACGTGTTGTACTGCCTCTCTGTTCCACCGTTCGCGGACATTATCATGAACGAGGCCTTTCCAAAGAAGTTTACACCTCCAAAGCTCGACTTCTACGACGGAACCACCGACCCGTTCAACCACCTACGCCATTACCAGCATGTAATGGCGCTCAAGGAAGTATCCTAGTCAGTGATGTGCATAACTTTCCCTACTAGCCTAAAGAAGTCAACACCGACTTGGTTTCACAGTCTCCCGCCAAAGTCGATCTATTAATTCAAGACGCTGGCAAAAAGAGTTCCTGATGCAATTTGTCGGAAGCCAATGCCTCCGAAAGGGCCCATACTACATACTCTCTTTAAACTAGAGATCCAATGAGATGCTCAGAGAGTATGTCACGCGCTTCAACGACGAGCTGACACTTGTAGCAATGACACAGCCGTGACGGCTTTCACCGTGGGCCTAAAGATGGGAAAGCTTTACGAATGCCTCACCTTGGAACCCCATCTGGATATGACGAAGCTCCTCAATAGCGCCCAGATGTACATTACCTTAGAAGAATTGAAAATTGTGAATAGGGAAGTAGAAGGTGATAAGAAATCCTCCACTTCTAAAGACGGGAGGGAGGAAAGGAGGCGTGAAGATGAAGAAATGAGCAAGCGAAAGCGCAGTGACAACATGTCAGAGTCTGGCTGGACCAAGTCAGAGAAAGCATCCAACTACGGGGATCCAGAGCTATGACCCTTCTCAATTCTAGGCTATCGGACGTCCTGAATTCCATGAAAAACTGGAAAGATCTGAAATAGCCCCCGAAGCAGTGCAGAGTTCCCTCCAAGCGTGACAACAACATCTACTGCCCGTACCACTGGGAGGGTGGGCATGACACCAACAACTGAAAGAGTCTAAGGTATGAGATCGAGTACTGGATTCGCATGGGCAAGCTACAAGAATTCTTGAGCTCAGAGAAACGATCTGATCGATCCAGGGACCAAGGAGAGTCAGTCAAGAAAATAGAAAAGAAGACTCCGGGAATAATCTATTTTTCATAGAGTCGAACCGGATGAAGACCAGTTGAAAAGGTCCTGCAAGCGAACTTTACTGAATATGCGGACAAAGGCCGTAGATGAGAACATTCGCTAATAATACATAAAAATGGTCACACTCCTGAGCCGAACACGTGTCATGATGATCTCGAGGAACTACATGCTCAAAGCATCGGCAAAACATGAACTACGTGCAAGTCAGCAAGAATAAGGTCAAAACAGGGAGCGAAAATTGGCTGCATCAGTTTGGCGCCGTCTGTGGGGACGACATAGTTCTTAACTTTACACTAAGCGTCGTCTCCTACCAAATCCCAGAGAGATGGTGACCACTAGGTCACGCAACAACGAACCAGGGGACACGTCCAATGCTCCGATTGTCCCTATACTAGTTCCTGCCATGCACAGGCAGCCTACTCACGCCCCTGCACAAACGACGGCAACGACAGACCCTAGAATCGAGGTGCTGGCATCTCAAATACAACAGGTTATCAAGGCGGTGGAGACACTCACACGACAGAATCCACCTGTTGCTAATGGAGACCAGGAACAACACGGACCTCCACCTCCAGTGGACGATAGGGAACAAGCGCAGGATAACCAGGCCCTCGCTAGTTCCCATTGGACTAAAAGAGGTTGTGTGGCTGGCGCTAATCCAGCCGCCAGGACAAAGAGGCTCGATCCCGGGAACCCTCTCCACATAGGAGCGCACGACCCGGTTGTACTATATCGTATTTTCGTCCCACCCTTTTGTGGACGGATCATGAGTGAAGCACTTCCGAGAAAGTTCATTCCCCCGAATCTCGATGCCTATGATGGAACCACCGATCCTTTCGATCATCTACGCCATTACCAACACGTAACGGCGTTCAAGGAAGTATCTGAATTCGTCATGTGCAGAACCTTTCCCACCAGTCTTAAAGACCCTGCATTGACGTGGTTCCACAGCCTTCCACCGAAGTCAAGCGACTCCTTCAAAACATTGGCGAATGAATTCTTGACACGTTTCGTCGGAAGCCAGCGTTTGAGAAAATGCCCGCACTACATACTCTCTTTAATGCAAAGGCCCAGCGAGACGCCCCGAAAGTATGTCACACGCTTCAACAATGAGCTGACCCTAATTGACGGGTGCAATGACGATACAACTGTGACGACATTCACTGCCGACTTCAAAGAGGGAAAGCTCTTCGAGGACCTTACCTTGGAGCCCCTGTGGACATGGCAGAGCTTCTCAAGAGCGTCCAGAGACACATCACCCGGGAGGAATCAATGACCACTAAGAGGGAGACTGAAGGCAACAAGAAGTCCTCAGCTTCTAAGGACAAGAAGGAGGGGAAGAGACACGTAGATGAGGAGCGGAGCAAGAGGAAACACACTTACAACAGACTGGATCCTGATCGTCCCAGGACAGAGAAGTCATCCAACTACATTGGATCCAGAGTCGTGACACTCCTAAATGCTAGTTTGTCAGATGTACTCAACTCCATAAAAAAATTGGGTGGAATTGAAGTGGCCCCCGAAGACACACGAAGACCCTGCCAGAAGGGACAACGACAAGAACTGTACATACCACAAGGAAGGCGGCCACAACACCAATGACTGCAAAAGTCCGAGGTATGAAGTAGATCACTGGATCCACAAGGGCAAATTAAAAGATTTATTGAAGTCTGAGAAGCAGCTAGAAAAAACAAGGAACATGGGGAAGTCAATCAAAAAGATAGAGAAGTAGATTCCTGGGATAATATATGTCCTTCACGAAGTCAGATCGAATGGAGACTAGTCGCACAGGTCCCGCAAGCGTACTCTGCTGGATATGTTGACATGACCCGCGAATGAAGACAAATGCGTTTTCTATTCAAAAATTCAAAACCCCGTTCCCACTTTGACTTTCACGGACAAGGACCTCAATGGAGTCCGAGCACCACACAACGACGCCCTGATCATCTTCATTTCCATTGCAAAGTGGGAAGTGAAGAGAGCTCTCGTTGGAACAGGAAGCTCACTTAACGTTCTATTCTACAATGCTTTCCGCAACACGGACCTCAAAGAGGAAAACCTAGTGCCATCAGAGCACTCGCTGATCGGATTCAGCGAGGATAAATGCTTGCCCATCGGAAAGATAAGATTAGCCACGGTAGCTGGAGAACCGCGACTGAAGAAGGTCCTATTTCTGGACTTCATGGTGGTAGACGCACTCTCGTCATACAACCTCATCCTGGGAAGTCCGTGGCTACACCAAATGGAAGCAGTGGTCTCCACCCTTCATCAGTGTGTTGAATATACTGCTAACAACTCAAAAAGGACAATACGTGGAAACCAACCTGCGACACGAGGCTGCCACTACGCCGCATTGAAATAGATAGAATGCTCCCAGATCTAGCAACATCATGCAGAGCAACCTGACCCAGTGCAAGGCCAAAAGATGAAATAGACACCATTTTCGAGCGCTACAGGAGTAGTCAACTCTCCCGCTCAACGAGTCGTAATGGCAATGGCAAGCAGGAACACATTCCGTCGGCGCAGAGATCCGCCCCTCTACAAGGTTTGCTCTTCAGTGACCCATGTAACGCCACGACAATCTGCTAAATGATTCGCAAAAGCTATCGAAA
Organism: Berberis vulgaris; assembly: GCA_963556465.1. NCBI lineage: Eukaryota > Viridiplantae > Streptophyta > Magnoliopsida > Ranunculales > Berberidaceae > Berberis > Berberis vulgaris. The sequence goes on along the minus strand of OY747130.1, from coordinate 12,180,811 downwards.
TTCACTTCGAAGCCAAGATCAGTTTATCTCTATCAACAGTTAGTTTGTTTAAAGTTGTTTGTTTCCCTTTCTGCAGTCAATATTGACTTAGAGTTCTTAAGAGACTTATGTGATTCACAATCATTTAAGAAATAAAACAAGAACTTCATAAAAAAACTCTATTGATTATTGGAAAAATGTATCAACAAGCATCTTGAGGCGGACACAAAAGACTACATACTACGAACGCCCTGAAACGGATACAAAGGCCTACATATTACGAACGCGTTGAGAAGGGTACAAAATACTACATACTTCAGGCATCTGATTAGCATGGAGTGAGGACTTGCTCAGATTGTCTGGTTCTGTAAGCGACACAAATAGTCCAGGGCAAGCTACTTGCAAGCGAAGGGACGCTCCACTGAACGCCGCTTTCAAATATTGTCCGCGGGGGTACAAAATCGACAACCAGGAGTACCTGCGAAACCTCAGACCCAATTCCCACACTTTGCAAACTTGGGACAAGTATAAGGTAAACTTGGAATGCATACACTTCCCACACAAGGGAAGATACGGTGTTAATCGAGAAGTGGTGGAGGCAGCTACCACGAAGTGGGACGCAGATGTTATCTCTGAGATCAAACATTCAGGAACAACGATAAGGCACCTGCACATAAAAGACAAACCCTTCCCTTTGGAAAGTACCATTACTACTTCTCCGTGATGTGAGAATAGACTACGAGACCTCAGCGGATTAACTACATGCCCACCCACAATAGGCGAACACGCATAACAACAACTATCATCAGAAATTTCAAAAACTTCAGTGATGGAGATCCAACTTCAGCATTTGAAAAATCCAAAGCATTTCTCTCAGCCTTTGGAAAACCCAAAGCATCTTCTCCAGACAAGAACATTACAGTAAATAAACTCAGGAAAAGATGGTGCTTACAACTATTGAAAAACACCATTATATAGACATAGTGGTTCACCAAACAGGCACTCCAGCATTAACTGTCAAGCATTGAATGTCGTATGGGAAAATGGAAGACGACGGTTACCAAGGAAACTGCGCAGATCACGTAAATCAATTAATGGCGCTTCACGCAACCCCATCAATTGAGGGGGAGTAACTAATATACTGAAACATTACACAACCGACACCATACACGTGTCACTACGCAATCTACATCGTACATGTAACGCACCATGTAGGAAAGCCTAGCCCTTCCTTTGCGGGCCCATGGGCTTAGCCTATTATCTGAACAACACCCTATTGCATGCTTGGTACAAGCACTCGAGGATCCTAGTCAACTTTGACGTACGGACTTTACCACTCGCCGAGTTAAGGTAACTTCATCCACACCCTGAACCACTAGGTTTGCATGACCCTCAGCAGACGAAAACTCTAGTCAAACCAGGCAAGCTTAGTTAGCCAACACTGATGACGATAGCTTCTAGTTCACCCGACACCTAGTCTGCTTAGTGCATGCATCGATAGTTTAGGAAGTGGGAGTCTAATCAGCGTTGCCACGCTGATTAGACTCACTACCCCATTCGTGATCAGTATTCGTCGAACCTAATTAGGTAAGCCTAGCTGCCGACAACCAGCAACGAAAGCTTCTGATCAAAACCTGGACTTGTAGCCCTTACTGCGAGGGTGGAAGCCTAGTCAGTCATGAACTAATTTCGATGGCTCGCCACGGGACTATTGCTTTTCTGTGTGGCCGCCAAATCACCAAACCAAGACTTTTAGCCCGCGCTGTGAGGGTGTACATAGTCTAGAAGGTGGGAACCCAGTCAGCCATGACCTGATTTCGACTGTTTGCCACGGGACCACTGCTTTTCAGTGTGGCTGCCGAACCCTTCCAAATTTGTAGCTTGGTGCACTCAGGTGTAGATAATTTGGATGGTGAAAGCCTAGTCAGTCCCGAACTGATTTCTATGGCTCGCCACGGGACCACTGCTCTTCAACGTGGCCGCCAAACCCTTCTCGAACACGTAGCCCCCACTGCGCGGGGAGGGTATCGATTGTTCGAAAGATGGATGCCTATTCAGTCTCGAACTGATTCCGATGGCTTGCGGCGATACCAGTGGCGCACGGGCAGCAGACTCACTCCCCCGCGCCAACAACAGCAATGTCGAACCCCAAGATAGATATGGTGTCGTCTCAAATACAGCAAATCACCAAAGCGGTAGAGGCTCTTGTACAATAGAACCCTCCACTCGCTAATGGAGATCAGGAGCAGCACATGCCTCCATCTCTGGAAGATGACAGAGAGCAAGCACAGGAGAGTCAAACCCCTGCTAGCACTCATTGGACTAGAGGAGGCGGCACGGCCAACACGAAATCGACTCTCAAGGCAGAAAGGCTAGGCCCTCAGAACCCTCTTCGCAAAGTGGCGCACGACCCAAACTTGTTGTACTGCCTCTCCGTTCCACCGTTCGCGAACATTATCATGAACGAGGCCTTTCCAAAGAAGTTTACACCTCCAAAGCTCGACTTCTACGACGAAACCACCGACCCGTTCGATCACCTACGTCATTACCAGCATGTAATGGCGCTCAAGGAAGTATCCTAGTCAGTGATGTGCATAACTTTCCCTACTAGCCTAAAGAAGTCAACACCGACTTGGTTTCACAGTCTCCCGCCAAAGTCGATCTATTCATTCAAGACGCTGGCAAAAAGAGTTCCTGACGCAATTTGTCGGAAGCCAATGCCTCCGAAAGGGCCCACACTACATACTTTCTTTAAACCAGAGATCCAATGAGATGCTCAGAGAGTATGTCACACGCTTCAACGACGAGCTGACACTCATTGACAAGTAAGCTTCTGACGTCGTTGATAGTACAGAGCAGGCTCAACTACTTCTCAAGGTCTGTACTGCCGTTCTTGGGGTCAATCTCTGGGGTGATTTGTCGGAGCAATTGGCTGCTCTGTACTCATTGGACGTATTTTAGAGAAGTCGTTGAGAGTACAGAGCAGCCAATTGCTCCGACAAATCACCCCAGAGACTGACCCCAAGAACGGCAATACAGACCTTGCAACGAGTTCTAGACTTCTTCAAACGACTTTCGCCCTCCCGAATGAGGTAGAAGAACGTAGATGAAGACGACTGCAAGCGACAGAGCGTTCAAGGTTACACAGTGCTGCCAAGTGAGGACACTTTTCCCATGCAAGATACTCGGGGTGACTGAGAGATACCACCTCGGAAGCAAAGTGATCTGACAACACTTCGATCAGCCATAAGCTAGCAGCAGGACCGCATACATGCGGGCAGAGCGAGACAAGGTAACATCAAAGCGCAAGCGAATAAATGACAGACTCGTCCCTTGGAAGGGAGTGCATATTTCTTCTTCGCAAAGTGAGAAGAAATTACGAGATCTTAACGAAACAATTAGGTGCTCACCCAAAGCAGGTGACCACACATAACAGCGAGTCTCATCATGACTGATTGGCGCAAATGTCAAAACATTCGAAGACTCCAATGATGGAGATCTCTCTTCAGCCTTTGGAAAACTCAACACATTTTCTTCAACTAAGAACATTACAGGAGATACGCTCTGCAGAAGATAGTGCCTACAACGATGAAAAAACACCATTATATAGACATAATGGTTCACCGAACGGGTGCTTCAACATTAACTGTTAGCATTGAATACCGTATGGGAAATTAGGAGACGACGGTTCCCAGGAAACTGCGCAAGTCCATGTTTGTCCAATCAACGGGGTTGCATCCAACCCCATTAATTGAGGAGGAGTAACCGTTACTCAATAGTCTCGCGGATATAGGCTCGCATGCCTGCAGCTGGCGGAGCCTCCATCCAACCAGGTAAGCTTAGTCAGTTTCGGTCGATGGCGATGGCTTGTGGTTCATCCTGACACCTAGTCTGCCTAGCGCGAATGCTGATGGTTTAGGAAGTGGGAGTCTAATCAGCGCTATCACGCCTGGTAACAATGACTCACCATGGATCATCGCCCCCTTCGCGGACAACGATCGCCGAACCCGATCAGGTAAGCCTAGCTGGTGACGACTGGCAACGACAACTTATCAAAGCCCAGACCTGTAGCCTCCACTGTACGAATATAGATGGTCTAGAAGGTGTGAACCTAGTCAGTCTCAAACTGATTCCGATGACTCACCACAAGACCATTGCTCTTCTACAGACCATGGTCGCTTAATTACCAACCCTGAACTTGTAGCTCCCACTGCATGAGCATAGATGGTTTAGAAGGTGGGAGCCTAGTCAGTCCCAAATTGATTCCGACAGCTTGCCATGAAACCATTCCTCTTCTACTGATCATGGTTGTCGAATTACCAACCCTGAACTTGTAGCCCCCACTGCGCAGGCATAAATGGTTTAGAAGGTGGGCGCCTAGTCAGTCCCGAATTGATTCCGACGGCTCGCCATGGGACCACTGCTCTTCTACAGACCATGGTCGCCGAATTACCAACTCTGAACTTGTAGCCCTCACTACATGGGCGTAGATGGTTTAGAAGGTGGGAGCCTAGTCAGTTCTGAACTGATTCCGATGGTTTGCCATGATACCACTCCTCTTTTACAGACCATGGTCGTCGAAAACCCCCAAATTTGTAGCTCGACGCGCACGAGTGTAGATGATTTGAAAGGTGGGAGCCTAGTCAGTTTTGAACTGATCCTGACAGTTTGCCACAGGACCACTGCTCTTCAACATGGTCATCGAACCCCCTCGTCTAAAACTTGTAGCCCGCTACGTGCGGGTGTAAATGGTTTGAAAGGTGGAAGACTAGTTAGTCCTGAACTGATGTCGACAGTTCGCCATGGGATCATCATTCTTCAGCAGACCATGATCGTCAAATCCTTGCTCCCCGAACCTGTAGTCCACTTTGCTCGGACATAGATGGTTCGAAAGGTGGGAACCCTAAACGATTTACCACGCTACCACCCCCCCCCCTTCAAAACAGCGGCCACTAAAATAAATTACAGCTCAAGCAGCGTCTTCACACTCACACGAGTCGACATTCCATTATTAGCAAAGGCCGCTCATGCCGACCCATAAATCGTCCCGCCTACATGCGAACGAGCGCTACATGGAATGGCAGCCCGAGCTTACGAAACCTAACTCGGGATAAACGCTCTAGATCAGAGGCAACGCATGTGCTCGACTATTATAGTTCACTCATGCCAGCAACCGCGACCAACAGTCAGATAGGCAAAACGAGCCCTCAGTGGCTTACCATAAGAATAGGACAAAACGGAGAAGCATAGCCCATTTTTGAACCATCCGTGGAACGCCCACTATCAGACATGACTAATCAACAGTGACTCCGAGTCACTTGCAACGCAAACGGTCAAACTCTCAACATCAGACAGACCGCTCGACTTCCTATTGACCCAACCAGCCTATGCCAAAGTAAAACGACAATGCAAAATGAAAATTACACAATAGGAAGAACGAGCACAAAACGGATACGTACTCAAGATAAACCTGTTTTCATTAACAGATGAAACAAAAAGGGGTACAAGTGTACAAAGTTTACTCTTTATCAGGAGAAGGTACAGAAATAAAAAGCTAAGCTTAACAGAGGAGAGAGTGGGAGTTGCAACCGTGCGCGACGTAGTCTGAGCATCATGATCCGGACCGCCTTCTTCGTCTGATGATGCAAAAGCCACTGACAAATATACATACGACATTTTTTAATAACGATCAAGGTCCCATTCCGGATGTTCCTCCTTCATCAACGCCTGCAACTCCAATATACCATGTACGACCCAACGAAATTCACACTTGCCTTGCTCCTGGAGAAGCTCTTCCTCACGTGCTTTCTCCTCGTCAAGTTCACGTTCCAATAACTTCAGCTTGCCAGTCAGCGCATCAACATTAGACTACTCCATAATCAAACTGCTCCTTACAGTGCTGAGCTCATGCTACTCCAGTTCAAACTGGTCCTCGACCTTCATCGCCACTCTAGCGTTGAATTCAACATTAGACTCCAACTGTTGTTTCTGAACATCCCAATCAGCCTCCTTCAAGGCATTTTCCTCAGCCTGCAGTTCAGAATGCGCCTTAGCAACGACTTCCTGCGCAACCTCCAGATCATGACAAGTTAGATCCAACTTCTACTTGAATTTGTCCCTCGCGAACACCGCCTCTGCTAAATTAGACTCAAGGGCTTCCAGACAAACTCTCTAGGTGTCAGCAACAACGGCCGACTGCTCTAGCCTCCTCTCATCGGCCTGCTTCTTTAGCAGCTCATTTTCATAAAGCGCGTCAGAATACAACTTTTCCATGTTGGAAAAGACACGTTCCATGGTGTACACCCTCTCACGAGCCGCCTCAACTTTCGTCTCAGCAACGGCCACTTGGCTCAAGTGAGACATCCCCAGCATAAGGTACATTAAATCATTATCCATACCTCCTTCTAGCGTATCCTCCTCGGGTTTTGAAGTGTAATCCATCAGCCAACTATGACGCCTGCTTATATGCTTCCTCGAAGCATAGTCCACATCAACCTCTTGGTGCCAGACCTGAGTGCTCATTTTTACTAAGTCAGAGGCAAACAGACTTATCCGCGCATCCGGATGAAGCTCTCCCGGATGAGGAATTGTACCAGCACCGCCCTTCATATTCGCCACTGCTCCCAAGCCCTCCTTCACAACCTTTTCTTTGTCACTAGTAGTCGACCCCTTAGTGCGAGACAACTTAGTAGAATCTGGAGGAAGAGAAGGAAGCGGGTTGTCTAATGGACCCTCCAACACTTTGAGATACGGCCTGGATTGAGATGGGGAACAATGCAGACTATGAGAAACTTGGTCCGTGTCACCACGACCACTATCGGATAGCCCACCAGTGGGACAATCGGATTCCAGAATCTCAGGTGGATCCTCATAGGAACCTTCTATCGGAACGGTCCCGGGCGGATCAGCACCAGCAAAAGCCACCATTGCAGCTAGCATCAGCTGCTCGCTTAGGCTTCCGCCTGCATGGCGCTAAGATTCGACACATCTTCAACCCCTGCTAATCGCAGGCCAAATACATCAGCCTCCGCACCGGCAGGACGATCAGGTTCACGCTCTTCACTTATTGAAGCAGATCATTTTGAAGACGACCCAATTTTTATGCGAGACTTCTTCAAACTCACAAAGGAGGCAAGCGTCTTAGACTGCTCCACTAGGTCAGACAAAACAGGAGCCTTAGCTCCATCGGATTTCCTCTTCCTAGAAGGGGGCCCACCTTCAGACTTAACTTGCAACGATTAATAAATAATTGGGACCTTATGCCAGTTATCCCACAGCCTACTACGAATAAAGTCGGTGACACATATGACGTCAACCACATTTTTTGTTAGCAAGTCGTGGAACTTCTCCAGAGTGTTTCGCTCTTCTGGGGTAAGAGGAGTAGTGGAAAGTCGTCCTACGAGGGAATACGAACAACGATTAGCATACAATCAAACGCAACGGAATCAAAATATAAAGATACACTACGACCCTTGAACTGTAAGTAATTTGAATCCGCGGGAGCCAATAAGCAATACTTCTGCCAGGACTTGAAGTCGCCAGGCAAATTCTTAAAGCAAGCTGGTGATGCCATTTTAAAGACAACATGATCATTCAGCCGAGGAGAAATCACCAATTGGATCATTCGCGGAGTCACGCGGACGCCAGCTTCCTTCGCCCTAATCAAAATGAGAAAAACGATCTTGTACCTATTAGGTACCAACTGGGCAGGAGGAATTTCAAGAAAATCCAAAAAAAAAGTCCCAAATCACATCAAGAACAGGAAAGCGGAATCCAGTTTGGAGCATCCCGCGGTGCAGACAAATGAACCCCACCTGCAAAAATATTGGCGTCTGCTCATCCTTCAGAGTGTACATTGGCAGGTCCTCAAGGACCCCGAACTTCGTCCGAATTTCAGGCCAGATTCAGAAAGAAAATTTTCTTTGAAAAACTCAAGGCCCCTAGCCAAGGTTGCGTCATTGGAATGCTTTTGGAGAGCCATGAAGAAGATGAACAATCTTTTCAATCAAAAGACGAACATAACAAAATCTCTAAGAGTAAAATAGAAGAGTTAGTCTCCGCACAAAAAATGACCTAAATAGGGATGAGATTCTCACATCTTCTCCACTGAACCGACGCGTGTTCAATTAATGAAGCGTGCAGCTCAAACAACGATTTAGACTCAATCATCATGAACGATGTATCTTTTCATGAAATGACTTAGCGAATCGATGTGATGGCCTACTAACTCAAGGGAGTAGCTGATGATACACCAAAATGATCTCAACTCTGCATCGTACACATGTCATGATGATATTGAGGAATAACAGGCCTATCGTCAACCCAACACTGATCCAGCCCAAGCGGTTATAAGCCCACCCAGTGCAGTTCGCTAGACAGACTCGAATTCTTACAGCCTGCTAAGCCCACGTGTCTCACAGCTATCCTTAATACTCGTAAGCCCTATTAAAGCAAGTATCTCGAGGATCAACATTAGGCAGGTACAATAGCTTTTGCTTCCAACTAGAAAGCAGATTCCAGAGTATATATCATATAAGGAGACTTCTACCTATAGACCACTCTCCAAACGAGAACTATCTCTCGTGTATCTAGGAACACAGGGCTAACAGGGAAACTTCCCTCTACATCACGACTTCTAATTAGATAAGGATCTCCACGAAGATCTTCTTTCCTAAACTATGCCATCGATGGCTTGGTCAAATCAGGACTTCTGCACTATAAATAATACATGAGGTTGGTAAGCTAAGGTACTCTACAAGTTCCTTGTTTATAACATTACACCTTCCTCATATCCCTGTCTGACTTTAGCATCAGAGTGCCATCAGCCACCAAAATGGTTGTTCGTGGTTCGCGTGCGTTCATTGTGCAGGTCAACAGGTTTGCAGGTCAAGGTCAAAGTAGGGAGCGAAAAATGACTGCATCACCCGTGGTTGAAAAATTATTGGAACCATCACTCTTCTCCTCCCACAACCACCTCTTACTCCAACCCACCCTACCTATGTCCAACACTACAACGACAACCTCCAATCTTTCTGAACCAAACCAGACCTACCACCATTACCAAATATTTCTTTCTTATTTGCTAAAAGTCAAATTGTTGCCGAAGGTGGTGGTGGTAAAAGTCATGAAGACCCTGTGACCTAAAGATCCCCAACAATGTCGAATGTCACCAGCGGCTTCCTAATCTTCTTCCACAGGTCACAAATCTCTGCCACAAACCGCCCCATGGTCGCTTCCTTACGCCTCTGTAGTGCACCTCCTTAACCTGCACAACTCCCACCACCACCTTCACTTGCTTATTCACCTGTTGTTGTTCTTGTTGTTGTTGATGTGGTCCACAGCCACCACCAAAAGTTTTATTAGTGGTTAATTATTTTAATCCATCAATGTGGTTTCTTGGATCGGATAAATTGGGAGCCAACAACAATTACATAATGGACTATGAGTCCTTATTTGTAAAGGACTATGAGTCCTACTTTGTCTCACATATTTGACATTTTTCTTAGTTTGACTTACCCAATATTTCACATTTTTCTTAGTTTGACTTCCAAGGTCTAGTTAGGCTTTTGGCTTTTACTTGGAAGTAATGGGTTTGGGTAGGTGGTCGTTACATAGAAAATGGAATAAAGAATGGAAGGTAGATTTTCGGTCAAGGTAGGTTATTTTAGTCAATAAAATGATATTTACCAGTCAACTTGGTTGACCTAACAGATCTGTTAGTAAATGAGGGTTAGACTCTATTAAAATTTAAAATGAGTGTTAAACTCTGTTAGATATATAAACTAATAAGGGTCAAACTCAAAAAAACCCTATAATTAACCAAAGGAAAGACGAGCAAAGTACAAGTAAAATGTTACATATTTTATGTTGAATTGTCATTTGAGAGTCATAAAAAAAAAATCGAGAATAGGATTGCCAATAGACTGGTTGTATTTTATTGGCTTTAACAACTTGTTTTTTATTTGGTTTAACACTGCCATGGTAAAAATCTAGACATGGGCGAGGGTTCTCTGGTGACAACAGCTCCGAAACGGACCATAAATATCATTGTCAGTCCTCTTGCCTGGATACCAAGACATAGTTCATGATACTTACCCTATGCTCTGCCGCCTTGTAGATGTCATTGGAAAGTATCTAAAAAGTAAAATAAAACCCATGTATAAGTTGATCTTCCTCATCTGTTTGTATTTTTTGCCACTCTAAATCTAATTGGAGATCTAAATTTGTAAAACGTAGGTACATTTTTTTAAGAAATTCAAACCTCCAAAATAGTTGGTGCTAAATAATTCATAAGCTAGCGCCATTTGAATAAAATTGAGATGGCGGTAATAGGGAATTACATTCAGGCGGTCAAGTATAAAAACTTTGAATTATTACCTGAAGGATATCAACGTTAATGATGATGCTACCACGAATAGGTTTGACATCGACCCATTCTTGACCATATTTGACCTCAAGGCCACTCATCTCATTCTGGAGCAATAACGTCAGTACTCCTTTGTTTGCGTGGGTTGGGAGTCCCATGGTCATATCCGACTGTAGGCAATAAGGGTAGTAGCGTGTTACCAATATCCTGGACTCAAGGCACAACACATCCTTCAATCTACTCATACAAACACCTAATCCTTCCGATATGAGCTCTATCAGCTTGTCAGCCAGCTCCTTGGCGTGCTCATCCCACCTAACCGACTCCTCCTTGCAGTGACGAAGTAAGGATTTAAGTCGAGTGGGGGAAAATTGTTAGTTAAGAAAATATTTTACATTAAACATAATTTTTTTCTTAATAAAAATATAAAATTTATATATTCTAGGTCAATTATCTTATGTTTATCCTTATTTTTATTCTTGACAATTTGTGAAGTTTATCCATTATTTTTAGGCACAATAACCACTCTCATGCACACACATACACACACATCTTGCTCTCTGTTAATGAAATGGAATTTGAAAGCTTTTACAAAAGTATTAAAAAAATTGTCTGGTGTTTGCTGCGTGATGTTATATTATGAAAGTTCTTATTAGAAATGACATTTGTTTGCTTAAATCGATAAGTAATTGTCCAATGGATATTGTATTGTCACTGAAAATTCTAAGATATCACCAAATTGTTAATATTATTTTCATTGATCAAATTTCAATGTAAGAAATACGACGACAATAGCAACAACAACGAAAAAAGGGGGAAAATTGGTTATTTTATAAACTAAACATATAATCAACAAAACAAAATCTGAAACTTAGTCTTAAAAAGTTTGCATTATGCTCCTAGTTTAATTGCCTAAATGTCTAATGTCTTACCAAGAAAAGAACATTGCTATAAAAAGTAAAAATTAAAAAGGACTATGGAAGAAGATGGAGAAATTGAGGGAAAATTCAAAGTGCTGAAATTAGATTTGTAAAGTTCATAAGAGAAAAAACTTAATGATGTTAGGAGATGAGAGGTTGGTTAAGCACAAAGAGATTGTCTGGCTATTTACTTCAGTGGGCACGGACTAATAAAACTTTAAAAGATATAGCCAAAATAATCGAAATGAATAGGGAACAACCAATAAGCTTTAAAAGCTAGGGGAAAACCCAAAGAAATAAAAGGGCAAACAGCAAAAAACTATATAATGGTCATAAAAATTCCAGTTTAGTGGGGGCAGCTGCTTTATTTTCCCCTATGTAGATCCACCACTGCCTCCTTGCACACACTTTGGATGTTTGCCAACTCTGGGAGTTGGTTTCAATGAAGACCCTTAGGTTGTCTTTCCAGTTGGCAGCCTTCATGGCTTCTCCTTCTGTATTAACATTACTATAAAGTGAAACCTTTTGATCAAACACAAATTCGTCATTGGGTTGCTCATGGAATGCCTTGAAGGCGCCTATAGTGTCATCCATCACCTGCATAGGGATCCCATGGTTGATAACCATGAAGAATCCCCACGTACTTAATGTTTCACACGTTCAACAATTTTTGGTCGTTGATCAACTGAGTACAGATCGGTGAGATCAATTTTAGGAATCTCCAATTTTAATGTGGCTTCGAATGGCTTGAGATTGGAGAGAGTATCTATTGAAATATCAACACCAACCTGTAGTTTTCTAGAGAAGACAAGAAAACTCTCCAAGCTCTAGACTCTTCTCCAACTAAGTGGAGTCATCTTTCTCTAGAAAATCCCAAGCTTCCCACCGACCTAGGTTAGCTATAAATATGAATTGATCCTTTGTCGTTGAGTGTAAAAGAACCAAAAGCTCTAAGTGAGTAACAACGAAGTGTGTGAGATTATATGTGTAATTTGTGAGTTGTGAGTTATAATTTATAATTGTGGTTGTTCCATTTAATAAAATGTGTGCTTGTATTCGATCCTCTAGCCGGAGTCCCAACAATTTGGTATCAGAGTCAGTTAACTGTTCATTGGAAGGCGCAAGTATTGTTCACAGGAAGACGACGATATTGTTCACTATTCATGTGTATGGTCATATTCATTGTTCGTAGGTACAATATTGTTCATCCAAAGCCATTGTTTGGAGGTTGAAGCTGACTTAGGCAACAACGAGGGATCGTGCAGTCGCGAGGTGCTTTCGATTAGTTTGATAGTAACCAAGGGTCTGGTGGGGCACAAAGTTAATGTTGAAGAGTTGTGGTGTTGCCGAAGTTATGTCAAACATACATAATGGGATTGAAAAGCTGAACAATAATAATTATACTTATTAAAAGTTGTGTTTGGAGTCATATCTTCGAGGGCTAGACTTATGGGAGTTTGTTGGTGGAGATGATGTTATTCCACTAGAAGATACTCCAGCAAATGCAGAGAAGCTGCGTTTGTGAAAGATACGGGCTTGGTAGGCTATGTTCGTGATTAAGGCTTCAATCCAAAAATATTTGATAGAGCATATTCATGATGCGATGAACACTTCAAAAGAAGCATTGGATGCATTATTTTTAAGAGCTAATGATGCTTGACTACAGTTGCTAGAGAATGAGATTAACACTATTGCACAAGGTAAAATGTCTATTTATGACTACTTTATGAAAGTTAAAAATACGTGTCATAAGATTTCATAGTTAGATGTGGAATCAACAATTAGTGAAGCCTGGATGAGGAGAATTATTATTCGAGAGCTATGACCAGAATACAATTAGTTTATTGCAGCAGTTCGAGGGTGGCCCACACGACCCTTACTGTTGGAGTTGAAAATTTTCTTGATAAATCAAGAGACGTTGGAAAAGAAAATGGCAACATTCACAGTCAAGGATGATAACGAGGAAGCCTGCTAATCCGGAAAAATGAAGGACAGAAGGCCAAGAGACTTCCACAAGATAAGTGTAAGGGGGACACTCAAACAATAATGGAGACATCAAACAATAAAATAAAGAAATAAGGACATGTCACATATGTGGAAAACCATGTCATATAACACCTTATTGTAGAGAAAATATCATAGAAGAATGCACCAACTATGGTAAGATAGGTCACTATGCAAAAAATTGTTAGTTGAGGAAGAAGACTAGTGGAGGTAAATTGGTGACATCTGGCAATCACCAAGATAGTGAAGTTGAATGGGATTTTGCAACTTTGCGAAAACTGAGATAAGAGATTTCGTTGAAGAAGAGATGGGCTTCATGAGATATGAAGACGGTAACGAAGAATGGGAGGAGCTAGAAGACCATGTAGCGCTATCGATGATTGAAGAAGAGATCACTTATGAAAGTGACAGAGAAGTTAATTCCGATTGGGAGATTGATTCTGAATGTAAGGAAGAAGACAAGGATTATCAGGATGAGATTGTGCAAATTCCTACTAGAGCAGAAGCACAACTGAAGGAAGGAAATTTTGAAGTGGTGCAACAAGAAGTTGTTGACTCTGCCATGAGTATAGAGGTTGATGAAAAAGTCAAATAAGTTGACAAATCAATGAAGTTTGCAAAGACAAGTGATAGAAGTGGAGACTCTGCCAAGCAGTTCAAGATCACCACCAATAATGTGATTTTCTTTGAGGATGTCGAAGGAAGACACGATGGAGACAAATCACGGAGCTATAAAACAAAAGGGAAGATTGCAGCAAAGAAGATGGACGTGTATCAAAGCTCGCATTGCTGGCAAAAGAAACAGAAGCATTTGACATTACGTGGAACAACAAGAATAACGAGTCAATGACGGAGTATGAGACGCACCACCTTAGAAGATGGAAGATGAAGTACAAGTTGGTGTTGGAATATCAAAACCAACTTGGAGTTTTCTAGAGAATACAAGAGAATTTTCCAAGCTCTAGACTCTTTTCCAACTAAATGGAGTCCTCTTTCTCTAGATATTCTACCACCACCTAAAATAGCTAACTATCTAGAATCCTCTTTAGAAAAATCCCATGCTTCCCATCAACCTAGGTTAGCTATATATATGGAGTGATCCTTTGTGCTTGAGTGTAAGAAAGCCAAGAGCTCTAAGTGAGTAACAAGGAAGTGTGTAAGATTGTGAGAGATTGTATGTTTAATTTGTGAGTTGTAATTTGTAATTGTGGTTGTTCCATTAATAAAATTGTGTATTTGAATTCGATCCTAGGGCTGGGAATTTCCAACAGTCTCAGGTGAATGAATGAAAATAGAAGTGGTGATCAGGTCTGAGTTAACCAAATCATGCGCTACCTTCTTTGATTCATTGAATTTTTTTCACCTTTTGCACCCAATCTAACTCCACTAATTTCCTTGTGTAGACGAATAAAATGTAGTAATCAAACTGGAAATTGTAGCTTCTTGCAAGCCTGAAAGAAAGAGACGTGAGATTATTATCTAAAACTCCATTGCAATACAAAAATTTTCACCTATCACACTAGCTACATCCTATGCAATTATATATTTTTATACAATCAATTTTAGCTCCCTGCTTGACCTTGACCTGTTGACCTGCACAAGGAATGCACGTGAACCACAGATCACCGTTGTGGTGGTCGATGGCAATCCGATGCTAAAGTCAGACAGGGCTCTGAAGAAGGCTTAAAGTTGCAAACAGAAAATTTGTAGCGTACCTTTATTTACCAACCTTCTATCTTATTTATAATTTTGGAGTCCTGGTTCGACCAGGCCATCGATGGCATAGTTTAGGGAAAGAGATCTTCCTAGAAATCCTTTTCTCATTATGAATCGTCTTAAGGAAGGAAGTTTTTTTGTTAGACCTGTGCTCCTAGATACGCGGGAGATAGTTTCCAATCAAAGTGTTGTCCATAGGTGGAAATTTTCACGTACGATGTATACTCTGGTATTTGCTTCCTAGTTGAAGACAAAGTATTGATGGCTTGCCCGTCTGAAGCTGATCCCTGAGATACTTGCCTTAACAGGTCTTACATGTACTGGGAATGGCTATGAGACGTGTGGGTTTAGCAAGACATATTAATTTGGGTCCGTCTGGCGGACTGCGCTACGCGGGCTTGATGCTGCCTGGGCTGGATCAGTGCTAGGGTGATGGTTAAGGTTGTTATTCCTTGAGATCATCATGACACGTGTATGGTATAGAGGAGAGGATGTTTCGGTGTATCATCAGTTGTTCCCCTCGAATTAGTGGGCCATCGTATCTATTCACTAAGTCACTTCTTGAAAAGCTACGCCACTCATGATGATTGAGTCTAAACCGTTACTTGAGCTATGCGCTTCATTTATTAAGCATGTGTCGGTTCAATGGAAAAAGGCGAGAAATCAATCTCTATTTATATCTCCCATTCTGCGGAGATTGACTATTTTATTTCTTTGCTTTTAGATAATCTATTCCGTTCAGCTTTTGATTGAAAACTTGTTCACTTTTTCCATGGCTCGCCAAAATCAACTTGATAATGAGCTTCTTGCTAAGGGCCTCCAGTTCTTTGAAGATAGGTCGGCTTCCTAATCTAGCCTGGCTGAGATTCGGAAGTCATAAGGGGCCCCTAAAGACCTACAATTCTTCACATTGAGTGTTGATCAAACGTCAATGTTTCCTTCGGATGGATTCGTCTATTTGCACAGTGGCATGCTTCAGACGGGTGTTCGTTTTCCTGTGATCGATGAGATCGAGCTTTCTGGACTTCCTTGGTATCCCTCCTGCCCGAGTGGTACCGAATAGGTATAGGATTATTCTCCTTCTATTAATCAAGGCAAAGGATGCTGGTGTCCGAGTGACTCCGAGGGTGATTCAGTTATTAATTTTTCCTCGACTAAACAATCGTGTCGTGTGTGAGATGATGTCACCGGCTTGCTTTGAAAAACCGTCGAATGACTTCAAGTTCTGGAAGAAACACTGCTTCTTGGCTCATTCGGACCCAAAGTACTTCGAGTTCAATAGTCGCCCGCTTGAGCGAGAGTTCAAGCCACTTCGAAAGTATAATTTCGTCATTTACTTCTGCTGTGTCGATTGTATGCTAATCTTTACGTGTGTTCTTTGTAAGGAGGTTCCCCACTACTCCTATTTCCTCGGAGGATAACGCTTCTATGAAGGCATTCTGTGGCATGCCTTGAATGAGAATAGATGATGTTATCTGCACTTCCAAATTTAGTCGCAGTGGATTATGGGCCCACTGGCGTGTGGCTCTCAATCCCTCAAAGTTTCAAAGATTCAGTCCGAAGGTAGAACTGCTTTCAAGAATAGGAAGGCCTCTAAATTTAAGGTTCCTAGTCCGTCAGACACAGAGAGGCTTTTTGAGACGCTTGCTTCCTTTATAGGCTCGAAAAGGTCTCGCACTGGGGCTGAGCCTGCTTCTAGACAGTCCGCTCCACCGAGGGAGGAGTGTGATTCTGACCTGCTTGACAAAGCGGAGGTTGTAGCATTTGATATGGAAAAGGATCAACTGTGGCTAGCAGGGGTTGATGACGCGTCGAAGCTGAGTCTCGAGCAGGAAAAAGCTTTGAACAAGAAGCTGATGCTGGCTACTATGACAAGTTTTACTAATACTGACTAGTCTAGGCATGTTTTGCTGGAAGGTCTTGATATAGATTTGTCTGTGGTCCCCGAGTTTTCTCATCCGACTGGTGGATCATCTGACAGTGGTCATTGCGGCGTGGACCCTTCTTCTTGAAGTTCGCATTGCCCTCCATCTCGCTCCAGGCCGTATATCGAGATAACGGAAGGTTCGATAGACTCCTTCTCTCCCTTTGAATTCTGCCGAACCGGCTCACAACAGAGGTTCGGTTGCTGGTGACAAGGGGAAGGTGATGAAAGATGGCCTGGGTGCGGTGAAGACTGCAAAGTGTCACAACTATCTTCTTGCCTAGCCAAGTGAGGTTGGCAAGTGTACATAATGTAGAGTATTCCACATTGTTCTAGAGAGAGTTCTCTAGAACCTCCCATAAGATTCCACAAAGTTCTATAGGATTCTAGTCCTTAGATATTTCTAAGGAAGTGTGTAGAAACTCATTATAGACCGTTAGATTAAATTGATCACCACCGTCCATTAAGGAGGTGGAGTTGTATAAATAGGCTAAGGCCTCATTTGTTGTAATCACCTCAGAGAATTCAAGCAATACTAGTTCTAGTTCTCTTTAGCTCTCTTGTGTGTTCTTGGCTTGCTTAGTTTTCCAAAGTCTAAGTAAGTCTTTTGTGGGCAAGGCTGACTAGCTTTCTTTGATAACTTGGGGCAAAGTTTGCTAGTGCCGCACGGGAAGTACTTGTGAAAAGAAAGGTCGTGACAGTTGGTATCAGAGCCAAGTTTGGCAAGGTTGGTGAAATCATTCTACACAAGAGAATGTCGTCAAAGGTCAACAACCCAGCAATTGGCAACACTGGCAAAGGTGGGAAAGTCCGCAAGGACAAGTCGAGGGACATGATCGCTGCGATGGATGAAAGGTTGGCAAAGTTGTGTGCCACCATGTCCGACTTGAGGGAGAAAGTCGATGACATGGACCAAGCATCGAGGGGCAAGCGTCCAATGGCGAGGACCATGAGCTCCGGGAAGAGATGCAAGGAGCCTTGAACACAGTAGTGGACATGGTGTCCAAGAAGATCGAGTCCCTTGAAGCCCAAATTGTTGCCAAAGATGCAGAGATGTGTGCTTACAAGGAAAGAGTTGAGAAGCTAGAAACTCAACTCAGTGTGTGTATGGCTACGGTAGCCAATGGTGGAACTACACCAGGGACAATCACCCACAGAGTCGAAGCTCCCAAACCTAAGGCCTATGGTGGGGCAAGGAGTGCAAGGGAGATCGACAACTTCTTGTGGAACATGGAGCGCTACTTTGATGCAGTTGGCATAATGGATGAAGCATCAAAGGTACGTAGTGTCTCCTTATATTTAAATGATGTTGCTATAGTTTGGTGGCAAAGAAGGTCCGAAGATGTTAAGAAAGGATTGTGCACCATCGACACTTGGGAAGAATTCACGAAGGAACTCAAGAGACAATTCTACCCGGAGGATGCCGAAAACGAAGCTAGGGCCAAGCTTCGTCGCCTTCAACATAGGGAAGGCCACATAAGGGAGTATGTGAAGGAGTTCTCGGAGTTCTCGGAGTTGCTCTTGGAGATTCCTGACATGGGAGAAAATGATGCTTTGTTTAGCTTCCTTGATGGCCTAACGGGTTGGGCCAAGTTGGAATTGAAGAGGCGAGGTGTGCAAGACCTTACAACGGCTATGGCTGCGGCCGAATCCTTGATTGAGTTCAAGAGAAAGGACTCATCCAAGGGGCAAGGGAAAAGGCCGAGTAATGATGGCAAAGGTGGGGGAGACAAAGAGAAGTCCTCCAAGGAACACAAATACTCCAAAGACAAGGGGAAAGAAAAAAGAGATGGATCACCCAAGAAGATATCTTGCTTCTTATGTAATGGACCCCATCGGGCATTTGAGTGTCCAAACCGGGGGAAACTTGCCGCGCTTGTCATGGAGAAAGAAGCAAAGGAGGAAAGGAGGATCGCCTCAATGAATCTCCTAAGTGCCATTCAAGCTAAGGTCGAAGAACAACCACGTGGAAGGATGTACGTGGAGACCGAGATCGGGGACAAGACTTTGAAAGCCATGGTGGATACCGGAGCCGACACAGTCTACATAGCCAAAGACCTTGCTGAAGAAATTGGCCTATCATATACGAAGGAGAAAGGATATATCAAGGGAGTCAATGCTAAAAGTCTCCCAATTGAAGGAATAGCTCGTGGCACCGATATTCGGCTTGGACAATGGCAAGGTAAAGTCGACATAACTATTGCCCCAATTGATGATCACAAATTCTATTTGGGTATAGATTTCTTGGACATGGTGAAGGTTTTTCTGGTACCATATGCCAACACCATGTGCATCATGGAGAAGGGACAACCTTGTGTTGTGCCCGTAGTAAGGGAGATAAGTAAGGAGAGAATGGTGTCCGCTTTCTAACTTTCTAAAGGAGTAAAGAGGAATGAACCTACTTACTTGGCTACCCTCAAGGAAGATGAAGGTCCCATGGATGGAGAGGTGAATGCACCTAAGGTTGTCCAAGATGTTCTCAAGGAGTACAAGGACATTATGTCTGCCGAATTGCCTAAGAAGCTTCCTCCAAGGAGAGAAGTGGATCATGCTATTGAGTTGGAAGTTGGAGCAAAGCCACCCGCATTTGCTCCTTATCGTATGGCACCTCCTGAGCTCGAGGAGTTAAGAAGACAATTGAAGGATTTACTAGATGCTGGTTATATCAAACCCTCCAAAGCTCCATATGGTGCGGTTTTATTTCAAAAGAAACATGATAGATCCCTACGGCTTTGTATCGACTATCGGGCACTCAACAAGGTCACTATCAAGAACAAGTACCTGATTCCTCTTATTGCGGATCTCTTTGATCAACTTGGTGATGCAAGGTACTTTACCAAGCTTGACTTGCGCTCGGGATATTATCAAGTCCGCATAGCCAAAGGAGATGAACCAAAGACGGCATGTGTTACAAGGTACGGGTCTTACGAGTTCTTAGTCATGCCATTTGGTTTAACTAATGCGCCGGCCACATTTTGCACTCTAATGAATAAGGTACTAGCTCCTTACCTTGATCGGTTCGTAGTTGTGTACCTTGATGACATTGTGATCTATAGTAAGACATTGGAGGAACATGTGGAACACTTGAGGCAAGTGTTCCAAACCTTGAAGGAGAACGAGCTCTATGTCAAAAAGGAGAAGTGCTCATTTGCCCAAGAGGAGGTGACATTTTTGGGTCATATCATTGGCAAAGGCAAGCTTCGTATGGACAAGTCCAAGGTACAAGCCATCCAAGAATGGGAGCCACCGACCAAAGTCACCGAGTTAAGATCTTTCCTTGGCTTGGTGAACTATTACAGAAGGTTCATCAAAGGCTACTCTTCCATAGCCACGCCATTGACGGACTTGCTCAAGAAGGGACGAAGTTGGGATTAGAGTTCAAAATGCCAACAAGCTTTCGAAGGATTGAAGAAGGAAATTGTGGAAGAACCGGTGTTGGCACTTCCCAACCATTCTATGTCTTTTGAGGTACACACGGATGCTTCCGACTTTGCTATTGGTGGGGTACTGATGCAAGAAGGGCATCCTATTGCCTTTGAAAATAGGAAGCTCAATGATACTGAGAGGCGGTACACATTACAAGAGAAGGAAATGACGGCGGTTGTGCATTGCCTACGAACATGGCGACATTACTTGCTTGGGAGCAAATTTGTGGTCAAGACCGACAATGTTGCCACTAGCTACTTCCAGACACAAAAGAAGCTCACACCAAAGCAAGCTAGGTGGCAAGATTTCTTGGCAGAGTTCGATTACACTTTGGAGTACAAGCCTGGCAAAGCTAATCTTGTTGCGGATGCTTTGAGTAGAAAAGGAGAACTTGCTGACATAAGTCAACCTCAAAGCAACTTGAAGGGACGCATAAAGGAAGGATTGGCACATGATTCCATGGCTCAAACCATCATAGCTCTTGTCAAATATGGGAAGACAAGAAGGTTTTGGGTGGAGAACAACTTGATATACTCTAAGGGAGGGCGAATCTATGTTCCACCTCACGACAACCTAAGGAAATTGAAATAATGTCATGATAGACAGTGGGCGGGACATCCAGGTATACATCGGACTCTTGCTCTTGTTGAAGATTCCTATTACTGGCCACATATGAGGGATGATATCGAAGCGTATGTGAAGACTTGTCTTGTATGCCAACAAGACAAAGTAGAGCAACAATCACCTGCAGGCTTACTTGAACCCCTCCCCATCCCAGAGAGACCTTGGGAGAGTGTTTCCTTAGATTTCATAGTTGGGTTGCCTGCATCAGAGAGTTGCAATTGGATACTTGTGGTCGTGGACAGATTCTCGAAGTATGCCACCTTCATTCCCACACCCAAGGAGTGCACAGCCGAGCAAGCCGTACATTTATTCCTCAAACATGTGGTGAAGTATTGGGGTGTGCCCAAATCTATCATCAGTGATCGGGATACTCGGTTCACGGGGAAATTTTGGACTGAGTTGTTCAAGTTATTGGGTACCGACCTCAATTTCTCTACTAGCTTTCATCCTCAAACGGATGGTCAAACGGAAAGGATGAATGCCTTGCTGGAGTTATATCTTAGACACTATGTGAGTGCCAACCAGCGAGATTGGGCTAAGTTGCTAGATGTTGCCCAATTCTCTTTCAACTTGCAGAAGAGTGAAGCGACGGGTCGTAGCCCATTTGAGATTGTCATGGGACAACAACCTATGACCCCGAGTTCTATTGCCATTGGCTACACTGGAGTGAGTCCATCAGCCTATAAGTTTGCCAAAGGATGGAATGATCAAGCTGATGAGGCTAGAGCTTACCTGGAAAAGGCCTCCAAGAGGATGAAGAAGTGGGCCGACAACAAGAGACGACCTCGAGAGTTCCAGGTTGGAGACCTTGTGCTTGTCAAGATGCATGCTCATGCCAGACTTTCTGGACTGCATCGTGGCCTTATCAGGAGATATGAGGGTCCTTTCCCCATAGTCAAGAAAGTGGGAAAGCAAGCCTACAAGGTCGAGTTGCCGCCGAGGATCAAGTTTCATCCAGTCTTCCATGTGAGCCTACTGAAACCGTATAAAGAAGATCGGGATGATCCAAACAGAGGAGTTTCACAAAGAGCACCAATGGGCATGAGGATCCAACATGACAAGGAACCAGAGATTATCTTGTCGGATCATGTGGTGCGTCATTCCAACCAACCTCCCACACATGAGTTACTCGTCAAGTGGAAGGGATTGCCAGAAAGTGAAGCTAGCTGGGAGCCAATCCAACACTTGTGGCAATTCAAGGAACAAATCAAAGCGTACGAGGATTTGAAGGCAACGAGGACGTCGCCTGATTAGGTGGGGGAGAATGTCACAACTATCTTCTTGCCTAGCCAAGTGAGGTTGGCAAGTGTACATAATGTAGAGTATTCCACATTGTTCTAGAGAGAGTTCTCTAGAACCTCCCATAAGATTCCACAAAGTTCTATAGGATTCTAGTCCTTAGATATTTCTAAGGAAGTGTGTAGAAACTCATTATAGACCGTTAGATTAAATTGATCACCACCGTCCATTAAGGAGGTGGAGTTGTTGTAATCACCTCAGAGAATTCAAGCAATACTAGTTCTAGTTCTCTTTAGATCTCTTGTGTGTTCTTAGCTTGCTTAGTTTTCCAAAGTCTAAGTAAGTCTTTTGTGGGCAAGGCGACTAGCTTTCTTTGATAACTTGGGGCAAAGTTTGCTAGTGCCGCACGGGAAGTACTTGTGAAAAGAAACCCCGTGACAAAAGGCGCACTCTGAGTCTTGCTGATGAGAATACCAGGAAAGAATTTGAGTGGGTTGTCCAGAGACACCAGTTAGAGGCCGACCTAGAATTCAACGCTAGGGTAGCAAGAAAAGCTGGGGACCAACTCCTTCTGAAGTAGCATGAACTTAGCGCAGTTAAAGACAGCTTGAATACTGAGCTGTCTCATACTGACGTCCTGACAAGCAAGCTGCAGTTTCTAGAGTGTGAACTTGCTAAAGTAAAGGTGAGCGATGAAGGGTTTTTCAAGGCGCAAAGCATGTTTTAATTTCGCAGGATCGTGCATGGGAGGTTAGAGTTGTTGGCGCTGATGAAAGAAGAGCATCTGAACTGGGACTTTTCTTATTACAGGAAGGTGTCATTTGCAGACTTTAGAGATATCTCTGAGCTGTCAGAGGAAGAGGGTGATCCAGATCATGATGCTCAAGTTGAGGCACGCACGGACGCAACTCCTGCTTCTTCTCTTGTTAAGCTTAGTTCCTCTGTACTTGTACCTCCTCCTAAGGAGGTGTAAATTTCGTACATTTGTACCTTTTGTTTAGACTGTTAATGAAAATAGGTTTCTTTCGAGTATGCTTCGTACTCGTTTCCTGTTCGGTCTCCTTGAGCACCCAAAACGTCAAGGCCGACCCTGGTTGTAGATTTGATACATTGTCTGATCCTCCCTGCCAATTCTAATGATTAATCATATGTATGATTCATGTGTAATGTAGTGATACAAAGTTTGTTAAAGAAAACTTCTCATCCTTTATATATGATCGTGATTGAGTCGACCAAGCCACATCATGAATAGAGAAAAAAATATTGCAAACACGATTATTATCTTCTTTTTTTCTTAATGATCCATTTCATGAATTGGATTTGTAAGTCGTCTCAATTTTCCATTACTCAAAAGAAGAAAAAGTTGATGTACAATAGCTCTAGCATGGGTTGAGGATTTTCTGATAAAACCATCTTTGAAAATGTAACCCATAGATATAATGTCCTCAGACATGGATTGCAAAGAACATGACACTCGGCAATTAATCCCCATTAATTCATGTTTTTACCTCAACCTGTAAATGTCTAAATTTTAAAAAATATATGAATGTTTTTTTTCAAAAAATAAAATTCATAAACACTTTTAAGGGAGAAATATGGTGGAACTCAGGGGTATTTCTTTTTCTTTTTCTTTTGACTCATGTTTTGAGCCTTTTTTATACAATGCGGTGGCACAAGGTCATTAGTTAGCCGGCGGCATAAACGAAAAATGTCAAGGTTGGGGTAGTTCAAAGCCGAAACTGCGTGTACACATAGTATCTATCAGGGCAAGTCGATACACAATTCAACGGCGGAAACAAGAATCCCCATCATGAAAGGCGGTCCACGAACAAAACCCTAATTTCATTCATTCGTGTTAACTATAAAACCTAAATTTTACCTGTCTCGCCACTTCCTTTCGCGATCAAGAAGGAAGAAAACCAAACCCTAGCTTCTCTCCAACCTTGCTTTGCATCGCTGCGATGGTAAGTAACTTAAAAGCTCCATCTTCTCCTTCGTATTTGTTTTGCTTTTGGTTATCAAACCTTAGATCAAAGAGCATGTCTAAAGTTTGAAATGAACACTTATTTGATGATGTTTTGGTCCTCTTCGTTCATGTATAAAACTCAGATTCGCTGATTTTGGTTTTCGCCCAAATGATATGCTCTGATTTGTTACACAACCTGTGATTCGTTGCGGATACAATTATTGATTTCAAACGGTAAATCCAATTTGCGGGTCTTCCTTAGTTTTGCGTAATTAGGTTGTACGGTTGGACTGTTTGATAAAATAGTGGAGCATTTCTTTGATTTGCTTCATCAACTAGTGGTTTAGTTTAAATGAAGTCAGTATAATATATGCTTTAGAACAATTATGGTTTACCCCAAAGAGAGTCGAAAGTCGGGTATTTCTGTATAAATGTATCAAGTGCTTAAACAGCCTGCAACAGCTCCTTAAGAGCCCTGCAAACAGCCCCTGTTTCACTCCTCTCTGCCTCCTCCACGCCCTACCTCCTTTAATCGCCTCCTTCCCCCCCTTTCCTCTGCATGGGAATCCATAAATCGACCCCTACATTTTAGTAACTTCAAGTGCACTATTTTCCATTCCCACCATTGATCACAAAATAAAATGGAGTGATATATCATTTTAGCCGGCAAGAGTTTATTTGGTAAAATAAAATGGAGGAGTGATATAGGTTGGGAGTGAGTTTATTTGGTCATGATTGCGGGCAACATAAGTATTGAAGGGTTGGAGTCTTGGTGTTATAAGGTGGGTCGGATAGAGGGAAGGAAGTTTGGTTTAAGTGAAAGACATAGATGGGCTAGTGCTTGCTTGGTTTTCCAATTCAACTTGATCTTTACACTATTGAATGCTCAATATCCACGTTAATTTTGATGATGCCTGCTCCAATGTCCTACAAATATAAATAAAGAAAAAATTAAATGATTTACATGGGACTAAATCAATAATGTGCACATTGTGATAAATTTGAGAAAATGCATGTTATTTACATAAAAATATGAAATTGGCACAAAAGGATGTTAAAGTGCTTATTAAATGATATAAAAATGTGTATTTAAGCACTTATCAACTCCATCTATAGATAGAATTCTCTTCCTTAATAGAAGAAGGCCTAACAAGAAAATAAACAACAAGAGAAAACCAGTAATAGTTCATATGTTGTTTGCAAACATCGATGCATTTCACATGTAGTCTTGCATCTAGTGGCCCATAAATGAATGTTCGACCTTGTGGTTATTATGAAGATTTTAGATTTGGCATGGCATCCCTGTTTTACAGGTGCGAAGTGGGGGTTAATGTTGGTCTACCTTTTTATTCAATCCCTGTTTTAATGTCTGATTCTAATTTTCAAATCTTCATACTGTGATGATGAAGACAAGGGGGGGGGGCAAAGCTAAGTTTTTTCCGTTTGTCGAATTGAATTTGGACTTGGTTGATCTTATTATTTCTTATTATTTACATTGTAGGTGAACGTTCCTAAGACAAGGAAGACATATTGCAAGAACAAGGAGTGCAAGAAACACACCCTGCACAAGGTTACCCAATACAAAAAGGGTAAGGACAGTCTTGCTGCCCAGGGAAAGCGTCGTTATGATCGCAAACAGTCAGGTTATGGTGGACAGACCAAACCCGTCTTCCACAAGAAGGTAAAAACTCGTATCCTTAAAAAGTGTGAACTTATTGTCAGTTATATATACCTACTTTTTGGAACAATATAATTTAATGTTGCGTGAGCCTTCTGAATTCTTATGTTCTTATATTTCTAATTCAGGCGAAGACCACCAAAAAGATCGTGTTAAGGTTTCAATGCCAGACCTGCAAGCATGTCTCACAGCACGCAATCAAGGTTTCTTCTTGTTACAGTTCTGAGTCATTCAATTCTATTTTATGTTATCTCTTTGTTTCTTTTCTAATGCTTTGAACTGTATTGTTTTGCAGCGGTGCAAGAAATTTGAGATCGGTGGAGACAAGAAGGGGACAGGAACTTCTCTCTTTTAGATGGTGGTTTCATGTAGCAAAGTTAGGAACTTGTTTTGGTTTTTTTGTGATGCTGGAAGGATTTTTCCGAGGATTTTGATGAAATTTGTTACTTGATACAAGAATTTTAACTATTGAGATGTCTTATTTAGACTTGGAATGCTTTGCGAAGTATTTAACAGAATTTAGAACTTGAAAATGTGGAGGATTGAATTGATGCCATGTGACCTTTATGAAACTTCTCTTCTTTATTTACACTAGGGGGTGAATGTGCTCTACGTGTGCAGATGTTCAGTATTTTAATTTATTTTAAAATTTTAATAATAACTTAATTTAAAGTTTTATGAATATTTATCAAAAATTTAAAAGTAAAAAATAAATAAAATAAAATAAAAAAAATAGTGAGTTGCTATGTGTACTTGCGTGTTTGGCTTGATGTTTCCAACTTTATTTTTGAGATTTAGCTTTTAAAAACTACTTGGTGTACATAATCAAAATTTGCTAATTTTAAAATGCACAATTTGTTGGTAACTTTGTGGGAAGGAGATTAGATACAACGACTTTCTATAAAGGGTTTCTATTGCAAATGTTTGGATGTCGGATTTTTTAAGGTTTGAAATGCATTTTTTGGAATTTGATAGTTGCAACAAGATACAGGAACACTAAGGTTTGCTAATTTTTTGGAATGCATTATCTAATGTAAATGATAGTTGCAACAATTTTGAAAATTATGTTTTGCTTTATATGTTTTATTTTTAATACATATTGATTTTGTCAACCCCTTATGGTTAATGAACACATTGAAATTTAACAAATGCGTACTAAATTTTAGTTTTGTAGTTATAGAAGATAGTTACTATTTCATTCAATAATCAATTAACACTCATAAACGAAATTTTTTGCATCAAATGATTTTTTATTATAAATAATGATAAGTCTGTGTTATATATTAAGTTATTACAACAAAGTCGAAACATCCCAAACTATTTGTGCAACAAAGAGTTAGTACAGCCGAATCAAATAGTCGGGTACACGTAGCAACCCCCTAAAAATATTGTAACAAAAATTTTTACTCACTATTTAAAGGGCAAATTTATAGTTTTTTTTTTTTTATAGATAATTGAATGGCTTCAAAGAAATTATTAGGAGCTTAAGTATAATTAATGAATATTTAAGAAGAACTGATTTTGATTGTAAGAATATGAAATGTGGATGCCAAAATGGAAAATCATAAAGTTAGTTGTAAGGGCTCTTTTTTAATTTGAAAATAATTTGAAAGACTTTTAATTAATTATGTTAGGGGCTTAGGTATAAATTATCATTATTTAAGGGGATGGTTTAGATTGTAAAAATTATGAAGTGGAGAGGGCAAAATGGAAAATACAAAATGTTAGATGTAGGGCCTATTCAAAAATTATAAATACTTGAAGGGACTTAAATATAATTAATAAATATTTGGAAGATTGTGGTATAATTATATAATGTTTGGTATGGTTGAATTTTATATACAAATAAAATTAATCTATGAGGACAAAACGGTAAAAATGTTTAATATTGTTTTTCATTTGAATGACATAAATACCCCTTTCACTTTTTACCCACTTTTGATTTTTATTCTTGTAAATATTAAAGAGTTGAGAGGGCCAAACCAGAAACAAAAAGCAGGTTGAAGACACCAGTTTACTTTTTTAGTGTTGTCCTGCTTTACACGATGGAATTTGCCTGTTTCGAGGCTTTCATATTGATGATTTGAATGTTGGCTTTATGGTAGTTTTGGTGTTTATACTTGCATAATTGTTGTGTACGTGTGGTGTGATCGAAGATCTAATTGTCCAACACTTGAATTGGATTACTAAAAATAGTGTAATTCTAGGGCGCGAGGGAGGCCCTCCCTCGCTCCCTAGCAAGGCTCCTAAAAATATAATACTTTGACCTCCCTTATATTAGTAGAAGCTGTTTGGAGGCCTATAGCCTTAATCCCTTTTGGTAGCAGCTAAGCAACTAATTTATCGCTGAGGGTGTGTTCGATTTTTGGAAAAAAATTTCAAAGAATAAAACATAGTTTTCTTTGGAAAAAAAATTCAAAGTTTTTTCATTGTTTGATTTGTTCATCATAGAAAACAAAAAACTTCATTTTCTATTTTTTTGAGGAATTGTTGAGGAGAATAGAGGAATTGTTCAACGAGGCTTTAAATGCTTAGACGTTGAGTCTCTCAAGGGCTTTCAGTCGAGGAGAAAGTTGTTGTTGAGTGAAAAGATCGAATAGGGAAAAGTTTTCCGATGAGGAATCTAAACAAAGTTTTTCTTCTTGAAGCGAGAAAACATTTCACTGGCAAACTTCCTTTTTTTTTTAAAAACAAATGTCAGAAAACTCAATTATGTGAAAAAAATTATCTTTCCGAGAAACACCTAAAATCAAACACAACCCCAAATGTAAACAAAATATGTGAAAACTGGCGAGAATAAAACCTCAAATCATTCACCAGCTGCCAGGTTAGTAACTAGCTGCGTAGGGGCACTGGGAAATGTACTTGAAGCATCCATTGTACGACAATGTCTAAATTCATAAGCATGTCCTATCTAATACTTTTGATTTTGTGCCAAATTCTCCAATGTACAGGGGATGTGCTACAAGTGTACTTGCATGAGTAATTCAACCATTTTACTCTTGACACTCTTCCCCTCGTGCTAAAATTCTCCACTGTATATGATTGAAGACTTGAAGTAGTCTCATGCAAATCTCTTGGGCATTTGTTGAAGCCTGATTACCAGAAATACATTTAATAGAGCCTATAATAGGTCCATTTGACATTATTTTGGTCACAAAACAAATAATTTCAAAGTATTACATTTTTCATGTTTCGATGAACTTGAGAATTGGTCTTAATTAAGCGTATTAATTGGCCGAAAGTCAGGGACAGTACCCTGATTTTGTTTTCTGGACAGTTTTGAGTGATTGTCATAAAATGACCATAGGTTTCTTAATTGAGACTGGTTCTCAAGCTCATCACAACATAAAAATTGTAATACTCGGAGTTATGTAATAAACACAATTTGAATCAGTTCAAAATGTATTGAAATGAGCAAGTTATGGTCACTATACTAAAGTCACTCAAATATGTCCAGTAAAAAAAACAGGGTAATGTACCTGACTTCCGGCCCATTTATATGATCGATGGAGACCAATTCTCAAGCTCATTAAAACATGAAAATGTAGTACTCTGGGTTATCTAATGAGAAATGTATGACCATTTTACGACAAGTACTCAAACTGTCCAGAAATAAAATGTTTGTTTTCACACATTCGCATTGGACAATGCGAATGGGAGTCTCAAATTCGCCCAGACCTATGCGACTGAAAGTCTCAAATTCGCATAGGCCAATGAGAATTGGAGTCTCCTAGTCGAATTATCCGATGCGATTGTGCGAGGATGAGTACGACACTGATGTCTATGTAATTGTAATACGTCGATGCATTATCCAATGTGATTGTGCGAGGATGAGTACGACATTGACGCCGATGCGATTGTGCGAGGATGAGTATGACACTGATGTTGATGCAATTGTAGTTTATGTTTTTTAGAGGCCGATCCATTTTTTAGAGGTCGATCAATTTTTTTTTGAAAAAAAATTAACATACACGAAAAATATTTTTTTAGAAACTCTAGCTTAGTACGTTAATTTTTTTTTTAAAAACTTTAATGCACCGTAGCTTGATTCTAAGTCCATGTTAATTATTTTTACTGTAATAAAAAGATTTGAGAGAAAATGGGAGGGGGGGGGGGGGGGGAGAAGCTATTAGTCTCCTTATAAAATAGAACTTTTAATCGTTTATTTGGCTTGGGTCTACAATTAGTTAGTTATTATGACTAAATCTAAGCCGTTTGATAATATGTCATCCGACGATAAATAATGTGTGTCAATTTCTTTGTGACAAATGTTTGTCCCCGGATCCCACCCATATATATATATATACATACGGTGAATTGTGTTCATACTTTCTCAATACGTTCAATTGAGCCAAAGAGATATATGACATAATTTTTTTTTATTCTTTTACTCATCTCAATCAGAAAATCTATTGTTTGTTGAGATCCATGTCCTTTCCGTGCATACTCACAGTAATCTAAGTTTCTCTTCATATTATGTAGTTTCCAAGGGTTTCATATTCTTTTGGCAATTGGCTGTTTTTTACTCTTACATTGGCAATCGTAGTTTCTACTAAAATCAAGTGTTTGTTGAGGGGGGTTGTGCATGAGAATAGTGGAGAATAAGAGGAAGAGAGAAGAGGGGAGGAGAAGAGAAGAGATAATGAAGGCGGGGGAAGGGTCGTGCGGCAGGTGGGGCGGGTGGTGCTCTTCCTGTGAAGAAGAGAAATAGGAGAAGATAACAGATTAGAGCAGAGGGAGAAAACAGAAAGAGGAGACAAAAAAAACACCTATTTAATGGTGGTGTGGTTCAGTAGATAAAAAAAAATGGTGGTGTGGGACAACACTTTTGGTGGTGTCAAACAGGGCTTGCCATTTTAGAATTAGTGATGAGTTATTGTAGTCATCATTGCCTAAGAGATCATAAAGCTAGCATGGTCACTCGTGGTCTCAGGACGAAAGAGCCAAATTTCTCAAGTTCTTTTGTTTTGGTTTTTTTTTTCCTTTCGGTAGTGCTAAATCTGTTGCTTGTTGGGCTTTCTACCCATCACAATTGCGCTATATTTGCATTCAACAAACACATAGCTCAACGCACTTGTTTTGTTTTGACTCATGTTGAGCCGCTAATCTAATACAACATTCAAAAACACCTTTTTTCTGAACAAAGGTTATGATACACGAAACTGTACAGTAATCCGCGATGTACACGTGTCGTAATGATCTTGTCAATAAAGCAAAACGGGCCTAATTGCACGCCCAATTTGGCAAAGCCCATACGACACTAAGCCCATTTTGGCAAGGTCCAAGAGGTTGGACCCAGACAGCAGCGCCCTATTAAACCCATACGTCACATGGTTAAGCTCAATACTCGTAAGACCTAATAAGGCAAGTATATGGCGAATCGACCTAAGACAGCATGCCAGCAATACACCGACTCTTATCAGAAAACAAATACCGGAGTATAAACCGTGCAAGGAAACTCTCATGCATTGACAACACTCCACAGGGGAGGAATTTATTGTGGATCAAGGAGCACAAGTCGTGTAGGGAAACTCTCCTACATGGACGACTCCTAATTAGGAAATGATCTCTAGCAAGATATCTTTCCCAAATTACGTCACCAATGGCCTAGCCGAACAAGGACTCTCGCATAATAAATAGGCCACAAGGTTGAGGAACAAAGGTATGCTACAAAACCCAATTTACAACATTACACTTTTCTCAAGCCTTGTCAGACTTAAGCATCGAAGTGTCATCGGCCGCCACAACGGTGGTCTTTGGCTCACGTGTGTTCCCTGTACAGGTCAAGGTCAAGGAGAACAAGATTTGACACCATCAGTTTGGTCGTCCGTGGAGAACAACAAAGTTCCTAAGAAAACAGTGATATCACCCTTACAGTCTAGAAAGATGGTGACCACAAAATCTCTCAATAATGGAGAAATCACTGAGCCCTCAAACACCCGAACCGGCGGAGCGTCGCCGACTCCAGTGACACTGGCCTCGGGGAACAACCTCGGACCCCCGCGACGGACCCTAGGGTGGATCCATTGTTAGCTCAAGTGCAGTAAATCGCACAAGCAGTGGAGATACTCACTAAGCGGAACCCTCCACCCGTATAAGGAGACATGGAGCTGCGAAGAGCCCCATCCTCTGAAAACACCGGATAACATGTTCAGGAGAGCCATTTTTCCCCAGTCGGCTCTCAATGGATCAAGGGCAGAGGAGCGGCCAACAGAGACCATACATCTAGGGCTGACAAACATGCCTCACAGAACCCCCTCCAGCTTGGGGGCACCAATCCAGACATGTTGTACAATCTCACCGTCCCCCCGTACATAGTTCACATCATGAATGAGCCACTGTCGAAGAAGTTCAGCTCGCCAAAGCTGGAGTTTTATAACGGAACAACATACCAGGCCGATCATTTACGCCATTATCAGCATGTGATGGTGCTGAAGGAAGGATCTGAAGCAATAATGTGCAGGTCATTCCCCAACAACCTGAGAAATCAGTGATTACATGGTTCCACAGTCTCCCTCCGAAATCTATTGACTCATTTTGGACGCTGGCTAGCCAAAGCGTTTCTCACCTACTTTGTCGACAGCCAACTGATCAAGAAGGGCATGCATTACCTACTCACCCTCAAATAGAAGCCAAACGAGACGCTGAGGGAGTATGCCACACGCTTTAATGATGAGTTAACTCTCATCGATGGCTGCAGCGACGACACTTTGGTCACACCCTTCACCTCTGGTCTAATGAGGCCGATTCTACAACTTCCTCACTCTGGAACCTCCGACTGACATGAAGGACTTGCTGAAGAACACCAAGAAATACATCACTCTCGATGAGATGCTGGTCTCCAAAAAGGAAGTAGAAGCTGGGAAAAAAAACCCTCTATTAGAGACAAGAATGAGGGAAAGAAATAGAATGACGATGAAAAAAAAAGGAAGCGGAATGATAGCAAGCCAGATGATAAGCACCCAAAACATTGATTTTTACACCCCTAAATATACAATCGTTAAGTCCAATTATCAAATAAAAATATCTCATTACGTGTATTTTGTGCATTTTGTAGGAATTCAAACACAAATCTCAAATCATGTATAAAATGTCACAATAAGGCTAAATTCAACAACTAGAAGGCCCAATGAGAGTTCAAATGCATTCATAAGGATTAAAGAATTTCAATCCCAAGACCCATGAAGTCAAGCCCACAAAGCAACAACAACTACGGATCTTGAGAAAATCAATATGAAGATTTGGATGTCCACATGGCCAACTTTATCATAAAATAATCTCTACAAGACATGTTTCCTTATTCAACTCCGACACCATTCCTTGTTTCACTCAACCATGATTCCTTGTTTCATTCAACTATGTTTCCTTTTTTCACTCAACAATGTTTCCTTGTTTCACTCGACCATGTTTCCTTATTTCACTCAGACCCCTTTTTTACCTATAAAAACTCCATACATGGAGTTCAAAGATGATAGTTTTTGTTGAGAGTTTTTTTAGTTGTAGTTCTTGGCTTTATATTTTTGCTTAGTAGAGAAGTTCATGTACTACATTTTAATTCCATTGAAGAAGTAAGTTTTATCTTTGTTTATCTTTCTCCTTTAACTTTTAGTTTTTTTTCACCATCCATTATTTTACACTTCTCTTTATTCTTAAAATTGAAAATCAGATTTGTCTTCTAATCCACGTGAAGTAGTCGATAACCCCTACTTCCATTATGCATTGTTGAAGTGTACTACAGGTCGAAGGAAAAAAAATAAAAACAAAAGTTACTTCTTTGATTGATGTCGAAAATCATGCAACGACATTAATGTCGATTTTTGGCATCAATCAAGACCATCCTCAAATGCGTGACCGGCGGGAATACTTAAGACTATGAAAGTTTGGGAACGACCCAACAAACGTTTGGTTTGTACCCAAAATTTTTCTAGCCACCCTAATCCACTCTTTGTTTCTTCACCACACTCATCTCCACCTACCTCCCCCCACTCTCCAATCAACACTGAAAAGGAAGAACGTCCAATTTGGGAATACAATCTTCCCCTTGCTGCTAATGTGAACAGATGCATTGAGTTGCCTATATCACGACATCTCAATTTGATATTAGGCCAACTATTATTAATATGTTGTCGAAGTTTCATGGGCATGATCGAGAAAGCCCAAATGTCCATCTTGGAAAGTTTCTTGAAGATTGTAGTACTTTTAAGAACCAAAACATAGATGAGGAAAATGTCAGACTTTGCTTGTTTCCTTTCTCTTTTGATGACTGAGCCACCTCATGGGAGGATTTAGTTAGAAAGTTTCTAGCAAAGTACTTCCCCGTGAGAAAGCCCCTAGAAATTAGAAGAGAAATTGAGGAGTTTACTCAAACACATGATGAATTTTTTTATGAAGCATGGGACCACTTTCAAGATTTACTCATCAAGCGCCCCCATCATGGCTTTGAAAAACGAGTACTAGTGAAGAGTTTCTATATTGGATTGATTGTCGAATCTAGAAATATGATCGAATCCATGCATCAACGAAAATTCATGCGTAAAACTGGTACTGATGGTTATACCTTATTAAGTCAACTTGCTGATGATTCTCGACAATGGACTGCCCATAAAGACGTGAAACCTGGTTCTTCTAGAAAATCACGTCTATTTGTACCAAAGGAAGATCCCGAACCAGACATCAAAACCTTCCTCAAGGACTTTGCTAAGAAAATTAAATCTATTGTGACAAAGTCTACCTCTGAAGCCAAATAGCAGACTTATAAGCCTTGTACATTTTTCCTCAAAAGAGATCATATAGATTCTGATTGTCCTTTAACTTCAGGTGGCAATGAACCTCAAGAGGAGGTGTGTGTATTTAACAGTGAACGTAAATCAAACACATTCGGTCAAACATACACATCTGCAAATTGACCTCACTCTAAACTTTCCTATGGTGGTGACTTTTATGAACGACCACCCAGAAGTTCAGGGAATCCTCTTGGGTTTCAACACCCTAGGCAACCTAGCAGACAAGCTCACAACTCACGTTCTTATCCCAGACAGGTTCAATATGGACCTCAATCTAACCAGTTGCAACATAATCAATGTCCACCACAAGGAGGACCTCTTTCATACCAGCAAAATCAGTCTGTGAACATTTCTTTGGTACCTGTCCCTCAAAATTCCTATAGTCAACCTCAACTTAGCAACTTCCGATACTTGGTACCTCAAACTCAATATGATGCTCCTTTACCACCTAAAAACCATCATTTTAGGATATGATGCACCAATAATGACAACCAATGCTGCTAATTCCCAAGCCATCCACTAGCTTCAACAACAGTTGCAATAGTTGACCGAGGGAAGGGAAAAAATAGCATTCCCCAGTCAACCCATCCCTAATCCAAAAGGTGCTCCCCAAGCCCATATCATGTCATCTTCGGGCGACCCTTCTTAGCAATTGCGAAAGCCAACATCAACTGTAGAAGCGGTAGCATGTCTGTTTCCTTTGGGAACCTTAAAGCTGAATTGAATATTTTTAAGGCCTTGCAAAGGATAGATGATCTCGATATGATTGTGGAAGAAGAAAAAGAAGTGTGTATGATTCGATCTTTTGAGTCTATGGCTCAGTCGTCACTAGATGATGTATTGCTTTGTTATGAGTCTCTTTGGTATGAACCTAGATATGGACGAGGCTATTGAAGAGGTCAACAATATGTTGGATAATGTGCTCATAATGCATATACCTGAATCTGAGCCATTATCACTTTATCAATATAAGGAAGAGGTATATTCCTCATCTTTCTTCATAGGACAGTCACAAGAGAGTGACTCATCCACAAGTACTCAGGAATCACTAGAACTTATGCCTTTACCAAATGAATTGATATATGCATTTCTCGGTCCTGCAGAGAGTCATCCAATGATTATTGTCTCAGATCTCACTGATGAACATAGTGACAAGTTGTTTGAAGTCCTTAAAGCTCACAAGTCTGCCATTGCTTGGAATATTCATGATATCAAGGGTGTTGACCTTATTGTCTATGAGCATCATATTTATTTGGAAGATGAAACCAAAACCTTCAGAGATCCCCAGCGACGTCTAAATCCCATTTTGAAAGATGTCGTAAAAGAAGAAGTGTTGAAACTTCTGGATGCAAATATCATCTATGTTTTCTCTGATAGCCAATGGGTTAGCCCAGTCCATGTGGTTCCTAAGAAGTCAGGAATTACAGTCGTTGAAAATGAAAACAAGGAACTTGTGCCACAAATAGTGAAAAAGGGATGGAGAGTATGCATTGATTATCGTAAGTTGAACTCTAATACTCGAAAGGATCACTTTCCCCTTCCCTTTATTGATCAGATGCTTGAGAGCTTAGTGGGTCATCCTTACTATTGTTTCTTGGAAGGATATTCTGGATACAACCAAATCCTTATTGCACAAGAGGATCAAGAGAAAACCACATTCACTTGTCCTTTTGGTACCTACGCTTATCGTAGCATGCCTTTTGGGCTATGCAACGCACCCGCGACATTTCAAAAATGCATGTCTAACATATTCAGTCATATGGTGGAAAATTTTCTTGAGATCTTTTATGGATGATTTTTTAGTATTCGGCTCATCTTTTGACCAATGCATACATTGCCTCTCACTTGTCTTAG
Source organism: Berberis vulgaris (assembly GCA_963556465.1). Classification (NCBI taxonomy): domain Eukaryota; kingdom Viridiplantae; phylum Streptophyta; class Magnoliopsida; order Ranunculales; family Berberidaceae; genus Berberis; species Berberis vulgaris. Next base: position 12,144,329 of record OY747130.1, on the reverse strand, counting down.
AGCGTGGCGAAGGAAAATGTCTTGTTCTAAATTGGAAAAAAATGTCACTTCATAGTGAAGCAAGGCATTGTTCTTGGGCACGTTGTCTCTCCAAAAGGCATTGAAGTGGACAAAGCTAAGATTGATGTCATTTCATCTCTTCCGATTCCAAAATCTGTTAAAGATGTGCAATCTTTCTTGGGGCATGCTGGATTTTATCGCCGCTTCATTAAAGATTTTTCAAAGATTGCACGCCCTTTAAGCAGTCTTTCAACCAAGGGTTGTTCCCTTTCTTTTTTACAACAAGTGCATATCTGCGTTTCTGCATCTTAAATCTGAACTAGTCTCAGCTCTTATCATCTGAGCTCCTGATTGGGCACTACCTTTTGAGATTATGTGTGATGCCTCTGACTACGCTGTAGGTAAAGTTTTGGGTCAGAAAGTTAACAAACTTCCTCATGCCATCTACTATGATAGCAAAACTCTGAATGAGGCTCAACTCAATTACTCGACCATGGAGAAAGAGATGTTAGCCATTGTTTATGCATTAGATAAATTTTGATCTTGTCTCATTGGAGCTAAAGTCATTGTGTACACTGACCATGCAGCCCTTAGATACATTCTCAATAAGAAGGACACCAAACCTCATTTGATCCGATGGGTTCTTTTGCTTCAAGAATTTGATCTTGAAATACGAGATAAGTCAGGTACAAAAAATGTGATCGCCGACCACTTGTCTAGGCTAACATCACAGTCATCTATTAGTATCTAGCCCATTCAAGAGGACTTCCCAGATGAACAACTTCTCTTGGTAGAGCAAGAGCTTCCTTGGTATGCTGACATTGGCAATTTTTTAGCAATTGAGGAACTCCATTCACACTAGTCTAAGCCAGATCGTGACAAGTTTTTGTCTAGGGTCAAGTATTATTCTTGGGATGAGCCATATTTGTACAAAAACTACCCTAACCAACTTATCAGAAGATGTGTTCCAGAAGCTGAACAGTTGAGCATTATCTCATTTTGCCATGATCAAGCTTGTGCTGGGAATTTTAGTTTTAAGAAAACCTCGGAGAAGGTTCTCCAATCAGGTTTTGATTGGCCTACCCTTTTTCGAGATGCCCATGAGTATTGTAAATCCTGTCACCGATGTCAACAACTTGGGCGAATAACTCGTCGACACATGATGCCTCTGAATCATATTCTAGTGGTTGAAGTTTTTGATGTTTGGGGAATCGATTTTATGGGACCGTTTTCATCCTCCCATGGGTACAAATACATCCTTCTTGTTGTGGATTACGTTTCTAAATGGATAGAGGTCATTGCCACTAAGACCAATGATCACAAAATTGTTATTTCATTCATAAGGGAGTTTATCTTTAGTAGATTTGGCACCCCCAAGGGTATCATTAGTGAGGGGGTAAGCATTTCTGTAATCTTGTCTTTAAGCATCTTGTTAAAAAATATGGGGTTATTCACAAAGTTTCCCTTTCCTCCCATCCTCAAACAAGCGTTCAAGTTGAAGTCTCAAATCGTCAAATCAAGAACATCCTCGAAAAGACTATCAATCCAAATCGGAAAGATTGGTTTTTACGTCTTTTGGATGTCGTATGGACATACCGAACTGCATTCAAAACTCCTTTAACGATGTCTCCTTATAGATTGGTCTTGGGTAAACCTTGTCACCTTCCTGTCGAACTACAACATAGAGCTTATTGGGCTACAAAGAGTCTAAACTTTGACCTCGATATGGCTGGTAAAAAACGGAAGCTTCAACTCGATGAGCTAAAAGATTTTAGGTATGATGTTTATGACTTATCCAAGAACTACAAAGATAAAATGAAGTGGATACATGACAAAAGCATCATGAGAAAAGAGTTTCATCTTGGTCAGAAAGTCCTACTCTACAACTCTCGTCTTCACCTCTTTTCAGGTAAGCTAAAACTTGTTGGTCTGGTCCATTCATTGTACGTGATGTTAAAGACTACGGTGCCATCACCGTATAAAACCCTACAAATGGTAGTCTCTTTCAAGTAAATGGAAAACGACTGAAGCCATACCATGAACTTCCCACAGGTTCAGTGGAAACCATTCAGTTGATTGATCCTAACTATGAGGATTAGTCACGCCCACAAATTCCTACTCCACTAAGCCTGTTTGGGGGTGGTATCCACCACTCCCATTACGTCCGGCCAATGAAATAAAACTTAGCGCTACTGGGAGGCAGCCCAGTCCGTTTATGCATTCATTAATTCCTAAAAAACAAAAAACAAAACAAAATTAATTAACAATATCGGCAATTCCTATTTGGGGGTAATGTATTTTTAATAATACATCACCCTCACCAACTCACTCTTTTTCATTGCAGGGACGATATAGATGTTCAACAAATCACCTGAGGTAATAAGTTCTAATTTTTATTTTCCACTTTTCATTTCATTTGTTTAATACTGGGGACAGTGTTCTATTTGTTTGGGGGTGGGGAGATTTATCAAAGATCATACCTCTTTTGAAAATCTATTTCTAAACAAATAAAAAAAATGGTGTGGTATCCTAGCTATGTTGAGATTGGATTACTTGATTCATTACATTTAGGCAAAGAAATGTTGGAAGTTTATTATTAGAGTAAATATTGCATTTGAGCATTCAGGAACAAATAATTTTTTGTACAATGACAACAAATGTAGTTTGGAAAACATAAGTAAATAACTTCCTGAGAATATAGAGGAATAATACTGGAGACTTTAACCTTGTGAGCTATCAGACCTTTCATTTTATTCAGAGTGTTTTTACACAACTCCAAGTCATATGATGACCTAAAATTTTATTGGACATTAACTTGTTGTGAAGTCTAATTATTCTTCTTTTTGGTTGGTTACTGAGGATGAAATATTTTTCGAGTTAAAAGAAACATAGGTCATGTAGTCTATTTGAGACTTATAACCATTACCAAATCATAGAAGGTAAATTAGGCATCTCTTGTCCATCTGACCCTTCTGAAAACCATCTTGCTAAACATTTCATCCAAGACCAATGTGAGCGTTTGTCTTGGTTTATTAGATATATATATATATAAACACCCATTTTCCCCTTTATATTTCTGAAAGATGTTAGGAAAATTTATGAAGAAAAAGGGGAGTGCAAAGTGAAAATCCAAAGTCCAAGGTACTTTAAAAAAAAAAAAAAAGGTTCTGAAAAATGAAACAAAAAAGGGTTGTGAAGAAAGGAAAATAAAAAGAAGTGATTAATGAATTCCTTATTAAGCTATTTTAAGACCCTACATTTTCAGAAACATGTCTTTACTTACCATCTACCCCACTCTTCCTCATATATATAAAAAGAAGTGATTAATGAATTCCCTAGGAGCTCAAATCGTGTAGTATAAATTATGTTTTGATGAGCTTGAGAATCAGTCTCGATCGAGCATATAAGTTGAACCAAAGTCATAGATAGTACCTTGTTTTCATAGACAAAGAGGGTGAGAGAGGTGGTGATGGTGCTTGATGGAGAAAAGATGGAGAATGGTGGCGATGGCGGGAAGGAGAGAAGTGGCGGTGGCGGGGTGATGGCAGTGTCTGATGGAAAAGAAATGGGCAGAAGAAGAAGATGAAGAGAGTGGAGGAGAGAGAAATTTTTAAATTTTGAGTTTTTATTGGTGGTGTGGGACAACACTTATGGTGGTGTGAAATAGTAGCTTCCATTTACTTATTGTGGCTCGAGTAAAGTAGTCTACCCTAAAATCGTAGACAAATAACAATAGTCTTAATAAAATTACACTTGATGGGAGATTTGCAACTCCACCACTCAAAAATAGTTGTCTTATTCACTTCTACAGATGAACTTCATATCCCAAATTAAATCGATAAATCATGCTCATTGTTTGTAACACTCTGTGTGGGCAAGCTCTGAGGCTGACGGGCTAACATGTGTGGACGGGTTCTAAGGCTAACGGTTTCGTGTGTGGGCGGGCTCAGAGGTTGTCAGACTGTAAACCCCATGTTCTGTGTGTGAGGAGAAGGAGGACGAAACTTGGAGCTCTGACCTCGATCAACATCAACCTCATCAAAATCAGGATTGTAATCAAAGTCGTCCAAAGTCAACTCCGCATTTGGATTACAAGACTGCTACATTGCGAGTTGCATCATTTTATTTGAAATGACTTGCGCTTCCTCATCCGAAACCTTGCTGAGGTCGGCCATACCAGCAGTAGCAAAGAGGTCATTCTCGAACTCACTCAACGGAGCACGAGAACGAGAAACTTCTACCTTACTCCTCTCCACTGCCTACTGCATTTCCTCATCCTCTTGAACAGTAAAAGGAGCATCGTCTTCTTCACCCTTCCCAGAAGTAGTAAGAGGAATAGTAGTCTTAACTGTTCTTTGAGCAAAACCTGACCTAACAAGCCTCTTCCATTCAAGAAGTCGATCAGAATCGACCAACTCACCCACGACCTTCCTTTTGGAAGGACTAGCGGGCCTCGGAGCCTTCATTTTCCTCGCAGAAGAACCAGCACCACCAACGCCAACAGAAGCATCGAGAAACATAACTTTCTCAGCGAAGCTCACTTTCTCATCAACGGTAGCACCACCAATACTAGTAGGAGCAATCCTTTTATTTGCACCACCAAAGCTAACAGGAGAAACGAGACAAGCAACAATAACATTGGACTCATGCTTGTAAAGAACCAACTATCGTTCTCGAGCATTAAGACTATACAAGCCACTCTGGTCAATGGCCTCCAACTCGAGAAACTCTTCTAGAGGTGTTAAGGGCAGTGCGAGAAATCGATTCATAATTGACTTTTCCACTTCAGTCGACTTCTTGGGAGTCCTGAACGACAACAAAATGGGCGTTGTGTCAAACATGAAATACCCAAATTTCATAAAAGCTTAAAATCAAGTCCTCTACTTGAACCTGAAATCATCATTCGGCTTGCCCAAACAAGAAGGTGAATGAAGAAAACAAACATCATTTGTGTTAACCTTCAACATCACCACAATGTAGAATCTTTTCGTTTAAACGAATTCCATCCTACAAAGCTTTCACCATAGTTTCAACCATCACTCTCCAGCCGTTGAGACCCATTTGAGCATAACGAATACCAATCAGATCTAAATAACCCCAGAATATCTCCAGAACCAGGAAACAGATACCAACCCTGAACATTCCAGGGTAAAGAGCAATATAACTAGTCCTCAGACGAATGGGGTTGTCACCTTCCAGTGGCACCACAAATTCGAATCAGACGCAATAAAAAAATGTCTAACGGATGTAATCCAAAATACCCTATGTTGCTTGAATAGAGTAAAACAAACCCTCACAGCGAACTAAACGATCGTCACTCAGAGGTCTATTGGGAGCCATAGCAAAGAGTTTGCCAAATCAAAAAACAAGAAAAACAATAACAAAGAAACTCTGAAAATGGAGATAGCGTAAAGACGATACCACAACTTTCCAACGCCCTTTCATAGGGTTGGGCAACGAAAAGACAGGCAATGGGAAATCATGCAGGAAATGATGACTGCATGAAACCTTAAATCATGCCAAAATAAACTAATTGATGGTGTCGTGGAATAGAAACTGAATCGCACCTACTGAGTAGACAGTTGTTGGGGGTATTTAATGCTACACAGAATAACAATGATTAACCAAGAAACCCAACCGCCGAATAGTTAGTGGCCATGCAAACAAGCCCGCTAACTAGGGGGAGTAGCTGATGATACATCAAATAGTCCTTCGATCATAGTCGCACATGTGGCAGAAATCATCTATCACAAGGAACAGACACCTCACACTAAATATGGATAACAAGTCTAGTCACTAAAGCCTAAAAAGGCATTTAGTAATGGACCATGAACAAAGTCAAAGGCCCAAATCTCAGACCCAACGGACATCTTACCTCAGATAAGAGAGACATTACGAATGAGACAAGTCATGGCGGGAATCACTCCCCCAAGGACGCATCTCAATGAATGAGAAGACCTTTGTGAGAAACGTCCCCCTTCACCGCGCCCTGCATGCTTAAGTCACACACCGAGTTAATTACTCTCATTAGAAAAGGTAAAGGAGATATGCAAACACAACACAACTACACTCTATCCAAGTTTATTCTCTTCTATAGTTAACTGACTTAAGTATCGGAGTGTTTTCAGCCACCAAACAAGTGGTCTTTGGCAATATAACCTTATTTTGCAAGTCAGATCTCGAGGAGAACAGATTTGGATGCATCAAATTCAATGTCTGAACATTCATACCTTCATTGAACAAATTTCTCTCTTCTCTTCAATAATTCCTCCACAAAATAAAGATGTTCTCTCTAATGATTTTTTTTTCTTTGGTGCAATCATGCAGTGAAAAAAAGTTTGAATTTTTTTTTCCCAAAGGAAACTATTTTTTTCTTTGAAGTTTTTTTAAAAAAAAATCAACCACACCCATGATTATAGGAAAACAAGTTAGGGGCCAAGTGAGGTGGAGTATGTTAAATTATTGTGTGTAGTATAGTGTTATGTGTAGCTAGTATGTCAAATAATGGTTGGTATTATGTTGTAACCATTCATTTCCCATCGGATCATAAGGCTAGCATGGTCACCAGTGGTCTCGTGATGAAAGAGTCAAATGTCTTTATTTAGTTATTAATGTTCATCTATTGCTTGTTGGCCTTTCTAGCCATGACAATAGCACTAGATTGCATTCAACAAACACATAGCTCCACTTCCACACGCATATTGTTTGTGTTTGCAGGGACGGATCCACGTGGGGTCAAGTGGGGGCAAGTGCCCCCACTCACTTTTGAAAAAAAAATTGAATTTTTTTTTGGGTTATTGCAATTTTTCGAACTTGTGACGTTGATGATGCTATCTTGCGCCACCCCTTCCTGTCTCCCTCTGTTCTCAGCGACGCTGACGACCCCGCCCCACCCCTTCTTCTTTTCTGCTCCCTCCATCTGTTTATTGCGAGACCGACAACTATCCCACCTTCTCCACTCTTCCTCTCCCTTCCTCTCTGCTTGATTTATTTCCCTTTCCCACCACTGTCACCAGCTACCAGCTACCAGCAACCCCAACCTCTCTTGTCTGCTTTGAGGAATAAGAAGGTTTTTAAAGTATTTTCTTGAGATGAATTCATATATTGAGGTCTAGTTCTTTATTTTATTCATAGAATTTTTTGGAGATATAAAAAATAAAAATCGACCCATTAATTTTTTTTCTCAAGATACATGTTTGTATCTCGAGGTTCATCTATGGGTTATTGTTTGAAGGGCATTTTGGTTATCAACATGAGCCTTTTAATAGGCAATGCACGTTGACTGCTAGACTTGGAGGAGACTGCAAGAGTGATTAATGTTGGGGCAACCACTAATTAGCTATTTTTGATAGGAGACAAATCGCAAATAATTCAGATTTTTTGTAAACGTATAATTTTACATTAGAAATTAACTTTTGCCCCTTAACATTATATACCAATTTGATTTGTCCCTCGTATATTAATCTTTATGTTCTTACAAAGTAGTTTGTTGGATCCATTGTCTTCCCCCATAGATTAGATGGAGTTTTGTATAGTTATTTATGTATTGTTCAAATTAAAAAAAATTATGCTAAAATAATTAATTATTATATTATCATTAATTAACTATGATTCATCACTTCGCCCTCATTCAACAAAAATCTTAGCTCCCTCACTGTGTGTTTGTTTTGTTTTTACTCATACTGAACAACTAATATAATAGAGCATTCAAAAGCACCTTTAAAGGTATTGTGTTGTCCACCACAAAGAAAGCAATAGAATGATTTGAGGTGATTGGTGACTTCTTGAGCAACTTTACCAAGGTTTATACTCTAGATTAGCTAACCGAGCTAAATTGACGATTTGGAGTTATTACTCACTTTTCAAACAAGTTTAATAAGGTTTATCAGTAAATTAGACACTAATTTAGCCATCGAATTCTCAAGCAACTTAAACAGGGTTTATACTGTAAATAAATAAATGAGCTCTTCTACGGTGCCTAGAGTTTGGTGCCTATTTTGTGCCTGGATGGTACCAGGCACATGCTCTCTGACTTGGCATGAAAAGGTATTTGATTTTCAAAACTTTCCAAAACTTGTAGCCAAACAGGGCTTAAAATGTTAGGGTTGAAAACATAAAAACGCATAGCAGTTGAACCTTTCATCTCCTCCACCTCGTTGTTGCCATTCGTTTACTCCACTTTGCCATTGCCGAAGGTGAGTTCCTCCTCCATTAATAACAGTTAGCACAACCAACAACTAAAGGATAAGCTTAAAACAACCATCTAAATGAAAGGTTCCAACAAGGTGGAAGAGATTAACGGTTCCACTGCTATGTGTTTTTATGTTTTGAGCCTTGAATTTTTAAGCCCACTGTTTGGCAACAAAATTTTGGAAGTTTTGAAAGTCAAATGAGTCAAACTGCCACATCAGATATCATGTGCCTGGTACCATCCAGACTAAAGCCTGCATCTAACGCCTTAGACCAATCGCCAAACAGTCCCTGTGTAGAAAACTTCATATTACATATGAATCAAAGAATCTACAGAGCCAGGAGAAACAGCCAGGAGTGCGCCAAAAGAGCCTGTATAGCACGTGGTTGAGGAGAAAGATTAGGTAAACAAACAGAGTCAAACTTTATGGCTGCCATAACGTTAGTTTCTCCCCTCCCCAAAACCTAACGTTTCTACTTTTTCTTCTTTTTCTTAGATTTTGATTCCTCGGGAGTCCCAACTTCAACTTCACCATTCTCCTTGTCCTTCTTCTTCTTCTTTTTCTCAGATTTTGTTTCCTCGGGAGACCCAATTTCAGCATCAACATTCTCTTTATCTTACTTCTTCTTATTTTTCACTTTTTTCCTTGAAAGCACCTTCATAGTCTCCTCAATATCAACCTTAGCCTTCTTTGCAGTAACAAAACCAGGGCTAACACTGTTGTCCTCCAATTTACGTTTAATGCCTTCCCCATCCTCCTTCACCTTAACAGCCTCAGGTGTAGCAGAAAGACCGGCAACCATAGCATCACTAGTAGGCAAAACCACATTCCTCAGCCACTCAGCCGAGGTCTTCTCATTCGGCTTCCCATGCTAAGTCAACAAACCCTCAGCAATCACTTTTATATGAGTTGGTTGTCCCACTCTTTCTCTCTCCATAACCACGTGCGGGACGGCAAGGCCTGTCGCACTCCTGACGTCAAGGTCTGGCTCTCTAGACTTGTTGCATATGAATAGTAACAAAACATTTGCTTTCAAAGGTTTATATGATATTTTATGCTCTTTGACCGGATAAATTTTCAGTCAAAGCAATATTATAATTAGGGTAATTAAGAATGAATTCATTCCTCTTAGCTTCTCGTCTTTATATTCAGAGTTATTCAGTGAAATAAAAATTGTCTCCAACTACTTTCATTCCATAATCTAGCATACTCGGCCAACGCTATTTACTTGTGGCTCGAGTAAAGTAGTCTACCCTAAAATCGTAGATAAATAACAATAATCTTAAAATTACATTTGATGGGAGACTTGCAAATACAGCTCCCCAACACCACTTAAAAATAGCTGTCTTATTCACTTCTATAGATGAACTTCATATCCCAAATTCAAATCAATAAATCACGGTCATTGTTGTTAGGGATGAAGGTTGAAGGATGTGCAACAGAAGAGGAAAGAGTACTACAATCAGCTATGGTTTGTTCTTGATAGAAATATGCTCATAAATAGTAGTAAAGAACACTGCTGCGATCTTCAAATAATTTTGAATTTTTGATATAGGTAAAACGTGTATTGATTAATATTACAAGGCCTTTCATGATTCTTTCCTCGCCTGGAGGTGCTTGATCTTTCCTAGGTCCGTTCCTCAAAGCTCGAAAAATAGGAGCAGAACCACCAGTTGCTGGAAACACCAAGCAATCTATGTACCAAGGCACTTCCGTCTTGGCATCTCCAATTGTTATGAAGCCTATTCTGGCCCCTCCTTCTATCTTGTCTACCTGTTTAACCAATCATCAATACAAGACTAAATTTTAGGGGAAGACACCACATATTTTTTCATTCTTTACTAGATCAAGGATTTCAATCGCGAAATGTTTGTGGTCTGTGGTTTGAAGTTTTGCATTGGAGTGCTTTCTCCCATATATTGCCAAATCTTTGCGAAAATGGGGTTTGGATTCTCACATTGGAGATGCTCTTACTAGGACAATTTCTGGGACTGAGGGCTAGGAAACAAATTTTGACAATTTGAGTCACAAATTATAACTGAAGTCACATGGAAGATTTATGATCTTAAAAATTTGTAGGGTATGACATAAAAATTTAAGAATACATTACTAAATAAATAATCAATAATGGGCATAGAGGAAATTTTGAATAGTTATAGAAGTAACCTTCAAAGGCATGGGAAGTGGTAGAGTAGCTCCTTGGCAGAGACTGTTTGCCCACTGTTCAACAAACCAAAATGCAACTTAATTAAATCAAGGAAATTCAAAATATATATATTGGATTGAAATGTGTGAAATACCTGGAAGAGCAAGCTTTCAAATTTAGGAATATCTATATTAGCTGGTAATTTCATAGTTCCAAGTGACACCCCATCATCCTCATCAGCTCCTTCTCCTCCAACTATGTTATTTCCTGTTGAACTAGCCTTGTAAGCAACAGTTGAAATCCCACGACTCAACTTAGAGAGTCCATGGTTGTCTCTGTTGAGCAATACCCTCTGCGGATTGGATCCAAGTAATGGGACGGAGATGGGCACGCGCAGGGTGGTGCACTTTGGATGGAACAATTGAGCGGCAGCAGCAGAAGAAGCCATTGGTTTTGGCTTCTGATTAGGATATGAGGTAGATAGGACATTACTCAATCCCTTGTCAACGAGTACCATTAGTTGCTAAAACAACAGGTGGCCTGTAGGAATATGAAAGCCAAGTGGTACGATTCCTTAGCAGGCACACGCATTAACCACTTGGCCAAAGCGACGTTGTTGAATATGAAAAGTTTAACATTAATCAAGTAATGTTATATAACAACAATTCTAGTCAGCCTTGTTTGTTAGCATTTTCTTGGTATTTTTTGGGTTTTTTTACACTTCAACTCCATCTATAGATAGTGTTTGTGATTGTGTTTTAAAAAAATGGGTAAAAAGTGTAAAAACAAAAACAAAATGCCAAAAAATGCTAGCAAACAAGGCTGTCTAGACTTACTCATTATATAATTGAGTCCTTCTACGCTGCCTGGAGTGTGTCTGGATGGTACCAGGCACATGTTTTGTCTGACGTGGCTTGATCCAAAGTACCTAACCTTGTGGATTCATCGTAATATTGATGATTATTTCCCACTTAGCCAGAATGATCAGGAGCATCCCATTATGCACCTGTGAACTTCAATTGGAATGCCCTCCATACAAACTATTTTGATTAACAAAAAAAAAATTGTTCAACAACCTCTTCATGCCACGTCAGATAAATCATGTGCCTGATAGGCACAAAGCAGGCATGTAAGTCGTCCAGGCACTGTAGAATTGTTGTATATAATTAGAAGGGTATACTTTTAATCCTCACGGGGTTTGTGGTGTTCTTCATGCACACTTTCAAGAATGAGCATCTCTTTTGTCTCTGCGGTAATCTAGGGTTGCCTCATAAGTTTTACAAGGCTTCCCAACCTCGTCCTAACATATTTTGTTGGTTTACTTGAAAAATGATGAACATCCCAAAACTAGATAAATCTTAATAGTAAAACTAGAAAATCTTCTCCATCAACTACTTCTGGTATTGCCTTCCAAAAAAAAAAAACTACTTCTGGTACCCTCACGTATAAATCCTACTATTTAAAAGATTGACGAATCCAAGGAGTGGAGGTGCTCCACTCAGCGCATTTGTGTGAATCATCAGCATAATTGTAAGGAACTACTAACCATAGGCTTCATAAATCAAGAGCGAGATCTCCAAGATGAGCAAACACAACTGAACCTAAATAAATCATGAAGTCTATGATCTTCTCCTGAATGATATCAATAAGAAGTTCACTCACACACATATCCAGCAAAGGATGGGGAGCAAAAAACGAAGTAGAGGAAGGAAGAAGAAACAAAAGACATTCAATTTTATTTTTTTTATTTCGAAAATGCTCGAGGTTATAAAAAACCTCCTCTAACGATGCCACATCATCCTGGTTATAAAACATGATTGCAAAACCTGATTCCCTAGCCTCACTCTTTTTATTTTTATTGTTTTCCTCTACCTAGACAGATCTTACCCGTTCTAATTTGATTTAAAAACAACACTATAAAGTGGATCCAGCCACTAAAACCCTGAGTTTCCTTTCAAACACCACTCTTAAGCTCTTCAAGGTACTGATGACAATGGCTATAGAGTGGATTATGATTTAGTACTAATCAAGTCTACCAATCATAAATAGAACACACACAAGCATGCTGGAATAAAGATAGAGATAATAGATGAAATTAGAGAGCGCTGCATCAGTTCCTACATAACTTAGAAAAAACAACATACACAACACAACACAAAAAAAAACACAAAACATGGCATGCAGAGCCCATTAGTCCATTACTGTTTTTCATCTTCCTTCCTTATTCCAGAAATTGCATCATGGTCCTTGAATTTCCTCCTCCTCATGGTAGATATTCTCAGCCATCTGCCATATCTGCAGAATATTATCCTCTGCAACACTCGCAACTACCCAATCTTCACAAGGATTCCAAGAGAAATCCGAAATTTTGCTTGTATGACCCCCATGGATGAAAAGCAGTTCTGGTGGACCATCCTCTGCATCCTCTGGTGTCTGTTCTTCATCAATTCTGTCCAAAGAATTTCAAACCATTAGTAACATGAGCAAGTTCAGTATTACTGATATGTTTCCCTTTCAAAGTGTGACATCTCAGAAAGCTAAATCTGTGTCCGTTCTTCACAAACTCTGCCAAGGAAATGTAAATGATTAACAATTCATTTATAACCGCATTACACTATAGACTGTTCAGGTCACTTCGGAGTTCAAGTCAGAATAGAAACAGTTAGCCGCACAAGTAGAATTGTGCAGTACATTTTCTTTATCCTTTTTTCTCAAAAAAACATTTTTACATCTTCCTCTTCTCTGATGGTTCCACGCCTCCCTGAACCCTAAGATCTTCAAAAACACACCACTCTAGGAGCTAGTTGGGAATCCAATAGAATGGGTTCCATGACTCATGCTTCTATACTCAACCCTCTAGACCGTGTTTTCCTTTCAGCAATGCATCTTCTTGTGTCTTTTTGTGCCATGAAAATAATATGTTTTGAAAGTGATTGTCGACAACTAAAAGCTGGTAAGAGTCACTAAGTGAGTGAGAAGAAAATATCAAAATTGACAAATGTTACTGCTTCAGCCTTTATTTTATATATGTTATGGCTAACAGTGACGGAACAAACTATGCTTTTGCGAGGATGGATTCATTGTTGGAGACTGGAGAAATCCTGTGGGACCCGCACAAGCGTGTAAAGGTTGTTACAAAAGGAGTGAAAATTACTTGACCCTTAAAAAAACTAATTGTCTTTGAAGAAATACTCTGTAAAATTCATAACTAAATAAATCAAATATGCAATACTTCGATTTTTCTTATTTTATAGAAAATGTAAGGTGAAATTCCAACTTCCAATAACATGAAGAAAACAAAAACTTCCTTCATCATCTTCTCGGCAATCTCTCATCGAATTCTCTTTTTCTAGGAGTTGATATATGTTGAGGGCTATCATTAAATTCATAATTCATGTGTTTCGGAACTACAGAATTGTTGCTTGTAGTGGGGTTTGGGGGGAGGCATTGGAATAGCCAATCATTTTTTATATGGTATCATACAACGATACAACAGCAGCTTTGCTGAGATCTTTGGTGTGGGGACAATTAAGGCTATAGAGCATATAGATGACATAAGTCTAATTAAGGGGTTGGATTTTTTTTCTTTCCCTTGTCTGTTTGGTCCTAACCCCAATTTCAAACTTTTTGCTATACGAGTCATAATTGTATTTGCCCCAGAAATTTACATGAAAAGTTAAGCTATGCTTCAATAAAAATAAGCGATGTGATTTGCTTCGAGGAAGTACCTGCTGAGATCCCACACCATAAGCCTTCTACCAAGACAGCAAGATGCCAATATAGTTTCATTCTTTGGATTCCAACCAAGCTGGAAAACCTCCTCCCTGGTTACAACAATTAAACATAATCAGCGATTTAGCGTAATGTCTGGGCTTCATCCAAATAATGAAAAAAAACATAACAAAATCCATCATATTAAATAAATAAAATATAACGTGAATGCAAGGGAATAGCAAAAGAGCCAAATGTCCTGAAAGATCCTTACTTGTGACAATCAAAGGTGTGAAGAGATGTAGCAATCTTACGAAGGTCAAACAACTTCACAGTTTTATCAGTAGAACCCGTTGCAACAACCCACTCATTGAAGGGATTGAATGCTAAGCAGTTAACCTATTGAAAAAACATGTTCAAGAAGTCTACGTCAGCAAGAGGCATATTTCTGCATTAGGCGACAACAAGGTAATATCTTCAATGAGCAGTTAATACTATATTGAAACTAAGACATATGAGGACAGAGTTGTATGACGAAATGGAACAGTGAAAACTTCTCATCAAGAGCAGACATTTAGATCGGCACTATAGGCCTACAAATTATATGAGCATATTCACATCTTTGAGCATTTCCAATCCACTGAGATGAGGGGATTTATATCAATGCTCAAACATGAGAACTGGTTATTAAAAAAAAATAAAATAAAATAAAAAAAATAAAAAAAAAAAAAAAAAAAAATATATATATATATATATTTCAATAAAAATAAATAAAAATACTAGTATAAAAATTATGTACGATACAAAGATTCTCAAATTTGAAAATTCAATTAGAGAACATGCAAATCTAATGGCACATAACAAACATGAAAAACCATTTAATGAAATCTTACTATCCTCTAGTGATAATTTAAAGTGCAAGGCTACCCCTAAACTTGAACAGCCCAAAAGAGAACTTTTGCATCTACACTGAAATGTTATCCCATTTTGGAAGAAGATATCATAATCTCGTGATGTTTTAGGAACCCAAAGCTTCCAAGTCATCCAGAATGCAACACGTGTGTATTGGCATGTTATAGAGAGCATTTTCAGACAAACGAAGCACTTAGATATACGTATCTTCTAAGCAGTATAATCCCGGGATTGTACACTTACCTCGCCATGATGAGCGACAACACTTTGGATTGGTTTGTTGGCATTTGGCGATCGTAGATCCCATATAAGCAAGTGATGATCATCCCCGACCGAACCAAAGAGATATTCATGTCTCAGATGCCATGCAACATCTTCCACAACACCTTCATGGCACTATTTATCATATTAAAAAAAATTAGAATAAACAATTAAAACAGGTCAAGGTGCAAGAGTATAGCATGGCCAGCCTTGTTACTACCAGAAACATTTAATAGCACTATTTAGAATACTGGAACTTTTGCTTCCAGGGTGAGCTTTAATGAAAACAGAAGCAAAAGGCGCCCTAGATCCATTCGTTGGATGCATTTAGTAAAATAATGTTGTAAGCACATTAAACGGAAATAAATAAATAAATATAAAGAACAAGGAATAGTGCCTGCCAACTTATCAAGACGATTAATGCACTGTCAAACTGTAACCTTACCTTAAAAATCTGCTGTGCATCAAGTGCCTTATTCTTTGGAGTTCCATTGATGTCCCACAAGCATATTTGGGCATCATCGGAACCACTAAGTAGATGCCCCTGTTTGAACTGACTCCAGGATAATCCATATCCTTCGGTATTGTGTCCCCTCAACTTCAAATCTGGACTGCATGCACCATCTAGAGGAGGCTTGGATGGGTGTTTACTATAATCAAAAACATAGACCTCGGCACTGACTGTCTTCGTCGCAATAATGAAGGGGTTTTGAGGCATATAACGAGCCCGATTAACCTCTCCGTCATGATTTATCTGTTGTATGATCTGCACCTGTTTTGAAATAACAATAATTATGTGTCAGTGTGCCTTCTCAATAAGTAAGGGATATGAACATCTAATTGGTCTAAAAAAAGTTATGAGAACACTGTTTAGAATCCCATTATAGATAACTTATTAAGATCGTTCAAACTTTTTGATTGGTACCCCCTTCTGCCCAGATGACTCTAAGCTGAGAAAGAGAAGTTGAGTGAAGCCCCTTCGAACCCAGCAAAACAAGTCTTAGAGTCGACTTTTCCTTCAAAAAAAAAAACAAAGATTTTCCATAGACTAACGAGACACAAGATAAACGTGGAATAAGGTTAGCAACTTCTTCAGGTCAGACGCAAAGTGGCTGAGATATAAGCTTGTCAATTGTACTCAAATAAGGAGGCCTGGAAAGAATTGAAGAATCGTTCAACCATGGTCTAACAAAAAAAATTCAAGCCAAATAAAAGATAGCAAGTTTGCTAAACTTATAGGAGAGTCAGTGGGGAAACGGTTATCAAGATTTTATGGATGTGAGTGTAGATATCACATGATATTATGATAAAAGATGAGAACCCATTATACCAACTAGGGAAGAAAAGCTAGCAATCACCCAAGTAGTTCACCAGCTCAGTTGATCAAGGAATGCTTCTACGAACTAAAGGTAAGGGGATACCAAATAGTATTAGAGACTCTACTGGGAGGAAGAATCTCTGATTAAAAATGAATTCTAATAGTTTTTTGGAATGACTGGAATATTAGAACAAATTCAGAAGATTGGGGTTCCAGCCAGTATGATCAATATCCAATTTTTTCGTTGGGAAGGATTAAAATTGGAATTGCAAATAAGTGTTTTGGACTGGTCAATGCATGGAGAGATCAGTTAGGTTTGGCGATAGTGCATGACTTTGTCCAGTTATTTTGATCTTGAGCATTGGGATTAGTTGCATGGGTAAAAACGATTTTAGGTTTAGGCTTCTTTGGAGACCAAGGTTTCTTCTTTCAACCTTCTTGAGGTAGGAGGAAGTGAGTCCCCAAACTTCAATGTTGTGCTAAACAACATATTCCCTTACAACATGCTCAAAAAATCTAGAACGTGTACCTCTTCCATCTTCACTTGCCCAGTGGCACATGAGCAGTCTTTCCCTCCCCTTTAGGACCTCCATTTAAAATCATTTGCCTTCCAATCTCATGTAGTTGCTCCTAACTTTCCGTGACCAGGCAAAGTAATTGTGCCTTGTCCCAAGGACCCATCTACCTCTAGCTATCCTGGGATTTTCGTTTGATCTCCTTTTTTGCTGGTAAAATGATAAATATCCATTAAGAAACAAGACAAGGAAGGCTGATGGAGCCACAACAAGGAATTGAAAGAAAGAAAGAAAAAAAGTCGAGAACTAAGACTAGTAAGGTGACCTGGGGTTTTCTTTAACCAGATTTAAGAGTATTCTGAAGATAACCAATATCCTGATATTTGCTGACCCGGCTAACAAATATATAGAAATGAACAGAAAAATAAAAAATAAAATAAATTTTGACTCTAGATTCACTAGGAAGTAGAAATGCTTCCACAAACTCTCACCAGCTTGAGAACACTAAGGTGAACAATATCCCCCAGAATGCCCTGAAAGCTCTGCCAACTCTATAGTATCTCAGGAGATCTTAGTGACTATGACGAGAGCTTGGAAGGAAGAAATTTACATGGTCCTATTTCATATCATCATATAAGTAAATGGAGGTCAGACCACCAACCTGGTTTGGCAGGTCTTCTGGAAACAAAGATATCATATATGTTCGGAGAATACATCATTTGAAATGTTGGATACTTGGATATGTCAACTAGGATATTTTCCCGTGTAAACACCTTTTAATTTTTTAAACCATTTTATAAAACTCTATATACATGTAAATTACCATACATGCTTTGTAAACTTTGTTTCCATCTCCTTCCTATAATTTATCCACTTTCTCTTAGTTTGCAGCAAGTTTATATATATATCCTCAAATTATTTTGTCTAGCAAACTTTCTACTGAATCACAATAGACCGTGGTATGTCCAATTCTATCCACGAGTTGTAAGGTAACAAAATCAATCATTGAGTAAGATGGCCCAATACATTCTATCATAGAGCTCTCTATAAACCAGACTACTTGGTTCTCATCTCTCAGGCTCGGAAAAAATGGGACTATCCTTAGCAACACCATGTAAATCTTGCAAACCAAACCCATGCCCAACCCCTTGACCCCGATTTCAATTCTATCCTATCTCTCCTAAGAATAAGGCTCTCCTTACAGACATCATTTGTTGATGTAGAGCATAGAAGATAGTTCCATAGATAATTGTGTAAATGAGGCAAAATATTATTGACACCAACTCTGTATAAACCTCATGGCAATCTCTTATAAGATCATTCGATGCTACAAATATAGTACATGAACTTCGTAGGTTCAGTGCTACAAATAACTCCCTTGTTTCAAAAACATGAGCACATTTAGTATGGAAACTTGAACTCAGTCTACTTCAGTCATCACCAAAACCAGATGGAGTGAAAGGGAGGCAACAATGAAATACTAATGTATTTCTTTTAACAACACCTATGACATCGTAGCAAATGACTTTGAAAAATCTATTGCTTGTTTATTCACATGTAAAAGATATGAACTTTATCTTCATTTTTGTGATCCTTGAATCTTTTAGCCCTTTGATCAATAATGTCAATGTACAATGTGTGATCACTGCAAGTCATTGATAGGGGTTTTTTATTTGTTTTTTTTAGATAAGCAAGACAAGCAAAATTTCATCGAAAAGGTCTCAGAGAACGAGAAGCTCATTGAGGCAGAAAGCAGAGGAAGGCAAGAAACATAAGTAAACAACTAACTACTCGCAAGACAAGAAAATATGGCAGATGTACTTTAAAGGTTGACCACCACAAAACTTTTGACCTCTTTGAGTGGAACTTCATGATTCTCTACTTCTCTTACTTCAGAAGATGCATTTCCCAACCAAGGTGATTGAATAGATCAGATATTGTGTGCGCGGTGTACCATCTGTAACATCTTCATAAATGGTGTTGCTAAAAGCTACTCTTCAGGGAGTAAGGCTACTTTTAAGGGTAATAATTACTGCTTTGTTGTCTATTTACAACACATAGACACCTAAAATTGGGGTCACAGTCCATTGTGAGGTCTCCATGGACTCATGGACAAGCCAACTTGAATTCCAGAATTTTTAGATGAAATTCCAACATGCATCAATCCATTTCCTCCAATAACCCAACTCTAAAAACTGATCATAAAAAATATAGAGGGAGCAAACTAATGAAAAAGCACTTGTGATACATTTGAATTGACATAATCAAAACCTCCAATCTTGCCATGCTCGGCATTGTATTGGCGCATGTCATTCTCAGCATCCTCCAAGGGAGTTTAACCTGAGCAAATATCAAGTAATTGGGTTCATTATCCAAAGTGTGGGTGCCCAAAATTACCTTCTGCACAGCATAGTCCTTCCCTTCCCTGATGGCAGTTTGCGGTCTGAAAGCCATTCAACATTCAGGGAAGGCCAATCTAGGGCCATGTTATAAGTAGGTCGTACAGAAATGGTGTGTTCTTCCATGATTTGTACTCTTCATTTATCAATCACTCAATGGGCTCGCCTCGAAATCCCACTTGCTCCTTCACCATGATTTCTCTCTCTGTGTTCCTTTCTTTCTTTGCCGGCTTCAACATTGATGGTAGAATGGAGGTTCTTTTTTTAGAATTGGATTTGGATTGAAATAATTAGAGCAAATAAAGAAGGGGAAAAGGAAATGTTAAATGTGCAAATGCTAGGATTTCTTGGCTTGTGTCAAGTATGTCTGATTTGGGGTAAATAAATGGGGCAAACAAATAAGGGATGAGGGAAACATTGAAAGCGCAAATGCTAGGACTACTCAGATTGTGTCAAGGACGTGTTTGTACTTACCTTTTTCGGATTTGTCTTCATTACACTAGAAATAGGGTTCTGCTATGTACATCCTTCCTTTCTTCTTTGTGCTCCCAAATGGTAAATACTAAAAACTTAAACTCCTCTTCTATCTATAACATTCCAACAACCCTAATGCTACTTCCTCTCTTTGATCAAAGCAAGATGATTGACTAAATCAAATGTTGTGTGCAGTGTGTCCTCTTTAGCTCCCCATCATCGTAGATGGAGCTCCTAACTGCCACTTTCCACATGAAAGAAACTTTCTTTTAGGGCAATCTTGTTTCTTTCTCAATACAACTCATGGGAAAGATTTGGAAAACGGTTGCCACTTTGAGAAGGTATTGGGCACTCATTGACAAACATGGTTTTAAAAATGTTGTGAGGCTACAATTTGAGGCTCGCATCAATGCGAGGCTTATGGTTAATGAATTGAGGCTTACCCCTCATAGGTGTTTCAACAATTGATTAAATTGATATCAATTGATCCAAATGATTGTGTTATATCATACACTGATTGAAATGATGTTTACAATTCAATTCAATGAGGCTACGCCTCACTTACGCCTCATGCCTCATGAAAGGGCGGCACCTCAGTTCCCCATTAAGATTTTTTAAACCTTGTCAACAAACCAATTTCAATTTTGGGTTTGTGTCCATCAATCCATTTTTTTCTTCTAATCTAACCAAATTTTGAACTTTCTAACTCAAAATCAGAATACCAAATATGCAAAGATCAAATTGAGGTAAATTAAATCATTTGTGATTCAATACCTTAAATGTGAAATTTAATACCCTACATGTGAAGACATGATTCAATACCTTTCTGTTAGACGAATCAAACCTTGTCAATTCTTCGGCGCATGGACATCATACAGGCGTGGGTTATCCTCTGCGTCCCTAAGCGGAATTTTGAACTTGTGAAAGCATCAAATAATTTTGCTCGTTCTTCGAAGCATTGGTTCCAAGAATCATCTTGTACACAACACAATCCTTACCTGGTGGCCGTTCGTGATCTGAAGCCATTCTACCGTCAGCGAAGGCCACTCTAAGGCATGAGTGATCACGAGGTCGTACAAAAACGAAGTGTTCCTCTTCCATATTTTGTACTCCTCGCTTATCAATCGCTTTCCAGCCAATTGCTTCTTGATCTTAGCAATTTCGTCTTGTGCCATGGTCGCTCTCTCTGGGATTTTGGGGTTTCTAGGTCTTTTCAGAGTGAGATTAGAGGTTGTGAAGTTGGACGGGATTTTTATAGGGCAAACGAATAAGGGGATAAAGTGAAACAATGATTGGATGGGTAGAGCTTGTTTTGAGCAAGTGTCGACCTTATTTCTAGGAGTTTCCGCTATATGCATCCAACATAATTTGTGTTTGAAAGTTGAAGCTCGAACAAGACACCAGCCACCAACCCAAAAGGATCCACATTTAGGCGCGAAGAGGGAGACTCTTACCTTTCGAAATTATACAATAATAGAAAAAAATGATGAATGGTGTGAAGGAGGAAGCTCTACCTTGTTCTCCACTAAACATTGGGTTACAAAGTCCAAATGATTTCAACGTAATATTGTCAAGAACATCCATGGTATCATAGAAAAGGGTTTCCTTAAAGTTGATTTTTATTCAGATTCCCCGAGTTACTCAAGGTATTAATGTTACCTTTATTGTCCTGCCGCATAGACCTTTAACCCCGCAATCCTATTGAAGTTTTAGCTACAAAACAAAACAAAAAAAACAAAAAAAAACCTAAGAGTTCTACCCCCAGTGATCACCTTAACTTTTAACCAAATGCCTTTGTGAAGGCAATAACCATAACTAACAACTCACTACTTGCTGCAAGAAAGGAAAATCCAGATAAGTGTCACATCCACAAAGCTTTTAATCCCTTCATGGAATTTTATGATTCCAAACCAAGATGATTGGATACATCAGATGTGGTCTGTGGAGTGACCCTCTCCAGCACCCCATCATCTTTGATGGAGCTCCTAACTGCTACTTTCCACATGAAAGAAACCTAATTTTAGGGCAATTTGCATCTCTTTCCAAGTACAACACATGAAAATCTAAAATTGGGAAAACATTTGCCACTTTGATAGCATAATTTGGGACTCATCACAAATCAACTTGAATTCGGCGTCTGTGCCCATCAATCCACCATTTCTTCCATTCTGATCAAAACCTAAACTTTCTAACTCTGATTACTAATCATGCAAAAACAGACTAAAGCGTTTAGAAGTCAATACCCTAATTGTCAAATAACCTAACATTTGGAAAACTTGATAGCGCAATTTAGGACTCGTCACAAACCAACTTGAACTCCGGGTTTGTATCCATCAATCCACAATTTCCTTTTAATCTCATGAAAACACCGAATACTAAACATGCAAAATCAGACTGAAGTAAAATTAAAGAATTTACGATTCAACAATTGAATACCTTGATTGTCAAGAAACGAAGCAATACCTTTCCATTAGCAGAACCGAAACCTCCAATCTCGCCGCGCTCGTCATCATAATGGCGAGCTTCGTTCTCCGCTTCCTCCAAGGGCAACTGAACCTGCGCGAGCATCAAGTAATTGGGCTCGTTCTCGGAAGTGTGGGTCCCAAGAATCATCTTCTGCACCGAGTAGTCCTTCCCCGGTGGCTCTTCGCGGTCAGGAAGCCATTGTACGGTCAGCGAAGGCCACTCTAGGGCATGAGTGATCACGAGGTCGTACAGAAATGGAGTGTTCTTCTTCCATATTTTGTATTCCTCGTTGATCAGTCGCTCTTCGATCTCGCCACGAAATCCTTCTTCGTCCTTCGCCATGATATGTTTTTTAGGGCTCTCTGTGAGTGAGAGAGTGAAAGATTTGACGCTGGAGTGTTTGGAGGGAAAATTTATAGGGTGAAGGAAGAAGAAGAGGGAAACTTATGTGCTTGGAACCCTCAGCGCGTGGGGAGAGTTGCATTGTTTGGGTTTTTCTAGGGGTTTCTGCTATTTGCATCCATCCTTTTCTTCTTCATCTCCATTTTGTGGTCGAAAGTCGCTTGGAGCTCGCTCAATCAAGAACCAAACTTCTTCTTCTTCTTCTTCCTTTCTGTATTTTCACTCTCCTTTCTCCCATGAAAATAGAGAGAATGATTCTTCGGTTGTTGATTGTTTCTGATTGCTAATTGTTAAAACTCGATAGACAGTGCGACGCATAGAACGTCATTAATTGTTTCTATGTGAGAGATATAAAACGGCGACTGTACTTTGGTGAAATATACACCTACAAATTTATACCATGGTTAGTGGTTCAAGTGATGCAAATAATCCCCTGTTCGAATTGAAAAAAGCAGATCGTTTTATTTGCGAACATGATTCACAAACTTAAATAAGTCTCTCTTTTTTTACCAATGTTAGCACTTCTGGATTTTATTAATTCTTATTTTAGGCGAAAATTAAATGCTTTTTAAAGTTTGCATAAGTGAAAAAATAAAAATTTTCCAAGAGTGTCAAGACAATGAGAAAATCTTAATGTCGAATTACCTCCTTCCCTTCAACCCTGTTGATTTGCATGTTTCTTTGATTCTATTTATACGCATGTTATGTTATACTAGGATTATGTGATTACTTTTTTTTTGTTTCGGGATAGGTGATCTAATGGAAACTTGTACAAAAATACACTTTCAAAATTTATTTTATACATATTTTCAAGTCAGTTTGTCGTTTTTTGTATTTGACACGTTATACATATTTTTCAACTTTGAATAAAGTGTAAATTTGAGTTAGCACGCCCTGTTAGTTGCGTCGACATTCTGTATTTACACAAAATATTTTTTTAAGCAACTTGTTGGTTCATCACAATTTAGATGTAAGTGTATAAATGAGAATAAGTTGGGTGTTGTTAATGTATGTCTTTTTTGGTGCAACGGTTCACGTAAGTCATATTTGTTTTAAATCTCCAACAAGTTAAACAACCTGATTACCCGACTGAGCTTGGTTGGGTATAGGCAAATTAACTCTGTTGGTATGTGTATACCCGATTTCTTTTCAACGTAATTGCCCGATATACAAGTTGTGTATCGTTGGGGGTTCGAGGCCACATACATTTAGACCCAAATTGGTCATCCTCCTTTTGTTAGCCCCATATCGGATGTGAAACATTTTCGGGACAAATTGGCATCCCTATCTAAAAGTTGCACATCCTATCAATAAGCATGTAATCGACTCGACTTTCATTGATGGTTGCTATCATGCCCTATGGATGTGTGATTGTTGTAAGATTTACTTTTACCTTACAATTGAGATTCTAATTGGTTGCAAAGTTACCCACTTGTATCAAAACCCGGTTAGGGGAAAATTTTGTTTATGTTTCAAGAGAATGTGTAAGTGTGTAAGCAATTCATGAGGTATTAAAGACGAGATTAAGCAATTTGTTTCGCCTTGGTCACCCAGGCCACTACCATGAAGCCACAAAAAGCCACCACTTTTTAGCACTTTTTTGTTGAAGCGTGAAGCCACCAAAGCCATGGCTTCATTAAATGAAAGTTTTTTTTTTTTCATTTTTTTGTCTTTCTTCTTATTCTCGTACTTTTTTCTCCTTCTCTCTTTAAAGTTTCACGACTGAATCAGAGAGCTTGAATAGAGCAGGAGTTGGAGATCTTGTTCGAGGTACAAATCATTTTACCTTCAACAGAGTTTCACTGGAATTTCCATCGTCCTGACCTCGAAGAAGTAACCCACATCTATAAATTGATTATCTATGCATTAATAATGTTGTTATTTTTTGTTTACTTAAGGTGATTGTGATTAATTATGGAAGAAAACCACAGGGCAAAGGAGAGTAGTTCTCGGGAAGACATTGGTTGGAAGTATGGTGTTATAGTGAATGGTAACAAATTAACATCATAACATAGGAAGCAACATGAAGACTTACATTGACTTGACTAACACATCTAAATGTGGTAGAAAAACAGAATGAATATATTTAGAAGCTTAGATACAAGCAAAATGCATATATTTATATTTTTTATATAATATTAAAATTATTATTTTTAGGGTCCTTTTACTTGCGTAAAGTCATCGCTTCACGCTTCGTTTTTTGCTTAAAGCCAAGTCATGGCAAATCGCTTCACCTTCGCTTCACGCTTTGACTACCTTGATTTTTGGAGTTAATTATGTCTATGGGTATGGTACTACTTGGTAGGGGTGGGCATATTTTTCCAAAAAATCAAAACCAAATCTGAATCGTGCCATACTATCACAATCCCAATCCGAACCGAAACTTTTTTTGCCCGTTTGGTTTTGGTATCGAACGGTACTAAATAAAAATTGTACGATTATGGTTCCAAGTTTTGGAATACCAAACCGAATAGTAAATACCTATAAGCTTTTAATGTGTTTTTTGCAAGTTGAGAAGAAAAAAAAACCATATTTCACTTTTTTACTGCTTTTCATTTGTTCACACCCAATTCATAAACA
The DNA here is from genome assembly GCA_963556465.1 of Berberis vulgaris. Lineage (NCBI taxonomy): Eukaryota > Viridiplantae > Streptophyta > Magnoliopsida > Ranunculales > Berberidaceae > Berberis > Berberis vulgaris. The sequence goes on along the minus strand of OY747130.1, from coordinate 12,118,953 downwards.
TATATGTTCTGAAGATCGTTTACTTCTCAGGCTAAAGGACCACTATTTAGACCATTAATTATGAACTAAGATACGTTACATAAATATTTTTTTATGATAGTATATGTAATGCCTTTATTGGATCTACCTACATCTCGATACACTACTAAGGGATTCGATTCAATCACATTTCTTTTTGTTTTCCTAATACAATTATCATTGATTTATTACAAATAATATATCTATATACTAAAAACCACTATTAACGAAGTTGTGAATCATAAGTTGCCATTTTTAGCTATAAACTATTTATTAATGTACATACACTTTGCCACTAGAACCAAATTAATGATTTTGACTATGCATATCGCCGATAAATTACAAGAAGATCGATTGATTGTGAAGCCATCTTCGCCTCCTTCTCGATAATAATAATAATAATAATAATAATAATAATAATAATAATAATAATAATAATAATAATAATAATAATAATAATAATAATAATAATAATAATAATAATAATAATAATTGATGATACATCAAATAAGACTAATATTGCAGCAGTACACGTAGCAGGAATCATCCATCACGAGGATCAAGTATTCCAAAGTCAGATCCGAATTCAGACATAAAATCCCAAGCATGGCCCGTCAGAATAAACCATAGTTAAAATCCCAAATCCAGACCCGATAAAGTTCTCCCTTAAATAGGAGGAACGTTCCAGAAAAAAAAGAGTCATGGAGGGAGTTACGCCTCCGATGACGTATTTTCATAAAGAATGAGACCGTTATAAAGAACGTCTCCTCTTGTTGTGCCTCACATGCTTAAGTTACACAAGGAATTAACAACGACCATTATATAAGGTAAAAGAAACATTCGACAAAGGTATGCAACTTTAACTGAGTTCTGTCAAGATTTATCTTCATCTCCAACTGAGTTACTGACTTGAGCATTGGAGTGCCTTCAACCACCAAAAAGGTGGTCTTTGGCAATCTAACATTTGTTTTGCAGGTCATACTTATAGGAGAACGAATTTTGGACGCATCAATTTGAAGTCGTCCGTGGGGAACGACAAGTTTTCCTTTCAAAAAGCGAATTTATAGTAGCATATTTCCTCAACTCCAATTGACGATCGAGAAACTCTCAGAACAGATGGAACACTCTACAGACCTTCAACCCAACAACAATCAAAGCAATCTTCCCACTGGCAAAGTTGCACTACCAATAGTGCACACTTCAAACCTAGCAACAAACGCCGAACTGATCATGCCCGGCAACGGAGAGCCACAACATGCAATAGGCCAAACATCACAGATGTCTGGCGACGCTGCCACGGATCCTCGTGTAGACCTATTCATGTCCTAGATGGATCTATGATCAAAATGGTGGAAAAATTCACTCAAGTGCGTGCTTAGTCCGCCGACCCCGTCCAAGCACTACCCCAACAAAACTCTGCCAACGAAGTTCTTGCAGAACCTCAACAAGTGAATCTCAAAAGCAGCGAACCACTTCAAGATATGACCCCACAAAGTGACGGGAGCTCTGCCGAAATCTCATTCAGGATCAGAGTCACAGATCCTAATATATTGTATGAACTAGCCAAACCACCATTTTCTGACGCACTCATGATAACTTCTATGCCAAAGAAGTTCATCCCACCAAAGTTTGAAGCATATGATAGCACATCGATCCGACAGACCGTCTGCGACATTTTCACTACATGATGGCGTTGAAGGAGAGCACAAATATGCAGAACATTACCAACAAGTCTCACCTCCACACCGATGAATTGGTTCAACAGCCTACCACCAAGGTCAATAGACTCATTACATGCGCTAGTTACCGCCTTCATTACGAAGTTCATGAGGAATGGGCCACACTACTTGCTTCATATCAAACAGAAGCCCGAGGAGATAATAAGGGAGTACGTTACTCATTTTACTAACGAGCTAACAATGATCGACGAATGCAGCAACGACACGACCATCACTACTTTCACCGCCGAATTGTGAAGAATACCATTTTTTATGCTCTGAACCTATAACCCCCAAAAAGCATGGCAATTCTATTGAAGACGGCTCAAAAGCACATCACTCTCAAGGAAATGATAGCCGCCAGGAAGAAGAACGAATCCAAGAGAGAAGCCCACTCGAAGAGGCGCGAAAGGAAGTAAGAGAGAAGAAGAGACGACGAACCCCGGGAGGAAAACGTCCAATCAAATAGGCATCAGACCAATAGCAAGCCCAAATTTAACCAGCAAGAATCCGAAAAGCTACAATCGGCAAGGCCCATGCATGAGCGCATAACAAGCGTGGTGAAAAAGACATAAAAACAATACGACCTTGAAGACAAGCCGAGAAAACATACTGAAATCCACAATGGAAATATGTCAACTGGCCACTCAAGATGAAGGAAACCCAGATAGGCGAGACAAGAGCAAATACTGCCCTTTCCACAAGGATCACAAACACACCGAAGATTGCTACAACCTGAAAGATGAAATCGAGCATTGGGTTCAAAGAGGACAACTCGACAAATTCATCGGGCTGTCTGATAAACAGCCCAGAGGGAAACAGATGGTGGACACCACTATAGGATCAAAAGAACAACCCAAAGAACTGATATAAGCCTACACTGTGCAACTGGAGAAAGCAAACAGTCAAGCCAACCAAATAGACAATCAATAACATCGCCCACTCGAGCTGATCTATATCGAAGTAGAAACGCATCAAACGAAACTAGATAGATCAATATGACAACTCATAACGAGGAGCGCAGAAAAATTTACACTTCAAATGGGGGCCAACCAACTGACATGGTTCGAAGAACTTACAAGCTTGACCCACATTATCCATGACAAGTCCAACAATGTCTTCTACATTGCTGACAACGAAGTTGACGTAAACAAATTTTATGAATCGACGAATGAAGCCTTGGCAGCAAGTACTGATGTGAGCATGATTGGACAAGTAGGAAAAATATTTTATTCTACTCGTCCGAACCAACATGTCAATGGCACACACCAAGTGATTCGATCAAGAAGCATTTCGAGTTTATTAGCTATCTAACGACAACAATATACGAATAGCAAAACTAGATAAAGTCGAGGAAGAAGTTACAACGAAAAAGTTAAGACCACTCAAGGCAGATCGAGCAACAGTTAGAAAGATACAATGCAGACCCTACAACATAGCATAACTTTATGAGAAAGGAATGACTACTACTACTATAGATTGTTAAGCACCCGAAATGGGGTTATCCATAAAACTCCGAGTTCAAAACTCTCCATCTTACGCCCAAAATTGAGCATTAAAGCCAAATAATGAGAAGCAATTGGCATATCAAGCCACAAACAAATAGTCATGACGCATAAATCATACACAAAACTTTTGGTCTGATCAACCGCGAAGTAAAAATTTGGACGAACAAGTCAACTTACTCAAATAAACTCCGGGTCGACCAACACATCAGACCAACAAAGTAAAAATTGGGATGAACAAGTCAACTTACTTAAATAAACATCGGGTCAACCAACGCGTCAGTCCAACGAAGTAAAAGTTGGGACGAACGAGTCAACTTACTTAAATAAACTTTGGGTCGACCAACGCATCAGACCAACGAAGTAAAAATTGGGACGAAAGAGTCAACTTACTCAAATAAACTTCAGGTCGACCAACGAAGTAAAAGTTGGTACGAACGAGTCAACTTACTCAAATAAACTTCAGGTCGACCAACGCGTCAGATCAACAAAGTAAAAGTTGAGACGAACGAGTTAACTTACTCAGGTAAACATCGAGTTGACCAACGCGTCAGACCAACAAAGTAAAAGTGGGGACGGATAAGTTGACTTAAATAAACTTCGGGTCGACCAACGAAGTGAAAGTTGAAACGAACAAGTCAACTTACTTGAGTAAAACTCGGGTCGATTAATACGCCAGACCAACGAAGTTGGGACGATCAAGTCAACTTATTCAGCACTATATATCAGATCAGAAAGTTCAGACATATAAATCAAGATGTAGTTATAGAGGCCTTCTGGTCAATCAAAATATCAGACCAAGAAGTGAAAATTGGAGATACACAAGACGACTTACTTCGACAACCACGACAGACCTAAGAATAAAAGGTACAAGCCAATTGTTGACCAAATCGTCCAATCCAGCCAATACTTCGAAACAGGAAACACATTGGCATACAAACTAAGACCTACTAGAGCAACCAATACACTCTATCACGAAATGAATACACAAATATCAGAACAAAAAATTATGGAGAATGAAACGAGTACACTTATCATATACAATGAGTCTCCACAAAATGATCCAAGACATATCACGACTTGAAAGAAAAAGCATGCGAAGTGGAAAATAATATAAAAGAAAATACTACATTGTCAAAAAGAAAGGTTTTCATTCATAAAATCATTCTATTACATCTGGAGAAGAAGATAGTACATCCGGTGAAGAAGATGGAACACCGGAGATGAAAATAGAAAATTCAGAGAAGAGGTAGTAGAAGCAGCAATAACATCTGATGGGAGAGAGGCAACAACGCCAGTGGCAGGAAAAGACGAGGTTTTCCCTTTAACAACGAGAGTAGATGATGGAACGAAGACGAAAGGGTGAGGGAATGATTGTTCTTCATCTATAGGATCGCTTGGGGGATCTGAAGTACCGTCCTCACCATTTTCATCCTAGAAGACTTGATAGACAAAATAACGACACTCAAACAAATCAACGCCAAGCCCCTCGATATAGTCGAAAAGCTCGACCCGTCCATCAACAAGTCTCTTCCAATCCTTCGCAATCTTCAGCCTGTTTTTCATTGCAACAAGCTCATTCTTAGTGGAAATAAGCTGCCCTTCGGTAGAGGTAAGCATGGCGGATATATCCGACTTAACTTTTTTTTAAAAGGCAAACATGGTTTTTATAGGATCCCAGAACCCACTAAAGATGCCGCAAGCTGAGTTTGAACCCTTGACCTAGTGGTACCATCCACCAAGCTCTAACCGTTGAGCTGTCATGCCATTGGCATATCCGACTTAACTTCATCAAGCGCAATTACTAATTGTTCCACCTGCCCTTCAGCAATTCTACAGCTGACAGATTGCTCAATCACAAAACGCAAAGCCTTATCATGGCCAGCTTTCTTGACAGACAGGTCATTTTCCAACTCGTCCAGTCGTGTGCGAACCCCGTCCAAAGCAGTCGTCGAAGAGTAAAGCTCCACAGCAGACCGCTCTCGTGCAACTTCCACTTCTCTCAACTGCCTTCTCTTCTTCTACACACTGCGCTTTCATCCACGTCAAACTGACGAAAGATGAGAGAAAACACCAACAACAACTCCACCAACTTCCTCTCAAGAGCAATTACCTCGCCACAACTAGCCCTGTACTCCGACCCCATCACCCCAGCATAAATGAGGTGATTCATCACGTCCATTATCTTATTAAAACTATAATGGAGATGAGTGTTAGGATCCAGCATAGGCATCAAACGGCGTTCCACCGCCCCCCTGTGCCATTCATTGATCAAACTACGTGTGCTATCTTGCACGTCAAGCTGAGTTAACCAACAAAACTTCTCGTCCGATTTGATACGGATGTCTTCCGGGTTAGGCTCCTTCCAACTAATCCGTGGATGAAGAACGCGGGGATCTGGAAGCACAGAGAAACCACCCCAACGGCTGGAAGAGCATGCAGAACAAGGGTGACTATAGAAAAACCACTCTTGCCTTCTCGATACGGGGTGGTCATAGTAGAGGTAGAACAAGTAATAGTGGCGGTAGGAGATGAAGAATCAAAATGAGCTGGAGAAGAAACTAAGATCCCGTCGCGTCATCGCCATGAATGGAAGGAAATCGAAGAGGAAGAACATCAAAACTCTGACCACTGTCAGCGACCTCCTTAGACTGCTCCATCACCAGCTGGAGCATCTTGTCATCGATAACTCGAGGGTCATCGTTAGACCATTCAGAAACGTCGGGCACACCATCGGCAGAAAGGAACCCTTTTTTCATTATCGTCCAACGGACGAGTAATTTCCTTCTTGCTTCTCTCTAGCGCCAAGTTCATCTCCTTGACCTCCTCGAGGGATAAGCGATCCACTTTCGCAACCTCCTTATTAGAAGAACTCGGACGAGGAACAATTCGAGCAGTACCTCGAGTAGAACTAGAAGTCGTTTCTTCTTCGAAACACAGCCAAAACTTATCAACAATTGCTTTGATGAGCTAGCAGGCCTCGAAAGCTTTCTCTTCTTGGAAGTCGGGCCAGTAACACCAATCCTTACAAAAGCATTGAGATTCGTAACATCACTGCCTGAGTTCACTTCCCCATAAATGCTAGCATCACTAACACCAACAGAAGCAACAATCTCTTTAGCTAGGGATTCAATAAGCAAAACTCGTTCCGCCTCGTTCATAGTGTACAAGCCACTACACTTCACGATGTCCTTAAAGATAAATGACTCCACGGGAACCACAGAAAACCTCAAGAAATGATCACTGATCATCCACTCTTCCACAGTTAATTGCAGATCCTTCCGTTTGTTAGGGACTCAGAACGACCGAACAATCTGACGACCTTGCAATTTGAAGTAGCCCGAGCTAACAGAAGCATAAAACCGGAATCTCGACCAGTCTCTGATGTCATCATCGAGCTTCCCAAACCAAAAAGGATAATCGAATAAGAAAATGTCCTTGGTTACCAGAGACCAACCGCCAAATGAAAAACCTTAACAGTCAAGGGAATGCCACAGAGAATGACTATCGCATAAGTAGAAGCCATAACCCTCCAACTATTTGAGCAGAAGGAATGCCCCAAAAATCTAGATATTGCCAAAACAACCCTGGAACTGGGAATCGAAGGGACAGGAATATGCATGGATAGAGTTCAATATACCCAGACCTTGGACGACAAAGACTATCGTTTTGCCTTGGCAGAACGACCTCGAGGTCGGATGGCAAATCATAATCGGAATGAACATTGTCCAATGTCGCCTGATAAGCCTTCTTGGGCGAGAAGTAAGCTTCACAAACAGCAAACGCCTCACCGTCTAGTATATCGCCGACAAACATCTTAAAGAAATATAGGAGCAAGGAAAATGAAGAAGAAGAAAGAAGAATAAGCCATAATTTCAATGATAGCTTAAAAAGATAAACAACTCAATCACACCTCCTTTATAGAGCCGAGCAACGAAAAGACTGCTCATAAGGACGTGCGAGATATTATCACTGTATGAAATCCCAAAATACGTGCGATAAATGAACGGTCGAACAAGAAATCAGGATACCAACCCACCAAAAGTTGTTAACAGCATTAAATGCGAGGCAATGATGAAATCGAAAGTCCAACCATCGTCAAGTTAATGGCCAAGTCAGCATACTTAGTGGCCACGTCAGCATACCCACTTAGTAAAGGGGGGAGTAGTTGATGATACATCAAATAAGACGGATATTGCAGCCGTACACGTAGCACGAATCATCCATCACGAGGATCAAGTATCCCAAAACCAGGCTAATTCATAAAGCCTTAAAAGGGCGAATCTAGTCATAAAAGCCAAAACAGGGTCCGTCAGAATAAACCATAATTAAAAGCCCAAATCCATGCCCGATAAAATTTTCCCTTAAAGAGGAGGAATGTTACAGAGAAAGAGTCGTGGAGGGAGTTACGTTTCCGATGACATATCTTCATAAAAAAGGAGACTGTTACGAAGAACGTTTTCTCTTATTGTGCCTCACATGCTTAAGTCATGCAGAGAATTAACAACGACCATTATATAAGGTAAAAAGAACATTCGACAAAGGTATGCAACTATAACTGAGTTCTACCCAGATTTATTTTCATCTCCAACCGAGTCACTGACTTAAGCATCGGAGTGCCTTCAGCCACAAAAAATGTGGTTTTTGGCAGTCTAACATTTGTTTTGCAAGTCATACTTACAGGAGAACGAATTTTTTACGCATCAATAATAATAATAATAATAATAATAATAATAATAATAATAATAATAATAATAATAATAATAATAATAATAATAAAAGGTACGGGCCAAAATTGGTAGAGAATCGTACCGGGACAGTACGATTCGATGCCAATTTAAAAAAACTCCATAAAAACAGAACCGTACCAAAAAAATTTATGGGAATGTTACTGATACAGTGCCAACCCCTACTGCATGGATTCCTACTATTCAGAGTTTGATTTCAACTTGTCCACTTCATATCCCTATGACTTTTCCAATCATTTTCCGAGAAGACACTCGATAGGTTTTGGTATTTTACCATGTTTATGAGCTTGTTAGACTTTGTCATGTTGCATTCAACCTAGTAAATTATCATGTTTATGCAGCATTTTTGTCATGACCCGATCCACAGAGTGCTATATATATTGTCCGCTTTGGCCCCAAGGCTCGTATGGCTTTAAAACGCGTAGTACTTTGTAGATCCAACCTCGTACATATATAACACATCAACCTCCCGCACCCAGGCGATGTGTGGGACTATAATCTCTCCTTTTTATTTTAGCTTGCCAACCCTCTTGGAATCCATGGGCTCTTGAGCTTCTCCCTCCCCCTCAGGTTCACCCACACATGAGTATCACACCAAGCTCTGTCATGCTCCGACCCGCCACGAGAATCGCAGCGTGCCGGTACGTGAACTAAATCTGTAATACAGGCGGATCGTAACCAGACACAACATCATAATATAACATATTTTTGAAACGAGATTCAAACGAAAATAACAAACTACGATAAATTTTGAACAAAATAAAAAGTTTTCAATTTGCCCCGCCAGAGTCCTGACGACAAAACCAATATATACAAACATCTAGTATTTAACAAGGTAGTACAAAGGAAGAAAAACATACCCGTACAGGGTGGATATGACTAAACATCACAAAACAAGTCTACAGCTGGAAACTAGGCCAAAGCGCCATGATCAACAGGAACGCCAACATTGCCTGCACTCCAATAGAAGCACACCCCTTGCGGGGTCAGCAAAACACAAAGCTAGTTGGTGCGAGTGAACTAAATACAAATAACAAAACAATATATAGGAGAAATTCATATCACACAGTAATGAATAAGTGAGTAATCCTAGATACAGGATCCATAACATGTAAGAGGTGTCCCTATACTTTCTAAAGTTTGAATCACACCGTGTCTCTAAAGATAATATTTCTAAGTTCAAGCACCAACAAAAGCATTTCATATTGAACAATAACTACAAGTTTACGAGATATGCAGATCGCTACAGAAGATTCAAACATGATTTTTTTTTAAATTAACCTCTGGGGGGGAGGGGCAACTATGGGATGCCAGACCTTTATTACTATAGCAAAAACTTTTACACAACGACAGGGGTACGTTACGACTTTACCCGAATTAATAACAGCGGAAACAATCCTAGAAAATCTGCAAAATTCAAGCAACTAGGCTCCAAAACAAGAACCAAGAAACACAAAACTAACTAACCAAATAACATAGCATGCTGCCAATCAAAAATATGCTTGATGCAGCCCAATAATTAGCATAGCAGCTTCGAAATACAATGAACCAAACCAATAAATCTCAGCTTCCACAACATTTCAGCATGTAGGCAGCGACAATGCTGCTCCACTTATGCAAATATTTCTGTGAAAAAGTTGTCTAGCCATGTACCAGCGCCAAAGAGAGACCGTCCCTGCACAACTTGAGCTCGCGACAAGCAATGCCAAGAAAATGATCTTCCAAACACCAACAAGCTGCCAATCGCCAAACATTCCCCAGCTACGACACTGCCATTGCCTGCACTCTGCCCATGGAACTGCTCATCTGCAACACTGTCCATCCAGCAAAATAACGCCATTTCCTAGTAGATTTTTCTTGCCAAAAACCAGCTCTCAGTAGGTACTTGCTGCCAATGAATTCACATGTAATCCATAGGCAAGAAGCCCCCAAAATGGCTGCTAGACAGCATCCAAAAGACACCAAACATGTTCTAAAAACAGAGTGTTGTTTTTGTTTTAGCCAGCACTAAAAATCAGAGGATTCTCTCTGTTTTAAGCCCTGAACCGTAGATGTCACAACCTGATGAGCTGCAATAATATACACAACCCTGTCACAACACAATAAGCGAGCCTGCAAATGGATATGATCCATACTTACCAATGCAAAAAGCACAATCACCCAACTCAAGCTACACGAATATAAGTTGTTCTCAACCGATCTAGCCTAACCAATCCTTTAGTTATGGCTGGCAAGGCAATACCGTCATAGAGTTTAGAACTTTTATCCTTCTACGCCTTGCTTAATTGCCAACGAGTCAACAATCGCATTCGTTTCCCTAAGAACATGGATACATTGGAGCTCCAGCCCTTCCTTAGCCGTGTTTATATTTCTCCACACATTTTCAAGGAACCAAGGTATTTTAAACTCTTCACAGAACCCGCCTTTGACTATCTTTGAGTCAATTTGGACAAGCACCTTCTTTGCACTCATTCTGTTACATAACCATAAGCCTTCTAACAAAGCTAAACTTTCCGCCTTATTGTTAGAGCCTTCTCCGAAATATACATGTTTAGCAATCAAACAAGCACCATTAGCATCTCTAATGATTGCTCCACCAGTTGCACAATTTTTATCCGAAGAACCGTCCACATTAACTGCCACAAAACCATCTTCCGGAAAGGCCCAATACACCACTCTACTTTCATTCAACACCACAAGGCACACTTAAAAACCAAGCGCTATAATTACATCATAATTCGAACTAGCTTGTTTTGGAATAAAAAATTGAATTGGCGAATCTTAGCCACCTACGGACCACCATGATTACCCCAAAGGTGCTAGTTTTGACATCTTCAAAAACGTTTTTACAACGTTGCTTCCAAATCTCCCATAGCACAACAAGAGGAGTCAACAAAAACAAAAACAAAAACCCGAATTGGGATTTCCCATTGGCACGACAGAACCAAACAGAAAATATAGTCAGAATTTCAGCTGGTCTTCTGACATGAATATTAAAAATACCTTCGATGTGGCACCAAACCTGCAAGGCCAAGTTTCCAGGCACAAATATATATATGGGACAAAGTCTCAATTTTCAGATCCAGGCAACAACGACATCTAGACGCCAAGCTGATGCCACAACGCGCCAATTCCCCATCAATTGGGATACCTCTAAATAAGATTTTCCAGATGAAAATTGAAATTCTACATGGCACTAAAGTTTGCCAAATTTTCTTGTACAAAGGGGACAACAAACCCTTTTATCGTAGTACCTCATACGCCGACCTCGAAGTGAACACACCATTACCTTCAGGCATCCAAACACAGGAGTCCAAACCCGTTCCCCGTAACTATTTTCAAAAAGCTCATTCGCCAAACCTCGCAATGAAGGGTCAACCAAGTCGAAACCACCATTTTGTGCTTCTTCAATAGATGGCCACTCGCCCATTTTCCATTAACTCCAAAGGCCTCACAAAGACCACATACTTGTTCCAATTTTCCTCAAAGAAATTGATGTTTCCCAAACCAATTCTCCAAGCTGAGTTAGACAAGAGGACATTTTTTTTCATCAATTCCTTCATAAAAGGGGACGCCCCGTTTTTCTCCACTTGTAACTAAACGACACACCACTTTTCCAATATTTTTTCCTCATAAATTCAACCCACAGTGAATGAGAATTCAAAATATTCCACAACACCTTCAGCCTAAAGGTCTTAACAACTAAAGAGAATTCTCGCACGCCTAGGCCTCCTTCCTTAATAGGCGAACAAATTTGTCCCCAACCAATCCATTTCTTCCTGAGCCTACTTTCACAGTCACCCAGAAGAAATCCGCCATAAATGTCTGAACTCTAGATAGGATCTTTTTTGGCACATGCATTGCGCTTAGAAGATAAACTGGGATGGAACTCAAACATTTTTAATCAGAACCAGCCTACCTCCGGGGGAAATCATCTTAGCCTTCCAACCATCCAGCCTTTTTTGCACCTTTTGTACCAATTCTTCAAAATAAGCAATCTTACAACGACCCTAATACACAGGGCCTCCTAGGTACTTCATCGGAGAGCTTTTGAAATTGAAGCCCGTACATGTTTAGGTTACCACCATATGCTCAGTTGTCGCCTTATTGTCTAACATGAAGAAACTTTTGGTTTCATTAATTTTCTAGCCCGAAGACAAGCAATATCTCTCCAAGAAATTCATACATCCTACCAGAGAAATTTTTTTCGTCCATTCAGAAATATCAGGGTGTCATCCTCATATAGGAGGTAAGTGATCGGTTTGCAGGCTCTGGGCGAGAAAAAATAACCAATTTTCCCTTGCTAAAAAGCCCGAGAGATGCCCCTATTAAGCACCTCAGCAACAACAATGAACAATAGTGGAGATAGCAGGTCTCCCTGCCTCATCTCTCTGGTAGACTTAAAATAACCGTTGTAAACCCCTTGTAAGAGCATCGAGAATCCACAGTTGGCAAAACAATTAGAAATCACATGACAAGCCCTGTTGTTGAAACCAAATCTTTTGAGTACTACTAACAAAAAACCCCACTCTAATCGATCATAAGCTTTCTCCATGTCAAGCTTCAGCACCACATTTCCACCAAAAAAATTATTTCCTATATTCCGGACCTTATCTTGCACCAACCCTAGATTCTTAGTTATAGACCGTCCTCTAACAAACGTGCTTTGTTCCTGAGAGATCATGCCAGGCAAGAGCAGAGCTAATCTACTACAAAGAATTTTGCTAAGGATTTTATAAAAGACATTATGCAGGCTAATGGGTCTAAAATCTAGAAAAAAAAAACCCGGATCATCCACTTTAGGGATCAAAGTAATCAGATTAGCCGAAAAGGCCACAGGAAGCGCCTCACCCCTAATAAACTCCATTGTCGCTGCCCAGATATCCGTGCCAATTGTACCCCAACAAGCCTAAAAAAAAACGGATGTAAATCCATCCGGCCCTGGAACACTATTTCTTAGGATATCAAATACCACAATTTTAACCTCTTCCAAGGACGGCTGATATAACAAGATATTACAGTCCTGCGGGGAGATAACTAACGAGATACAATCCGATAGCTCCTGGTCCACAGCATGATCCCCTTGTGACAAGAGTAAAGCCCGAAATAAATTGTTAGCTTCATATAAAATCTCTCATGCCTATAAAATTTCACGCCCAAACTGAAGCTTAATTTTACAAATAGCCCTTCGCTTCTGTCTAGATTTAACTGATGCAAAGAAATACTTCGAACTCGCATCCCCTTCCTTAAGTTCTTTCTCTCATGCTTTTTGCCACCAATACAATTCCTCCTGTTTTAGTGCCAACATGTATTCTGCTTGACAACGATTTAGATTATACATAGCATTAGTGTCCCAGTGAGTCTTAACATTTAAACCATTAGCATCCCCCTCATTCCATCCTGTAAGTAAAACTGATTCCCATTGCTGCATTTCATCTTCAAGAGCCCGAATCCTACTGAACACATAACCAAAAACTTATCTATTCCAAGTAATAAGTTCTCTGTGGAGAGTCTTAAGGTTAATATCTACCTTATTCAGTGCACGCATACTACCCAAATCATGCGACCAGACAGAATCCACCATGCCAGCAAAAGAAGAATGAGTAATCCACATATTCAGAAATCTAAAAGGTGAAGTACCTGATCTCGCCAAATCTGGCAATGACGCCAACATCGAAACATGATCAGAGAAGGTGCAGAGCAGGTGATCAACTTTCAGATTTGGCATACACACTGACCACTCTGAATTAGTCATAATCCTATCCAATATGGCCCAGATACGGTCACGGCCCCTTCTATTATTGCACCAAGTTAGACGGAGACCAGAAAAACCACAATCCTGCAAACCACAATTCGCAATACAATCTGAAAAATCAGATATGCTAGGTAAAGATGGTGGAGAGCCACCTACTTTTTCCTGCCCGCATAACACAGTGTTGAAGCCCCCTCCTATCATCCAAGGCTCAGAACAGTTAAGAGAAAAAAATTCCAAGTTAGCCCAAATCTCCCGTCTCTCTTCCACTAGGCATTTAACATACACAAAACAAATTAAAAAAAATAGATCGCGAACTAGTATTATCCGTAATCCTACCATGTATAACCTGATCTAACATCCCAAGGACAGATAGAAACATGTCATTGGCCCATTAACCCAGATTTTACCACCCACCATCTCATTAGAAACAAAACCTGGCAACCTAACTTTATTACCAACTTTTGAATATCTACTAGCATCAATCATTGGTTCAACAATCATTAAAATTCTGACATTATGTTCAGCAACCAATTTTTTTAATCTGCAACGGGTTGCCCTGTTCCCGACTCCCCGAGCATTCCAAAACATAATATGTTCAACCATTACTAACCGTGGGGGGGCTACCGCTTTCCTCATCAATCGTCGTTCCCTTGGTGGCAAAGCCACTTGAGCCTATTTTTTTTTATTTCCGCCATGTTCTTCTTCAGAAAGTGCCCCCAGTTCTACATCTCTGATCAATGTTGGGCGAGGTCCCAATTCTGAATCTGACAAGGAATCTTGAGTATCATTACTAACACATTCAAGAGTGCTCATATCAAATACCTTTTTTTTGTTTTGACGCCCCTTCGGTCCCTGGTCCTCTTCCTCTCCTAGCTGAACTTCATTAATCAAATAAGCTCCAACGATAAACTCATGAACATATTTCCTGACCTGGTCTTTCCCCTCCCTCGGCATCATCGCAACATTACTTTTACTCCTTGATGCATCCATACCAATTCCTTCAACACAATTCGCTTGTGCACTATCCAAACAAGTAGCATCAACCTTATCAACCTGCTCATCAGCACTCTGTTCACTCTTACTCAGCACCAAAATGGCTTTATCAATTGCACTAGGAGAGAGCCCCATCTGCAGGCAATCTTCCTTGAGCTTCTGTAACAAGTTTTCTTGCGAGTTGCCAACATGAGGCATAAGAACCTCGTCCCTAGCCTCGTACATTTGGATTCAAGGCAGCACATTTACAATCTCAATTTATTTCTTTTGATCAGTAAGAGTGTCGACCCGCTGTGCAAAAACCGTCTCCCTTCCTTCATATGCACCAAAAGAGTCCCCTACGGCTTTTAGAAGTGGGGGATGAAACATATGCAAAGGTAAGTTAGGCAACTTGAGCCATAACGAAGCTGATACAGGATATTCTTTCAAACTAAAACCATCATGCCAACGAAAGGCTTTAAATCGGACACTGCGAATAAGGAGTGAATCCCTTGAGAGAAATTTTTTTGCTTCCGTCTCGGATTGTAATCTCACCAACATATGTCGCAAATCAAGAAGACCCATAAAAATAGCCCAAAATTCCCCACGTCTGATGGATCGAATCACATATCTCTTCCAATGTAGGCCAGTAGCTTGAGAACTTAAGAACTATAACGTGTTTTTCCATAAAGGATTCACCTCGAGACTCACCCATGGCGGTGATGCCAATAATGGCTATGTCTCCTTTTTTGCGAAATCGAGTTCCTTCAACCGGTGAATCGTTGCTTCCCTCCACGTGGATTTTCCCTAGAAATTGTGCAAGGGAGGGTATAGGAGCCTCAACCGCACGAGCTCCAAGCCCTGCCGGTGGAGGCGTCTCCTTGACGGCTAAAGGAGCCGCCATGGGAAAAATCGATCGACCTAGAATAGGAGGTCCAGATTGCAAGTTGCTGAAATCTCACGGTCAGGAAAAGAAAGAAAGAAATTAATATGACTGTTTGCTGTGAGAAAGTCAATCTCAATTGGAGGCAAAGACACTATCATAATCATGCATAGCCTCCTAAGTATGGCCATCAAGTCGAAACCATAAAAATATTTATGTAAGCTTCTCATATCGTAGGTATCTGCATACCCTACGAATGTGTCTCACCCAGACACATCCCACAACATGCACCAGTACCACTTTGAGCTTGTTTGTATCCTAATGGAGTGCCATCTGCCCAGATACAAACTCAAACGTCCTGAATGACTGGCCTAACACGGCCAACCTAATACAAATCAAACTCAAGCGCGCTGGGAGGGACAACGAGTAATCTCCGAAGCACATCCTCCGGGACTCGTCCTCAGCAAAATTGCCACATGCATTAGCGTCATCAATATCTGTAGGTGTGAGTCGTTTCAAGCACCACCAAACTCACGATGCGAGCAAGCTCCTAAGCTTCGGCACAACAGGCATTACAGCGGGGTAAAGACACTTACACCAAAATCAGCATTTACGTACTATGAGTCTATACAGAATCTAATGTAACTGACATGTAATAATAACCAGCTAGGCAATTCTCATAAATCCACGACTACACTAGAGTCCAACATGACCCAATTCACAACAATAAGGTCCCTCGAGCCGAACTACCATACACGCTCAAAACTCGACAATCTACGACAAAACACACGAACTGATGACATAGGCCATATCAACTAATTTTTTTCTAAGTCAATACAATTTTACTATTAAAAATCAAGTCATTAAACCGGGATAATAATCCAACCGTGTCATACAAAGCAAACTCGAAAACACAACATATAAGCCCAATGGCATTACACCAAAGCCTAACCACACCCAAATTCAACCACTATTCCATTTCATTCATGTATATCATGCTTTCAAGAAACTCAGTAAATAAATTCATTCACAAAGGAACCAACGCAACAATCGACATCTCCAAAACCTCATGAGTGTCAAATCTCGAACTTGTGTTCAATCATACACAATCGTTGGCATAATGTAACAATTCGTTCAAGATTTAAAAAAAAAGTATTTTTTTCAGTCACGCGCCGGCTGTTACTTCATTTTTCCAGTTTTCGGCAAGTTTGCTCACTGCTAGGTCCGTCTTTGCAGTTTGAAAAGTTTTCTTAGTCCCGCATTCGCTGTTTCGCGAGTTGGGAGCTTCAATCAGTAGGATTTGGGTTCCGAAAACCCATTCCGCTTAGGTGAGTGTAAACATATATAGTACATCACCCTCCCGCACCCAGGCGATGTGGGACTATGATCTCTCCTTGGTAGCTTTCCAACCCTCTTGGGATCCATGGGCTCTTGGGCTTCTCCCTCTCCCCCCCCCCTCAGGTTCGCCCACACAAGGGTATCACATCAAGCTCTGTCACGCCCCGACCTGCCACGGGAATCGCAGCGTGCCGGTATGTGAACTAAATTTGTAATATAGGCGGATCATAACCGGACACATCATAATATAACATATTCTTGTAACGAGATTCAAACGGAAATAACAAACTACAATAAAATTTGAACAAAATAAAAAAGTATTCAATTTGCCCCGCCAGAGTCATAGCGACAAAACCAATATATACAAACATCTAGTATTTAACAAGGTAGTACAAAGGAATCAAAACATACTCGTACAAGGTGGACACGACTAAACAACACAAAACAAGTCTACAGTTGGAAACTGGGCCTAAGCGCCACAATCAACAAGAACGCCAACACTGACTTCATTCCAATAGAACCACACCCTTTGCGGGGTCACCAAAGCACAAAGCTAGCTGGTGCGAGTGAACTAAATACAAATAACAAAACAATATACAGAAGAAATCCATGTCACATGGTAATGAATAAGTGAGTAATCCTCGATACAGAATCCATAACATGGAAGAGGTGTCCCTATACAAGTTTCTAAAGTCTGAATCACACCTTGTCTCTAAAGATAATATTTCTAAGTTCAAGCACCAACACAAGCATTTCATATTGAACAATAACTACAAGTTTACGAGATATGCAAGTCACTACGGGTGATTCAAACATGATAAAAAAACAAGTGACGCAGGTAAATACACTATCAAAATCCTGCATAGCCTCCTAAGTATGGCCATCAAGTTGAACCATAAAAATATCTATGTAAGTGTTTCATATCGTAGGTATCCGCATACCCTACGAATGTGTCTCACCCAGACACATCCCACAACGTGCACCAGTACCACTTCAAGCTTGTTTGTATCCTAATGGGATGTCATCTGCCCAGATACAAACTCAAATGTCCCTACAACTGGCCTAATACGGCCAACCTAATACAAATCAAACTCAAGCGCACTGGGAAGGAAAACAAGTAATCTCCAAAGCACATCCTCCGGGACCCCTCCTACTACACTCTCTAGTGGCAAGTGAGTGTGGAAGCTCACCGCACCTCAGAAAACTTGCCACATGCAATAGCGTCATCAAAATCTGTAGGTGCGAGTCGTTTCAAACACCATCAAACTCACAATGCCAGCAAGCTCCTAAGCATCGACACAACAGGCATTACAACGAGGTAAAGACACTTACACCAAAATCAACATTTACATACTATGAGTCTATACAAAATCTAATGTAACCGGCATGTAACAATAATCAGCTAGGCAATTCTCATAAATCCACAACTACACTAGGGTCCTACATGACCCAATTCACAACAATAAAGTCCTTCGAGTCGAACTATCGTACACGCTCAAGACTCGACAATCTACGATAAAACACACGAACTGATGACATAGGCCATGTCAACTAATTTTTTTCTAAGTCAATACAATTTTACAATTAAAAATCAAGTCATTAAACCCGGACAATAATCCAACCGTGTCATACCAAGCAAACTCGAAAACACAACATATAAGCCTAATGGCATTACACCAAAGCTTAACTACACCCAAATTCAACCACTATTCCTTTTCATCCATGTATATCATGTTTTCAAGAAACTCAGTACATAAATTCATTCACAAAGGAACCAACGCGACAATTGAAATCTCCAAAACCTCATGAGTGTCAAATCTCAAACTTTTGTTCAATCATACACAATCGATGGCATAATGTAACAATTCATTCAAGATTTTAAAATAAGTATTTTTTTCAGTCACGTGCCAGCTGTTAGTTTTTCATTTTTCCAGTTTTCGGCAATTTTGCTCACCGTTGGGTCCATCTTCGCAGTTTGGGAAGTTATCTTAGTCTCGCATTCGCTATTTCGCGAGTTGGGAGCTTCGGTCAGTAAGATTTGGGTTCCGAAAACTCATTCCGCTCAGGTGAGTGTAAGCATATGTCACGCCCCAATTTTCGAGAAAAACAAAAATCCCAAAAAATCCACGTAGGATTATCCGTTTTCCCAAGACTCGGGACGTGAAATTCAATAACAATAGAAACATTTAGCAGCAATAACAACTAAACATGATTTAAATACTGAACAAAGAAAATATCTAACCAGGAAATACTGACGTTGCTAGCCCACTAGTGGAACTCCAGTAACGCTGCTCAAAAGTCTCTAAACCTGAAAGGCTAATCGACTACATTCCCAAAGAAATGTACCCAATAAGCAAAAACTCACTTGGGTCAGCAATAAAGCTGGTGTGAGTAATCTTCATCCCAAAAACAAAAAAATTCGCACATGATAAACATCAAGCTAAACACACACAACAAACCACCATACCAATAGGTAGTTCCTCAACGAGGCAAAGATGTCATGCAAGAAACGCAGTTCAAAGAATTTAATTCCTCATCGAGGCCATCATATCATCATATCAATTAAGTAAAAATGTATTTACTTGTACTTACCCTATAGGAGTTGACTATGGCAAGTATGGCCTGCAGAAATATTAGTGGACTAGTCATCCTGCATGAAAAGGATTAGAAACAATGCAAACGTAATTTATTCATTTTTATTTGAATTTGGTTCATCTTTTAATGGATTGATCACTTAGACAATACCACATTCGCACCACCTCCGTGCCGAACATACATGCCTGTATGCCTCTCTCATATAAAGGACTTCTCCATCATCCATGCCCAAGTGGGGATACATCACATACATGCATGCATCACCGGATACTCCTAACTATATGAGTAACAAAAGCCACTCCTAGGCTATCAATGCGCATAAAGTCACGTCACATTTTTTATGGATAAGTATCAAAGCCTATTTTAGGCATACAAATTCACCTCATTTTCGCAAGACTAACCCGAAGGTTATTTTAGTTTCTCTAGTAAGAAATAGGCACCCCACCTCCGCAAGACGACCCGCAGGTTATTTAGTTTCTCTAGTAAGAGAGGGGAAATAATAAACAAAAGAGGTGTGGTAGTTCTAAATGATACAATTCTAGGTGATTAAATTTTCAGGAGTCACAGTTTACCAATATCATTTATTTTTGATATTCCAGTTTTTCTCTCACAATGACACTTTGTCATTTATAAATTGATTCACAACAGTATCCACCCACATTTTTGGGCAACTAACATTTTCATATACAAACTTTTTGTAATAGAACGGGGATCAAAACCCATTTAATACAAGAAATAAATTTCTTTTCAGCAACGCAATTTGCATAACAATCAAATTTAAGTCATAAACATACAAATGCAAATTCGTAGAATCATGCAAATACCCCAAAACATGAATGAGACCAAGATTGTCAGACGGGCTGGGACCTGCCTCATTTATCCAAATGCTAGGCAAACACTTGGTACGTTGTTCCACAAAATGTGTGAACCTCTAATATCACCTACCAAGGTTATGGGTTTCTAATTAGGAAACTCCATAAATGATCTCACCCAACAATCAAACAAGGATTTCAAAAGAAGCCAACAGCAACATGACCAAAACCAATTCATAACCACTTGCAAAACTAGCTACAAAAGGGAGAAAAGAACATAAAAAGAAAAGAAATTTAAAAGGGTTGGTGCAAGTCAAGGCAATAAGAAAGCAGAAAAAAGATTAGACAAGCTGAGGATATCATGTACTAAACAAATTATTTGCATCTTAAATGATGGACCTTATTCACAAGTACAAAGTCAGAATTAGAGACTTCACCTAATCGTGAGGAAGACTCCTTCCCAAATCTAGAGGAACTCAATATCCCTTAGGAAGATCTTTTTCCTTGTTTGCATTTGGTAAAAAGGGTTCAGGAAGTAACAAGGATTGGGAGAGTAACATGTTTCTAAATAATCGAATATGATATGGGTAATGGTGTCACCTCATAAGCATGATTATTACCCCTACCTCAACAACTCCCATTGTTTCAACTACAGGAACCCACTGTACTAAATCATATATAGCTCATATCCTGATTACCAAACCCAAAATCATCCAAACCCATGATGAAAAATCTACTCAACTACATATGACTATCATTTCAAGGACCTCATAGTACTACTTCACAGCTAAACCGATGAAAATTTTCCTCAATTAAATAAAACCCAACACTTATTAGCCGCAATTCCTGCAATGCTTATCAACCCCCAAAACCCCAAAAATCATAATCACTTTCAAAACCCTAATTTCACCAACATCAATCAATTCACGAAAAATAGCTCAAAACACTAACAAAAAGTTTCAACTAAAAGAACAATATGAAGGGAAGGAGACGAAAATGAACTCACACAAACAATTAAACAGGAAACCTCAGATCTACTCATCAAACTCAACATTCTCAACTTCATACAAAAATCTAAAAAGGTAAATGAAGAAAACTCATTGATTAGTAGCACATCGCCCTCGGCACACCAGATCTCTCTCTCACCGCAACAATCACCTCGCCGGAGCACCACCACATCACCAGCAACCCATCATCCTCACGCCTCCCTAGCCTTCGTCGCCGCCGAAGAGGATAAGAGGAAGAGCAAACTTTGCTCTTCCTGTTGCACAAGAGAAGAAGGAAAAAGGAGGGTTTTTGTTTTATATTATGGGTGGCTATTCGCCCCCACAAAAATTCTGAGAGCACCCACCCTTTAACTCACCAAATAAACCCTAAAATTTTGAAACCTGAATTTAATTAAATGTAACCCTATTTTATTTTATTTTATTCAAAATAAAATAAATTAGTTTTATGAAATTTAGGGGTGTTACAGCATATATAGTACATCACCCTCCTACACCCAGGCGATGTGGAACTATGATCGCTATTTTGTAGTTTGCCAACCTTCTTGGGATCCATGGGCTCTTGGGATTCTCCTTCACCCTCCCTCTCAGGTTCGCCCACACAAGGGTATCACAATTTTGCTATCTATCAGTTATGGGGTTCATTTTCAAATCTTCAATTGCTTCAATCCTCGTTCTTTCAAAAACTGGTGTCACCACAAATTGCCACGTAGAATAAGATGTGCCATAACAAGAGTTTGTTGGTCTAAGGGCTTTTCTTATCCATGGACTTTGCTACTTGCGTTGGTGGATTATTGATATTGACATCCTATGGGTAATTCTTTGTTTCTACATTCTGGAATGCATCCTATGGGTGAAAATGCATTCCGGAACAACTCTGGTTGGACACTCGAGACACTTTTGCTTTTGAGTTGTGTCATATTATGTTGTAAAAAATGGTTATTGACGTACACTACTTCTACTCCATTAGAAGTTATGCAGCTCATTTGAAGTTCTAGCAATTTAGGGGTTGTAAGAGATACTTTCGTACCACATTCTACTGAGATAACATACTCGTCGAAATAAATATTGAAAAGATAATCGAAGTCTAAAAATGAAAACACGGCATGCAATAGGGCGTAAAGTAGGTATTTAAAGTCTTTTATAACAAACGTGTCATCATTTATTTCTCTCCATTGCTTCATTCATTTATCTATTACAACATCATGGAAGTTGTTCATGATCTTGATCACCGCCTTCATGATCTTCTCATGTACATAGAGATCCAAATCTCTTAATTTAGATAAGTACTCAGAGTGTAATACCCGCCTAATTAAATAAATATAAAAATTTCTTATTTATTAATTGGGGCATATATTGTAATCTCATTTATTGGGAAAAAGATTTGTTTTGTTTGCCATGGCTAAATAGGATAAAGTGTGTGTGTATTTAGCCAAAAATTTGTAAACCCTAATGTTGATGGGTTGTTACTCAATTGTGTTTGGGCTTGGTTTTGGGCTTTTATTAAACTAATAAGTAGGGTTTTATTTTGTGAAAAGGGCGGGTGCTCTCAGAACTTTAGTGGGGGCGAATTGCCACCCACACTATATAAAGAAAAACCTTTCTTTCTTCTTTGTGCAACAGGAAGAGTGTTCTTCCTCTCTTTCTTTCTTTGATGGAGGCCGATGGAAGGACGAAGATGATGGGGTTGATGGTCGATCAAATAAGGAGGATCGATCGAGAGTTGCAAACAGTCGATCAACTATGGGGATTGGGAGAGGGATTGATTGAAACAGGTTGGGATGAGGGGCATGGACGATCAATTGGGAAAACGTCGGTTGTCGATCGAGAAGGCTCTCAATAGGGATTTGATTGCGTTCATGGAAGCAAATGGGGAGGCAATCGAGTGGCAGCAGTCGAGCAAGGGATGGTTTTGAGCATGTTTGAGGTCGATCGACTAGTTGCAATTGGGAATTTGCAATTCTTCGATTGGGTGTTGCATTCATCTGTGAAGGTTGGCGATTGTAAGATGTTTGGTGATTAGATGTGGCAATGACCCCTTGAGAAGTGGCGAACAACATCGACGATGAGAATCGAGTATGCAAGTCCTCCCTTCCTCACCAAGAAATTCTTTGTTATCTTCTTTTGTATCTGTTCCTGTTCTTCCTTAGGGTTGGTTCAGTGACTGGTTGTTGCGAGATGATTGCTGCGACGAGATGGTTAGCGCGTGTTGATTGAGTTTTGATTCTTGGATCAAAAGTGAGTTTATTTTCATCCCCTTTCTTTTTAATTTTTGTATCGATTTTGGTTATTGTTGTTATGGCCTTAGGTCCCAACCTACTTAAACCTGCCAAATTTACAGAGTTTTGTAAATTTACCCTGCTGCCAGTAATAAAATTTTGAGATCGCCTCACAAACATTATTCCTCTTGAAGCTAACCCAATCAATCTGAAAGAAGTTCAGAGTATTAGAGAAGTATGTCAGTAGGCGAACATGAACGATATACTTGGATATAGACTTGACTGTTAAGGCCACAACAATTGGCAATCTTGTTTTGAGCAGTGAACTAAGATAATCAGAATAGGAAGAATATGAATTTTAAGCAAGTTTTCAAATTTGTATGAATCATGTCTGCATTTCTAGGACACGGCAACATCAATAATCATTTGTGTCTCACATATAAGGATTAAAAGAGATTGACTGGGTATTTTCTTGGTGATGAATTGACAACAACATGGAACCAGTTAGAGAAGAAGTGTTTATAACTTCATATTCTTTTGTAAATTTTATGAGGCGTTGAGAACAAAGATGAAAGTAAAATTAGGAGAGAAATACACAGAGTAAATATGGTATTTGTAATACTCAAATCATACAGCTGTCGGATCCATATTACGACATTTCAACATAATATATACATACTGGTTCGGATTAGAATTAGTTCATCTTAGAAAATTATTATATCATAACAGCATATGTTGATTTTGTGTCTTATTTAACTTAACCATCATACTCATATAGTCGAATTCTATTTTTTAAGACAAGTGCTCAAACGTATAGATGGAAGAATGCTTATGGCATTCAAACATGATACACATATGTTTGGGATGCTTTCACCGTATGTTGGTATCAGGTAAGCTGATAAAAAAAAGTATGAGAATACTTCCCTTTGCTGGGTTGTGAAATCTACACTCTAGGTTTCCCAAGCCATTTTTCTATTCAGATATTTGGAATTTACATAGCTGGCGAGATTGATCCCAATTGCATAACACAAAATAGAAAAAAAGTTTCTAGTAATAGATATTGACTGAAATTTAACTGAGCACTTGTTTTAGCTTAAGTATTTGTATTTTTATGCGAATTGGTATGCATATTGTTTTTCATATGATGCAAAGAGATGAGATGTGTGAATTGGCAATGTGTCAAATATTACTTGTTCCCCAAAAGAATGGTGGATACTGTGGTTGATTTACTTATGGTTGACAAAGTGTCACCATAAAATAGTTTTGAGTTTTAGTTGATACTTTTATGCTCTTTTCCACAACTCCGAAGAAAAAAAAATGTGAAAAGAAAAGAAATTTTTGTATACAGACTTGCTTGTATACGTGTGATATTATTATGGGTATGCAGACTTGCTTGCATATCTGTGCACCGTTCCATGTGTGTTCGGTTGTACGTGTAGATTTAGGAAGAGTACTTGCCAGTGATTGAACTTCGGGTGAGATGACATGACACTCGAGGTGGCACCCCACTTGGGTCATGTACGCTTCGAGTGGTTTCGATGGCAAGGGAGGCACACTTGGGTGAGGTGTGTTCGGCACATGGAGGATAGTGCGATTGTGGAAAAGTAGCGAGATTTCTTTTTGTGTATGTGCATGATTACCTTAAAGGAAGAAACTAAATGCTCATTCAACCATTGAATGAGAACTACATGTCTTCCTAAAGGTAGAAAAATGTGTTTTGTTAATATTTCAATAATAGTCTAATATGATTATGAATTGTATAGTTGTTGCATTTATGAGGATTGATAACTCATAAACTTTATTTATTAGTTATAAATAATGCATATTTATTTGTTAGGATGATGACACTTTTGCCTCATTGAGGAACTACCTGGTGTGGTTGTTTATTGTTTTGTTTATTTTGATGTTGTAATGCTCAGATTTATTGATTTTGGGATGAAGATTTCTCACACCAGCTTTATTGCTGACCCGAGTGAGCTTTTGCTTCTTGGGTACATTCCTTTGGAATGTAGCCGATTAGCCTTTCAGGTTTAGAGATTTTGAGCTGCGTTACTGGAGTTCCGCTAGTGAGCTAGCCATGCCAGTCTTCTCGGGTTAGAATTTTAATTGTTGCAGTAAATTAAATCATATTTTAGTTGTTGCTGCTATTTGTTTATGTTGTTATTGAATTTTCTCGTCCCGGGTTTTGGGGGAAACGGATAATCCTATGGATTTTAGGATTTTCGTTTTCCTCGAAAATCGGGGCGTGACACAGATAGATTGACAACATACAACAGAGAAATAAAATGACTAAATCATCAGTGTGTTGTTCTTTCTTTGGAATAGGTCTTCCATCAACTTTTCGGATATAGTTAAAACATTATTTTTAGGAAGAAACTTGTGATTGGCCTTGAAGGTGTTAAAATATCTTTTGGGAAAATGACTTATAAAACCTAATTTTTATAAGTCTAGACAACATCATACTCTAACAATTGAAAATGCCTCAAAATGCCTATTTTTTTTATAATTAAAGACTCTTAAAAGCCACAAACCTAATCCATGTCAAAAAATAATTAGAAAGACTTTCTTACCCTTTAACTTAAGTAATCAATTTTCAAAATTTATTCACCTTAGAACCAATCATAAGTTTACTTTCAGATTTTTTTTATTTTTTTAACTTCCAGATTATCCAGCAAGAATCGATCAGTTGTATTTAAGGGACATAAAACAACTTTGAAAAAATATCAAATTGCATTAAAATTTACATATTTCATTTGTTTCAATGTAACTAGAATTTGAATACATAAATAACAACATCACATCAATGTGTCTAGGAATATGAGTATATTTGTCTATTTATATATCTTTTAGCCATGATTTAGGTTTGTGACATTTAATAGTCTTGAATTACAAATAGTAGGTCTTTTGAGACATTTTTAATTGTTAGAGTCTTATGTGGTTTACAATTATAAAATTAGGCCTTATAAGTCATTTTCCATGTCTTTTTAGTGGAAAATCCCAAAGAATCAGTTTGATTTGATTGACTACAGGTACCTTGACTAAAGGTTACTTGTGAACTTTGTTGTAAAAATACAAATTTATTAAGTAAAAAGGTTGAGATACCGTTGTCAAAGTACCTCTTATTAAGTATCAATCTTCTTAATGATTAAACCACCGTAAGTCCTAGATGTAGTTCTAACATTAATGATTAAACCACCGTAAGTTTATCTCATAAAGTACCATAGTCAAATAAATAACCAAACTAATGCAAAGGCATTTAGATAACCACGTCAATGCAAAAGCACAAAAATGAGTAAGCACGATGATGCCAATAGGATCAAGGGTTATTTGAATGCGGGGTCCATTTGGTTTATGGTAATTGAGTTTGGAATCCATTTTGAAAACTATTTCAATCAAGATCTAAAATGGCATAGTTCCATTGACTCATGTTGATCAACCTATAAACAGTAAAAACCAAGAGTTATTTTGATTTCGTGGTCGATTTGGTTTATCATAATTAACATTGGGGTCCATTTTATAAGGGCTTTTTTAATGGTTGTTTAAAGTGAGTCAACTAGGATGATTACGTCATTTGAACCCCAAACCAAACTTAATTACAATAAAACCAAATATATCTCTAAGTCAAAGTAACCTCAATATCAATTGTAAATAATTTCAATTGTGGATAGGATGCAAGAAATATAACAATACAAAAAAGGTCAAATGTGGATAAGATCAGATAAACGTGACGACGTAGGTAAGATTGGATGTGGATAAGATCGAAGAGGTATGACAATGCAGATAACATAAGTTGTGGGTAAAATTAAACACAACAAATGTGGATGAGATCAGTTGTGAATAGGATCGAAGAAACATGGAAATGCTGGTATAATCGAATGAGCACTATAATAATGGATAAGATGAAATGTTGATATGATCGAAGAAGCGTGATGATGAGAGTAAGATCGAATGTAGAGAGGATTGAAGAAACATGACGATGCAATAATTGAATAAGCCCAACACCAGTGGATAAGTCGAATGTGCATGTGATTGTAAAAACACGACCATGCAGATAAGATCGAATAAGCACTATAAAAATGGATAAATTGATGTTGAGTCACCATGGTTATACTTAGAAAACTATAAACAACTCATAATCTCAAGTTGTAAGGATAATTCTAGCAGTTTTTCATAGGATACATCTTTGATTCTATCGATAAACATGTTACGTTATATTAAGATTATGCGAGGGGATATTTTTCAGGACTAGTGAGTTCATGAAAACTTGTACAAAAATCATTTTTGTAAGACTAATGTATAGATATTTTCAAATCAGCTTTGTTATTTTTGTATTTGACACTCTATGTGTAGTTTTTAACTTAAATAAAGTGTGAATTTGAGAAAGTACACCTTATTAGTTGTGTTGTCATACATATTTAAAAATAAAATAAAATTTTTTGAGCTACTTGTTGGTCCGGCACAACTTATATGTAAGTCAATAAATGAAAATAAGTTAGATGTTGTTCATGTATGTATTTTTTATGTAATGGTTCATGTACGTCATTTTTGTTTAAATCACTAACAAGTTTCTCATAAACAACCTGATTTTCTGATTGAGCTTAGTTGAGTATGGGCAAACAAAGTCCACTAACATATGTGTATACCCGATTTCTCTCGGACTTAGTTGCCTGTGTAGTTTAAAAAATGTCGTGATGTTACGATTTGAGGTTGTTTTTAGTGCGATGCTTATGACTTACAAACCGAGGCTTACACCTTAATTACAATTGTCCAAATAACTTTGATTGAATCATACACTGATTGAGTGAGGTTTACCCCTTAGTTTAGTTGGACATATGCCTCACACCTTATGAAAGGATTGGCCCTTAGTTTCCTATTAAGCTTTTTTAAACCTTGATTGCCCGATATACATGTTAGGTATTGTTGTGGGTATGGGAACAAATTTATTTAGACCCAAATTTGGTTCAACAATTGAATGATTTTATCTCCATAATAACCATTAAATGGTTGAAAAATACGCATTTCCACGAGAGATATCCTTTTGGCTTGGCTGTCTCAAGTCGAAGAGACCGTCCAGGAACAAACATCATTCATTCCTGCCTCAACCAAATCATAGGCTGTGCTAAACTCATCAACGAACGACGAAACAGTCGACTCTTCTCTCACATGTGGGTCTCACATTTTGGAATGCTTCCTCCCTTCAGTCTTCTCATCGAGTAATGCTACAGTGCCCCGCTGGATGCTCGGTTTGGATGCTCGGTGCACTGTAGCACCGTAGATCACAGTGCACCCGGAATTCAAACCGGGCACCCTAGAATTGTTGTTTCTCATCTCTATCTTCTCTCACTGCCACGTCATCCCCACCTTCCAAAACATTTTCCCTCTCCTCTCCTCTATTCTAGTCTATATATACCCCCCGTCTCCTTCAGATCACGTTTGCCAGTTTCCCCATTTTATCCTCCTTTGCTTCACTTTCAAATCTCTCTCTCTCCAAATCTCCGTTATAACATGGAAACTAACGGCGTTTCATCTCCATATCGCCACCATAACTCGCCATCAACCGAGCGGTTTCTGAGTCTCTTCTCCCAACCTGAAAACCCTAGCGCCGGAGATGGAGCCAGTGTTGTCGGAGACGAGCTCGACGAAGACGAAGTGTTCTGGACGGGCGATTTCTCCGAACCGAAGCAACGATCGAACCGGCACCGGTCCACCGCGATATACCGGAACCAACACCACCACCACTCAACCTTCCTTCCGCCGGAGAACTCCGGCGTTCTCGCCGTGCTACCGGAAGAAGGCGTGAAACGAGCTTCAAACGATCGCTCCGTTCTCTACCGGAAAACGCTCTTCCCGCCGTCGTCTTCATCTTCATCTCGGATGATCCCGGCGCTTCCGAAGTCTCATTTTCTTCACGATCGAGAGTTCTCCCGGCCAGAACAACAGGCGGAGAGATTTCCTCACTCGGCTCCAGTGAATGTTCCGGTGCGGCCTAATGCAAGAAATGTAAGAGAGGAAGAAGTGAGTGAGGAGGAGATGCTTCCGCCTCATGAGATTGTCGCGAAAGGCGCGATTAATTCGGAGATGACGTTTTCGGTTCTTGAAGGCGTTGGAAGGACATTGAAAGGGAGAGATCTTCGCCAGGTTCGAAATGCTGTGTGGAGAAAAACAGGTTTTATCGATTAATGTTAAAAGACTATATATAGTTGTTCTTGCAAGTGAATACTATAAATCTTGTTTGAAACGTTAGCGATTTTGATTACTTTCTTGATCTTGATTTTAGGAGAAATAGTTCAATCAGATTAAAGGCCAATTTCTGTTTTTTCTATGGTTGGTGACATCTGAAATTAATGTGAGATTCAAAGTATAGAGAGATTCTTTTTAGTTTTGTTAAGGACACAGTTTGTTACATTTTAGAAATTTTGATGGATTTAATAAAATTGGTTGGAAATGGTGGATTCTTTCTTTGTTTTTGTAGACTTTTTTTTGCAATTATCTCTTGCAAGACCATCTTGTTATTGTAAATGTTTGCATGGATAGAATTTCGACTAAAAAAAACAGTGGAGAAAGGTATGTGGATAGATGTTCTTGCTGGTGATATGGTGGCATTACTCTGAATTCCAACATATGAAGTTCTGCAATAGTGGTCTGCTGTTTATACATGTGATATTTACATCGTCTTTAGCTTCATTTGAATTATAACTCCCGTAAGATGAATTGTAAGGTTTTTGACACATGATATGGGCCTTTTTGCTTATGTTGTTTGGTATTGGTGCACGAAATCGTCCAGCATTTGATTGCTTATCTTATATTCATTACATGGTTTGGAATTTTCAAAGAACTCTTATTGAAACATGGTTCCCGTGCTTCTCCTAAGTTGTGAGTTGTGACAATCCATTCCATTGTATTTGTTTTCTTTTTTGCTGTCTCCTTTTGTTTGTTCTCTTTGAGCTCCTCGCTCAGCTTTGTATCACTCCTTTTCAAGTTTCCAATGAACTAGCAAAAAACAAAAAAGAAAGGAAAACCGGCTCTCACAACCGTAGTTTTTACTCTCCCATTTTCTTACTTCCACTTTGATATTTCCTCTTTTTCAAAACTCTTAACTCACATGTATATTCAAACTAGACCATTGTAGTGTACAGTGCAGATGGACAATCTATCTTGATCTTGTTTATCCCAATTTATTGCATCTTTTTACACTATGTTTTCATGAATTATTTTATCTCCATTTCACTTGTCCTGATTTTACCATTCATTTATTTAAATATACTACCATTTGTAGCGACAACTCTGTTTATAAGTTCTGTCTTGACTATGCAAAATTGCTTTATGCAACAACACTGGCATTATTATTGTTATTGTCACATAGAGTACCATTTCTACAATGGTTGCCACTGGTCAGTCCTCAAGAATTACAATCATTACAATTTTGTGTAGCGTAATTCGTGTTGTTTGTGAACAATGAATGCAAGTGCAGTTGCTAATTGCTATTAACTAGACTGGGCTGCAATTCAATAAATTCTAATGGGTGAAATTGTAAGCGGGCTAGGAATGTTCATTTCAAGTTTATTCTGCATACAGCAACACAAAGAAAAATCATGTTAGTGATTATTTAAAGATATTTTCCTATTAGTATGTTTGATGGAAGGGTTCTAGGATATTCCATTTTAAAAGTTTTTTTTAGGTTTTTTTTTAGGTTTTTTTTTTTTTTTTGAAGTGATACATCTCAAAGGGAGTTGTATCCCTTTTGAGTCCAGTGATGATCACCTCTTTCTTTGTCATCCATATTCTCTATCTAGAATTAAATGGGTATTTGAAAGGCTTAGATGGAGCTATGAAGTATTGGAAATGCAAGGTTTGAGTGAGAGTCTCACTCACTTTTGTTGCCCTGTCCTCCTTTCATTTTAAAGTGAGAGAGTCCTACTCACTTTTGTAGCCACCCCCTCCTTTTTCCTTCTGCGAAATGCATTATCTAAAGCCCTTAGTCAGGATGACTAATGAATGTTACCCGCAAAGGCATAGCATTTGAGGAGGAAATCTGAGAAAGCACATGATGGGGAAGGGGGTGGTGGGTGTACGAGTTGAGGAACCACAGATCCAAACCGAATCGGATTGTTTTGCTCCAAATGGTCCAAATTTTATTTTGTAAATTAAGAAACGGTCTGAATCCGTTGTAGAACGGTTTGAGTCCAGTTCCAAATATTTGTATTCAAAAGGTTCGGTTCTAGCCTGTTTGTATAATACCTATACACGCCTCTCATCAAATACCTCTTTTTCTATCTATCTGCTCTCTTTACGACTCTCACCTCTTCACCAATTGTTCTTCTTTTCTTCATCTTTTGACAACTTTAGTTATGTAGTGATGGCGGCGGCAATGAGGCGCGGGGCGGAGAGCTCTCTCACCCTCTCACCCCCTTTCCTCTCTCTGTTCAGATCATCAACTTGTGTCGAATCTGAGTGAGATCGAGATGGAGGCAACAACGATGAGATTCAAGGTGGAAAGCTCTCACACTCCTCACCCTCTCTCCTTTTTTTAGTTCATACCAACAACTTGTGTCGAATCTAATAGATCGAGATGGAGGCGGCTGCGATGAGGCTCAATGTCTCACTACTGAAGCAACTCTAGAGAGGCTTACAATTTTTTGCCACAACAAACTTGAGGAAAAGAAGATTACCCTATGTGTTGCTTTCATAATTGTAGCATTACAGACCCATACCACACACCCAAACATTACTTTCGATCATACACATTGATCCCAACATGCAATTAGACCGTAAAAATCACAATTTTAAGGTTTTTTGAGTTTGACACTCATTAGTTTATACCTATTCGAGTTTGGCCCTCGTTTTGAAAATTATCTGAGTCTGACACTCATTTTTTGACGGAACCGTTAAGTCCACGTCATTGACTTTTCAAGACTAATTTGTAGACCATTTTGACCTTACCTAATTGAGTAATTTTTTGAACCCTAAAACCCAAAATTTCCCCAACCCCCTCTTTTCTTCTCTTTTCTTTCTCCTTATTCTTGCAACTCTTCATCTCTCTCCCAAGAGGAACCCCACCTTCAAATTCCAACCCCCATTGCCACCACATGTTCAATTTTATGGTTTGAAGTATGTTCAATTTTCTTCCCACATGAAGATATTTGATCTGTTTATCCAGTAGAATTTCTAACAATTGAATGCATGCGTTGTAAACATGAACACAAGTGTAGAGTAAAAACTCAAACTTAAATTGAAATTTATCTACTTCTTGGTAATTGATTTCTTGCTATCTTACGGTGATTGGTAGAACAAAGTCTTACTGTGATTTGGAATATTCGACGAGATTTGTTCGAGCAGAATTGAGGGAGGGAAGAGAGAATTGATTTTGGTTCGAAGTATAGGAGACGGAGACGCTTTATTTATGGGCCGCGTAAGGAGTGGTTTTACATGTGGTGGGTTGTGGTTGGGTGAAGCTCGTCACACTTGGTTCTTATTGGTTTGTTGATGCGTTCACTCGACGGAAGTTGATTGTTCACTTCACTAAACCCACAACACCTTCCTTCATCAGATCTCTCAACTCTTCTTCACCATTGCTCTCTATTGTATCTTCTTCTTCCCCATTCTCAAGCCACAAGAAGTTCTCACCCCTTTCAGCCCCCATTCTAATTTGAATCTTGATGACGTTGAAAGTTTTTCTCTTCCGTTTCGACGTTTCATATAGTTAGATCCTTGTTTAATATCCATCTGGCCTCCATTGATCCTGTTGTCGATTTGGGTATTTGGGTAATGCGATCAAAATTCATGAAAACCCCGGGTTTTAGACAACTTGTTTTGGCCATTGTTAGACATACCTTCTCTGAGCATTTCTATGCAGGTGAAAACTTGGAGTCCTCCAAAACTCTTCAGAACCTTTGGGAAAATGGGTTGAGAGGGATTTTGGATTATGGGTTGGAAAATGCCATTGATAATCTTTCTTGTGAGCTGCAGGGAGGAGAAAGAACAGAGAAGAAACGAGGGGGTTGGGACAATTTTGGGTTTTAGTGTTAAAAAAATTAGACTCGGTTAAATAAAAAAAAGTATGGCTAAAATGGTCCAAACATTAGCCTTGACAAGTCAATGATGTGGACTTAACGGTTCCGTTAAAAAACAAGTGTTAGACTTGATTATTTTTCAAAACGAGAGTAAACTCAAAAAAACCCTTTTATCAAAAATAAAGAGTGGGTATGGGCAATTGATCTTACTTTATCGACCCAATCACGGGAATTCTTGATGAACTCAAAAGCAGGGATTGGTGGTTTGCGTCTCCTTTTTTTGTAGTTGGTGGTGATGTTGTGTGGTCTTCTTCTGGTTGTGGCCTGGTGTATGTGTTTGCATGTATTTTTTTTATTTTATATTTTTAAATGTTTTTCTGGGTATCTCATGAGAGTAAGTTCTTCAAGTTATTAGGGTTCATGTGGATATTTGATGTTGTCATGTTGTGTTATTCTGGTTTTGTTTTCAATAATTTTATTCTTTTCATTTGATCGTGGATTTGATTTTTGTTGCAGTTTGTTGAACAGTGGAACCAAACTGTTCTAAACTGTTCGAGTTAGGTTCGGTTCCAATGTTCAAAATGAGGAAATTCAGACCGGACCAGTTCCATCAAATTTAAACGGTTCAAGTTATGTTTTTCTAATTTGGAACCGATCCGGACCATGCCCACCCTATGGGGAAACATGAGGGAACATGGAATGAACATCTTTCTGCTGTTGTAAAACTTGATGAAGAGACTTTTCTGCTAGGTTGCTTCCTTGTTGGTCTTTACTGGATTGGCTATATATATATAATTTTTTTTTTAAACCTTTTCTTGAGGAACTCGATACATCATGGTAAACTTGGAAAGAAATGTACGCAAAAGCATCAGGCAGTTGAGGGCGATTTATTCCTAAGATGGAAGCTTGAAGAAACGAAACGATCAGATTACTGAAATCCTAGTGTTTTGATAAGTGCAAACTAAAAGTGTCGATTCACAGTTTTTAGATTTACATCCTTTTATGTTTGAATGAAGTAGAAAAGGACCTGTATTTATGTTGATTGTCAGTATGAGGTGCTCCATCAGATTTGGGAAGCTTAGTAGGTGTTGTAAACCTCTCATTTATTGGAATTTATGAAAGGTTAGCATCAGGGTTTGTTTCCCTACCCTGACATCCTGTACCTTGATTATGTTCATGTTAATATGAGAAACCTGGTTGATTACCCTTTCTTTCGTTCTTTCTTGCTGTTTTTAAGATTATTATAATTTTGTGTATATCCGTTAGAATATAGTCTTTTCCTGCTGTGGAAATATAGGCCTTAAATGGAATTCTGAGAGTAGTGTTTTAGGGATTTCTTTGTGATGCAAAACCAATCCAGACCGTAATGGATTGAAGGAATGTAATACTACAAGCATGTTTTGTAGTGGTAATTCATCGCTACAGGTCATCTAGCTATGATTTCGCCCAAATCATTCATCTGTTACTTTGTTGTGGTAGCTGTGGTTGTCAGGGAATTGAGTAAATGGTGACCTTGAGTTTTTTTTTTTGCGAGAAAATAGTGCCATTGTTGTTGTAAAGCTTGATGTGTTGTGTGTAAAGGATACTGTGGGAAGCAAAATATGCTAAATAAGAGTTTGTCTAGGGATAAAATCATTGTCGGCCGTGGAAAACTGAAGCCTCCTTGCGTATTTGAGGAATAGTAAGCTATTTCCTGGATAAAATGAGTATTTGGGTTTGAGGAATAGGCAACGATAGTAAGCTATTTCCTGGTAGGTTAGGCGCAAAATAAGTTGGGGAAAGAATTATCGCAACCATTTATTGTATTCCTTAGGCAGGTGTGTGAAAGTTTTCAAGTAGTTGGTTTGGGGAAGAAGTTTGATGTGTCTAGTTTCTTTGATAATTGATCATGGGGAAACTTTTGAAAGCTGAACGAAAGCGTGAATGAAAGGTGGTTGATATTAAGTTGTTTTACCAGTGATGTTTTACTCTAAATTTTGACCCATTGGTCCTACTCAGGTATCCATATATTTTCGCTTGGTGGATCTTTTCCCACTCCTTACTTGGTGGTGTGGGATAAACCCTCCAACTCAATTTTTGTCAGACTATGTGCTAGAGTAGTGAGCAATGCAATCTCAGGTATCCATTTATTTTCGCTTTGGTGGATCTTTTTCCACTCCTTACTCGTGTTAGGGCGTCGCGCACCTGCACACCCCCCTTGGTCCTTGGTCCACTCCCATTCAAGCCAACTTAAACACTATTAGGGAGTGGATCAAGCCAACATTATTCCAAAAGTCACTTAACCATATTGGGTACCCATCCTTGGTGGTGGTGTGGGGTTTTATTCAAAAGGTATCGTTGTCATTAGAGAGTGGATCATCTTTCTTATAAATCTTCGTGACAACTCCTCCTTACTTGATGTGAGACTATTCAAACCAACATTATCCCAACAACTCGAGACATCAAGTTGCTCAAGTATTCCAGAATTATGATGCTAGGTATGTTTTTATATTACCCTTCATACATCGAATGCCTTGGAATGCACCTTCAAGTTGTAAGTCTTTAGAAAATTAGTTGTAATTGTGCCTTTGCAACTCATAAAATATCCTCTGAATCGTAATGCAACCTAAAAGTAAGACTGCATTTAACTGAAATTCTATCAAAAATTTCACCTTCAATCTGTTTCTTGATGAACCAGTTGATTATCTATCTATATTAGTGGAAAGAACGTGTGAATATCTTTGTGATTATTCTGTAAATATTCAGAATATCTTTGTGATTATTCTGTAAATATTCCCTAGGCTAGGCTATGTTAAGATTGAAATACTTTCCTAGCTTAGCTTATTTGCTACCTAGTTTAGCTTTGCTATTTATGTAATTAGTTTTGTATATAACCCAAGATTGTGGCCACTATCAATGAGAAGAAAATCATTCCCACAAAACTCTTTATGGTATCAGAGCCATTCAAGAACATGAGATCTAGTACCAACCGACGAACACATTTTTTTTTCAATCGTTTTCCAGCAATTGACACCTTCGACCTTCAAACACGAAATCCGACTATAGACAAATCGTCATGGGTGACGACAAGACCACAAAACCCCTCGACTCCACATCTCCATACTACCTCCATCCCTCCGACGGATCACAAATCACAATCTGTCCAATTGTGTTACGTGGTGAGAACTACAATGAATGAGTTCGTTCGATGCGCAATAATTTTCGTGCAAAGAACAAGCTAGGCTTCCTCGATGGAACCATAGCCAAGCCGACGAAAGGAACTCCAGAAGAGTCCTTATGGGTGACGGTTAATTCCACACTCGTGGGATGGATTCATAATACCCTTGATCCAGTCCTACGCTCATCCGTCCCCCAACCCGACGATGTGAAAGACATGTGGGATGATATTCGACAATGTTTCTTGATAGGAAACGGTCCAAGAATCCATGAGTTGAAGACATTTTTGAGTGATTGCAAGCAGCGCGGCCGCCCGGTGGTGAATTACTACAATGAATTGCGAAAGATATGGGACGAACTTGCGGGATATTCTTCTGTCCCGACATGTACTTGTGTCGCTGCTACTGAATTTGCTAAAGAAAAAGAGAATGAAAAGGTACACGATTTTCTTGTTGGTTTGGATTTTGCTCTTTATGGAAATGTTGTTTCAAATATTTTGATGATGGAACCTTTGCCAAGCTTAAACACGTCCTTTGCTAAAATCGTGACTAAAAAACGTCACCAAACTGTTGCTCGAGCCCACGAAACCAAATTTGATGTTGTCGGTTTCGCGGCACAAGGGACTGCTAGGGGGCGGAATCCTGCTCGTGGTAGTGAGCGTCCTTGAACCAATGGCGTCTGTCCTCATTGCGCCAAAACTGGACATGATCAAGACAATTGTTTTCAACTGATTGGGTTCCCGGATTGGTAGTATTCCGAAAACCGCACCAATGGAGGGCAAGGTAGAGGCGGAGGCAGGTCTGGACGAGGGGGAGGAAGGAGTGCAGGTAGAGGCGGCCGCGGGCAGGTAGCACACATAGCAGCCACCTCGAAGCCTGCTGCCAGTACAGGCTATGCTCAAGCACCCGTACAGGAGTCAGATCATAGCGGCATTCCCGGTCTCTCGGATGATCAGTGGGCTACACTTGTGAACATGCTCAACACTTCAAAAGGGTTGTCTTCTTCGACCGAAAAGTTGAGTGGTAAGTTTGATTTTCCCGATCAATGGATCATCGATACCGGATGCTCGAACCACATGACTGGTAATGCAAGATTATTTAGCAAATTGATTGATGTCTCTCCTACTTCTATTGGGCTGCCTAATGGAAAACAAACCATCGCTACTAAGGAAGGCACGATAACTTTGAGCAAAAATATGGTGCTATATAATGTATTATATGTTCCAGATTTTACTTGTAATTTGCTGTCGGTGTCTCACTTGCTTGCCGATTTACATTATTCTGTCACTTTTACTGATAAGCTTTGCATCATACAGGACCGCACTTTGAGGACTCTGATTGGAGCAGGTGAACAATGTGACGGGGTTTACTGGTTTCGGCCTCTGCGACAACTTCGGGCTTATCAAGCTACTGTGGGGGACAAACGAGAATTGTGGCATCAAAGGCTGGGACACCCCTCTCGGCAAGTAGAATTTCTTTTGCCTGATATTATTAGGAGTAATGGAAATAAGGATATTAGTGTTGTCCATGAACCTTGTGATATTTGTTTAAGAGCCAAGCAAACTAGAAGCATGTTTCCTTTGAGTAATAATAAAGCCAAAGATGTTTTTGATTTAATCCATTGTGATATATGGGGTGTGTATACCTTGCCTGCTAGTTGTGGTGCTCATTATTTTTTAACCATTGTTGATGACTGTTCTCGAGCTGTATGGGTTTATTTGATGTCTGCAAAATCTGAGGTGCCACAACTTATTAAGGATTTTTGTAGAATGGTTAAAACCCAATTTGATAAGCATGTTAAAATTCTAAGAAGTGATAACGAAAGGGAATTTACATGTCTTCATCGGTTTTATGCTGACAATGGTATTATTCATCAAACCTCTTGTGTCGACACTCCACAACAAAATGGGAGGGTAGAACGTAAACATAGGCATATTCTTAATGTGGCTCGGGCATTACTTTTTCAAGCTAATCTTCCCATTTCTTTTTGGGGGGAGAGTATAATGACGGCTGCCTATGTAATAAACCGAACCCCTACCCCATTGCTCAATAACAAAACACCTCACGAAATTCTCTTTGGTTCACCTCCTAAGTATGATGCCCTTCGTGTATTCGGTTGTCTTTGTTTTGTCAAAAATCAACCTCGTGTGAAGGATAAGTTTGGTACTCGCTCTCGTCGATGTGTATTTGTGGGTATCCATTTGGTAAAAAGGGGTGGCGTTTGTATGACTTGGAGAAAAAGGTGTTCTTTATATCTCGAGATGTTTTTTTGTGAACAACAATTCCCTTTTGCTAGTGAAATCAATTTGGATAATACTGATGATATGTTTGAAAATGAGGAGTATTATGACACTGTGACTTATTTTGAGGATACTCCCTTAGCAAGGGGGAGTGAAGAGCACTCGGTTGTGGCAGGAGGAATTGATGGCGGGGCTGAGGCGGTTGAGCAGCCCGTCAGATTACCGGCACCTGGTGGCGGGGCTGTGGAGGTTGTGCAGCACGTCACACCACCTGCGGGTGGTGACTTGGAAGCTGTCCAGCAGCTTGGTGTTGGTGCAACTTCGAATAATGGGGAGGTTGTGATTAATGAAGCAAATGTTTCGCAAGAAACTGGTCGAGGTCATTGAATAAAGAAACCTTCTAGTAAACTCAAGGGCTTCATCACCAACACTGTTCGAGTTATAAAACCTGTCACATCACCTACAACTGCTCCGTCAAAGTCCTCGGGTACTCCTTTTCCCATTGCTTATTATGTAAATTGTGATAAGTTTTCTGTGAGACACACCCGTTTTTTGGCAGCAATTACTGCAGGAACTAAACCCTCATCCTTTAAAGAAGCTGTTAAGGACCTTGGTTGGCGGAAAGCAATGCAAGAAGAAATAGATGCCCTTGAGAGAAATGGAACTTGGACTTTAGAGGACCTTCCACCCGAAAAGAAGGCAATCGGGTGTAAGTGGGTCTATAAAGTCAAGTATCGATCTGATGGTACGGTTGAACGATTAAAGGGGCGCCTAGTAGTGTACGGGAATCGGCAAGTTGCAGGAATTTACTTCAATGAAACATTTGCCCCTGTAGCTAAAATGGTCACGGTTCGAACATTTTTGGCTATAGCGGTGGCAAGAAAGTGGGAACTGCACCAGATGGATGTGCATAACGCCTTTCTACATGGAGATCTTGATGAGGAGGTATATATGCAACTACCTCCTGGCTTTAATTCCGCTGCTTCGGGTAAGGTGTGTCGATTACGTAAGTCATTGTATGGACTCCGGCAAGCGCCTCGGAATTGGTTTGCTAAGCTCTCGACTGCTTTGAAGGATATTGGTTTTAAACAATCTTATGCTGATTACTCAATGTTTAGTTATTTCAAGGGTGATGTTGTTTTACATGTTCTTGTGTATGTGGATGACATTATAATCACAGGTTCTTCTTCTTTGGCAATCGAAAAATTCAAGCAACAACTAAGTGAGAGATTTCATATGAAAGATTTGGGCGTTTTCAAGTATTTTCTCGGCATTGAAGTAGCACGTGGGAAGGACGGTTTGTTTCTTTCACAACGCAAATATGTTCTTGACATTGTAAGTGAGGCCGGATTACTTGGAGCAAGCCCTGCTTCTACACCCATGGAACAAAACCACCATCTTGCCACCACCAATGGCGTCGTCTTTAATGATCCAGAGAAATACCGGCGACTTGTAGGGCGCCTAATCTACTTGATGATTACACGACCTGAGTTGTGTTACTTCGTACATATATTAGCTCAGTTTATGGGTGATCCTCGTGTTGAACATTGGGACGCAGCTTTGAGAGTTTTGCGGTATTTGAAGGTTGTCCTGGACAAGGTATTTTGCTGCGCGGGGAGAGTAATTTTCAACTCTATGCCTTCTGTGATAGTGACTGGGCAAGTTGCCCTTTGACTCGGAGATCATTGACTGGTTACTTTGTTTTATTAGGCTCTTCTCCTGTCTCTTGGAAAACGAAAAAATTGCCAACTGTTTCCCGATCTTCTGCGGAGGCCGAGTATAGGTCTATGGTCACTACTACATGTGAGTTAAAGTGGTTGAAATCCCTTTTGGCTTGTTTTGGGATACAACATGTGCGTCCCATGCGATTGTTTTGTGATAGTCAAGCTGCTCTCTATATAGCGGCTAATCCGGTTTTTCATGAAAGAACGAAACATATAGAAATGGATTGTCACTTTGTTCGTGATGTCTTGCAAGATATAACAATTTCTACGTCTCATATTCGGACCGGTGCACAGCTAGCGGATATTTTGACCAAGGCTCTTGGTAAATCACAATTTTATTTACTCCTTCGCAAGTTGGGCATTTGCAATCTCCATGCTCCTACTTGAGGGGGAGTATTAGTGGAAAGAACGTGTGAATATCTTTGTGATTATTCTGTAAATATTTCCTAGGCTAGGCTATGTTAAGATTGAAATACTTTCCTAGCTTAGCTTATTTGCTACCTAGTTTAGCTTTGCTATTTATATAATTAACTTTGTATATAACCCAAGGTTGTGGCCACTATCAATGAGAAGAAAATCATTCCCACAAAACTCTTTAATCTACCTTACAGTGAAAGAAGTCTAGGATGCAGGAAAGAAGAGATGCTATGGACTAAGTCACAAGGCTTGCAAGAGAGATGAGTGGGAATGATTGAAGCAAATGGTGGTGTCTCATTAGTGTAATAAAAAACTCAACTTCATGTTGGCTGTACCTTTTAATTTATCTTTTTTATTAAAGAAACCTCCAATAGATTTACCTTGGAATCCTTCCACATCGGAATCAGATAAATTCTTCCACATCGGAATCAACTAATCGAGACTTCGAGTAAGTGCTTACATAGTCTTCTTCCATCCAATAGAGTTACCATTGAAACACATTCTCTGGTTTACGTTTGTAAGTGTATGTTGTCATGTGAACCATAACTTTTTTACGTTGCAAGTTTGATGAGTACCTGTGCCTCCAGAACTCACATGGTTCACCAGAGCCTCTAATAAATGCTTTCAAATTTTCGTCGCAAACGCCTTTTGTTGGAGGATACTGGCTCTCTTTTTGGTTCATTCTCACTGCATTCAGAAACACCATTTATCACTTCCACCAAACTTATTCAATTCCTT
Source organism: Berberis vulgaris (assembly GCA_963556465.1). Lineage (NCBI taxonomy): Eukaryota > Viridiplantae > Streptophyta > Magnoliopsida > Ranunculales > Berberidaceae > Berberis > Berberis vulgaris. The sequence goes on along the minus strand of OY747130.1, from coordinate 12,077,102 downwards.
CTCCTAACCCATGTTTGACCAGTATCGGCCTGCAGAGCTTTTACTCCCATAGGGTTGTCATAATCAAATCTCTGAGATGCTACCATCTGGCACCCCTATAAACATTTGACAGGCTTATGAGTCTGATTCATTACTCGTTAACTACTTAATGTATTGGTGGTAGTTGATACTTGATAGAGGATAAGGAGCAAAGTTTATCTAGACACAAAATATTTCTCCTTCAATAGTTGATCAATATATGGCAGCTAAGTAATGCAGCAAAACCCAACACTCGGGGACAAAGAAATTATGTGAAGTTATGTTTGTGTGATATATGTGTCGACCCTAAAAATATCGGGAATGGGCTTTGATGATGATGATAATGTTTGTGTGATATGTTACTGCACTTCCACCTAACTTCCTTGCAAATTAATTGCTGTAAACAATAAATAGGTGCTGCACTCTTCTATTTAATATCTTACATGTTATCTGTTCTCCCACTCACAGCACACTCCATGGCTCTCCCTTGGGTTATTGGTTTACTTCTTGTATTTACTGTAACTTGCAGCCAATTCCAGTCTTCAACATGCAGTGTCGTGAAGGGCTCTGTCTCATGCCTGGACTGTGCTCAGCGCCAACACCAACACCTCTCTGGTTCACTTCAACACCTCTCTGTATCTCTCTCTCTCTTTTTTTTTTTTTTTTTTTTTTAAATCATGCTTGGTTCTAAAGAAAAATAGTTCATGGAATACACTGACATAGAAGTTGAGAGAAAAACTGGAACACTGAGCTTGAAGATGGTTCCTTTCCATGTTCAGAATTTTCCTTTAAATTGTTTCCATGATTTTGAAATAAAACTTGTTTGAAGATCATTTCCACTGTTTTAAGATGCCTTTGCCAAAACCATATACAAGTTTTGAAATTTTTCTATTTTTTGTTCTTTTTTCTCTGAGTGTGTGGAAATCCCTTCTCTTAATTGTAATGAGGAATTAAGCTTTCTAATGTTTTGACTTGGATCCTAACTGTCAACTCAGTTTTAAAATTCAAAACTAGCTTTGTCAACTACTAGTTTCTTCTGTTTATGCTTTTCTTATTTTGTTTCAGGTATTGTGGTATCCATCAAGTGTGACCAAGTGAAGCAATCGGCCATTGCAACAACTGAGAAAAATGGGTCTTTTGAAAAAGAGCTCCCCTTGCATGATGCCTCTTCTAATTGCTTTGCTAGTATTCTTGGAGGACCCCAGCAGCTTTGCACATTCAAGAGAAACCTAATCTCCAAAGTTGTCAAAAAGGTACAAGACCCCAACTCCTACACCATCTCCACACCACTTGCCTTCTACACTTCATGCCCTTCCAAGAACAATGTCCCTGCATCACCAGCTGATTCAAAGAGTGGTGGGTCTACATCGCCTGTGCTCGGATCATCAAAGACTTATGATATACCTCTACCTCCAGAATGGGGTCTTGCACCTTCTAGCTTCTATGTTCCTATCATTCCCATTGGGATCCCATAATACTCTAGTGTTGTGTAAGAAAGATGAACTACCCGACTTTTATCTAAGTCCTTAGTATTGTAAGAAATCTATAAAAGGATTACCTTTGGTGTGATCTAGTAGGTTGATTAGGTTTCTAAGTACCAAGGAGGACTCGTGTTGATTAGTGTTGTGTTGTGTCTCTTACAATGTTTGTACAAGGACTAGTGTCTCAATGTTGATATTTGTATCTATGTTATATGAACATTGCAAGGACTAGAGTCACAATGTTTATATGTCAGATGCGAGTAAGTTAAATCTTTGGTTTTAGCTTTCTGATTTGGAACAATTTATACTAATTCTCAATTATTGTTGGCTCATTGGGCCGTCCTAATCACTGTACTCAATGAGGTTAAAGAAGCTTCGATTGCTTCTTACTTAGGGGGGTCACATTTAAGGATTGTACTTCATAATAAATACTGTTATGTGGCCTATGAGTTTGGCTACAGAGCGAGGGAGGGAGCGAGGGAGAGGGGGCGAGGGATGGGTGTAACCACCCATCCTCCTCGGGATGAGCGCATCGCGTTGGAGATACACGCGGGCACTCATCACGAGGAGGATGGGTGGTTACACCCATCCCTCGCTCCCTTCCCCTCGACCCCTCCCTCGACCCCTAGAATTTTCCGTGGCCTATATATGCACTAAATTTGAAGAAAAAACTATTTGCTTGCAAAAACCTCCAGATTGACTGAAAAAGGTGCATTTTAGTGACGTCTTCTGGAATGATACAGTTCAGGGAACAGAGAAGGATTGAATGCTCTTTCCTACCCATCTGGTTGCTAGTTGCTAGTTTTTTTTTTTTTTGTTAATTGAACCTCCAGAGGGGAGGGGCAACTATGGGATGTCAGACCTTTATTACTTATCAAAAACAAATTGATTTACAATCGAAACGGGGGTACGTTACGACTTTACCCGTTGAAAATCCAATTAAAAAAAAAGGAGCCGAATACGGTGTCCAATCAAAGTTCTACAAAAACCGAGCATAAAACTGCTTAAACAAGCCTAGAAAAACTAAAGATCCATACCAAAGAATGAAAAGCCAAAAGCATCCATCACCTCGACGCGCAGCTGCTAGTTGCTAGTTGCTTTTAGTTGATGGAAATAGTGGTTATTAGCATTTAATTTGATGATACAGCACTAAGTGGCACACATCTAACAATTTTTGTTCAAAACCTTTTGACATTCCATTCGAAAATTCTAAAATGCACTGGAGTTTCGCCTGGAGAATCGCCTGGATGGTGCCAAGCACGTGCACCCCCGCACATGCCAGTCATGTGGGCATCAAATGGGCAAAAAACAAAAATTAGCAATCGATCATTTGCTCCCTCATTCAGGCAAAGCACGGATTTTTTAGACAGCGGAGAAGGAAGAAACCATCGACGGTGGTGAGCGGGTCGATTGGAAGACGGAGGCACGAGGGATTGTGACGGATTCCAGTACGCCAGCCATTGGAGGAGAAGAGAAGGTGATTTACAGAGATTGAAATTGGGATCGAAGAGAATGAGAAACCCTAGAAAAATTGGGGATTTTTTTTTTTTTGCAGAGAGAGATTGGAGAAGAGGAGAGTGAGAGTGAGGTTTTGATTGGCTTTTATTTGCAGATGAGTAGATGTAGATAGAATCGAAAACCACCAGCTGATGTAAGCGACTTCGTTGTTGATTGCTCATACCTTTTTTTTTTTTTTTTGCCCTTTTAATGCCCACGTGACTGGCATCTCGCGGGGTGCACGTGCTTGGCACCATCCAGGCGAAACTCCAGTGCTCTCTAGCATTGCTCCATTCCATTAGATTAACTTTTGCAGTCAATCTAAGTCCTCATTTTATAAATTAGAGACTATGCTTAGCTTTGGAGATACCATTGGTGCTCACGTGATTGAGACTAGGGTCCCGCTCTACGTGTACGGTATTTGGTATTTTTTTTTTATTCTACAAATTTAATAATAAGTAAAAATTAAAATTTTAGGAGATTTGATTAAAGATTTCTAAGCCAAATAATCATACAAATTATTTATACTTTTCATTTAATTAATTAAAAAGACAATACGAAGTAAAATATTGTAACCAAATATTACACCTCACTATTGTAAGGGCCCATTTATAATTTATAAAAATTTGGGGCTTTAAATAAATTAAGTTAGAGGCTTAGGTGTAATTTATCATTGTTTGATAGGGGTTGATTTTGTTTGTAAAAAATATGAAATGTGAATGGCAAAATGAAAATTCAATAGTTAAATGTAAGGGCCTATTTATAGTTTATACATAATTGAGAGCTTCAAATAAATTATGTTAGGGGCTTAGGTATAATTAATCAATGTTTGAGAGTGATTGATTTTGATTGTAAATTAAAAGTATGAAATGTGGAGAGCACAATGGCAAAAGTTAGATGTGATGACCTATTTATAGTTTATAGATCATTAGGGGCTTTAAATAAATTATTATAGATGTTTAAGTATAATTAATCAATGTTTGAGAGAGATTGATTTTGCTTGTAATTTGGGCGAGGGTAAAGTTGAACTGAAAATTTTATGTTGAAAATATACACCTTTTACTGTTCAATAATCAATGCTTGGGAGATGTTGATTTTAAAAATATGAAATGTGAAGGGGGAAAATTTAGATATAGGGGCATTTTTATAATTTATAGATAATTGGATGGCGTTAAATAAATTATGTTATAAACTTAGATATAATTAATGAATGTTTACAAGGACTGGCTTTGATGAAAAATCAAAAAATTAGATATGAGGGTCTTTTATAGTTTATAGATAATTGAAAGTACATTAAATAAATTATGTTAGAAGATTGGGTGTTATTAATGAATGTTTAAAGGAGCTAAGTTTAAATGTAAATAATATAAATTTGGGAGAGCGAAATGAGAAACTCGAAAATCAGTTTGAAGAGTGACACAGTCAATGTTAACTCAACCCAACTTTTGTTAGATATACAACTAGGGGTGGACGTTCTCTACTTTGTCATTTTAAGGTACTATGTATAAAAATTAAAGGACTTCAGATAAATAATTATATTAGGAGCTTAAGTATAATTTATCAATATTTCAGAAGTACCGATTTTGATTTTAAAATATGAAATGTGAATGGCAAAATGGAAAATAAAAAAGTTAGTTGTAAGGGCATTTTTATAATGTATAGATATTTAGGAGGTTCAAAATAATTTATATTAGGGGATTAGATATAAAATCAATGTTTATGAGAGACTGATTTGGATTGTAAAAATTTTAAAATGTGGAAGGCATAATAGGAAAATACAAAAATTAGATTTAAGAGTCTAGTTTTAATTTATAGATAATTATAAGACTTCAAATAAATTATGTTAGAGATTTAGTTATAATTAATGAATATTGAGAGGGTTGAGTTTAATTATAAATAATAGGGCTGAACAAAAAACCGATCAAACCGACTAAACCGAACCAATCGATTCGGTTTAAATTCGGTTCGGATTGGTTTCGATTTTAGAAAATTCAAAACCGAAGTGGTCGGTTCGGTTTTCGGTTTCTATGTGATTTTAACCGACCAAACTGAACTGACCGAATATATATAATAAATAATATATATTTTATATATAAATAATACAATATGTTTAAAATAGTCGGTCGGTTCGGTTTTATTTCGATTTTGGTTTGATTTTAGTCGGTTCGGTTCGGTTACGGTTTGCATAAATTAGAATCGGTTTGGTTTCGGATCGGTTTTGTTAATGGTCGGTTTGGTTTCGGTTTGAAATTTCAATCCTAATAAATAATTTGAATTTGGAGGGCAAAAGTGTAAAAAAAATGTAATAGTGTTTTTTGTTTAAAGACAAACACTTTTGTCATTTTTACCATTTATTTTGGTAAAAATCATAAAGTTTGGAGTGCATTATCAGAACACGAAAATTAGGCCGAAGACAAATGTGTAATATTATTTTTTAATTCAAAGACAAAAATACCACTTGCACTGTTCATTGGTATATTGGTTTTACATATAATTTTTAAGAATACGAGAGGGCAAAAAGGAAAAAAAAATTTTGAATCGAAGACATATATTTTTCACTATTTATTAAAAAAAGGAGAGTTATATAGTTCAGATGAATACAGGTTAGGCCTTCAACGAAATTTATTCACAAAAGCATGTTTGATGAAAGTCATGCAAATTGCCTTTTACTCATTAATGGCTACGATCCTATCACCTATATGGAAGTACGATTACAATAAAAGGCTTCCTTTTTTTTTTTTTTTTTTTTTTTGGTTATTTGCACTTTTCCCCTATAATATATGTTTTATTCAGCTTTGCATCTAATTATCATTCATATTGCATTTTTTTCCCTAAGATTAACAATCAATGTGCATTGATCTTCTGTTTTCAAAGCAGATTACCAAAATACCCTTGAGAAATTAAAGGCTGAGATTGAATCTTTCGTATTTCGAAAATCTCATCTTGAGGAAATCCTAAGTCCCAACTGGAATCGTAATGGTATCTCGAGAAAAATCTAACAGTTGAATTTTAAAAAATCTTTCATCTTTAACAACTCATCTCGAGAAAAAATCTAACGATCTAAATTTAATCGTACACACATCTCTAGGTCAATCTAACAGTCCAAATTAAAATGTGTGCACATCTCGAAAAAATATAATGATCCAACACACATTTCGATGAACATCTACTGATTTAGCACGCATCTCGATGAAATATGATGGCACAACATGCATCTCGAGAAAAATATGATGGTTCAGATTTATTCGTACGCGCATCTCGAGAAAATATGACGTCTGAATAAATTGCCCCCATTTAATAAATTATTGGCAATAACTTAACCCCATAAAATAAAATTTAATTTAATTTTGACCACTGAAACATAACAAATCTGAGAGATGATTATGAAAATTTTGATTATCTTCCTCCTCTCTAATCTTCCTCCCATTCTTCCTCTTCTATCTTGCGACCTCGCCACCACCTCCCCCTTCATCCTCCCTCATCTTCCTCATTCTTCCATTTCTTCATTCCTTATTTGTTTCAAAACTCCTATAATAAAGTTAGGGCATCATTCCTCATTCCTCATTCCTTCTCCTCCCACTCTCCCTTATTCTCTCAGGTCTGTTCTGTTTCAAGGGGCAACATTAAATTAAAATTATTCAGAGCGTATGATTTCCTTGAGATGCGCACGCAAATAAATCGAAGTCATCAGAGTTCCTCGAGATTAGTATTGAAGCGACAATTTTTTTCGAGATACGTGCTGAAACGTTATATTTTTCTCGAGATGCGTACATAATTAAATTTGGACTGTTAGATTTACTAGAGATGTGAGTGCGATTAAATTTAGACCTTTAGATTTTCCTCGAGATGAGTTGTTTAAGATGAAAGATTTTTTTAAAAATCAATTGTTTAATTTTTCTTGAAATATGATTATGATTTCAGTTGGGCCTTAGGATTCCTCGAGATAAGATATTCGAGATACGAAATATTTAATCTTAACCTTTGATTTCTTATGGGTATTTTGATAATCTGTTTGAAAACATACAATCAAGGTACATTGACTGCTAGTCTTAGGGAGAAAGTGTAATATAAATGATAATTGGGTGCAAAACTAAATAAGTCATATATTATGGGGGAAAGTGCAAATACTTTTTTTCATTTTATTTCAATTTAGTAATTTTTGTGAAAAATATCCAAAAATATTGCAAGGACTTCCAGCTTTAAAAAAAGTTAACTTGCTTGACTTTACCTTTATCAAAGAAAAAAAAAAAAAAAAAAAGGCTTTACCTTAAGAAAGAAAACAACTTGACTTCGATCACTAGAAATGGAAGATCATCCTTACCGTGCACATGTGTGTAGGGCCACTTGGGCCACATATTAGTGTCCTTCCATGTGAAAATAAACCTGAAGTCTCATTTTTGTTGTGTATCTCATTGAGTTTTTTTTTTTTTTGGTTAAAAGCCTCAGGCCAATATATTAAAAATTAAGAGCGATTACAATCAAGTCTGCCGATAATCAATGTCAACTAGGGGTGGGCAAACGGGTCAAGGATCCGCGGATTTAAACCGGACCGGACCGTTTTGCTCTAAACGGTCCGGATTTTGATTTTGTATTTTTAGGTACGGTTCGGATCGGTCCGGATCCGTTATAAAACGGTCCGGTCCCGGTTTCTATTTTTTAAAAAGAAACGGTCCGGGTTGGACCCGTCCGGACCGTTTCAAATCGCATTTAGTATAAAAACCTAAACCTAAAAAATCTAAACCTAAACAGTCTCGAGAAGGGGAAGGAGATCACCCTCTCCTCTCCTCTCCTCTCTCTGTCTCTCCTCTCTTTGTCTCCTCTCCTCTCGCATTTAGGCTAAACTCTCCTCTCCTCTCTCTGTCTCTCCTCTCTTTGTCTCTGTCTCGAGAAGGGGAAGGAGATCACCCTCTCCTCTCTCTGTCTCTGTCTCTGTCTCTGTCTCGAGAAGGAGATCTCCTCTTCTCCTCTCCTCTCCTCTCTGTCGAAGAAGGAGATCTCCTCTTTTCCTCTCCTCTCCTCTCCTCTCTCTGTCGAAGAAGAGATATGTCGAAGATCTGTCTTCTCTGCTGATCTTCAGCCACAGTAGATCTGTCTTCATCAAGTAGATCTGTCTTCATCAAGTAGATCAGCCGCAGAGAAGAAGATCAGCCGCAGAGAAGAAGTAGATCTGTCTTCATCAAGAAGATCAGCCGCAGAGAAGAAGTAGATCTGTCTTCATCAAGAAGATCAGCCGCAGAGAAGAACATCAGCCGCAGACTCGCAGTAGATCCGTCGAAGAACTCTGTCGAAGCAGCAGCAGCAGAGAAGAAGAGATCAGAGGTGGAGGAGAAAACGAAGAAAATAAACCATAAAGCACCAATTTTTCTTTCTTGGATTTCGTTCTGGTTTGATTTCTGTCTTTGTTGTTCTTCTTTTGATACAGTGTTGATGTTGTAGATGATCCGTTCTTGTACTGATGATGATTATCATGATGGGTATTTGATGAAAGAATGATTGGGTAATTGAATTCATGGTTTGGGTGTTTTTTTGTGTGTTTGTTTGCTGGATTTTGTGTGGTTTAGAGGAGGAATTTGGGGTGATTGATTAAAGGGGTTGTGTTGAATTAGTGACTTTGGAGTGATGGATCTGTATGGACTATGGAGTGATGAATCTGTTTGGATGATCGATCAAACAGATTAGGTGATCGATCAAACAGATTAGGGATTAGATGATGAATCTGTATCTGAGTTTATCGATGATGGATCTGTTTAACAAATTTATTTTTCTGTTTTTTTTTTTTAAGGCAATTATTTCTGTTCTTTATTCAATTGGAACCGTTTGGAACCGTGAAACCGGACCGTTTCAAACGGTTCGAGTTAGGTTCGGTTCCAATGTTAAAAATCAGGGGATCCGGACCGGACCGGATCCGTTAATTTGAAACGGTTCGAGTTAGGTTCCTCCAAATTTGGAACCGATCCGGACCGTGCCCACCCCTAATGTCAACTGATGAGCTTTACTATTAAGGTCTCTAGATATATATTTGCATTGTCAGAAAGGAAGCATAAGTAGTAGGCGTTTAATATTATAAATAAGAAGATGTCAGATCCAATACATAGGATAGTTGCTGAGTTTCCAAAAATAAGTCTAATCCTCCATCGTTGGGCCTAGATGAGAACAATGTCGCTTCAGCTGCGCATCCTTCCACCATCGTGTTGTTTGAAACTTTGTCGCTCATCTTCCTCCTCTCTAATCTTCCTCCCATTTTTCCTCTTCTATCTCGCGACCTCGCCACCACCTCCCCCTTCATTCTCCCTCATCTTCCTCATTCTTCCATTTCTTCATTCCTTATTTGTTTCAAAACTCCTATAATAAAGTTAGGGCATCATTCCTTCTCCTCTCCCCTCTCCCTTCTTCTCTAGGGTCTGTTCTGTTTCAGGGGGCAACATTAAATTAAAATTATTCAGAGCGTATGATTTCTTTGAGATGCGCACGCAAATAAATCGAAGTCATCAGAGTTCCTCAAGATTAGTATTGAAGCGACAATTTTTTTCGAGATACGTGCTGAAACGTATATTTTTCTCGAGATGCGTACATAATTAAATTTGGACTATTAGATTTACTAGAGATGTGAGTGCGATTAAATTTAGACCTTTAGATTTTTCTCGAGATGAGTTGTTTAAGATGAAAGATTTTTTTTTAAATCAATTGTTTAATTTTTCTTGAAATATGATTATGATTTCAGTTGGGCCTTAGGATTTTCTCGAGATAAGATATTCGAGATACGAAATATTTAATCTCAACTTTTGATTTTTCATGGGTATTTTGGTAATCTGTTTGAAAACATACAGTCAAGGTACATTGACTGCTAGTCTTAGGGGGAAAGTGCAATATAAATGATAATTGGATGCAAAACTAAATAAGTCATATATTATGGGGGGAAGTGCAAATAACTTTTTTTTTTCATTTTATTTCAATTTACAATTTTTTGTGAAAAATATCCAAAAATATTGCAAGGACTTCCAGCTTTAAAAAAAGTTTAGCTTGCTTGACTTTACCTTTATCAAAGAAAAAAAAAAAAAAAAAAAAAAAAAAGACTTTACCTTAAGAAAGAAAACAACTTGACTTCAATCACTAGAAATGGAAGATCATCCTTACCGTGCACATGTGTGTAGGGCCACTTGGGCCACATATTAGTGTCCTTCCATGTGAAAATAAACCGGAAGTCTCATTTTTGTTGTGTATCTCATTGAGTTTTTTTTTTTTTTTTGGTTAAAAGCCTCAGGCCAATATATTAAAAATTAAGAGCGATTACAATCAAGTCTGCCGGTAATCAATGTCAAGTGATGAGCTTTACTATTAAGGTCTCTAGATATATATTTGCATTGTCAGAAAGGAAGCATAAGTAGTAGGCGTTTAATATTATAAATAAGAAGATGTCAGATCCAATACATAGGATAGTTGCTGAGTCTCCAAAAATAAGTCTAATCCTCCATCGTTGGGCCTAGATGAGAACAATGTCGCTTCAGCTGCGCATCCTTCCACCATCGTGTTGTTTGAAACTTTGTCGCTCATCTTCCTCCTCTCTAATCTTCCTCCTATTTTTCCTCTTCTATCTCGCGACCTCGCCACCACCTCCCCCTTCATTCTCCCTCATCTTCCTCATTCTTCCATTTCTTCATTCCTTATTTGTTTCAAAACTCCTATAATAAAGTTAGGGCATCATTCCTCATTCCTTCTCCTCTCCCCTCTCCCTTCTTCTCTCGGGTCTGTTCTGTTTCAGGGGGCAACATTAAATTAAAATTATTCAGAGCGTATGATTTCTTTGAGATGCGCACGCAAATAAATCGAAGTCATCAGAGTTCCTCAAGATTAGTATTGAAGCGACAATTTTTTTTCGAGATACGTGCTGAAACGTTATATTTTTCTCGAGATGCGTACATAATTAAATTTGGACTGTTAGATTTACTAGAGATGTGAGTGCGATTAAATTTAGACCTTTAGATTTTCCTTGAGATGAGTTGTTTAAGATGAAAGATTTTTTTTAAAATCAATTGTTTAATTTTTCTTGAAATATGATTATGATTTCAGTTGGGCCTTAGGATTTTCTCGAGATAAGATATTCGAGATACGAAATATTTAATCTCAACTTTTAATTTTTCATGGGTATTTTGGTAATCTGTTTGAAAACATATAGTCAAGGTACATTGACTGCTAGTCTTAGGGGGAAAGTGCAATATAAATGATAATTGGATGCAAAACTAAATAAGTCATATATTATGGGGGGAAGTGCAAATAACTTTTTTTTTCATTTTATTTCAATTTACAATTTTTTGTGAAAAATATCCAAAAATATTGCAAGGACTTCCAGCTTTAAAAAAAGTTTAGCTTGCTTGACTTTACCTTTATCAAAGAAAAAAAAGAAAAAAAAAAAGACTTTACCTTAAGAAAGAAAACAACTCGACTTCAATCACTAGAAATGGAAGATCATCCTTACCGTGCACATGTGTGTAGGGCCACTTGGGCCACATATTATTGTCCTTCCATGTGAAAATAAACCTGAAGTCTCATTTTTGTTGTGTATCTCATTGAGTTTTTTTTTTTTGGTTAAAAGCCTCAGGCCAATATATTAAAAATTAATAGCGATTACAATCAAGTCTGCCGATAATCAATGCCAAGTGATGAGCTTTACTATTAAGGTCTCTAGATATATATTTGCATTGTCAGAAAGGAAGCATAAGTAGTAGGCGTTTAATATTATAAATAAGAAGGTGTCAGATCCAATACATAGGATAGTTGCTGAGTCTCCAAAAATAAGTCTAATCCTCCATCGTTGGGCCTAGATGAGCAACAATGTCGCTTCAGCTGCGCATCCTTCCACCATCGTGTTGTTTGAAACTTTGTCGCTCATCTTCCTCCTCTCTAATCTTCATCCCATTTTTCCTCTTCTATCTCGCGACCTCGCCATCACCTCCCCCTTCATTCTCCCTCATCTTTCTCATTCTTCCATTTCTTCATTCCTTATTTGTTTCAAAACTCCTATAATAAAGTTAGGGCATCATTCATCATTCCTTCTCTTCCCCCCTCTCTCTTTTTCTCTCAGGTCTGTTTTGTTTCAGGGGGCAACATTAAATTAAAATTATTCAGAGCGTATGATTTCCTTGAGATGCGCACGCAAATAAATCGAAGTCATCAGAGTTCCTCGAGATTAGTATTGAAGCGACAATTTTTTTCGAGATACGTGCTAAAACGTTATATTTTTCTCGAGATGCGTACATAATTAAATTTGGACTGTTAGATTTACTAGAAATGTGAATGCGATTAAATTTAGACAGTTAGATTTTCCTCGAGATGAGTTGTTTAAGATGAAAGATTTTTTTTAATAATAAACTGTTTAATTTTTCTTGAAATATGATTATGATTTCAGTTGGGCTTTAGGATTTCCTCGAGATAAGATATTCGAGATACGAAATATTTAATCTCAACCTTTGAATTCTCATGGGTATTTTGGTAATCTGTTTGAAAACATACAGTCAAGGTACATTGACTGCTAGTCTTAGGGGGAAAGTGCAATATAAATAATAATTGAATGCAACATAAATGATAATTGAGTTCAAAACTAAATAAGTCATATATTATGGGGGGAAGTGCAAATAACTTTTTTTTCATTTTATTTCAATTTACAAATTTTTGTGAAAAATATCCAAAAATATTGCAAGGACTTCCAGCTTTAAAAAAGTTAACTTGCTTGACTGTACCTTTATCAAAGAAAAAAAAAAGACTTTACCTTAAGAAAGAAAACAACTCGACTTCAATCAATAGAAATGGAAGATCATCCTTACCGTGCACATGTGTGTAGGGCCACTTGGGCCACATATTAGTGTCCTTCCATGTGAAAATAAACCTGAAGTCTCATTTTTGTTGTGTATCTCATTGAGTTTTTTTTTTTTTTTTTGGTTAAAAGTCTCAGGTCAATATATTAAAAATTAAGACCGATTACAATCAAGTCTGTCGGTAATCAATGCCAAGTGATGAGCTTTACTATTAAGGTCTCTAGATATATATTTGCATTATCAGAAAGGAAGCATAAGTAGTAGGCGTTTAATATTATAAATAAGAAGGTGTCAGATCCAATGCATAGGATAATTGCTGAGTCTCCAAAAATAAGTCTAATCCTCCATCGTTGGGCCTAGATGAGCAACAATGTCGCTTCAGCTGCGCATCCTTCCACCATCGTGTTGTTTGAAACTTTGTCGCTCATCTGACAGGCCACAGAAGCTAGAACATTTTCTGTCAAGTCGGTCCCTGAAACTCTCACGTTTTCCTGCTTGGTATACTCAGATAAGCAAACATCAAAAGTGACAATAATTGTATCGCTATCAAGACTGAGTGGAATTTGATGATCGTAATTTACTTTGAAATTGAGTATGTGAGTGCGAGCTGGGTGTATCTAGTTCTGGACCAGCTGTGAAGGTGAAAATCCAAAACTCAAAAAATAGACGGCTAAAGTTAGGTTCAGTTCTATAAAGGAGTGGAAAGTTAGTTGTCTGTCTGTGATGAGGGGTTGCTGAAAAATAAGGCTTTTTGGTAAACTCTAATCTAGTTAGAAATCATTGCTTGAATCAAAGACTTTAAAAGCTTATTAAAATGAGAAACAAAGTTCATAGTGTATATCTCATTGAGTTGCCCAGCCAATAGAAAAGGCATTAGTCAGAGGACTTCATTTTTTTTTCTTTTCTTCTTAAAATAAAATAATTATTTAAGAGGTTTGACCACTAAGCAACCCCCACCCTCTAATTGGAGTAGGGTCACACTGGGCACTGGGCACTGGGCTTCTCTTTTTCTTGCATTGCATGAACTTGGAAATGACTCAAAATATAATTTGAGGTTGCACAAACTTATGCAATTTTGAGTCACCGTGACTTTGTTTTGATTTCACACTTGACCTTTTCAATGATACCAACTTCGTCAAAATTTAAAATCAAGATTGACATGATTTTCTACAAAATAAAAATAGATATAGATGGTTAAATTTTCGTACGTGTAATTAGGATCATTTATGCCCAAGTGTTAAGTTTTATGACTACATACTACACAAAACTTAAAATAATAAATAATAAAAGGAATAAAATTGGAGATGTTTCTATGAGAATAACCTACGTGTATGCATATTTTTGTAATCAAGTATGCCAACTTAGCTTACACCTGTTGAAAAAAAAAAAAAAAACATCCTTCTCAGGGTTTAGTCATGATTGTGTCACTTCAAAATATGGACTTCAGTTGTCTTACCTAGCTTGTTAACATTATACAGTCCGTCATTTCTTTCCTTCCGCTTCGTACCTTTTTTTTTTTTTGGGTTAAAAGCTTATGGCATATATATATTAATAAGTATGGTTACAATATTATTGTCCTCCTACAATAGCTAAATTGTAAGCCTCGAAGTTAAGGTCTCTATTAATAAATTTACTGATCCAAAAGTTATGTAGACTAAGAAGATGCCGAATGTTTTCAATAGAAGACTCGACATTTCTTTTAGTTGATTGAAAGAGTAGTATTAGCATTTAATTTGATTATATAGCACTAAGTGGCACGTATTTAACAATTTTTGTACAAAAATTTTGACATTCCATTAAATTAACGTTTGTGGTTAATCTCAAGTCCTCGTTTTATAAACAAGAGACTATGCTTAGCTTTGGAGATGCCATTGTTGCTTATATTATTGAGACTAGGGTGTGAACGCGCTCTATGTATGTGTATATTCGATATTTTTTTTAGGAGATTTGGTTAAAGATTTCTAAGTTAAATAATCATATAAATTACTTATACTTTTCATTTAATTAATTAAAAAAGCTAAGGAATATTATGTAGTAAAATATTGTAACCAAAGATTACGCTCTCAATATTGTATGGGCCCATTTATAGTTTATATATATTTAGTGCTTCAAATAAATTATATTAGAGGTTTAAGTATAATTAATCAATGTTTGAGAATTGCTGATTTTGTTTGTAAAAAATATGAAATGTGAAGGGCAAAATGGAGAAATTCAAAAGTGATATGTAATGGCCTATTTAGTTTAGATAATTGTGGTCTTCAAACAAATTATTTTAAGGGCTTAGGTATAATTAATTAATGTTTGAAATGAGTTAGTTTTGATTGTAAAAAAATATGAAACGTGTATGACACAATGGCCAAAAGCTAGATGTAAGGACTTATTTATAGTTTATAGATAATTAGGAGATTCAAATAAATTATTTTAAAAGCTTAGGTATAATTAATCAATGTTTGAGAGTATCTGATTTTGCTTATAAATATTTTTTTAAAAAAATGGGACGGCGAAAAATCCAAAAATTAGATTCAAAGACATTTCACTGTTCATCCAAAACTTCAAGCATAGTAATAGTACTAGGGGTGGAAACACACTACGTGTATGTAAATAGTAGATGGATTACAAAAAAGGGGACATGGTTGTTGTGAAATAGAGAGATGGGAAGAAGGGGGCGGGATGGTTACAAAATAGAGAGATGAATAAGTGGGTGGGGATGGTTGTGAAATAGAGAATGAATGGGAGGAGAAGGGGGGCATTGGTTGCGAAACAAAGAGGAAGGCGAGACAAGGAAGAAGAAGAAGATGGCATGCATCAGTGGAGAAGAGGAGGAGAACGGAAAGGGAGAGGAGGAGAGTATATGGAGAAGACGATGATACGTTTAATCTGGGTGATGGTAAAATTGAAAATTGAAAATCAAGTTGAAAATATACTTCTTTTACTATTCATTAATCAACATTGAGAGGTGTTGATTGTAAAAATATGAAATGTGAAAGACAAAATGAAAAATAAAAAAAGTTAGATATAAAAGTTTTTTTATATATAATTTATAAATAATTGGTGAGATTTAAATAAATTATATTACGAAACTAAATGCAAAGGCGAAATGAAAAACCCGAAAATCAAGTTAAAGGGTGACACAGTCAATACCCAAGTCAGGGTCAACGAAATTCATTCACAAGAGCATGTTTGATGAAAGTCATGCAAATTGTTTTTCCCCATTAATGGTTAGGGTCCACCTCTAATTATATAATTGGACAAGTGTCATTGGGCTTCTCTTTTACGGTTTTATCTTGCATTGCATAAACTTGGAAATTACTCAAAATATAATTTGTGGTCCTGTACAAACTTTAACTTATGCTCTCTTGAATACTTTTTGACTCATTGATGTTTAATGAGGATTAAACAAATAAGCACGGTAAAGTGTAACTAATATAAGGATTAGAGAAATCCAAATGAAATTATCCACGTGCCATGTTTATTTTTGAGTGGATCCAAATCAAATTATATAATAAATTACACCTCCTTGTCTTGGACTCTTATAACCAACTTCTGCAAATGCTTCATTTCACCACTTAAACAAATGAATAAAAAAAAAAAGAAAATTTCGATCACATCTCTCTCGATCTCGAAAACAATGGAGGATTTGCGAGTCTTCTACATCAGAACGGCCGATAAGAAGCAAGCTCCTATTCCTGGCCGATTCAGTTTTGATCGAATCTTGACATTTTGGATCTGACTCTTCATTATGAACTAACTGTAACAGGATGAGGAGCAGATGCGTCGGGAAGAAGATGAGAGCAGATCGATTTCATACTTTGAAGGGTAGATCCAGTCGATTGATCACAGTGCGTCGAAAAAATTCGACCAAAAATGAAATTTTGGTAGTGGGTGGTGTGGATTTTTGCGAAAAAACCACAAAAATGGGATTTTTAATTTTCTTATTTTCGAAAAAATGAAAAACTTGCCGAGATTCCGCGAAATCACATTCCTTGCCTAGCGTCTAGTTTTGTAAAATAACAACTAATAAAGGATTAAACTTGGAGAGACGTCGAGGGTTGAGATTAATTCTCCTCTATAATGACATATTTGTAAAATTAAACATGTATAAAAGCAAAAAATTGTGAAAAAAAAGTCAGTAAAATGTACATGTAGCGGAGAGAGAAAGTATTGTATTTTTTCTTTTTTTTTTTCAAAATGAAAATTATCATAATTATTTACGTAGTTGTCAGATTTTGATAAACTTTGTATCATTGAAATGCAATTTTAGAGATATTTCTAACAAAACCAATGATCTCTATAAACACTTAAAAATTCAAAATATGTATTTTATTTTTAAATATGTAAGTATTTTTAAGATTTTCATATCTAAATATAATATTTTTCAAAGAAACGGACGAACATTTTATTGAAAATTCAAACAAAGATTCCGAACATTCAATCGATTATAATTTTAACCGATTTTGACTCTAAAAAAAATTAGTATTCTAAAATATGATATTTTTTTTGAAACTGGTTGAGTGCAATGGTGATGTAAATGTCCAGTATATTATAATTAAAAGTAAATATAAATAAATATATGTTGAGTGTCAATCACATGGGTAATATGTTAGTAACTTACATGAATGCATATTTCTATTCTCAAGTCCGCCAGCTGAACTAACATTGGTTGACAAAAAAAGAAAAAAAAAATTTCCTCCGTATCTCACGGTTTAGTCATGATTGTGGCTTCAAAATATGGTGACTTTAGCTGTCTTAGTTAGCTTGTTATTTTTATAAAGTCCGTAAGCAGTTCTATCCTTCCATTATATATAATATTATTTTTTGTCTCGTCCAAAAAAAAAAAACCCAATCCTGAGCTTCATACTATATTTTCTTTTTGAGTTCCTCCCTTGAGGGGCTAATACCGCCCACCCTTCTCGAGATAAGTGGTGATGTATATCTCGAGAAAGGTGAACAATATTGAGCCCTCCCTCACTTTCTAGAATCAGGGTTCCTTTTTAAGTCGTTGGGTAAGTCAAGAACTCGTGGCCAACGCGACAAGAAGATTGGAAATCTTTACAATATGCGTGTGCTATTGACCAATTCCTTATTCCGTCAATTCCATGGTTCCTTCCATGTTTAATTCTTGGTTCAGTCAAGAACATGACACCAATATGCACAAAAGAACCACAAAATGTGAAAAGGTGGGGTAGAACAAAATAACAGAGAATAAACACACAAAATGTCTCAATTTAACTAGTGACTGAGATTGACAGACAGTACACGAATGAGAACAAAAAAAATAAAATAGAAATGACAATGTTACTTTCTTATGCTTGTGCTTCTTTCCATTCACCCTAAAATTTTTCCATGTTTGAAATTATATCTAAAAAGATTTCCATTTGAATTAGTATGTTTGATTTAGAAGAAAAAGAAAAGGTGATCATGCAAAAAATGTCATAAATACCGAAGAAATAGGAGAGAAATGAAGGAAAAGGCAAACATTTGAGGTTTTAAAACTACGCTAATAGGTTTTTACGACAGTTTGAGGCATGATATTTCTGGATATGTTAAATTGCATATCTTGATGTCTATGAAGGAGTGTAGTCCATGTTGTGCTCGGGGGAGAAGCTGCGAAGTCCACGGCATCACCACCACGACATGTCTCAAGTAACAGTACTGTTCCCAACTTAGATATCCGCCGCGCTCAGATATGGAGTTTTTACTACGAATCGGGCTCAACTATTCAACTGCCCCAAAAGGCATCGTTGCTTATTAGACATATTTGATCACTTATTAACTTGACTAGTACTCACATCATTCTCAAAGAGTAAACCAACATCTACTGTATCCACGATGTACCGTAGAATCAATTTCACCATTTTCCAATGTCCTTTGCCTGGATCATGCATGTACCGACTTACCATACTGATTACTTGTGAAATGTCGGGCCTCGTACACACCATTGCATACATTAAGCTTCCCACTACATTTGCATATGGCACTTGAGCCATGTACTCTCGTTCCTCATCATTGCTAGGAGACATAGAAGCTGTAAGCTTAAAGTGAGGGGCAAGAGGTGTACTAACTGATTTTGTGTTGCTGCTCATTTCAAATCGATGTAACACATTTTTCAAATACACTTTTTGAGACAAGCTCACAGTTCCCTTCACCTTGTCTCTTTGAATTTTCATGCTAAGGATCTTCTTAGCTTCACCAAGATCCTTCATCTCAAACTGAGTTCTCATATGACATTTCAACTTATCAATTTCATACTTGTTATTGGAGGCTCTAAGCATATCATCTACGTATAAGAGCAAATATATAAGGGAACCATCATGAAGCTTTCGTAAGTAGACACAATGATTATAATGACTTCGAGTGTACTTCTACCCTAGCATAAACTGATCAAATTGCTTATATCACTGTCTTGGAGACTACTTCAACCCGTACAAGGACTTGTTTAGTTTACACACACAATTTTTTTTCTCTGCAACCTTAAACCCACTTGGCTGAGTCATATAAATCTCCTCCTTTAATTCACTATGTAAAAACGCAGTTTTCACATCTAATTGAGTTAACTCAAGATCAAATTGTGCAACCAAGGCTAGCAAAATTCCAATGGAAGAATGTTCAAAGCTGGAGAAAATACTTCATCGTAGTCTATACCTTCATTCTGAGCATAACCTTTCGCAACTAACCTTGCATTGAAGCGCACACCATCACTAGGAGATCATTCTTTCTTTGTGTATACCCATTTGCACCCAATAGCTTTCTTACCTTTCGGTAAGCTACACAATTCCCATGTTTCATTCTTATGAAGTCTCTGCATCCATAGCCTTCTTTCACTGTTCACAGTCGATACTTTGAACTGTTTTTTTATAGGTAGAAGGCACTTCATCCTCAACTACTGGAAGTGAATAGGCGACACAGTCACTAAACCTTTGAGGACGTTTTATATTCCTCTTTAGCCTAGTTGTTGCAATTGACTCCTGAATTGGAGTCTCTAGAACATCATCAACTGTATCTATGCAATCTCACTGTTTGTGTCATCTTTTGTACCCGTTGTGGAATAGGTAGGTACTACATCTGTAGATACAAGACTAACTGGAACACATAGAGTAGCATCAATCTCCACCTGCTACAAATTCTCTCTGGTCGAACTCTCCACCTGCTGAGAGTTATTTGGCTTCAACATAAAAGCCTTATCAAAAGTCACATCCCTGCTAATTTCCAAACCATACCTCAATAGGAGTTTTTCACCAATTGCAGTCGCAGGCAACCTGTTGATGAGATGATAGACATATGTCACAGCCTCAGTCCAAAATGCTTTGCCTAGTCCAAAATTGGACAACATACAACGAACCTTCTCCAACAATGTACGATTCATGCGTCTGCCACCCCATTATGTAGCGAAGTTTCTCTAACCGTGAAGTACCTAACAATTTTCTCATCTTGACATACTTGCAAAAACAGATCAGCTTTGTATGCACCTCCATTATCTGAATGGAGCCTTCTGATCTTTCTGTCAGTCTGAGTTTCAATCATCTTTTTCCACTTCAGGAACACATTCAAGACCTCATTTTCATGCTTCATGGTGTACACCACACATGTCTTGAATAATTATCTACAAAAGTGACGAAATAGTGCATACCTCCCAATGATGCTTGCTTGGCGGGTCCCTAAATGTTCGAGTGAACATAATCAAGAGTTCCACGAGTACGGTGGATAGCAGTGCCAAACTTTACTCTTATCTTCTGTCCCACGCCACCATATCAATTTTTTTCTCTCCCACACCACCACTTCTCTCCCACACCAACAATAAAAACTCAAAATTGTAAACTTTCTTTCTCCTCCCCTATCTTGACCTTCTTTTCTTCCCTTCTTCTCATCCCTCCCTCTATTCTCCATCAAACACCGCCATCATCACCACCACCACTTCTTTCCCTCCCACCACCGCCACCTTTCTCCCTCTTTTTTCATCAAGCACCACCGCCACCTCTCTCACCCTCTTTTTCTTTGAAAACAGGGTACTATCTTCTGATTTTGGTTAAACTTATATGCTTGATCGAGACCGATTCTCATGCTCATCAAAACACAATATTTGTAATATTCTGAGTTATCTAATAAAAAAATTTTGAATCACTAGAAAATGTTTTGAAATGAGCAAGTTATGGTCATTTTACTAAAGTGGCGCAAATCTGTCTCACAATGAAAACATGGTATTGTCCCTGCCTTTCGGCCAACTTATATGCTCGATTGAGACTGATTCTCAAGCTCATCAAAACACAAAATTTGTAGTACTCTAAGTTATCTAATAAACACAATGTGAATCACTTGAAAATGTTTTGAAATGAGAAAGTTATGACCATTTTACTAAAGTCATGCAAATTTGTCCCGAAAAAAAAGTTTGTTTTCACCCATTTGCATTCGACAATGCGAGGATTAGTCTTAACTCCGCCCAGACCTATGCAAATTTGAGTCTAATCCTCGCATAGGTTTGGCCAAAGTTAAGACGAATCCTCGCATTGCCCAATGCAAATGGCTGAAAACAGATTTTTTTCCGGACAAATTTTCATGACTTTAGTAAAATGACCATAACTTGCTCATTTCAAAACATTTTTAAGTGATTCAAATTGTGTTTATAAGATAACTTAGAGTACTACAATTTTTATGTTTTAATGAGCTTGATAATCGGTCTCAATCGAGCATAAAATTTGGCCGAAATTTAGGAATACTACCCCATTGTCATTGCGAGACAGATTTACGCGACTTTAGTAAAATGACCATAACTTGCTCATTTCAAAACATTTTCAAGTGATTCAAATTGTGTTTATTAGATAAATCAGAGTACTAAAATTTTTGTGAGTTGATGAGCTTGAGAATCGGTCTAAATCGAGTATATAAGTTGGCCAAAATTCAGGGACACTACCTCATTTTCATTGCGAGACCAATTTGTGCAACTTTAGTAAAATGACTTTAACTTGCTCATTTCAAAATATTTTAAAGTGATTCAAATTGTGTTTATTAGATAACTTAGATACTACAACTTTTGTGTTTTGATGAGTTTGAGAATCGGTCTCAATTGAAGGTTTAAATTGGTCGAAAGTTATCCTGTTTTTATGTTACTTTTTTTTTTTCAAAAACAGTTTTTTGGGTGGTGTGGGTTAGTAGGAAAAAAAAAGAAAAAAAGTACATGGTGGTGTGAGACAATACATATGGCGTTGTGGAGTAGTCGTTGCCTTTAACAAACTTTGTCTTACAAGAGTTTGCATGCTCTTCATACCAAAATGCCCTAAACACATGTGCCACAATCTGGTAGTATCACAAGAAGCACTTACAGTCACAGTAACTGCAACTTCACCCGCAATTGTACTCCCAATCACCCTCGAGCACAACACTCCAACGGTCCAACCTATCACAAAAACTTGTTAGCACGCGGCATTTTGTGGAATATGACAGTTACTAAAATTTTAGGAAATAGTCTGTCAACCTTCACACTCCCTTATTTGTCAATTTTTTTTAAAATCACTTTATCAGGAATTATATAGTTTCCAAAAACAGAACCTTCAAGTAAATTATCCATGAAGGCCTTTTCCAGAATTATAATCCAAATTCTTCCTTGACCTCGAACAGCTTGATTAAATAAGATAGGAACCAGGAAAATCTCAAAAGTCTTAAATTAAATAAAAACTCTTAAAATAAATAAAAAAAACATGATATTATTTGATGCAGACACCACTGGTTTTGTAACAATAGGGACATGACATCAGTTGTTGAATTGTTCAATAGCGCAATTTCAAAAGAGAATCCACTGTTATAAAGGCCATAACCCCACACCATGTAAATGTAAAAATCAAGCGTGAAAAATTGGCAACTAGGCAACCAGCTATCAAGAGAAGGCATCTGATGGAGGGCAGGAGGGCGTCCGCTTCTAATAATGGGAATGGAATGCGAAAACAACTTAGACCACTCGTAAGAAACACACACTTTGCACGGGGAAAGAACAAAAGAGCAGAGAATACAGACACACAGAAAAAAAAAAAAGGTCTCTTAACATTGGAATCCAATCCAATTTAACTAGTGTATGAGATTGAGAACAAAATAAATAGAAGTCACAATGTTATTTCTTATGCTTGTACTTCTTTCAAATCATCGTAAACATTTTCCATATTTGAAATTATATCTAAAAAGAATCCTATTTGAATTTGAATTAATATGTTTGGTTTAGAAGAAAAAGAAAAGGCGATCATGCAAAAAATGTCATAAGAATGAGGAGAGAAATGAAGGAAAAGGCGAACATTTGAAAATTTAAAACTATGCTAACAGGTTTTTACAACAGTTTGAGGCACGACACGATAGTTCTGGATATGTTAAATTGTATATCTTGAGGTCTATGAAGGGGTGTACTCCAACGGTCCAACCTATCATAAAAACTTGTTAGAACGCTGCATTTCATGGAATGATATGACAATTACTAAAATTTTAGGAAAATGGTCTGTCAACCTTCACACCCCCTTAATTGTCAATTTAAAAAAAAAAAAAAAAATCACTATTAGGAATTATAGATTCCATAGTCTCTCCTTGACTTCGAACAGCTTGATTATCCATGAAGAATGGCTTAAAGTAAATTATCAAAGTCGAAAACAGCTTAGACCAGTCGAGTCGTAAGGAACACGCACTTTGCACGGGGAGAGCTAAATTAATCATGGAAATAGTTGAGCAATCTCTATAACACGCACATAACCGTGTGAAAGCTACTTGAAAACTATGATTGATTGACTCTATAGAAATTAGAAGTCAACATTTTAGACAGATTGACTTCATTTGACCTCAGCCATTTTAGCCAGAAATTAAATGACTGTTTGTTGTCAGAGATATCTTTTGTGGAAAATCAAACAAACAACACTCGTGTCCTTCTCCGTTGTGTAGTGGAAGCAAAAATCTGAAAATTAGCCGACAAGCCTGGACAAAAATCTGAAAATTTTCAAAATAAAATTCAACTCTCACATCATGTTTCTATGCACAAGTTATTCTCAAATACAATGGTTGGTCAATAAGGTACCAACTCAGCAGTAAACTTGTGATGGATGAAATCACAAATTCAAGATTCGAACAATACCAAAGACATTTGGGGTGAGAGGGGTTAATGTGCTTTCAGATGGGATTTACTTTTTGTTAGTAATGTTTTCAATTTGTTTGATTTCATGGCCTTAGTTCGTGTGGAAATTGGTTGATACATTAATTGCACATGCACGACTCTTTCAATATATCAATCTATTGTGGGAAACTATTGTTTTTTTTTCTCTTTCATGGACCGCAATCACATTCGAAGTAAAATTCCATGTTTTCATAGTAGGAATGGAAATGAGGTGTGACGTATTGTGGCATATGCCTAACAATAGAAAATTAATTCTGTGCGTGACTAGCTATCCCATTCTTATGAGAATCCAAGTTTTTAGCTCCCATCAGAATTGGAATCAGGGAATCCTACATTTACCTTCTTTTATATATGTTCTAAATCAGAAATACATTATGCAGCATTATACATGGGTTTTTGGAAGCTAAATTCCTCGCAATCGAGATAATTGTCAAACTTGTTGAGGTGTCAAATATCCTTTAACATCGCGTCTTAATACAAATAACCACCCCAACTCCATGAATCGGCTTGTGTGACCTTTGCCGTGGAGTGTCGTTGAGAGGATTGCTGGGGTTTGAAAAATAGATAACTTGACTTGTTCAAATGGATCATGAATGATGAAAACCTAAGAATCTGTACAATGTCTATTTGTTATCATGAACGTGAAATATTTTCCATCCAAGTGCGTGGAACTTGCCGGGCAATTCCTTTTCCAAAACAGTTGCTTTCTTTCTTTCACTCGGCTAAGTCCCACCACTTCATTTTCTTCCTTTCACTCGGTTAGCTGACAATAACACTTTCTGTAAAATTGTTTTTTAATTCCCTCATCACTTCAAAGTCATCTCTATAAATTAGCATCATCAGCATGGAGAGAAACACTTGGAACTCACCATTTTTTTTCCAGATAAGATAGAACAAACAAAAGAAAGTTAATGGACGATTTGGCGCCTGGTTATCGATTCTACCCAACTGAGGAGGAGTTGATCTCATTCTATCTTCGTAAGAAGCTCGATGGGGATAGAGAAGATATGCAACGTGTTATCCCCGTTGTAGATATTTATGAACTCGATCCATGGCACCTCCCACGTAAGTATTGCACACGACTTCCTTCCACGTGAGTATTGTTCTTATAAATTAATTCTTTCTTGTATGTCCAGACATGTGTCTTAATTTAATGTGTGTGTAAGATCATATATTTAGTTTCCAATTCCCGGTGACCCATTAGAGTTCATTGTTTGTAAATAAAATAGCAAGTAATTATAGTTTATGACGTTTACAATATGATAAGTTCAGTATCAACACATACTCATAGCTGGACTAAATTTCTTCTTCTTTGTGGTTCAGACCATTCAGGAGAATTGTGTCATGGGGACCCTGAGCAATGGTTTTTCTTCTGTCCTAGACAAGAGAGAGAAGCCCGAGGAGGAAGGCCAAACCGGATAACGAGCTCTGGATATTGGAAAGCCACGGGTTCACCTGGTTATGTTTATTCATCTGGTAATCGAGTCATTGGAGTGAAGAAAACCATGGTGTTCTACAAAGGTAAAGCACCCACTGGAAGAAAAACCAAATGGAAGATGAATGAGTATAGAGCCATTGATGGAGAAGCTACTGTCCCAACCAGTTCAGCCCCAAAGGTATATATATATATATATACATACTATATCTTATAATTTATACATAAAATTTGCATATTTTTCTTCGAGTCAGGATCCAAGGACGACTCATGAAATCTAACAAGAAGATAATCCTTGCCAAAAAAACCATGTCATCATCGAACCTCTCAGAGGTCGGATTGTGTAAAATTTTATGAGTCCTGGATTCTTTGATCCCTTTCATTAATTTACTTTTCATACTTAAAATCTCTCTTAGCTATAGTTGGATTGCTAAAAATGTAATTAACTTTTCATATTTAAAATCTCTCTTAGTTATTATAGTTTGCAATATGGGTTGAAAAAAAGAAGTTATAGTCTGCGATATTGCGTAAAAAAAAATAGTTTGGAATATAAATCAATTAACTTTTCATACTTCAAATCTCTCTTAGTTAAAAATAAAATAAAGGTGGCTAGAGGAAGATCTTGAACCTTCAACCTTATGGTTAACAGCCCTGAGCTACTTCAGATGATTGGTTTAGATTTTAATTTTAACTGTACGTTCTGATATTTGAAGCAGTTGATGATCTGAAATTTCAATTTTCAGCTATTATTATTTGCAGAAAAATTACCACTCCCATATGACATTTTGTTGTTAATATTGCAGTTGCAGAGTGACTTTAGCCTTTGTCGAGTGTACGTAAAAACTGGATGCCTACGAGCATTTGACCGTCGTCCATCTGGAGTCACAACAACTAGAACAACACCTATTCACCAAGCACAAGAAGCTACACCTTCAGCATCTCATCAAAATACTTCGATTCCAGAAAGAAGCAGCTCCCTGGATAGTTCGTCTTCTGGAGACGATGGTCATCCTGCTCAAACTGGAGATGCTGCAGACTGGGATATGACTCAAACTTTAGATCCATTATGGGAGTGGGAACAACTAAATTGGCTATAAAGAAAATGTAATAAAAAATTATCGAGTATCATATGTATTCTAGAGTTAATTCAAAATTGGCTGCATCTTAACTGGTTGCATTTCTGAATCAATGGAGGTTTAGGGGTGAGTGTAATGAGCAGGTGACAAGCAAAGTGTTGTGCCACACTAATTCTGTTTTTCCAAATAGATTTTATTGTAGCGGTGGCATATATGCATGTCTATCACGCGCTTATGCTATGTGTACAATAGCGCTAATTCTTGCTTATTGTGTTCTGCAACAATGGTTGATATCCTACGTGACTGCGCGTATCTTGTACAGGGCCTCAGGTAGGTGAACTAATTTTCAAGTGTTGTGCCAACATGCTTGAGAAAATAAATAACTAACAAGTCAGGAATACATGAAGAAAATGGCAGTATCATCAGTCTGATTAACCATCGATTTATAATATAGCATTGAAATCGATCTGAAAGTTTTTGATAATTTAACTTGAGTACTCCATGGCCAAATGTGAAGTGGGATAATTTTCATTGTCGCTGTTATATAATGATCTTGAACTCAACTCCTATGATCATAGATCTAGCACTGATTATGAACTGTTGAACAAAATTGGAGTTGTTCAGTTGGTTAACCATCCTCAATCCTAGGCACTATGTGAAAATACAAAGGTATGAAAATTGGAATTGATGAAACATCAAATTGTCAATTGATCGCAGCCGTATACGTGGCAAAGGTCAACCCTAATACTGAAGGCCTCAGTACAGTCAAACACATACTCAATGTAGGTCCAGCCAAGGCTCAGCCTAATCAATGTTCAGCCTGTAAGTCAGGCACCCAAACCAAAATTACAGGAGCCCAATGTGATGCAATCTAAAAAAAAAAAAAAAAAAAAAATTAGCCTATGGCCTAGTAGAATCTTCAAGGTACATTCCCTTGAGAAAATAAAAATAATGGTTGGGCTTGAGGGTGTTGTAGCCCAAACTGCTCAAACATTGATGAGCTCATGAGTGACACTTTACATAATAAACTAGCTCTGGAGCTCGTCTCCTTTTATTACTACTTAGGCTAATTCTTTTAAATAGGGCTGAAAACCGAACCGACGGTTCGGTTTTTCGACCAAACTGAAAACCGAACCGACTAGTATCGGTTTTGTTTTTTCCCAACCGAAACCGAACCGACTCTATGTAAAACCAAACCAAACCAAACCGCATATTAATTTATGTAAACCGAACCGAAACCGAACCGAAACCAAACCGCTAACATGATGCAACAACAACATGCAAGAGGATATAAAATTGCTGTTGTATGGATTTTTTTTATTTAATTTAATTTATACCAAGTCAAAAAATTCAGTTGTTCTTTGATATGATAATGCTTTGGAGAATGTCTGAGGTCTGTGCAGTGGAGAATTTGGAACCCAAAACATGGTGATGTAACCATAACAAACTTATCCCCAATATAGTACTATCCCATAGGCATCCAAACTAAATTGTTTGCCTGTGTTCAAGTTGTACAGAAACTGATTGAATATTATCAAAACATTTGCAATTATATTGAATCCAGTTAGTCTGCACGATGATAGTCCGCTTCGTGACTAAATCTGGTTAAGCCAGTGGAGGATTTTTTATGCAGGGAATTTTGCACATGATGTAAACAATCTCATTTCCTATCAATAACTTAGTCATGTAATTCCTATTGATTACTTACCTTCATGGACAGGTATTGACAGTATGCTCTCAAACTCGGTTTCAGCTTCTTAACATTGTACATATACTTACCTTCATGGACAGGTATTGACAGTATGAAAGCAAAAGCATATAACAAGAGAATGAAGAACACTTCAAACATAAAGTAATAGAGCTTTGCTGGAAAAAAAAAAAAAAAAAAGTAAAGTAACAGAAAACTCACCGTTTAGCAAAGAGAGAAATGTTGAAAGGTTTAAATCTTTTATTGTTTAGAAAGAGAGCTTGAAAGGTTGAAAACTTGAAATGTTGATAGAAAGAGATCTTGAGAGGATGAAGATCTTTTGTTCATTTGTTGTTTAGACTCTACACAACCCAAAAGAGAGAAGGCTTTTCATTTCCACTTTCTACTTTCTAGATGAAATCAAATCACATTGGAACCCGAGAAAATAAAGTGAGAGAGAGGGTAAAGTGAGAGAGAGAAAATAAAGGAAGAGAGAGATTTGAATAATATAAATAAAATATTAAAATTTTCTCTCTATATATAGGTATCGGTTCGGTTCGGTTTTTTCGATTAAAATCACTTACAAACCGAAAACCGAACCGACCCTATCGGTTTCAAAATATATCAAACCAAACCGATCCGAAACCGATTTTAAAACCGAACCAATCGGTTCGGTTTTGATCGATTCGGTCGGTTTAATCGGTTTTTCGGTTTTTTTGTTCAGCCCTACTTTTAAATGTGTATCACTTTAAAATGTTGTATTTCCAAATGATATGATTTTCAAAGCAAATCTAGATGATTTCCAACATAGATAGAAGATATTCTATAGACTAATTTAAGGGAAATAAATAAATAAAAATCTTCAATTATTACTTATTTTAACGAAATTTAGCACTACGACAATGACTCAATATATACCGAGAGCTAAGCGTACTACTTATAAGTTTTCACTTGGGCTTCTGAACTATGGAGCTTTATTAGCCTTGTTGAATATTAGTGTGTTTCTTCATCTCTTATTTCAATGCATGAGTCTCGTAAGAAACTCCAGACTAGGCATCATATTAAACCCATACACTCCCTCTGCTTTATCTTCCCAAACCAATCGTACAAGTATTTGATATGTCAACACCACCTGTTGAATATAGTAGATCTCTCGTTAATGAAAAACTCTATTACAATCTCATAAAGCAGTGTTTTTTTTTTTTTTTTTTCGAAAATCAAGTGGGGTTATTTAGGATCCCCAAACCTAGAAAAGGAATAGATTTTCAATTACATTCTCCAATAGGTTTTCCCTATACTATCTTCAAATACAATGTCTTTCAAGTCTTGTGCAAAGGAACTAGGAATTACTTCCCTGAATTCAGTGTTGGGAAGTTGTGAAACAGGAAACTGTTTGGACTTCTGTTTGAAACAGGAAACTGTTTGGACTTCTGGAAACTGTTTTGTGAAACAGGAAACAAATTCTAGGAAACATGAAACTGTTGTTCCTATATATACTAGGAACTGTAGCTGTTTTTATTATTGCATGTAGAAAAACTGTGAAGCACAGGGAATAGAGAAAGATAATTGCTGGAATTGTTTCATCTCTTGTTGAGAGATTGTGTAAGAATTGTCATCTTCTTGTACCTTGTTCTTGAATATAGTGGAATCACCTCACCGTGGACGTAGGCAATTCGCCGAACCACGTAAACCTTGTATCTCTTGTGGTATGTTCTTGGTTTTCTCTAATTACTTTCATCGCTAGTTGCTCTATTTAATTGATTAGATCCTTGTGGTACTTGTGTGCAATTGTTGGTGTCTACCTGCTTCCGCAATAAAACGCAACAATTGGTATCAGAGCACTAAGGGAAATTGATCTTGAATTGTTCTACTCAAGATTGTGAAGATTCAAAAGTGCTAGGGTTTGTTTGTGCACAAGTTGTTTGAAGAAAAACCATAGTAAAACTTCTTGTCTAGAAAGTCACAGGTTTTGTTTGCAATGGCATCCAAGGTGAGCAATGCACATGTGGGGAAGTATGAAATCGAGAAATTTAATGGTAAAAATGATTTCGGATATTGGAGAATACAAATGAGGAATTTGCTTATTTCTCAGAAATTACACAAGGCATTACTAGGGAAGGATAAAAATGTTGAAACCATGCGAGATGATGAATGGGAAGAATTGGATTTGGAGGCTCGTGCTGCTATTTGCTTGTGTCTGGATAGAGACATAGTTTTTTTAGTTAATGAAGAGACTACGGCAGCTGATGTTTGGTTGAAGCTTGAGTCACAGTTTATGACTAAGACATTATCAAACAGGTTATACTTGAAAACCCAATTGTACAGACTAGCAATGGATGAGGGTACTCCAATTGGTGATCATATCGCCAAGTTTACACGGATTATCTCAAATTTGAGAGATGTGGATGTGAAGATTGAGGATGAAGACCAAACAATTATATTGCTTTACTCCTTGCCGCAGTCATATGAAAATCTTGTAACTTACATTTGATGAAACTACCGGTGCACTCTTGTCCAATGAGATTCGGAAGAAAACTTCATCAAGTGGTAGTGGGAAAGATCAAGCTAAAGGGTTGGTTGTTAGAGGAAGGTCTCAAGTGAAATCATCTTCAAATAGTGAAAAATCTAGATCAAAGTCTAGAGGTCCACAATGTCACAAATGTAGAAAGTGGGGGCATATTAGGAAAAATTGTCCAAATCAAGGTAAGAGTAATCATGATAACAGTTGGAAGGGCAAGAAAAAGCAAGATAAGGGTGATACTAGTGAAGCAAGTTATGCATCTAGTACGAAAAATGATGAAGAATGTTATTCAGCTGCGGGGGAAAACACAGAAATCTCTGGGAGATGGATCCTTGACTCTAGGTGTTCCTACCATATGTGCCCAAACAGGGAGTGGTTCACTACCTATGAGCACATTGATGGTGGTATTGTTCTGATGGGTAATGATTACGCTTGCAAGACAGTTGAAATTGGAACAATGAGGATTAAGATGTATGATGGTGTTGAAAGAACCTTAACTGATGTGAGGCATGTCCCAGCCTTGAAAAAGAACCTTATCTCGCTTGGTGTTTTAGACTCCAATGGTTGTAAGTTTACAGCAGTAGGTGGAGTTTTAAAGGTTGTCCGTGGGTCTTTGGTTATCATGAAAGGGATTAAACAAGGTAACTTGTACACCTTGATGGGTAACACGGTAACAGAAAATGTGGCAGTGGGAACTTCTTCATCGGAAAGCACTAGGTTATGGCACATGCGACTTGGGCATATGACAGAAAAAAGGATTGTCTCTACTGAGCAAGCAAGGGTTACTGAAGGGTATGCAGAAACCGACTATGGAGTTTTGCGAGCATTGTGTATATGGAAAACAATGCAGGGTAAAATTCAGTACAAGCAAGCACAGGAGCAGAGGTATTCTAGACTATGTGCATACAAATGTGTGGGGACCAGCGAAGGTCGCCTCTAAGGGAGGTTCCAGGTACTTTGTCTCCTTCATTGATGATTATTCCCGTTACACATTGGTATATTTTTTGAAGTCTAAGAATGAAGTATTTGAAACATTTAAAAGGTGGAGAGCAATGGTTGAGAATAGAACTGGAAGAAAGGTGAAGACTTTGAGGTCTGATAATGGTACCGAGTATACTGAGGGTACTTTCAAACAGTTTTGTGATCAGGAAGGAATTGTTCGACATTGGACTGTTAGAGACACGCCACAACAAAATGGAGTTGCTGAGAGATTGAACCGTACTATGCTTGAAAGAGCTAGGTGTATGCGCTCCAATGCTTGTCTTGGCAGAGAATGGTGGGCTGAATCAATAGCCACCGTGTGTTTCTTGATTAATAGATCGCCACATTCTACATTAGACTGCAAAACACCTTATGAGGTGTGGTCAGGTGAACATGTTGATTACAGTATACTGAAAGTTTTCGGTTGTATTGCCTACTACCATGTTAAAGAAAATAAGCTTGATGCTAGGGCTAAAAAGGCCATTTTCTTGGGGTATGCAAAAGGCGTTAAGGGTTATCGTCTATGGTGTTTAGAGGATAATAAATTTGTGATCAGTCGAGATGTTACATTTGATGATAATTCCTTGTTAGCTTGTACTAAAGCTAAGGAGTTGGTTGATAGTGGTGGTGAATCTAGTAACACTCAGAAAGTGGAAGTTGAAGCGTCTGTGGATGCAGCAGATGAACAAGTGGTTGAAGCAGACACACATGATCTGAATTATGAGCCTGAAGACCATGAGGAACAACAACCAGTTGAAGATAATCAATCCCAGCAGCAACCTTTGGCCTTAACTAGGTCAAAATGATCGGTTAAGCAAGTTCAAAAGTTTGGCTTTGAAGAACCGTTGAAGCACTATGGTCAGTTGAATATAGTTGATTTGGTTGCATATGCACTCTCTGTGGAAGATGATGAGCCAACTACTTACAAGCAGGTCGCTCGTCATTCAGATAGTCAGAGTTGGTTAGTAGCTATGCAGGGTGAGATGGAGTCTCTCCAGAAGAACCATACTTGGGATCTAGTATCGTTGCCTAATGGAAGGAAAGCAATTGGCTGCAAGTGGGTGTTTAAGAAGAAACAGGCTACTCTAGAGTCTGGTACTCAGTTCAAGGCAAGATTAGTAGCTAAGGGTTTTGCTCAGAGGGAAGGCGTTGACTACAATGAGATATTTTCGCCTGTGGTAAAACACACTTCTATACGTGTGTTGTTGAGCTTGGTAGCTCATGGTGACATGGAGACTTAGAGGAGGAAATTTATATGCATCAGCCGGAAGGTTTTAAGGTTGTTGGAAAAGAAGACCATGTTTGTCGTTTGAGGAGATCACTTTATGGGTTAAAGCAGTCACCTAGGCAGTGGTACAAACGGTTTGACATTTTTATGTTGAAACATGGGTTCACACGAAGTAAGTATGATTGTTGTGTTTACTTGAAAAAACTTCGTAGTGGCGATTTTATTTATCTTTTGCTCTATGTTGACGATATGCTCATTGCCTGTAAGATATGGTGGAGATAAATAAATTGAAGTCTCAACTTGCATCTGAGTTTGAGATGAAGGATATGGGTGTTGCAAGGAAAATACTTGGTATGGAGATAAGAAGAGAAAGGGAGAATAAAAAATTATTTCTTTCACAAAAGGGGTACCTTGAGAAGGTCATATCACGGTTTGGCATGGAAAACGCAAAGCCGGTTATTACTCATTTGGCTTCACATTTTAGACTTTCTCGAAAGTTATCTCCAGTCACAGTGGAAGAAAAGGAATACATGTCGCATGTTCCTTATGCTAGTGCAGTTGGCAGTTTAATGTATGCTATGGTGTGTACACGCCCTAACATTTCACAGGTTGTTAGTGTTGTGAGTAGGTATATGAAAAACCCTGGGAAGAAACATTGGGAGGCAGTGAAATGGATGCTTAGGTACTTAAAAGGTATCTTGGATGTGAGTTTGGACTTCGGTGGAGATTCATGTCAGGTTCGTGGGTTTGTTGATTCTGATTATGCTGGTGATCTAGATAGATGAAGATCTACTACTGGTTACGTATTTCAGATATACGGTGCTCTGGTTAGTTGGAGATCTATGCTTCAGGATACAGTGGCTCTCTCTACTACAGAGGCAGAGTATATGGCATTGACAGAAGCTGTAAAAGAAGCATTGTGGCTTCAAGGTCTTGTAAATGACTTGGGTGTGGAACAAGATAGTGTTGAGGTTCTCTGTGACAGTCAGAATGCCATCCACTTGGCTAAAAATCAGGTTCATCACGTAAGGACTAAGCATATTGACGTCCGATATCACTTTGTTCGAGATGTAATTGAGGATGGTGATGTGTCTTTGGTGAAAGTACACACAAAAGACAACCCTGCTGATATGTTGACAAAGGTTGTTCCTGGAGTTAAGTTCCAACATTGTTTGGACTTACTCCACATTGACTCATGTTGATTGAGGGCCCTTTGGGGCGTTGCCCTTCGGGGCGGTTTCTTGAGGTGACAAAGCTATGGTGGAGTGTTGATCAGTTTATTCTTTTGCCTTGTTTTGGCTCATTTTTTTTTCTTTCTTTAAAAAAAAAACTCGCCGAGGTGGAAAATTGTGAAACAGGAAACTGTTTGGACTTCTGTTTGAAATAGGAAACTGTTTGGACTCCTGTTTGAAACAGGAAACTGTTTGGACTTCTGGAAACTGTTTTGTGAAACAAGAAACAAATTCTAGGAAATAGGAAACTGTTGTTCCTATATATACTAGGAACTGTAGCTGTTTTTATTATTGCACGTAGAAAAACTGTGAAGCACAGGGAATAGAGAAAGATAATTGCTGAAATTGTTTCATCTCTTGTTGAGAGATTGTGTAAGAATTGTCATCTTCTTGTACCTTGTTCTTGAATATAGTGGAATCACCTCACCGTGGACGTAGGCAATTCGCCGAACCACGTAAACCTTGTATCTCTTGTGGTATGTTCTTGGTTTTCTCTAATTACTTTCATCGCTAGTTGCTCTATTTAATTGATTAGATCCTTGTGGTACTTGTGTGCAATTGTTGGTGTCTACCTGCTTCCGCAATAAAACGCAACAATTGGTATCAGAGCACTAAGGGAAATTGATCTTGAATTGTTCTACTCAAGATTGTGAAGATTCAAAAGTGCTAGGGTTTGTTTGTGCACAAGTTGTTTGAAGAAAAACCATAGTAAAGCTTCTTGTCTAGAAAGTCACAGGTTTTGTTTGCAATGGCATCCAAGGTGAGCAATGCACATGTGGGGAAGTATGAAATCGAGAAATTTAATGGTAAAAATGATTTCGGATATTGGAGAATACAAATGAGGAATTTGCTTATTTCTCAGAAATTACACAAGGCATTACTAGGGAAGGATAAAAATGTTGAAACCATGCGAGATGATGAATGGGAAGAATTGGATTTGGAGGCTCGTGCTGCTATTTGCTTGTGTCTGGATAGAGACATAGTTTTTTTAGTTAATGAAGAGACTACGGCAGCTGATGTTTGGTTGAAGCTTGAGTCACAGTTTATGACTAAGACATTATCAAACAGGTTATACTTGAAAACCCAATTGTACAAACTAGCAATGGATGAGGGTACTCCAATTGGTGATCATATCGCCAAGTTTACACGGATTATCTCAAATTTGAGAGATGTGGATGTGAAGATTGAGGATGAAGACCAAACAATTATATTGCTTTACTCCTTGCCGCAGTCATATGAAAATCTTGTAACTTACATTTGATGAAACTACCGGTGCACTCTTGTCCAATGAGATTCGGAAGAAAACTTCATCAAGTGGTAGTGGGAAAGATCAAGCTAAAGGGTTGGTTGTTAGAGGAAGGTCTCAAGTGAAATCATCTTCAAATAGTGAAAAATCTAGATCAAAGTCTAGAGGTCCACAATGTCACAAATGTAGAAAGTGGGGGCATATTAGGAAAAATTGTCCAAATCAAGGTAAGAGTAATCATGATAACAGTTGGAAGGGCAAGAAAAAGCAAGATAAGGGTGATACTAGTGAAGCAAGTTATGCATCTAGTACGAAAAATGATGAAGAATGTTATTCAGCTGCGGGGGAAAACACAGAAATCTCTGGGAGATGGATCCTTGACTCTAGGTGTTCCTACCATATGTGCCCAAACAGGGAGTGGTTCACTACCTATGAGCACATTGATGGTGGTATTGTTCTGATGGGTAATGATTACGCTTGCAAGACAGTTGAAATTGGAACAATGAGGATTAAGATGTATGATGGTGTTGAAAGAACCTTAACTGATGTGAGGCATGTCCCAGCCTTGAAAAAGAACCTTATCTCGCTTGGTGTTTTAGACTCCAATGGTTGTAAGTTTACAGCAGTAGGTGGAGTTTTAAAGGTTGTCCGTGGGTCTTTGGTTATCATGAAAGGGATTAAACAAGGTAACTTGTACACCTTGATGGGTAACACGGTAACAGAAAATGTGGCAGTGGGAACTTCTTCATCGGAAAGCACTAGGTTATGGCACATGCGACTTGGGCATATGACAGAAAAAAGGATTGTCTCTACTGAGCAAGCAAGGGTTACTGAAGGGTATGCAGAAACCGACTATGGAGTTTTGCGAGCATTGTGTATATGGAAAACAATGCAGGGTAAAATTCAGTACAAGCAAGCACAGGAGCAGAGGTATTCTAGACTATGTGCATACAAATGTGTGGGGACCAGCGAAGGTCGCCTCTAAGGGAGGTTCCAGGTACTTTGTCTCCTTCATTGATGATTATTCCCGTTACACATTGGTATATTTTTTGAAGTCTAAGAATGAAGTATTTGAAACATTTAAAAGGTGGAGAGCAATGGTTGAGAATAGAACTGGAAGAAAGGTGAAGACTTTGAGGTCTGATAATGGTACCGAGTATACTGAGGGTACTTTCAAACAGTTTTGTGATCAGGAAGGAATTGTTCGACATTGGACTGTTAGAGACACGCCACAACAAAATGGAGTTGCTGAGAGATTGAACCGTACTATGCTTGAAAGAGCTAGGTGTATGCGCTCCAATGCTTGTCTTGGCAGAGAATGGTGGGCTGAATCAATAGCCACCGTGTGTTTCTTGATTAATAGATCGCCACATTCTACATTAGACTGCAAAACACCTTATGAGGTGTGGTCAGGTGAACATGTTGATTACAGTATACTGAAAGTTTTCGGTTGTATTGCCTACTACCATGTTAAAGAAAATAAGCTTGATGCTAGGGCTAAAAAGGCCATTTTCTTGGGGTATGCAAAAGGCGTTAAGGGTTATCGTCTATGGTGTTTAGAGGATAATAAATTTGTGATCAGTCGAGATGTTACATTTGATGATAATTCCTTGTTAGCTTGTACTAAAGCTAAGGAGTTGGTTGATAGTGGTGGTGAATCTAGTAACACTCAGAAAGTGGAAGTTGAAGCGTCTGTGGATGCAGCAGATGAACAAGTGGTTGAAGCAGACACACATGATCTGAATTATGAGCCTGAAGACCATGAGGAACAACAACCAGTTGAAGATAATCAATCCCAGCAGCAACCTTTGGCCTTAACTAGGTCAAAATGATCGGTTAAGCAAGTTCAAAAGTTTGGCTTTGAAGAACCGTTGAAGCACTATGGTCAGTTGAATATAGTTGATTTGGTTGCATATGCACTCTCTGTGGAAGATGATGAGCCAACTACTTACAAGCAGGTCGCTCGTCATTCAGATAGTCAGAGTTGGTTAGTAGCTATGCAGGGTGAGATGGAGTCTCTCCAGAAGAACCATACTTGGGATCTAGTATCGTTGCCTAATGGAAGGAAAGCAATTGGCTGCAAGTGGGTGTTTAAGAAGAAACAGGCTACTCTAGAGTCTGGTACTCAGTTCAAGGCAAGATTAGTAGCTAAGGGTTTTGCTCAGAGGGAAGGCGTTGACTACAATGAGATATTTTCGCCTGTGGTAAAACACACTTCTATACGTGTGTTGTTGAGCTTGGTAGCTCATGGTGACATGGAGACTTAGAGGAGGAAATTTATATGCATCAGCCGGAAGGTTTTAAGGTTGTTGGAAAAGAAGACCATGTTTGTCGTTTGAGGAGATCACTTTATGGGTTAAAGCAGTCACCTAGGCAGTGGTACAAACGGTTTGACATTTTTATGTTGAAACATGGGTTCACACGAAGTAAGTATGATTGTTGTGTTTACTTGAAAAAACTTCGTAGTGGCGATTTTATTTATCTTTTGCTCTATGTTGACGATATGCTCATTGCCTGTAAGATATGGTGGAGATAAATAAATTGAAGTCTCAACTTGCATCTGAGTTTGAGATGAAGGATATGGGTGTTGCAAGGAAAATACTTGGTATGGAGATAAGAAGAGAAAGGGAGAATAAAAAATTATTTCTTTCACAAAAGGGGTACCTTGAGAAGGTCATATCACGGTTTGGCATGGAAAACGCAAAGCCGGTTATTACTCATTTGGCTTCACATTTTAGACTTTCTCGAAAGTTATCTCCAGTCACAGTGGAAGAAAAGGAATACATGTCGCATGTTCCTTATGCTAGTGCAGTTGGCAGTTTAATGTATGCTATGGTGTGTACACGCCCTAACATTTCACAGGTTGTTAGTGTTGTGAGTAGGTATATGAAAAACCCTGGGAAGAAACATTGGGAGGCAGTGAAATGGATGCTTAGGTACTTAAAAGGTATCTTGGATGTGAGTTTGGACTTCGGTGGAGATTCATGTCAGGTTCGTGGGTTTGTTGATTCTGATTATGCTGGTGATCTAGATAGATGAAGATCTACTACTGGTTACGTATTTCAGATATACGGTGCTCTGGTTAGTTGGAGATCTATGCTTCAGGATACAGTGGCTCTCTCTACTACAGAGGCAGAGTATATGGCATTGACAGAAGCTGTAAAAGAAGCATTGTGGCTTCAAGGTCTTGTAAATGACTTGGGTGTGGAACAAGATAGTGTTGAGGTTCTCTGTGACAGTCAGAATGCCATCCACTTGGCTAAAAATCAGGTTCATCACGTAAGGACTAAGCATATTGACGTCCGATATCACTTTGTTCGAGATGTAATTGAGGATGGTGATGTGTCTTTGGTGAAAGTACACACAAAAGACAACCCTGCTGATATGTTGACAAAGGTTGTTCCTGGAGTTAAGTTCCAACATTGTTTGGACTTACTCCACATTGACTCATGTTGATTGAGGGCCCTTTGGGGCGTTGCCCTTCGGGGCGGTTTCTTGAGGTGACAAAGCTATGGTGGAGTGTTGATCAGTTTATTCTTTTGCCTTGTTTTGGCTCATTTTTTTTTCTTTCTTTAAAAAAAAAACTCGCCGAGGTGGAAAATTGTGAAACAGGAAACTGTTTGGACTTCTGTTTGAAATAGGAAACTGTTTGGACTCCTGTTTGAAACAGGAAACTGTTTGGACTTCTGGAAACTGTTTTGTGAAACAAGAAACAAATTCTAGGAAATAGGAAACTGTTGTTCCTATATATACTAGGAACTGTAGCTGTTTTTATTATTGCACGTAGAAAAACTGTGAAGCACAGGGAATAGAGAAAGATAATTGCTGAAATTGTTTCATCTCTTGTTGAGAGATTGTGTAAGAATTGTCATCTTCTTGTACCTTGTTCTTGAATATAGTGGAATCACCTCACCGTGGACGTAGGCAATTCGCCGAACCACGTAAACCTTGTATCTCTTGTGGTATGTTCTTGGTTTTCTCTAATTACTTTCATCGCTAGTTGCTCTATTTAATTGATTAGATCCTTGTGGTACTTGTGTGCAATTGTTGGTGTCTACCTGCTTCCGCAATAAAACGCAACAATTGGTATCAGAGCACTAAGGGAAATTGATCTTGAATTGTTCTACTCAAGATTGTGAAGATTCAAAAGTGCTAGGGTTTGTTTGTGCACAAGTTGTTTGAAGAAAAACCATAGTAAAGCTTCTTGTCTAGAAAGTCACAGGTTTTGTTTGCAATGGCATCCAAGGTGAGCAATGCACATGTGGGGAAGTATGAAATCGAGAAATTTAATGGTAAAAATGATTTCGGATATTGGAGAATACAAATGAGGAATTTGCTTATTTCTCAAAAATTACACAAGGCATTACTAGGGAAGGATAAAAATGTTGAAACCATGCGAGATGATGAATGGGAAGAATTGGATTTGGAGGCTCGTGCTGCTATTTGCTTGTGTCTGGATAGAGACATAGTTTTTTTAGTTAATGAAGAGACTACGGCAGCTGATGTTTGGTTGAAGCTTGAGTCACAGTTTATGACTAAGACATTATCAAACAGGTTATACTTGAAAACCCAATTGTACAGACTAGCAATGGATGAGGGTACTCCAATTGGTGATCATATCGCCAAGTTTACACGGATTATCTCAAATTTGAGAGATGTGGATGTGAAGATTGAGGATGAAGACCAAACAATTATATTGCTTTACTCCTTGCCGCAGTCATATGAAAATCTTGTAACTTACATTTGATGAAACTACCGGTGCACTCTTGTCCAATGAGATTCGGAAGAAAACTTCATCAAGTGGTAGTGGGAAAGATCAAGCTAAAGGGTTGGTTGTTAGAGGAAGGTCTCAAGTGAAATCATCTTCAAATAGTGAAAAATCTAGATCAAAGTCTAGAGGTCCACAATGTCACAAATGTAGAAAGTGGGGGCATATTAGGAAAAATTGTCCAAATCAAGGTAAGAGTAATCATGATAACAGTTGGAAGGGCAAGAAAAAGCAAGATAAGGGTGATACTAGTGAAGCAAGTTATGCATCTAGTACGAAAAATGATGAAGAATGTTATTCAGCTGCGGGGGAAAACACAGAAATCTCTGGGAGATGGATCATTGACTCTAGGTGTTCCTACCATATGTGCCCAAACAGGGAGTGGTTCACTACCTATGAGCACATTGATGGTGGTATTGTTCTGATGGGTAATGATTACGCTTGCAAGACAGTTGAAATTGGAACAATGAGGATTAAGATGTATGATGGTGTTGAAAGAACCTTAACTGATGTGAGGCATGTCCCAGCCTTGAAAAAGAACCTTATCTCGCTTGGTGTTTTAGACTCCAATGGTTGTAAGTTTACAGCAGTAGGTGGAGTTTTAAAGGTTGTCCGTGGGTCTTTGGTTATCATGAAAGGGATTAAACAAGGTAACTTGTACACCTTGATGGGTAACACGGTAACAGAAAATGTGGCAGTGGGAACTTCTTCATCGGAAAGCACTAGGTTATGGCACATGCGACTTGGGCATATGACAGAAAAAAGGATTGTCTCTACTGAGCAAGCAAGGGTTACTGAAGGGTATGCAGAAACCGACTATGGAGTTTTGCGAGCATTGTGTATATGGAAAACAATGCAGGGTAAAATTCAGTACAAGCAAGCACAGGAGCAGAGGTATTCTAGACTATGTGCATACAAATGTGTGGGGACCAGCGAAGGTCGCCTCTAAGGGAGGTTCCAGGTACTTTGTCTCCTTCATTGATGATTATTCCCGTTACACATTGGTATATTTTTTGAAGTCTAAGAATGAAGTATTTGAAACATTTAAAAGGTGGAGAGCAATGGTTGAGAATAGAACTGGAAGAAAGGTGAAGACTTTGAGGTCTGATAATGGTACCGAGTATACTGAGGGTACTTTCAAACAGTTTTGTGATCAGGAAGGAATTGTTCGACATTGGACTGTTAGAGACACGCCACAACAAAATGGAGTTGCTGAGAGATTGAACCGTACTATGCTTGAAAGAGCTAGGTGTATGCGCTCCAATGCTTGTCTTGGCAGAGAATGGTGGGCTGAATCAATAGCCACCGTGTGTTTCTTGATTAATAGATCGCCACATTCTACATTAGACTGCAAAACACCTTATGAGGTGTGGTCAGGTGAACATGTTGATTACAGTATACTGAAAGTTTTCGGTTGTATTGCCTACTACCATGTTAAAGAAAATAAGCTTGATGCTAGGGCTAAAAAGGCCATTTTCTTGGGGTATGCAAAAGGCGTT
Organism: Berberis vulgaris; assembly: GCA_963556465.1. NCBI lineage: Eukaryota > Viridiplantae > Streptophyta > Magnoliopsida > Ranunculales > Berberidaceae > Berberis > Berberis vulgaris. Next base: position 12,035,490 of record OY747130.1, on the reverse strand, counting down.
AAGGGTTATCGTCTATGGTGTTTAGAGGATAATAAATTTGTGATCAGTCGAGATGTTACATTTGATGATAATTCCTTGTTAGCTTGTACTAAAGCTAAGGAGTTGGTTGATAGTGGTGGTGAATCTAGTAACACTCAGAAAGTGGAAGTTGAAGCGTCTGTGGATGCAGCAGATGAACAAGTGGTTGAAGCAGACACACATGATCTGAATTATGAGCCTGAAGACCATGAGGAACAACAACCAGTTGAAGATAATCAATCCCAGCAGCAACCTTTGGCCTTAACTAGGTCAAAATGATCGGTTAAGCAAGTTCAAAAGTTTGGCTTTGAAGAACCGTTGAAGCACTATGGTCAGTTGAATATAGTTGATTTGGTTGCATATGCACTCTCTGTGGAGATGATGAGCCAACTACTTACAAGCAGGTCGCTCGTCATTCAGATAGTCAGAGTTGGTTAGTAGCTATGCAGGGTGAGATGGAGTCTCTCCAGAAGAACCATACTTGGGATCTAGTATCGTTGCCTAATGGAAGGAAAGCAATTGGCTGCAAGTGGGTGTTTAAGAAGAAACAGGCTACTCTAGAGTCTGGTACTCAGTTCAAGGCAAGATTAGTAGCTAAGGGTTTTGCTCAGAGGGAAGGCGTTGACTACAATGAGATATTTTCGCCTGTGGTAAAACACACTTCTATACGTGTGTTGTTGAGCTTGGTAGCTCATGGTGACATGGAGACTTAGAGGAGGAAATTTATATGCATCAGCCGGAAGGTTTTAAGGTTGTTGGAAAAGAAGACCATGTTTGTCGTTTGAGGAGATCACTTTATGGGTTAAAGCAGTCACCTAGGCAGTGGTACAAACGGTTTGACATTTTTATGTTGAAACATGGGTTCACACGAAGTAAGTATGATTGTTGTGTTTACTTGAAAAAACTTCGTAGTGGCGATTTTATTTATCTTTTGCTCTATGTTGACGATATGCTCATTGCCTGTAAGATATGGTGGAGATAAATAAATTGAAGTCTCAACTTGCATCTGAGTTTGAGATGAAGGATATGGGTGTTGCAAGGAAAATACTTGGTATGGAGATAAGAAGAGAAAGGGAGAATAAAAAATTATTTCTTTCACAAAAGGGGTACCTTGAGAAGGTCATATCACGGTTTGGCATGGAAAACGCAAAGCCGGTTATTACTCATTTGGCTTCACATTTTAGACTTTCTCGAAAGTTATCTCCAGTCACAGTGGAAGAAAAGGAATACATGTCGCATGTTCCTTATGCTAGTGCAGTTGGCAGTTTAATGTATGCTATGGTGTGTACACGCCCTAACATTTCACAGGTTGTTAGTGTTGTGAGTAGGTATATGAAAAACCCTGGGAAGAAACATTGGGAGGCAGTGAAATGGATGCTTAGGTACTTAAAAGGTATCTTGGATGTGAGTTTGGACTTCGGTGGAGATTCATGTCAGGTTCGTGGGTTTGTTGATTCTGATTATGCTGGTGATCTAGATAGATGAAGATCTACTACTGGTTACGTATTTCAGATATACGGTGCTCTGGTTAGTTGGAGATCTATGCTTCAGGATACAGTGGCTCTCTCTACTACAGAGGCAGAGTATATGGCATTGACAGAAGCTGTAAAAGAAGCATTGTGGCTTCAAGGTCTTGTAAATGACTTGGGTGTGGAACAAGATAGTGTTGAGGTTCTCTGTGACAGTCAGAATGCCATCCACTTGGCTAAAAATCAGGTTCATCACGTAAGGACTAAGCATATTGACGTCCGATATCACTTTGTTCGAGATGTAATTGAGGATGGTGATGTGTCTTTGGTGAAAGTACACACAAAAGACAACCCTGCTGATATGTTGACAAAGGTTGTTCCTGGAGTTAAGTTCCAACATTGTTTGGACTTACTCCACATTGACTCATGTTGATTGAGGGCCCTTTGGGGCGTTGCCCTTCGGGGCGGTTTCTTGAGGTGACAAAGCTATGGTGGAGTGTTGATCAGTTTATTCTTTTGCCTTGTTTTGGCTCATTTTTTTTTCTTTCTTTAAAAAAAAAACTCGCCGAGGTGGAAAATTGTGAAACAGGAAACTGTTTGGACTTCTGTTTGAAATAGGAAACTGTTTGGACTCCTGTTTGAAACAGGAAACTGTTTGGACTTCTGGAAACTGTTTTGTGAAACAAGAAACAAATTCTAGGAAATAGGAAACTGTTGTTCCTATATATACTAGGAACTGTAGCTGTTTTTATTATTGCACGTAGAAAAACTGTGAAGCACAGGGAATAGAGAAAGATAATTGCTGAAATTGTTTCATCTCTTGTTGAGAGATTGTGTAAGAATTGTCATCTTCTTGTACCTTGTTCTTTAATATGGTGGAATCACCTCACCGTGGACGTAGGCATTTCGCCGAACCACGTAAACCTTGTGTCTCTTGTGGTATGTTCTTGGTTTTCTCTAATTACTTTCATCGCTAGTTGCTCTATTTAATTGATTGGATCCTTGTGGTACTTGTGTGCAATTGTTGGTGTCTACCCGCTTCCGCAATAAGATGCAACAGAAGTTGATTCGCCAGCCTGTCTGCTAGTCTCTCTGTAGTCATGGAAAATCTGATAATCCTCGAGCTGACCTAGCATGGTTTTGATCCTGCTGATAATATGTCTTAGATTCCAAGCTGAGTTCATTTCTTTAAACAGATATTGGAACACAGTTGTTGAGTCTGTTGAGAGAACTAGTTTCTGGATGTGGTGCAACCTGGCTAGTTTTAGCCCATATTCAACACCATGAAGTTCATGTATCTGGATGTTTCAGTTCTATCTATGTTTCACCCTGTAGTTTTAGCCCATATTCAATCCCTGATCACTGCTCCATAGCCCCCTCTAGTGCCCTGCAGTGACCCGTCTGAGTTGATCTTGTGCCAAGTAGCACTCGGTTTCTTCCAGCAACATTTGAGTGGCCTCTTAATCTTGTACAAAGCATCCAGATTCCAGCATTCAAAGAACTGTCTGTTAGTTGCATTGTCCTCAACAACTAGGTCCTCAGCAGTGAATTTCAATCTAATGTCTGAGTATATGCGTTTGGTGAGCTCGACACTAGTGCAACATTGTTGCTCATATATTGTTTGGTTCCTCTCAATCCATAGTGCATATATAGTTGCATGCAAGGTGACTTTCCTGACTTGAGTAATGCAAGAGTTTCCAGTGAAATGCTGAGAACACCAATGTAGTTCAGTGTCCCAGTTAGAAACTTGTCTAGTGTATTTTAGGAAATGCAGCATCTTAGTCCAGATAGGCTTTGATTATGTACACTAAAAAAAGAGATGTTTGGATGTCTCTTGTTCCTGGTTGCATAAAGCAGTGTTCACTGAGAATTTAACCCTACTACATAATATTTAATTGAGAAGATTCCATTGTCAAATAGCTTACCTAGTCAGTGGAAATAGACACAAAAGAATGGAAATATCAAGAAAAGTAAAACACTGCTGTCAACAGACAAAAATTATAAAATAAAATGAAAAGACAAAATACATAAATAATGATAGTAAAATAAGCGAATAGAAAAAACAATCGCAAGCATATCAAATTGCTTCGACAATTCTTTTACCTTTAGAATTTGTGTATTATTGAGAGATTTTTGTGTTTATCTTATTGTCTAATTATACTATTTGAAGCACCAAACTTAAGGTGTGGTCTCAAACATTTAAGTTGAGTAGGGAAATCAGAGGAATTCATTCTAATATAAGTACTTGCGAAGAAAGTACTCACAAAAAGATAGAAGCATGAAAAAAATTGAATTTTCAACTCTTGTTTTTTCTGGCCACGAAGTTCAAAGTTCTTGGCTTGGTCACAAGTATAAAAATTCTTGTAAGAGGGTTCTATCCCATCGCAATGAGGTAGGTAAAGTAAAACTAATGGAAGTTGTTTGGAAAGCACACAATTAGAGAAGATGTACTTAATATTGAATATTTTTAGGAGTACGACAGCAATATGGACGCATGCATTTTCTACTTGACATCTAGAAATTCCTAAAGGAAGAGTTGCACATCTCCATATCTTTCTTCTTTCATGTATCTTATTAGAAGCCTATATGAAATTTGGTTTATGTTTTCAAGCACTGTTATAAATATGGCGAAGGTTCATTTGAATGACAAATGATTAAGAAAACTTATAAGCTTTCCTTCATGACCTCTCTGTAAAAATTTAATTACAAAAATAAAAATTCTAAGTATGGGAAAAGGTCTTACCATATTCTAAGGTGCAATCAACAAAATTCATTAATGTTAGATTGGTTGATGGCTTTCTATGTAGCTTCTCCATGGTTTATCTTTTATTAGTCTTGTTGCAAGCAATGTACTTGCACATCCACCCTCCATTACAAACCTGCAAGGCCAATTTTCAAATTTTTTTCTCCTTTTTTAATAATGCCAATTAAGTCAGCAAAGAATCAACAGAAGGAGGACGCATGCTTTTTCTGGAGTACTCCCCTTTTATATATACCCGATGACTAAATTCTTAAAGCTAATGTCGCAAACATTATGAGATTGGAACATCTAAACTAAACTATGTAAAAAAAAGAAAAAATAAGTTTTTTGCAGCTAAACTATGAACAACCACTCCATTCTAATTTCACCTTTCAACAACTAATTAAAAATTAAAAATTACAACAATACCCTAATAAGTACACGACTATAGTCTTGGCGCCTTGCAAAGACGATCTCAATCCTCATCATTTGATACACCTTCCTGTCAAATTCCCAGTTTCTTTAGAGCTTCATGTCTTTGCTTTGATACCCCTATCTCTTCCACATTTTCAACCTTGCAAGTCTTTTCTAAAAAGACAAACATTATATTAGGAAATAAGGTAAAAAAAAAAATAATAATAAAACAAACAAACAAACAAACATAAACCCTCTAAGTAGAAAACATTGAAAAAAATTATAAACAAATATATTGAGAAATAAGTACTCTGAAAATAAAATAAAATAAAATAAAATTATGGCCTGAAACTCTTGAAAGGAAGTTCACTTTTTCTTGAATTGCTAGTTGTTTATTTCTCCAATGCTTTTTTCAAAGCATGCTTGAAAGATAAATGTTTATGCATTACAATCTGTATTATAGTTTCCTTCAAAGCGTGATCTAATGTATTAAGACACCCATTAATAATAGTTATTGGTAATAATAGTTCAGTTAGTAAACTACATAAACAGAAAAGCCAACAATGATAAGAGAGGCAATAGTCCTATCATTTTTGCCTTCACTACGATGAGCCGAAGCCATCATAACCATTTCTTGGGTTAATTCAATGATATTTTCTTCAGTTAATCCATTTATATTCCAAGTATAGAGATTACTGGTAGAAAATGACTCATAGACTTGAAGAAGTTTTTCTTCATATTATATGTCAGGGAATGATGGTCTTGGATAATAATTCCTAGTTGTAGGAAGTGGATTTTGATTTTCCCCATAAGTTTTAGCATACTTAATAGGATTGACTTCATAATGGATGTAATTTAAATGATCCAATTCAGCCATAGGATCAAAATCACTTTCTGATTGCATTTCTTTGGAAGATAATGTATTAATTTGGGGATTATTAAGATTGAGTGCAGCTAACTTAAGATCAATTTCTTTAATCAGCTGATTTGGGGTTGTTAAAACATTTTGTTCCACTGAGGTAGGAACAAAATATGCTACTGGTTTTGGAACATTCATGGTTTGCTTATGAGCTAATTGGGTGGTAGCCAATAGATCTTGGTGGATTTGGTCTTGGACCAATTTGTCACCAATCTCATGAAGCAATAAATTAGTATAGTTATTCTGTTGAATAACTCTACCAATTCCTCCAAGTGTATTTGTAACCTGAGGATCTTTGAAAGGTGATGCAAAAACATCACATCCAAGGGTGGAAAATGTTATTTCCTCTAATGGTGGCAAAATCGATTCTTTGATCGAGTTTGTCTTAGTTGTATGCCAAGGTTTTGAATTAGTTTTGATAACATTTATACTAGGAAGATAATCAGAAAAATACCATTCTAAAAATGATAAGTTCTGTTTCATTTCTTCACAACAAGCATAAAATTGTTTTCCTAATTCATTATTTTGTTCTTCAGTGGTTTGAGCATACAATTAATCTCTTTTTTGTTGATTGTATGGTTGTACAAATTCTTTTTTAATCCATTCTTTATCAAGAACGAATTTGGTTTGTAGAACATACAATTGAGGGTGAGAGGGAGGACGATCTTCCATCTCATAATGAGTAGGGGACTCAGGATTGTAGATTGGTTGAGGAATCTGAGAAAATTGTGGGTTATTTCTCAGACTAGCAAGATCAAGATGTGGAAGAACCTTATGAGGTGTCTGAGTCCTAGGGATATGTGTGGGTGTTGTTTTGAAAGAAGATATTGATCTTCTTCCTAAGTCAGACAGTTTCAGACTTGTCTTTACTGACTCAGAGAATTGTAACTCCACAATTCCGTCTTCCAGAGTCAAGACTTGACTCAATCGACTTGGGATTGGTCTGCGAGGTTCAGTGGGAACTTGCCAAGTGACTGGAAGGGTGATTTGATTCCAGTGAATTGTCTTTGGGACAATAACACTTGTTTTTTCTTTGTTAGCCTGAAAAAGGATAGTGTATCCCTTAGCAGACTCCATCAAAGCCTTAGGACTCAGTTGAGTCTTCATAGCTTTGTATGTGATTTTGTAGATCAAAGCCAGTGGTTTTGATCCGGGAAGCATATCATATCCAAATGTCTGGATATTGAGTGTCAGTGTCTCTAGGATATGTGGATTCGTGAGAGAAACTGAGAAATTGGGGTAACAATCAAAATAGATTGGACCCATTGCGAGGGTTGACTCTGCAATTCCTAAGAACGAGTCATCGAACCTATTATGCCGACAATCGCGAAGAGAGATAAGGGCACAGGTGTCTAACCCTGTTCTTGTAAGGGGTTTTATCCCAATTTTAATCAATCCAATATGGATAAATTTGTAGTCATTGCTTTGAAGGAATTCCAAAGTTTGATTTGAAAACAGTTGTTTTGATTCCATAGATCCATCGAAAGATATGGTCTGTTCAACCACGTCAATCAGATTTTTTTTTTTTTGAGAAAACAGAGACTTGGAAATATTGTAAATGTTTTTGTAAGGAATTTCTGGTATTGACCATTTTTGTAAATTCTTTTCTACTTCTGAAATTCTACATTCCATATGATTCACATCATCTGGAATCTGTCTTGACCTAGAGCTAGAAGCTCGGGTAAATTTTGAAAGCAAAGACATACTTCAAAATCTTTGGGGTTTTAGGATTGGGAACACTGTATCCGGACCACCTACAGCTGGAACACCAGTATGGGACCACCTAACTCGTTACCACTGCGCTCAACATGGAGACTTACACAGGGCTCTGAACGGCTGACCAACATACTTTACAGGCTTACCAACGCTATCAACGACTGACCAATGATACCTAGGACTCACCAACTATTTCCCCTCGAAGAAACTGAGACATGGCTCTGATACCAATTTTAACCAGGACTGCTAACAGGAGATAAAGAAAGACATAGATGATAGAAACAGTTGATATGCAGAAATAAAAAAACAGAAAATAGTTACAAAATGATAATACAAGATAATTCCTTAGTCAATTCGAGAGAACGGTGCCGATACTAGGTGTGAGCTAGTATAACGAGATGTTCAAGACAAGAATTGATCTCAGAATATCAGAAAATGAAAGATTTATTGATATGTACAAAATATATATATAGAGAGAGAGAGAGAGAGGAAAGAAAAACAGTAAATAAAACTGGAACTTACATGAAAAAGGCGTAAGAATTTTCACACTCGAAACTCGCTTACCCTAACATTGAAAACTAATACATATATATAGATAGATTCCAAGCGAAGATAAGCCTCGCTGGAGGATAGGGTTGGTGGACGATTTGTCCTTTGTAATTGATTGAGATGCGAATACTATTCGCATGTGATTGTCGGTAGATACTGTTAAAGATGCTTTAACCTGTAGCTACTTTTGATGAACAATGATTTCATGTGATGCCTTTGAAAGATGTTGTCGAGCTGTCTGGACCGAAAGCTCTTTTGTTTTGTAGTAGAACTGGCAGATACTGCCTCTTGAGATAATGGACAGTGGGTCCATTACTTGATTGGAGAGAAAATGTCATAACAATCATCTTCGTTAAGAGGAACTGTTGGTTCGTCTCCTTCATCTGACTCTTCTGAGCAGATCTTGGAGAGTGTCTCAAAGAGTTGAGCTTTTGTAGGTTTTCCCCTGAGCTGTTTTCGAATATGTTGTCGGAAAAGCTTTGCATCAGAGAAAGGTTCAATGGGATTTACCTGCGGAGCTGGAGAATGATCTTTGCCAGAGAAGAAACGGAGAACTCATTCTTTTGTAACTTTGGAGTGGTCGAGTTGTGCCCACCATTTAACTTTGAAACGGCGACAGAACCACATTGGAGCAGTTTTGGATTGGTAAGGTTTGCATAGAGCTGAGCAGGTATAAATCCCAGCATAGGATCCAGGACAAACCGAACCTGATGAAGAACCAAAGTGACAACACCTGTTCTGTTACAGGGATTGGAGGTTGGTACTTTTCTTGAAAAATCTTCCATCCTTCCTGAACAGCAGGAGGAAGAATGTCTTGAATCAGACCAAAATAGCTCCACCAAGTGTGCTGGAACCAGAGTGGAACAGATTTTTGTTTGAACTTCTAGCAGAACAAGAAGAACCAAGAATGGTCACAGTTCTGCGATTGTATGAAGAAGGCCCTTGACCAAGCTAGTTTATAGTCAAGGTAATTGTAGGTCTGGGGAACATAGTTCACTGAGAACTTCTTGTGATAATGAGGAAGCTGATTCCAATCAGCTTCAGAGAGCACTTTGAGGATCTGACACTTAGAAAAGGCGATCCTTTCAGAGTTCTCTTTGTCATAGTGATGAGTGACTATCACTGCATCTGTATCTACGAGGATAAACTCATAGAATTCTTGAGATTTTTGATTATCTGCTTCTTCGAACTGCTGTTGTTGAGGAAACAAATTCTTGGCTATGAGCTGGGGCTCTTTGACAAAAGCATACATGGAAGGTTCCATCATGGTGATGTACTCCAAACATGCCTTTGGAACATAAGGATTTGGTGCCGAAGTCTGCGGCTTTGTAAAACTGGTCATGGAAGAACCAGTTACTTCTTCTTCTTGGTTCAACGGGGTGAACTTTTGGGAAAGAGAAAGGGCATAAGAAAGAGGGGCCTGATGCTTAGACGCAGAAGGTGCCATAGCATATTGGGATTTTGATTTGGGTTTTGAAAAAGGAGGAGGACGAAAGGAAGATGAGTTAGAAGAACTCATCTTTGCATAAATTCCCTGGTTAAGAAATCTGCAAAAGAATTGTCAGTTCCTTTTATAAACTTAATTTCAAAATCAAAGGCTGAAAGAAGACCTTGCCACCTGGCGAAGATCTGTTTTGACACGAGATTTAAAACATCTTTTATTAAAATCTCTTTGGCAGATTGGCAATCAACTTGTAAAAGAAATTTTTGATTTGTTAAATCATCTTGAAATTTCATGATGTATAAAACAATGGCTAAAACTTCTTTCTTGACTGTTGAATAATTGAATTGGACTGGATTCCAAATACCTGAATGGTATCGGACTAATTGGATAGTAGAATCTGGGAGACGCTGTTTAAGAATACCACCGTATCCTAAATTGGACGCATCTGTTTCTACTATTTTGAAAGCATCTGGATTGGAAATCTCTAGGCAAGGAAGATGTTTGACTTTGGATTTGACATGGCGGACTATTTGGGAATAGGTTTCAGTCCATGGGCCTGGGTTTTTCTTAAGTCTGGCAAAAAGAGGTTTAAGTAAAACTTGAAGGCCTTTGTAAAAATATGCAACATAGTTAAGAGATCCTAAAAACCGTTGTAATTGGTTTTTATCTTTTAACTCGTCTGAAAATTTGTCTGCAAAATCAATTGCCTTAGAGATGGGTGTGATTGTCCCATGAAAAATCTTATGTCCAAGAAATCAGACATTTGTTTGAAAAAGATTGATTTTTGTTGGAGAAAGAACTAAACCACTTTCTTTGATAATTCTTTCAAATTGGTATAAATGTTTCCAATGGGCTGGAATTGATTCGGAGAAGACAAGTATATCATCGATATACACAATTGTAAAGTGTGAAAAGGGCGAGAGAATATCATTCATGATATTCTGAAACTCACTAGGAGCATTCTTGAGATCGAATGGCATAATATTCCATTCATAATGACCAAATGGAACATTAAATGTTGTTTTATATCGATCAAATGGATGGATTTGGATTTGCCAAAATCCAGATTTGAGATCAAACTTAGAGAATACACAAGCTGAGTGTAATCTTTTAAGAAGATCTTTCTTGTTAGGAATAGGGTACCTAATCCATTGTAAAGCCTGGTTTAAAGGCTTATAATTGATGACTAAACGAGGACTTCCTCGCTCTAATTCAACTGCTTTGTTAACATAAAAGGCTGCATAACTCCATGGGGATTTGGAATGCCTAATAAGTTGTTTGGAAAGCAGGGCTTTGATTTCTTTCTTGCAATGTTCCATAAGCTCTGAATTCATTTGAATTGGGCGAGCTTTAGTGGGAATCATTGAGTCTGTGAAAGAAGGCTCATAAGGGAGTCTAACAACATGACGACGACGATGCCAAAAGGCATTAGGGAGTTCAGAACATAAGTCCTTCAAATGTTCTTGGAATTGAACAATTTGAGTTTGGAGCTTAGGATCAAGAACTTGTTCATCAGTGCGTCTGAATGCAATTTCTGTTTTAAGAGATTGCAAATGTTGTTTTTTTTGGGTAATGAAGTTAAGAAAACAATTATCTTTTTCGATATTGTTGATTTCAATAACTTCAGGTTTGTAAATGAAAGGAAACTCTATCTTCGTTCCAAGTATTTGAGTTTTGATGCCCAAAGTTGTAACTGAAAAAAGATAAATTGCTGCAAAAAATGGTGTACCAAGAATCATCTTCTGGGCCATATTTTGAACAAGCAAAAAGTCTTGTTTGATACATACTTTGTCTTGACATTTATGAGCATTGGTTAGTTTGTATTGTATAGCCAAAGAGGAATTTGTGGCTGTATACAATTTTTGTTTTGTAAGTTCAAAGTATTTGGTAGGTATTAATCCTTCCGCAACACAGTTAAGATCAGCGCCTGAATCAATAAGAGCTTTACATGGAATGGTAATTTCTTTATTGATAACAAGGTTTATTTGGCAAAACCATCGCTGATGAGTAACTTGGTAGATTTCACAAAGAAATGCTGGAGGAATAATCTCTACAGGAGGTTCAGAAGAAGAGAGCATATCAGATAAAGATGTTTGTTGCAATCCATTGATACGCAGATCAAGGAGAGAATGATTTTGTTTTAAACTCATAATTTCTTTTTTGATATGATTAACTTCTTGCTGAAGATCAGAAATATTGACAGGGATAGAAGAAGAAGATCTTTTAAATCTGTCAATAATTTGTTTGTGGTCATAAAATGGGTTTATGACTTCTGGAGTTGGTTTTGTTGTTAGATTTGTTTTGATGTGTTGAAGATACTATGTTTTTAATTTAGGATCTCCAATACGATCAACAAAATCTAAAAGAATACTAGATTCTTTTGTCTTAGAAAGCATATTGATGCTTTGGATATTGTGGCAATGGCATGCTTCTGCACATTCCTCATTATTTTCTGGCACAGATTGATCAGAATCAGAAGAATAATTCAGATTGAATATCTGAAAATCTTCATCTGAATTACCAGACTCAGAATTCATAAGGACTTGTAGAAACATTTTTTTGATATCTTCAGGAGCCTGAAGCTCTTGAATCTTTTGGGTCGTTCTGCAATTCTTTGCATAATGGCCAGGACGACCACATTTAAAGCAAATAGGCTTTGAATGGGTTTGGGCTGGATATTTTTTGAAATGTTTGGTAGGCTTAGGTTTGTGCGTACCATGTTTCTTGGGCTGACTATAATATTGATTATAGTCTTTGGGCTGAATTTGTTTAGGTCCATATTGTCTTTTGGACTTAAATTGCCTAGCAGGATGAAACCTATAAAGGGCTTTGGATTGAAATGACTTTTGATGAGGAAACTTAAAATCATCAAAGCCACATTGTTGATAGAAATCACCAAACTCTCTTGGTCCATTGATATTTTGTTTCTTAAGCTGGTGTTTTAATCTAAGATCATTACAAATATGCAGAGCACATTTGTTAATGAAACTGATAATATCGCCAAATGTAAGGCGATCATAAGGAATTTCTTCCGAGTAAGTGTTTTGTAATCGTTCTCTAACAGTTTCAGCAAAGATTGGCGGAAGACCAGAAATGAATTTTCTCTTCCAAAAGGGGTTATTGGCATCTGCCTGAAACATAACCTTTTTAAGGAAGATATCTTTGTACCACCGGAAATGGCTCAAAGTTGGACATTTATGGATCATCAGCAAATCTTTAGATTTGTTCCGGAACTCACTAGGGTCACCCATAAAGTGTTTCAGAATAAAAAAAATTAGAGTATGAACTGAATTAGGAATCTCTAATCCTTATTCTGTTTTTATAGGATTGCCTAATAAATCAACTTTAACGGAAATAAAGATTGATTGTTGTTCCGCTGTGGTTAGGTAATTATCCCACCATCCTTTGATAAGACACCCATTAATAATAGTTATTGGTAATAATAATTCAGTTAGTAAACTACATAAACACTGACTGATCTAGAAACCCAACATTAGATACTAGTATAAAATTTTGTATTTGATTGTTTTGACATTTCTTTATTAAAGTTTTAGGTAAAAAGTTTTGGATTAAATTGGTGGGAGGTGCAATTATTCAGAGTTGGAGTGGATGGTATATATTCTAGCAAGAATATCTGTATATTTAAACAATAGAGACGGAGGAAGAGAGCTAGATTAAGTAACGTTGTCATTCAAATTTTCAATTTAGTTTAGAAAAACAATGGATGATAGAGGAAACCGATTTTTGATCAACAGAGAAACCCTATGAGTAGGTTTTTTCCATCTATATTAACACTTCCCCTCCCTTATTAAAAGTATTCAAACTTAACTTTGCTAGGGAATTTTTGGATCAACCCCGTGATTATTTAGATTATCTCTCTATAAATTTCTTTTCAGTTTGACATATCCCTAACTTCTTCTCCTTTCCGTTCCGTTTTACATGGTATCAAATCTCTCATTGACTCTTGGTCTTGCTCTCCCTCTGAACCAACCTTTGAAGTGAGTCTGCTCTTTTTTCTTTTTCTTTTTTCCTTTGTCGGCTTCAATTCAAATCATACACCTATTCAAACTTAACGTCAAATCCAACCAACTTTGCAATATTATCAATGTCGTAAGATTTCTTCCAATAATTTGGCAACCATTTTGTGAAACCCAATGTTACTACATACAAAGAAAGCCAAACCCATAGCCAAAAAAGGGCTTGTGAAGAAGTCGTTTCTAAAATCGCCATTGTGAAACCACTATCCACCTCCCTTCAATTGTCAAGATATATAACCTCCCATTGTCAACATATATAATGAATCCTAGTATTCAAGAGGGTAAGAGAGTCTTAGTGCCCATTTCAATTCAACTTTTGAAACTTCAAAATCCCCCAAATGCATGCCAAGGGAACTTATAAATCAATTTGTGAGTAAGCATCATATTTTCAGAAGTTCTTGTAGATTAGATGTCACATCTCACTCCAAGTGGTAGAGTGGAACCCTTCCACTAGAATGTGACATGATAGCAACAACCAAAATCAATCAAAATAACTATGGCTTGAAAATAACATCTTGAAGATGAAATCACATTGTTTCTTGAAATGAAATACTTGTTCAAACAACATCAACACTAATCCAAACAAAGGGAATAATTTCTTAAGTTAAAACTCACAACATTTATACAAAAATATACATGCCAACTGGTACAAACTATGAAAACTTAAACACAAAACTCGACCTCTCTAAAAGACTCTAATTGTACAGTGGACCACCTCTAGCTGAAGACCAGTAAACCAAAATAGTGAAACGGGTGAGCTACCCACAAGCTCGGTGAGTATTATAAAGTCATACAAGAGAAAGAGATTAACACAATTTATAATTCAAACTTTAATGCTAGGAACACACATATACTGATCACCATTCCATTTTTAATGTCTGGAATGTGAGACGATAAATAAATATTCACCCTTCCACTTTTAACATCTAGAAAGTGAGACGATAATAACCATCGGTCTTCCACTTTTACCATCTGGAATGTGAGACGATAATATAACAATTGCCCTTCCACTTTTATCGTCTGGAATGTAAGACGATAATATAACGAAATCGCTTATGGTAGAGAACAAGGCAAGAATTTCAAACATACCAATTTATATCACAACAGATAAATAAATGTTAATTCTCAAATATATATGACAATTATACTCACTTTGAACCAATTAATGCCTTACTTGATGTACATTCTACTATTTAGGTATTTGAGATATAGTCGGAGCCTTCTCTGACCTAAATGAAATAATATATGTTCAACATGTATCACACACTTACTAGTAAAATATGTAAAACATATGCTCATAAACACAATTCAATGAGTAACCATGCTTCCTTGTGAAGCCCAAAACTCAGACACTACCACCTTACTAACGCAATATGAACCAGAGGTTCTAACCAACACAAAATGATGAGACTTGAAGTCCGCTTCATTCACAATTCTAAAACTCATAAAAGTGTTCCAAGTGACACTCACCACCTCTCATGCTATGTACTACATCTGATACTACACTACACATTTCATAATAAAATCAATCGTGTTAAAAAATAGACATCCATAGCTTCAAGACCATATATCATATGCTTAAAATGGATTTCTATGGAGGTAGATCTTTTCAACACAATGTAACACAAAATCCCCGAAAATCAGTGCAAGACCAAGTATCTAGATCTAAATTGAAACTGGTGGTGAGACCTGACTACAGGAATTAGAATTCAAATTTTATATCCATAGAAAGCCCTATGTATCTAGTTTCCAACCCAGAAAATCGTTTGCAATTTGGAGTTCTGTACAACAAATCACACTCAGTTTAGTACACAATGTGCAAATTACTTCCAGATTTGCATATGCATCTATATAAACATCAAACCTTCTATGAATCTATCCTATCGACAAACCTAACCCATATGATTTTAAATAATATGAAACCATGATTTCCCATTAGTGAAATTAATCAAGAACATGCCTTAAGTAAGACTTAAGGTTCAAAATTGAAGCACAAATCAAGGGAACCAACTACATAAACTCTATCTTGGGAGCTCCTTGCTTGCACGACCAAAAGGATAAAGATGACAGAAATAATGCAAGCACTTGCTTAAATAGCAAGGTGGGTGGCAAATATATCCCAATTTTAACCTTTGGTCATTCAATTTTATAAAACCTTCACCAAACATCTTAAACCTTTCCAATTTTGCATAAGTGAGCTACTTGACTATATTTTCTTTTGTAAGTGTGTTCTCAACATATTTTTTTTGTAGAAATTGAATCCTTGATCAATCAATAAAATTTGCATGCATGCTTAGAATCCAACATGCTCACATTCCTTCGAGTTCTTGCAAAACATTCACTTATACTCACACTTGTGCTCTAAATTGAGTATGAGATATATGACAATGTATGAAATGCATGCTTTCAAGATTCAAGTCTAACAACTCTTCCATCCTAATTAGAAATTCGTCTCCAAAATTTACTGACCTGACTGAAATAAATGAGGATACTGCTTTCTCATCTTTCTTTAGTTTCCCACGTTGCTTCTTCAATTGAATGACTACGCCACAATACCTTAACCAGCGGAATGGTCTTATTACGTGTACTTGATCTCTTTGATCTAAAATCTGCACTGGTCTTCAACATATGAAAGATCTCTCTTCAACTCTATCGGTTGTTCTGTCAACACATGTGATGGGTCTAGTATATATTTTTGGAGCATAGAAACATGGAAAACATCATGAAGCTGTGTCAAGCTTGGGGGTAGTACCAATCGATAAGTTGTAGGACCCACAAATTCCATAATCTCAAATGGTTTAATGTATTGAGGACTTAGCTTCCCTTTCATTTTGAATCTCATAACAACCTTCCATGGAGACGATCGTAAGAAAACTAAGTCACCTTTTTCAAACTCTAGATCCCTTATTCTATTATCAACATAACTCTTTTGTTTACTTTGCATTATCTTCAGCCTTTCTTGAATCACCCTGATCTTATAAGTAGTTGCTTGAACGATCTTTGGGCCTAACAATTTCCTTTCCCCGACTTCAGTCCAACACACAAGAGTTACGCAATTTCTACCATATAAAGCTTTGTAGGGAGCCATATCGATACTAGCTTGATAGCTGTTATTATAAGCAAATTTTATTAGAGGTAGGTGAACATCCCATCTGCCTTGAGATTCAAATATACAAGCTCGTAACATATCTTCAAATGTCTCAATAATACGCTCTGATTGCCCATCTGTCTAAGGATGAAATGTAGTACTAAATCTCAGAGAAGTTCCCATAACTTGTTGTAAGCTAGGCTAGAACTTAGATGTAAATCTTGGATCTTTATCTGAAACAATTGAAACATGTGCACCATGCAATCTAACAATCTCATCAACATATATTTGTGTCAATTCACTAAAACTACTTTACTGAAATAAAATGAGCTAACTTGGTAAGTCTATCAATTATCAACCAAATATAATTATGTCTTGTTTGAGTGTGAGGCAAACCAAATACGAAATCCATTATGTTCCCACTTCCACTCAGGAATAGGCAGACGTTGTAGTAAACCTGCAGGATGTTGGTGCTCAACCTTAACTTTCTGGGAAATCAAACACTTTGACACAAAGTCTTCTATTTCTCTTTTCATCCACCAATAGTGCTCATGTAAACCACGATACATCTTAGTACTACCTGGGTGCATAGCATAAGTTGAACTATGAGCTTCCTTCAGAATCTCTCTTTTCAAGTAATCATCATTCAAAACACATAACCAAGTCCCAAACATTAATACATTGTCATTTCTAACAACAAAATCTGATTGGGAGCCACTTTTCACTTTATTCTTGATCTTAATTAGTTGTGGATTGAGACTCTGAGCCTTATGAATTTTCTAAACTAGCATTGGCCTCAAAGTAAGTGTAGCCAATAAAGTTGTGTCATTCCTCACTGCCAGATCAACTCTCAGAGGTCTTAAATCCACAAATAGGCTCATTCGAATAGTTCAGAGATGTGCTAAACTTTCTGAAGACTTTCTACTCAAAACATCAGCTACTACATTAGTTTTTCCTGGATGATAGTGAATTACACAATCATAATCTTCAATATACTCCATCCATCTTTGTTGTCTTAAATTCAATTCTTTTTGTGTGAATATATATTTCAAACTCTTGTGATCAGTATAGATTTCACACGTCTCGCTAGAAAGATAATGTCTCAATATCTTCAATGCAAAGATAATAACAACCAACTCAAGATCTTTTATAGAATAATTAGGCTCATGAGTTTTCAATTGCCTGGATGCATAAGTGATAACATTCCCATGCTACATCATTACACATCCTAATCCATGATGAGATGCATCACTATAAACCAACAAATCTTCTATTTCCAGAAGGAATAAGTAATACGTGACTAAGAACAATATGCTCTTTAATTTTTGGAAACTTTGTTCATACTCATATGTCCATTCAAACCTTGCCCCTTTCCTAGTTAGCCATGTCAATGACATAGCAGAAGAAAAACCTTGGACAAAACAACGATAATACCCAGCTAGACCCAAGAAGCTTCGAATTTCAGTAACATTAGTTGGCCTCTCCCAGTTCGCAACAGATTCAATTTTCTTAGGATCAACAAAAATGTCATCTCCTGAAATTACATGTCCCAATAATACAACTCTATCTAGCCAAAATTCAGACTTACTTAGCTTACCGTATAATTGCTCATTCCTCAAAGTTTGCAGTATAATGTACAAATATTCCTTATATTGTTTTTCACATTATGAATAGATTAAAATATCATCAATGAAAACTATCACAAAGGAATCAAGATAAGGCTGAAATACTCAATTCATCAAGTCCATGAAAGTTCCAGGAGCATTGGTCAGACCAAATGGCATTACCAAAAACTCATAATGGCCATATCTCATACGAAAAACAGCCTTAAGAACATCACTATCAGATCGAAGATCAGCCCTTAAGGCAAATGATACTTGTTTCTAACGGTCACCCTATTGAGTTGTCAGTAATCAACACACAGCCTCATAGTGCCATATTTCTTCTTTACAAATAATATCAGAGCTTCCCGTGGCGAAACGCTAAACCTGATAAATCCTCTATCAAGTAAGTCTTGTAGCTGAATCTTTAATTCCTTTAATTCCAAAGGAGCCATCCGATAAGGTGCAATGGAAATAGGTTGTGTACCCGAAAGAAATTCAATAGTAAACTCAATATCTTTATCTACTATAGACCTAGCAACTCATCTAGAAACATCAGAAAACTCACATATAACAGGTATCTCTACCAACTCTACACCCCATGTCTCAGTGTCTACAATATGTGCTAAATAAACATGGTATTTTCTCTTCAGTAGTTTTCTTATTTTCATATCATAAATAAGACAACCTGAAGTAAATTGCGTTCCTCACTAAAACTAAATGGTGATTCCCCTGGTATCTGAAACATGATTTTTTTTGCGAAAACAATCAATAGACGCATGATAGAAAGACAATCAATCCATCCCCAGAATCACATCAAAATCATGTATATCTAAAGGCCTCCCACTTTGATAATACAATGTCTATAAATAATACGAGTCTCCACTATCTCACAAACATGGGTAGATATGAGCATAACATGATTTAATGGAGTATGATTTGATCTATATGCATTGGAAATGCTAATGATATAAATGAATATGCAGAACCAAGGTCTATGAGAACATGTGCCTCTCTACCCATAATAGAGAGCCTACATGTTACCACCTCTAGAGTTGCTTGGGCATCCTACTGTGCATAGCAAAAACCCTTCCCTAAGTAGATGGTCTCGATGAGTAAACAATACCTCTACCCCGGGAAGTAATAGCAATACCACTTCCTCTAACAGGTGCACTTCTAGCTGATGATGATGGAGCTTTATTTTCTGGACACACCCATTGTAATTGACCTTGCTATCCACAAACGAAACACTTGCAATTATCAGTCACCTATTGTGTGCAATCTCTAGCATAATGCCCTTTCTGACTAAACTTATAACAAACCACATCTTCAACGAGAGCATTAGTAAAGCTTTGGATTAGAAATGGAGAACAATATCAGAATTTACCACTATATTAACAAAACCAACAAAATAGCTCAGAAGAAGACATAAACAACCATTCATACTAAAAAAAAGTCGAAAATAATGAAATCCTTTTTACCTTCCAAAAGCTTTAGCACCCAAACCTGCTATAACCATGGCTTCCAAAACCCAAAAGCTGACACCCTGCACCATAATACCTCAAAAATTCAGAAATCATGCATGAAAGACATTTACATTCCAAAAACTTGAGCACCCAAAACTCCCGAACATGTTATAACCATGGCTTAAAAAACCATCACCCATTATCATTTCTACCTTCATCTAAAAACCTTTAAAGTTGGCACCCTATATCTAAAATCCTAAAAAATATATGGATTGAAATTCATTCCATAATGGAGTAGGGGTATAAACAATAGCATCGATTTATAACCTACAATTTCGCAACCCAATATGAGACTCAGATTAACCAAAATAAATAGAAGCATTGTATTTTTAGTAACATAACCGCTAATGAATAACACATATACTAACAAAGCTTTACCCTAGAGTATTC
This sequence comes from Berberis vulgaris, assembly GCA_963556465.1. Classification (NCBI taxonomy): domain Eukaryota; kingdom Viridiplantae; phylum Streptophyta; class Magnoliopsida; order Ranunculales; family Berberidaceae; genus Berberis; species Berberis vulgaris. Next base: position 12,015,579 of record OY747130.1, on the reverse strand, counting down.
TACAAACAGTTATGTGCAAGTGATTATATCAAGATAATTATAAATCAAGGCCATATCTTCAATGGTAGTTGGCTTATTAGTATTCTATCTCAAATGAGCTTTTGGAATGTAAATTTCTAGTTGTTTAAGCTCATGAATAAGCCATGGAGGAATTTTCCGTTGTAGGTCTGCTATGAAAAATTGTAAGAGTAAAAATCTAAAACACACTTGCCTTTTGTAGAATTGCTAAAAATTCGTCCTTACCATGTCTTTTTTGTGTTCTTACTCTTATTCGTTGTTTGTTTGTCTTGCGTTATACATCAAGAGATTTGTTATTCTATTGGCAACCAAATAAAAATGTAAAAACCCATAAAAATAAAAAGAAAAATAAATAAAACAATGAAACCAATTAGCTAGTTTATATATTAAAAAAAAATGTGCATAGCAAAGGTGTGACATGCTCTTTCACGTGCTTACTTTTTCATGGCATAATAATCTTCGTGTTTTACCTTAAAAAAAACTTTTTTCAGGGCACAAAAACAAAATAGGAGAAACAATGGTACGATTTCTCGTTTTCTTCTTCATAGAGAAGAGAGTCTATGCTTTTCTTATACAACTATATTGCAAAAATCAAAACTTTAGTGTCCTTACTAATCTATATAGCCATATACTTCGGTTCGTAATAACCACTGCATTTAGCTAAGACTACACTTTTTGAGATCAAAGAACTAACAACAAAACAAACCAAGCCAAAAATATACCTCTAAGCCACAACAGTTAACCTACAACTTGATGTAAACCGCCTCCAAATACCAGATCATAGATTAATATATTAGGGGAAAATGTTACATCAACAAATAGGAAGACATAGCAATATATTAAATTACCTGTTATCCACGGGCAGACACAAAATCGTAATATCGACTCCACTTTTCTAGCGCCTATGGAATTGAAGTCATAAATGATCAAATTAGAGTCAACCATATACACCTAATAAGGATTATATATCACAAAACACAAATATAGAACTAATTACAAACTATACCATCTTCGAAAAACATCACATTTTTCTTGGTGTACTTCATTCTAACTCGTAAATGTGGAGATAGAGGCACTTTCGTTTCCATTAGTTTTGCCACTATATACTTTAGCCTCGACGGCCAGTTTGGTCACTATAGACAAACGTGTTATAATTAGGTTAAATGAGTAACAAATATTTTCAAACTTGTATACTTTGAGCATAATTTGATAGTTAGATAGAGATTTCACATTGAAAATTAAACAGTCTGGAGGTTCTTTGCACATAATTGAAAATTGTATTTTTTAACAGCTCATCAAGGCACCATCATCTCAGCCACAACTCGCTCTATTTTGTTGTAGAACGTAGTTAGAGTTTGTTGTTATCTTCTAATACTTTCCTCCTAATTTGATTGAAATGCCTCAATGCATAACCACATGTCTACTTAACCATCTTCATACACTCTCACAAATTCCTTTGTTTTACTTTCACAGTCCCCTCTACACTAATCAGTAACACCGCCCTTACCTCCTACCTTGAAGCAGAACGTCCTTCACCTCTTTGTGTGTTTTGGATTCTTCCACCATTAGAAATCTTTGTGGGTAATGTAGAAGGGGAATAAATATATTTGAAAACAACACCAACTCGACAAAACTGAACATTTTGACAAACTGATTTAGTCTATTAAGAGCAGATATCTACAATGCATCATAGCTTTAGAGCTCGAAATTTGAATGAATAGTTATGATGCATCAAAATAGATCGACATCGCGGCCATACACGTGGTAGAAAACATCCATGACTAGGATTTGGTGTCCCATCTATCGGGCCAGATCGTAAAACCCAAGAAGGTTAAAGCCAACCATAGAGGCCCAAACAAGGCCCACTATAAGAAGACACAATCAAAGCTCAAATCCAAGCCCGAACGAATCAAAGTCCAAATCCAGGCTTGACACGAGTTCGCTTATAAATAAGAGGAACGTTGCACAAAAAAGAGTTGTGGAGGGAGTTACACCTCCACGAATGCATCTCCAAAAATGAGGAGATTGTTACAAGAAGCATCTTCTTCCGTTGGGCTTCACATGCTTAAGTCATGCAGAGAATTAGCTGCTACCATTATAAAAGGTAAATAGAACATTCGACAAAGGTATGCAACTTTAACTGAGTTTTGCCCAAATTTACTTCCTTCTTCAAACAGAGTTGCTGACTTAAGCATCGGAGTGCTTTCGCCATCAAAAAGGTGGTATTTGGCAGTCTAACATATGTTTTGTAGGTCAAATTTTCAGGAGGACGAGATTTGGACGCATCAGTTTGGCGCCGTCCATGGGGAATGATGAGTTCCCTTTCTAAAAAGAAAATTCACAGTGACAAAGTTCACCGAAATCTGATTAACAATCAAGAAATTATCAAAGTCAATGGAACACTCTACAAATCCTCAATCTGGTGATGGACAGTGCGACATGTCTCATAATATCAACCCATCGACAACCGTCAAACCAAATGAATCGGAAAGAAGGGAGCATCCGTAGGTAACAATTCAGATGTCTCTGACATCTTAGGGAATCCCTTGGACCTCCATGTAGAGATGCTCATGGCTCACATGAACCATGTGATCAAAATGGTGGACAGACTCATCCAAGAGATGGAGGGCCATAAACCTCAAGAAGAAAGCACCCAACTTAAGAGACATCCGATCAACAACAGTTCCAAATTTAACTAACGAAAGTTCGAAAGGTTACAACTGAAGAAGCTCAAACGTTAACCAACAAAAAAATCATTCACAACATTAGTAGTGAGCCGAGGCGAGGTGAGGTCTTTAAAGCTATAGCGAGAAGGGAAGACGTCCAATGGCCACCAAAAATGAGAGGAGATCTAAAAAGACGGAATAAAAGCAAACACTGTTCATTCCACAATGATTACAACTATGATACAGAATACTGCCATGTAAGAGAAGGATGACTCGAAGAATTCATTAAGCTGAGAAAGCCCGAGGACGAAATAATCACATAGGGGAACAATCAAAGGAAACAATATACGTTTTGCATGGTGCATCTGGAAAAAAAAGGAACAATCCAACTGATCTCGAAAGCGAGTAGTCAGAGACCTATGAACAAAGATCAAATACCAAGAGCCATCAGCACAACGCGCAAAGACGATCATGAGGACTCTGACCTTCTCCAACGAAGATGCTGACAGGGTTAATTTCCCGCACAATGATCCCTTAGTAATCTTTGTCATGATAGCCAGGTGGGAAATCAAGAGGGTGTTGGTCGACATGGGCAACTCAACCAACCTCCTATACTTGACATCTTTTTTAACAATGTGATTCACAAATGAGATGCTCTCACCTAGCGATCAACCAATGGTGGGTTTCAACGAGGAACAATGTCGTCCACTCAGCAAGGATTGTGATTTCGAATTATACGAAATTTTGCCGAAATTTTCGTTTTTAAAATTATGAAAAGAAAAATGGCAAAAAAAATTACATTTTTCGAAAACTTTGAGGTTTTTATAAATTTCAGGGTTTATTCGTAAAATTCAATTTTTCGTAAAAATATTAAAAAAAAAAAACCAGCTACTAAAATTAAATTTTTTCTAAAAATTTCGAGATTTTTTCGTAAATTTTGAGTTTTTTTCTTCTAATTATTTATTGATTTTTTAAACCACGCCATAATTTCCTATTTATCACTTCCTTTACTTGTATATTCATTTTTAAACTACCCCTTGATTTTCTAATTATAGGTATTTGGTTTCATTTAATGTGTTTAATACATTTATTTACTTGCATATTATTTTTCACATATAATATAACCTCGAAATTCATTATATATTTCATATATCTTCAAAATTCTTACGTTTTTTCTTTACACATCAAAATATTTCTTAAAATTAGGAAACCAAAATTAACTTGAAAACGAAATCACAATCCTTGCCACTGAGATGTTTCAGGAAAGCAACGAGTGCTATTGAAAAATTTCCTTGTCATTGATGTTCCATCTGCTTATAACATGCTACTTGGGAGACCTTGGATACACAAAATTGATACAGTCTCCTCAACTATGCACCAGTGCTTAAAGTATCATACCGATAATGGTATCGAGAGAATCAAAGGAGATCAACCAACGACCCATGAGTGTCATTTCACAATGATAAAGACTCCCCACAAATAGCAATTGCTGCAACGACCGGAGCAGCTTCCGCAGCAACTTGGTCAGACGAGTTTCGATTTTTTGGACGATAATATGGCTCCAACTAGCCTGTGTGATCGACCTAACACCGAACAATCGGAAGAAGAAACTATCGAAGTTTACCTAGACAACGAAGCGGGAAAAGCTGTGCAGATTGGCACAAAGATTTATCTCAAGCTCGCCAAAGAACTAATCCAACTGCTAAAAGATAACCAAGATGTTTTTGCATGGACGATGAAGGACATGGTAGGAATAGACCCGTCCGTCATTTTTCACAAATTGCAAGTGAACCCAAACAAGAAGCCGGTTTGACAACAAAGAAGGTCGGTGGCTCCAGAACACAATCAGGTGATAAATGAGGAAGTGCACCGCCTACTTAATGCAGGGATGATAAGAGAAGCTCACTACCTGGACTGGTTGGCAAACACAGTGCTAGAAAAGAAAAAGAACGACAAATGGAGGGTATGCGTGCGCAACACCGATCTGAATAAGGCTTGCCTAAAATACAGTTTCCCACTTTCGCGAATAGACCAGATAGTCGATGCGACCGCTAGACACAAACTGCTGAGCTTTATGTACCTTCCCGACCAAGAAAAAAATCTTTATAACATAAAGGGGTACATACTGTTATCGGGTGTACAAAGTCTTAATGGAAGAATGGCATATACAGGCGCTTCTAAACATGTAGTCGCCAACGAATATAAAAGGTGTACAAAGTCTTAATGGAAGAATAGCAACCTTGATCAGGTTCATCTCCAGATCCTTGGACAAATGTTTACATTTCTTCAAAATTTTGAAGGGAAACAAGACATTCGAATGGAATGCAGAACGCAGGGAAGCTTTTCAAAGTCTAGAAGCATATATGGGGAGCACAGAGCTACTAACAAAATCTAACAAAAGGGAAGTTCTGTATCTATATCTATCCAACCACTTGCGGATGCATAAATCAATTATCCAGCCCTAGAGAAATTGGCGTTCGCCCTGATCGGGTCTTCAAGAATACTACGATCGTACTTCCAAGCACATCCAATGACGGTTATGACCGAACAACCACTTCGATCGGTATTGCACAAACCATATCTATCGGGGAGAATGTTGAAATGGGCAATAGAACTTCGGCAATTTGATATTAGCTATGCCCCCAAAACCACTATCAAAGTTAAGGCATTGGCAGATTTCATCGCCGATTTCACAAAAAGCAACAAAACAACAGAAAGCAATTACGAAGGAGAACAATCCAAACCAATCATCGACGGATGGATCATCCGCTGTGACAGAGCATCCAACGAGGCAGGAACCGGAACTGGATTAGTTCTATATAATTTGTAAGGCGCCGCATTGGAAAAAACAATAACTTAAACTTTAAAGCCTCAAACAACGAAGCCAAGTACGAAGTTGTGATAGTCGGGCTACGCTTAGCAAAACACTTAGGAGTAAAAGGCATCAGTGTCTTTACTGATTCCAAACTGGTGGTCAATCAACTAAACAACGAGTTTCAAGTCAAAGACACCCAAATGAAGGCTTACCACAAAAAAACCATTGAACTAGTAAAAGGCTTCTGGAATGCGATCATTCAATAGTGCGCAAGGATGAAGAACAAAAGAACCGACGAACTAGCAAAGGAAGCATCAACATCTAAGGAAAATGATAATCCACTCGTCATGATGCAAGGAAGCTAAATACTTGAAAACCAGGTGGAAAAAGCATGCGCCACGAATCAAGAGAACAATTGGACAAGTCCAATTTTGACGTATATATCAAATGGAGAACTCCCAACAGATAGGATGGAAGCCCGAAAACTACAAAATCGAGCCACACTATACACAATGATCAATGACAGACTCTACAGAAGGTCTGCCACGTGTCCGTAGCTAGTGTGGTTTTCACCAGAATATGCTGAATATGTTTTGCAAGAGATCCACCAACGGTACATGCGGAAATCACCCAAGGGGAAGAACGTTGGCCCATAAAGCACTCACGCTAGGTTACTACTGGCCAATGGTGCAAGCAGTTGCTCAAATGCTTGTTTGCACATGCAACAAGTGCCAAAGATTTTCCCCGTACACCCACATGCCGGGACAGAACCTGATCCCGATGAGTAGCCCTTGGCCATTTGCATAATGGGGGAATGGACACCGTGGGACCACTCCATGCATCCGACAAAAAGAAGTTTCTTCTCGTAGCAATAGACTACTTCACTAAGTGGGTAGAAGTAGAGCCCCTTGCGAAGATATGAGAAACTCAAGTCGAGAAGTTTCTTTGGAAATACCTAATATGCATATTCGGGATACCAAGGGTAATTGTCACGGACAATGGAAAACAATTCGAAGGCAAGAAGGTCAAGGAGCTATGTGAAAACTTGAATATCCAGCAACACATCTCTGCACCAGTCCATCCATAGGAAAACAGACAAGTCGGGGTCACCAACAGGACTATCTTGGAAGCAATCAAAAAAAGGATTGAGGCAACAAAAGGATTGTGGCATCCGAGTTGCCTAGCGTCATTTGAGCATACAAAACATCAAAACAAACTCTGACGGGAGAAACCCATTTCGCCCTCGCATATGGATCCGAAGCAATGATACCCGTGGAGATCGGTATGTCGACATTTCGAACAGAAGAATTTCGCGCTGAGGATAACATTGAGGCATTGAGAGTCGGGCTAGACCTCCTCGAGGAAAAGCGAGAAACAACCACTATCAAAACATCGTCCTACCAATAACGTATCGCCGAATATTATAACAAGAGGGTGCAAATCCGCACTTTTAACATTGGCGACTGGGTACTCCGAAAAGTCCAGTTCAACACAAAATGAACCAGGTGCGGGCAAGCTAAACCCGAATTGGGAAGGACCATACAGTGTAATAAAGATCAACAGACCAAGAACATACTGGTTGGAAAAAATGGGGGCGAGAAGCTACCTTGACCATGGAATGTAGATCACTTAAAAACATATTATCAATGAATTTTTTCGCTCAAACTGCCATCTCGATTTCAAAACGACAAAAATTCAGTCAGGACAAGAAAGTCATATTAAAAACCTAACTCGTGAAAGTACTCAGCACGACTAGAGTATCAAGCAAAAACAAATATATCTTCCGGATGAATGAGTCAGACATAAAAATGAAACTTCAGGCCTGGTCAACTACAAAGTAATAAAGTACCTGGACATAATAGCCGAACTTTTTCTCGTCGACTATAATGTACAACATTGTAACCCAAATATATTATCAGATTTCGTAAAAAGAGCTTCTACACGATTAGTATGTCAAACAATGAAGTCATTCATAAAAATCCGGACGAACTAGTCAAAAATATGTCAGAAATGTCGAAATTAAAAAGCTGATAAGCTAGACATACTGGACACAACAAATGCGAAATATAAAATTTCCATTGATCTTCTAAAAGAAAAAAATGAGATTACAAAATAATAAAAAAAAGACGATTAAGGAAGGACATCGACATTAGCAACACCTCTAGGTGGTGTGGGCTCAGACAAGTGCTGAGAAGGTTCTCCGACAACTGGATCACTCAACAAATTCGAAATGACTTCCTCGACATCATCGAATTTCTGCTCAGCAAAGCCGGTATTCGGACATGTCTAAACCTTGCGTCTCCAGAAAATCCAAGAAGTCATGGTGACCATCGACCACTCTTTTCCAATTCGCGGTCTCTGCTGCCTTTAGCCTTTCGGTAACAGATGATAGCTTGTCTTGGGTCGACATTAATTCGCTATCATCGACCGAAAGTCTAGTGAAAACCGCAGACTTGGCAGCGACATAACCCTTAAAACTGGCAGAGCATTCTTCAGCAGAATGAATGGCCTCATTACGCTCAGCCTTTTAGTCAGACAACTCTTTCTCGGCAACATCCAGATGGGACAGCAACTTACCCAACTCAACTTCAGACGTTTCAAAATCAGAAGGAAACGAGTCCCGAATGGCCTCGAGTTCACTGCAACAACGTCTATGCAATATTTGCAGCCTTTGCATGCTCTATGCACTGCCCTTCAATGAATCAAGTTGGTAGAGAACGTGAGAATGGACCAGGACATGTCCTGCTAGCTTCCGCTCAATGAACGCCACCAGATCACGGGCAACCTCACAAATTTTAGCAGAGCGATATACCCATATTTCGGACGACAAGGACTGTCACCCTCTTCGAGGAGAACGATTTCCAGATCGGCCGACAATGAATAATCATTACGAATGTTATCCAAAATCGCATGTGACGCCTTTTTATGAGAAAATAAAGCTTCACAAGCATCAAGAACATCGCTACTCAAAACCCTGAAGCTACACATGATTGAAAAGCAAACGTGAGAAATCAAGGAATCAACAACTGGAAATTGAAGAGGTGCAAAAGAAAGTGAACATGTATTCAACTTTTTTTTTTATAAGGACGAACAGTGAAAGGTCTGTTCTTGGGAGAATGTGCAACATATGACAGACGCACAAAATCCAAAAAATCACGCTAAAATGAGCAGGCAGACGAAACATCGGATAGACAACAACACCAACAAATAGTAAGAGCTCTAAATGTGTCGTAATGTTGAAATTGAAAACAAAACGGTCACACAGTTAGTGGATACATGAACATGCCCACTATAACTAAGGGGGAGTAGTTGATGATACATCAAAATAGACCGACATCACGGCCAAACACGTGGTAGAGAACATCCATCACGAGGATCTGACATTCCATCTACTAGGCCAAATAGTAAAATCCAATAAGGTTAAAGCCAATCATAGAGGCCCACTATAAGAAGACATATTAAAACCCAAATCCAAGCCCGTACAAATCAAAGCCCAAATCTAGGTCCAACACGAGTTCTCTCATAAAGAAGAGGAACGTTGCACAAAAAAAGTCATGGAGGGAGTTATGCCTCCACGGATGCATCTCCATAAAGGACGAGATTGTTACAAGAAATATCTCATTTCGTTGTGCCTTACATGCTTAAGTCACGAAGAAAATTAACCGCGACCATTATAAAAGATAAACGGAACATTCGACAAAGTATGCAACTTTAATTAAGTTTTGTCAAGATTTACTTCCTTCTTCAAATAGAGTTGCTGACTTAAGCACCGTAGCACCAAAAAGGTGGTCTTTGGCAGTCTAACATCTGTTTTGCAGGTCAAACTTTAGGAAGACGAGATTTGGACACATCAAATAGGTCACAAAGGCATTCAAGTACCCTAATCTTTCAATAATAATCTAATACACACATCGACTACACCATCTGAACTAACAACCTGAAACAAAAGAATAGAATTTTTTTTAGATATAGTGCATTGAAGAGGAAAAAGGAGTCCATGGGTGGGTTGCGATGGTTGAGAGCATTCACCATACTCCATTACTCTTCAACAGTGAAATAATGTTGCCTTGAAATAAAAGAGACACGCTGGAAAATAAGAGATGAATCCATGTAATAGACATCTGTGATTTTGGCAACCCTACCCTAGATTTCAATTGGAAATGGGACGGGTAAGGGAAATCCAAGAGATTGATTTTTGGATGAAATAGGAAAGTATTGTACCTAGAAACTGCGTGAGAAAAATACTTTTTACATCCTTATTTTAAAAATTGCCACATTGCTCTAATAGATTATCATAGGTATCACATGAAACATGATTTGGTCCATTGTCTCACGATAAGAAAATAACAACAATCCCTTCGAATACTAACTACAATGACTATCTTTTTCCTTGAGCCTCCACCATCACAACATTCACTTATCTTCCTCTACATCTCTTTTTCTTGTGATTCACTTATGCTATTTTCCTCCTTGCTTCATTGTCCATCTTTTCCTTTATCAGTTCATAAATCTAAATTTCAATTAAACATTTATAAGTTACAATAATTGCTTGAATTTTTGGATAAAACATGCTCAATCCCTTATTTGTGCTTGAGGATTCGAAAGAACCAAAGAGATTCTTAGCATGTTACATAGTAGGTTAATAAAAAAGTCATGGCGAGTCGAGTAAGATCGAATTATGTTAGCCAATGGCATTTATAGACACGCCGTATCCAGGTAACTTATTTTTGTTTGGCCTACAAACACCGCAACATGCATAACTAAATGTAGGGCTGAACGAAAAAAAAAAAATAGCCCAAACAAACTATATCACCCGAACCAATCAATTTGGTTTGGTTTGGTTTGGTTTTGTATATGTTCGGTTTTCAATGTTAGGTTTGGAAAAACCCGGTGAAAATCAAACAAAACCGATACATATGTTTACTTTTGTAAATTTTATATATACAAATAAATGAATGGACAATAATACATATTATTTGTTATATAATTTTTATTCATTTCAGTTCGGTTTGGATTTTGGTTGAGCTGATTAATATGGTTTAGTTGGAAACCAAACCATGAACAACGTCTAATGGCGCATGATTTCGGTAATCGTGAGATGGAAGATCTCGATTCTGATTCCAGTTTCGAAAACCCGTATCACTATCGTACTCGACTCTAGGAGCACCGTGGTCGAAAGGATCGTCATGGAGACCTCGGATTCAGAGTGGATCTGCTCGAGTTTTCTGGTACGTTACAAGCCGAACGATTCATCGATTGGTTGCATAAAGTAGAGCGTATTTTTGAGTTTAAGGAAGTCCCAGATCATGTCAGGGTGAAATTGGTTGTCATCAAACTCAAAGGTAGAATATATGCGTGGTGGAAGTAGTTGAAGCGAGCACGAGACAGGCAGGGCAAGGCCAAGATCACTAATTGGGAGAAGATGAAGGGTCACTTCCTTCCTTTCGGCTACACTCAACCCTTATTTCAGCGACTTTACTTGTTGAGGACCGTTTCTGAAGCCTACTAGTATGCATTTGCTGTGGAGAAGTAGCAGAACAGGAGGCCAATGATCATAAGTTATCAAAGCAGTCAGTCAGTTCGCCTTCAAGAATCTCGTCCTACCCAACAGCCACCGCAGGTTACTTCTAACTCAAATATTAGATGTTTCAGATGTGGCGAACAGGGGCATAAAGCGAATGAGTGCAGAAAGCCTGCTATTCAGAAGGACAACAATCTTCTGATTGAGGAAGACGTGGTAGATGAAACTAAGGAGCTTGGAGAGCCTATGTATGACAATGATGAAGATGGAGATGGCCGTGAGACTCTGGTCGTTCGTAAGAGTCTACTGACTCCCAAGGGTGATTCCGGGGACGATTGGTTGAGAACCAATATTTTCCACACGACCTGCACAGTTGCAGATAAAGTCTGCATGATGATCATTGACAGTGGCAGTTGTGAGAACGTAGTGTCTGAAGAGGCTGTCCAGAAATTACAGTTGAAGACAGATCGTCATCCCAAGTCGTACAAATTGTTGTGGCTGAATAAAGGCAGTGAGATCATAGCATTGCCTTTGTCACATAGACCACTGTTACCAGGTTTCTACATGCCCATCAATGTCAAGGATCCTAAATTATTGGCAGCTTTAGTGGAGAGCCGTAAAAGACACGCTCCATATGCAGGTGTTTTTCTTCTTAAAGACGAGGCAAGAACTGATTCTACTCATGCATCTAGCTCAGAAGCAGATAAAGAGAAAAACATAGTTGATTGCAAAGGAAAGGATTTATTCAACCGTCTCCATGAAGTTGGTACTTTGGCATAGATAACCAATATACAAAGGGATTTTGTAGTACTTATGGGTCATCAACGGCTTCGGATAACTGAGATGGTTAGTGAAGATCCACTTACTATGAAAGTTGATCATCTTAAGGATGAACCATATAATAAAGATGATGACGTTTTAAAGGCAACATCCTTTGTAGTCATATCAACCTTGAGAGATGTTCTGAAAACTAGCTCACTTTGGAGAGATCATGTTCAAACATATACCCAGCACATCGGTGACTTTACTTATCCGAGATTAGCAGATTTTAAAGCTGTTATTTTAGGAGCTCACCGGTTGAAAAGTCAGGAAGTTCTTGAAGAGCTAGATGTTCATAAGCGGTTACAGCTGCCACTAGAATTAGTAAAGAAAGAAATGGAGATTAGCAAGATACATGAAACAATTGCCAAAGTCATTAAAGAAGAGATAAGCGGTGAGCAACACGAGTTCTTACTTAATGAGCAACTTAAGGCAATAAAGAAGGAACTTGGCTTGGAAGCTGACGACAAAACAACACTTTATGCAAAATTCAGAGAAAGACTTGATAAGGATAAGTGCCCACCCCATGTTTTGCAAGTCATAAAAGAAGAGTTGACAAAACTGCAGTTGTTAGAGGCCAGTTCAAGTGAGTTTAATGTGACACGTAGTTATCTCGATTGGCTCACAGTACTGCCTTTGTTGGAATAGTGCTGCAGACGTGAATTCAGATTTACCAATAGAGGTGCAGCAGCTAGCAGAGTTTTCTGACCTGATACCAGAGGATCTTCCTCCTGGACTGCCGCCAGAGGATTCCGATGAAACTGTTGTGAACTCGATGACAAGTTCTTTCCAACCCGGGGCGACTGATGCAAGAGGGTTTCTAAGGTTCCTAATTTGCTCTCAAAGTTATTTACTAAATAACTTATTCGTAATCTTTCAATTTAATTAAGAGTCTTTTTAGTTTCCTTTTAGGATTAAGCTTTACCCTTTCTTTTAGGAATGGACTGCTTGTTATTTTAGTATTTGATTCTAATTTTTCTTTTAGGAATAGGCAGTTTCCTTTTAGGATTAGGCTTTACCTTTTCTTTTAGGAATAGACTGCTTGTTATTTTAGTATTTGATTCTAATTTTTCTTGTAGGAATATGCTACTTATTATTCAAGTTATTTGAGCACTATAAATAAAGCTCTTCCTCAATATTGTAGGGGACTTTTTATTTGATAATTTTAATTGAACATTAGAGTATTTCTCTGTGTTTTGGGTAATCTTCTTGTGTTCTTCCCTGTGAATTGTCTGTTAGAACTACCCTGCAGGATAATCGCTATTCTGTCCGACGTTAGTCTGTTTGTTAAGTGCTCTCGTGCTTTGTAGCATGTCCTCTATACTATTCTTACTATACTCTAAGCAAGCGCGTAATGCATTTGCTCAAACATCTAGGTATTAAAAAGGCAACGACTACTCCACACCACCCAAAGTACCGTCTCACACCATTACACTCTCCCACACCATTTACTTTATTTCCCACACCACTGCTGCTTTCCCACACCACTTATATAAACAAGCAAACACCATTTTTCTCCTCTACCATTTCAAACTCGAAACGCAGTGGTCTCTCCCATTCAAATCTTCCCTCTTGCAAAACACAAAACGCAAAATGCAAACAACATTTTTCTCCCCCGTTTTGCATCTTCCCTTCTCTTGGTTCAATTGTTTCACGATCGGACAAGAATTCCAACTCCACCGCAACCCCTCAGATCCATTCTTCACTTCGTTTCAAATTTCTTCAAAATCAAACTTTAAGGTTATTCATTTCTTGCAAAAAATTTCAAGAAGTTAACATTATTAACATTTTGTTAATTTCAGCAAATTTGTTAACTTTTTCTGTTGTAGAAGTTGTTTGTTTTCTTCACTATTGATTGTTCTATTTGTTAACAAGTTTTCAAAAATGATCATTTAATACGACAATGCGAAATTTTCAGAAAAACAAAGTAATCTCATGGAAACTTCATAAATATTTTCAATCACAAAAACAAAGTAAACTTCAGAAATTACAAAAAAAACTACTGTTCACCTAAGACAATGCGAGGTTTTGAAAATCTCGCATTGTTCTGGGCAAACAGTAAAAAAAATTGTTGTTCGCCCAAAACAATGCGAGATTTTGCAAAAACTTCGCTTGGGTCCAAACGGGCTTTATTAAAAATCTAGTCCGGAACAATGCGAGTTTTTGCATTTTTGCAAAAACTCGCAGTGTTCCGGGCGAACAGGAAAGTTTTCAGCAAATTGTTTTGGACATATTTGCGTGGCTTTAGTAAAATGACCATAACTTTATCATTTCAAAACATTTTTAAGTGATTCAAATTGTGTATATTAGATAACTCAGAGTAATACAATTTTTATGTTTTGATAAGCTTGATAATCGGTCTCGATTTAGCACATAAGTTGGCTGAAAGTCAAGGACACTATCCTGTTTCATTGTGAGATAGATTTGCGCGAAATAACCATAACTTGCTCATTTCAAAACATTTTCAAGTGATTCAAGTTTTATTTATTAAATAACTCAGAGTACTACAATTTTTGTGTTTTGATGAGCTTGAGAATCGATCTCGATCGAGCATATAATTTATTCGAAAGACACTATCCCGTTTTCATTGTGAGACAGATTTGTACGATTTTAGTAAAATGACCATAACTAACTCATTTCAAAACATTTTCAAGTGATTCAAGTTGTGTTTTGATGAGCTTGAGAATAAGTCTCAATTGAGGGTTTAAATTGATTAGAAAGTTACTCTATTTTTATATTACTATTTTAGAAACAGTTTTTTGGATGGTGTGACTTAGTAGAAAAAAAATGACGATATGAGACAGTACTTTAGTTGGTGTAGAGCAGTCGTTGCCTATTAAAAGTTGAACATTCAGCACTCTCAGGGCAACTTCATAAATCCTTCAATAAACGGTGTCAAAAGTCGAAACACAATCAGCTACTGATCACATTAGAACAAGAGAAGGACCACATGAAAGTAAGTTGTTATTGACGGGGGTCGGGCTCTGCAAGTAACAAAGCAAGAGAAGAAATCAGACAAGCAGAGGCGGGATTCAGCAAACACAAATCCACACCTCCTCCAAATCCTCGCGCGCCACTCTTTCTCTCTCGCGCGCCACTTCACTCCCCGCTGCTTAACCTTCATCCCCATCCCTCTTATCCTACGCCACCTCCACGCATCGCTCGTGCCCAGCTTCTTCACCATGCCTTCGTCATCGCATCGAGTCTTCTTCAAATGTAATCTTCGAGTCCTTGACATTTTCTTGAATCTTTTCCTTCTTATATGATTTCACTTCTGATTTATAAGAATTTCCTTTCAATTAGATCTCTTTTCCTTCAAGAATCCCTAATTTCTTGACTTTTTTTTTTGTCATTTAAGAATCGATGTTGCTAGGTTAAGTAAGTCTTGCTTCTATGTTTCGTTTCCTGTTTTTTGAAGCTTCGATGAGTTCTTGCTTTTCTTTTTGGTTTAGGTATTTCTTCATGCGAGTTCGATGAGAATCACGTATGTTTTTATTCTTGGAGTTGTATGAACGTTTCTGAACATTTATTTTGATTGAAGTTTCGTTTTTGCAGTCAAGATTAGTCTTTAGTGGTAGCTTTGCTGAATGTTTATGCGCGTTTCATGTTTAATTTGATGCTGGAATTCAAAATTTGGTTAGGAATTAGGATTATTTGGCATGTAAAGAATGTTTCTTGATGGAGTTTTGCGTTGTGGTTTGTATAGGATATTGAGCTTTAGGTTTCAGTCTGATGGCATTGACGGAGGTGGCAGATGCTCCTAAGGGAAGGGAACAAGGGGGTGCTACTGCTGCTGATAGTAATGGGTACTTGAGAGGTCAACCGTCCTCGGCGGAAGCTGATGCTTCTCCTCCTCCTCTAGCTTACGTGTCTCCTTTGCGCAAGAAGTTTGATGGGAAGGATGCGCTCTCTTATGCAAATATCCTTCGGTCCAGGAACAAGTTTGTGGATGCTCTTGCTTTGTACGAGAGTATCATCGACAAGGACGCTGGAAATGTTGAAGCTCACATTGGCAAAGGTATCTGTCTCCAGATGCAGAATATGAGCCGACCTGCTTTCGAGGCATTTGCAGAAGCTATTAGACTGGACCCACAGAATGCTTGTGCCCTCACACATTGTGGGATTCTATACAAAGATGAAGGTCACTTGTTAGAGGCAGCTGAGGTATGCTTCTGTTTATCACCGAGGATTAATTGTTGCTAGATTTAAGAATTTATTTTGTATTTTGAGTTCACCAATGATGGCTGTAGTTGATAACTCTAGTGTTGGCTTATGTAATTTTTCTTCTGGATATATTTTGGGTTGGGATGAACGTAACCCTTGGGATGGTGTTTCAATCTATGATTGAATGTCAGCCTTGTGCTATATTTTTAGTAGTTTCCTATTTCCATTACGAATTGCATTCTGTTCAGAATTTGAGAAAATAGCTAATTCATTCAGTAGTTTAGTTCATACTTCCAATAAAATAATGATATTTTTTACAGTGTTTGACACAAGAAGAATATAAATTTATGTACGTAATAAAATCTGGCATTGAGCGTCATTCTGAATTTCAGGAGGGCATGCTCTCTGGGTCACCCAGAATATTGGCATATTTTGCACTAGAATAGTGAAAACATCTGTCAGCAGATTCACACCATTAGCCAAGAAAATATAGCCATATCATACTTTTTAACTGAATTTAAACTTTAGATGCACAGTACTGTTTTTGGATTGATTTGCAGTTGGTAAAAGTCATACCATTACGTTAAAGATTCATTTAGGTGTCAAGTTGATGTTTGAGTTATGACAATGTACGCGTAATTCGTTGGAAAAAGGTAATTCTATTGGGCAGTAATACAATTTAAATGTTTGTACTCTTCCGTTTAGAGCATAGAGAAATATTAGGGAGAAAATTCAGAAGGCCTTAGGTAGGGAAAGGTGAAAATTGTAGAAGAGGCTTAAGATTTTTCTTATATTCAGTTTGCAGGTGGCACTGCTTGATAGTAGACGATATCCCTTCACTTTCACAATCAAACACCCGAAGATTGTGAAGATAT
This sequence comes from Berberis vulgaris, assembly GCA_963556465.1. Lineage (NCBI taxonomy): Eukaryota > Viridiplantae > Streptophyta > Magnoliopsida > Ranunculales > Berberidaceae > Berberis > Berberis vulgaris. The sequence goes on along the minus strand of OY747130.1, from coordinate 11,998,701 downwards.
CAAGCCTATTAACAGGGCCACAACATAATTGGTGTCTGGCATCAGGTACTTTCTGTGCGCTGATCTGGAACTTAATTTAGGAGCATTAAAGGGGCCTAATCGTTGCATTTTTGGAGAGGAGATTGTCAACATGGAAGTTGAAACTGCCTCATAGAGGTTGCCTAGGCATAGTTCCTCATTGCTATTTCAGTTTAATTTATGTCATTCATCTTGCAAAGGTTGATTATATTGTGTTGCCAGATCAGATGGATCTAATAAGAGTCACAAATGCATAACTAAAGTGAAACTTAGTTTGCATGCAAAAAAAGAAGTGTGTGGCTTGGGATTTGGGAATTGGACCTTCAAAATGCTAAACACCAGCATGATGTTTTATAATATAGATTCATATAAATGATGAGGCAAGTTGTGCAGAACGGTTTCCTTCTCTTTTCAACCATTTGGAAAAGCATTCTGAACTTGAGTTTTCATGTGGGTGTTTTGAATGTGGCAACAAGGTAAGATCCAATGGGGTAAGTAATTATGCAATAACAGTATAAGGAAAATGTTTGTAGGAATGACAACGTGAACTCACTGGAGGTGCTCGTTTTTCTTCTTCAACTAGGGGTGTTAATCGGTTCGGTCAGTTCAAAATTGGACAAAAACGAACTAGATATTCGGTTTCGGTTCGGTTTCCACATTTTTCAAATAATTCAGTTTTCCCTTATTTTTAAATTTTTTTTGGCCTCCCCCTTCCACCTGCTCATTCACCTTCAAAATCTAAGTTGTAGCCGCAACCCCACCAACACCACACCTCTTCCACCATCTTCCTTCTACACCTCGCTGCTCACAAGTTCGTCCTCGTCCATGATATCATAACACAAATAAACTAAAATCAACCATCAAACAACACATTTCCACAAAACAAACATAAAACCACTGGCGAAATCGACCCTGATTGTACTGATGTAGGTATCAACACACGAATCATTAAGCAATTTCACCAAAAACCCATTAACAAAACATCACAATCCATCAAATCTACTTCACAAGTCCCAATAAAAACAAAACCCCACACCCACTTATAGTGAATATGAGAAGAAAAGACGACTTCCCCACTGAGGAGTCTCGATCAAGAGCAACTTGAAGAGGTAATCACAAACAGAGCAAAAATAGGTCAAATGGGACCAAAAAATCCAGTGAGAAGATAAAGAGGATACCATTCGTTGCTCATGGTGGTGGAGAGAAATGGGTATTTGTTGGTTTTGGGTTTTCTTAAAGAAAGAAGATAGAGATGTGACAGAAGGTGGGGCTGCTTGGGGGATTAAAAAAAGAGAGAAATATAAAATGAGTATTTACTGGTTTTGGGTTTTCTTAAAGAAAGAAGATAGAGATGAGGCAGAAGGTGGGGTTGGTTCAGGGATTAAAAAAAAAGAAGTGTTGGTTGGGGCACATGGAAGAGAGGGGCCACGGGGGAGAGAGGGAGTTAAAAAAAATAGAAGGGGTTCGGTTTGATTTGGTTTTTTCGGGTGTGTGAAAAAAGAAAAACGGAAACCTAACCGAATGCAGCTCGGTTCAGTTTGGATTTTTTCGATTTAGTTTGGTTTAGTTCAGCTTGTTCGATCGGTTTTCAGGAACCAATTAACACCCCTGGCTTCAATTGTAGGAATAGAAAATATTGGTTGGTGGGCGAAATGGTCTGTCAGTTAGGTTTTTTCCTAGCCAACAATGATTAAAATTGAATACATAAACATGACACATTGAAAAGTTAAATAGTGTTCTGTCAAAGGAAAAACAACTCATATGCTTTTTTCTTAGGCGATTCTTCGACCTTGGGCTTTGGCTTGGCCAAAGCTTAGACGAGTCTCTCCTGGACATTTCTTTATGCATTTGAAAAATGTAGTTTGCTAACAATAATTCTTGTTCCTCTCTATTGTCGACAAACAGAAATGCATATGTTCAGATGGATGTGTGGTAAAACTCGTAAGGATATAATTAGAATTGAAAGAATTGGAAGATACTTAGGTGTAACGCCTATAGAGGACAAAATTAGAGAAAAAAGACGTTTAACGTGGTTTGGTCACGTGCGGAGGAGACCAAGCACAACGCCAATTAGAAAATGTCTTGATTGACATGTTAGTGAAGGGTGTAGACGGAGGGAACGACCATTGAAAACTTGGATGAAGGCGGTGAAGGAAGATACAACTGAGCTTGGATTAGGCGAGAATATGTGGGAAGATCGCATTGCTTGGAGACCAAAATACGTGTAGCTAACCCCAAGAGTATCGGGAATGGGCTTTGATGATGATGATTGTGATTCTCCTAGTTTGCTAATAAAACACTTGTTTAAAGCCGCAATTGAAAAACCTGTGCAAAAGTTACATGAAAATAAATGATCCCGGTAAACATTGGCATGATGCATATGGTCATTACAAGGTGGCGTATGCTAATTGATGGTTTTGGAGTTGATCGATTATTACGGGATCCTAGCAACACTTCGACGATGGGTTTCTCCTAAGTTTACTCCCAAATGGAATGCGTTTTGGTACATCTGAATGATCTAGTTTTTTTTAGATAATTTGGCAGTTTCCTCTTGTTACTGTACATTGTGTATTTATTTATTGTATTCAACGATTTTACCCTTCAAAATAAAATGAAATAAAATAAGACATGATATCAAAGTGATTATTCATCCTTATAATGATTTACCTTTTTGCAGTCATATCAAAAGGCCTTGCGAGCAGACCCTACATACAAACCTGCAGCAGAATGCCTTGCGATTGTGCTGACAGATCTTGGGACAAGCTTAAAGCTTTCTGGAAACACTCAGGAGGGAATCCAGAAATACTTTGAAGCTCTCAAAATAGACCCCCACTATGCTGTAATAATATTTATTTTAATATTCTGGGGTGGTGGAGTGTATTTTATGCTGTAATAATATTTTTTCAATACTTTGGGGCGGTGACAGTTTTTCCTGGCATGTGCATTGCTGCATTTTCTTATTTCTCAATTTCCTTTTTGTTTTTCACGATGCAGCCTGCATATTACAACCTTGGAGTTGTATATTCTGAAATGATGCAGTACGATATGGCTCTTAGTTGCTATGAGAAGGCTGCCCTTCAAAGGCCTATGTATGCTGAAGCATATTGCAACATGGGTGTTATCTATAAAAATCGCGGGGATTTGGAATCAGCTATATCTTGTTATGAGAGGTACTAACTAGTTTGTTATTGATTCTTCTTTGATTGCTAACCTAGTGTTTCATGTTGTTTGATATCTCCATTGTTTTGACATTCAGATTTACTATTTCTATCTATTTCTATCTCAGGTGTTTGGCTGTTTCCCCTAACTTTGAAATTGCCAAGAATAACATGGCTATAGCTTTGACAGACTTAGGAACAAAGGTGGTCTTCCATTTCTTTTCAACTCTGTTGTTTTTGTGTTAATCATTGGATAAATCCTCGTAATTAAGGGTCACGATCTAGAGTCTTGAACTTTTTATGTGTTTGATTGTTTATACAAACATTGACTATTTCTAAGTTTTTAACACCTTCAAAATGTAGTCTTAATTTTAGTAATGAAATCAAATATTCGTTAAATCCTCAAATACCTTTTACTAGTATGCTACAAAAAGTGAATATGTCTAAATTTTCGTGGGAGTTATCTATATGGCAAGATATTGTCTTCTAAAAAAAATATCAATATTTGAAATTAATTAAGAGGGTTTAAATTTCAAAATTTGAGCCTCGGATTCTGACCCAATTTTGAAATCTTTCTTACAAGTCCTAGTACCAGCCTTCAACTTTTATTTTTACTGCTTTATTTGATTCTGTTGAAATGTTGAATACAATTCTCATAGGTTTATATGTATACATAATGGATTTATAAGAAAGAAAATGGTTAGACATAACTGAATCATTCGCCAAGCTTGATTTCACTGACAGATCACTCTTGGTATCCATTCATCTTCTTATATTCTTTAAAAAGTTCATAATTCGAATTGGACATTTCAGCATTGTGTTGAGCAAAGGACCACCAACCTCGTTTGAATAGTTAAGTTGATCGACTTGTGCTCTTAGAACAGACTCTCTCATGTGGAAACTTCTTTTTATATTTGACTTCGTTTCCAAACACATGCTACAAAGCAAACTTGAACCCTTGACCTCTTGAACAAGTTGTACTTTAAATCATTGTCTCATTGCTTCTCTGATATAAAACTACAATAACAAAGCCCTCCAACCTACTACACTGATTTTTGAGAGTTTCACAGGCATGGGCGGACCTACTAAGGGGCGAGGGGGGGCAGCTGCCCCCCCTCAACTTTTAAAATATTTTTAGTATATATATTTTAGTCTTAAAAAATCGATTATATAATGTAGATTACAATATGTTAATTGTTTATGAAAATATTCAAACATGTCTTTGTTGGTGTAGTGGTTGGAAGTTTATCATTTTTAGTAAAAGACCTGAGTTCGATACTCTTTGAGTGCATTTTTTATTTTATTTTCAATGCAATTTTATTAGTAATTGCAAACATTAAAAAATGTTTAGTTTAATAAATATTTATGAACATTAAATAAATGAATTGTTTTTCACAAGTGATTTTAAACCCCTAACAAAAAAATATTTAAAATAATAACGATAGAATTCAATGAAAATATATACCATTAGCCAACTCGTATAAAATTTGAGCCTCATATAAACTATTTTTTCTTTGAAATTGTATTATGATCATATTAGATTCGTAAATTTCAATTTTTTTTTAGCTTCACCTAGAACTTATCCTAATTATTTTGTGATTCTCAATTCTAGACAACCAGGCTTTATAGCCACTTTTTGGTCAGGTTTCAAGTTTTTTACATTTCTATCCCTTTTATAGATAATGTTTGTGATTGTATTTTAAATAGAATGGGTAAAGGTGTAAAAATGTTCTAGCCTGGCAAAAAAATGGCTTTAAAGTCTGGCTGCCTAGACAAAATCTTTTGTGATATTAGTTATATATTCTAGTTATTATGTTTGTTTGCTCTTTGCTAAGGTTATCAATAGTGACCTTATTTTGGCTTAAAATTGACTACACTTGGATCCAATTTGATATATGCATTGTATTTTTTATAGTTGAATTTTTTTTATTAGTTATTAGCTTCGGTAAAAAAAATTTGGCTTTACCATTGATAACTACTATTATCAACTAATAAGTATTTTCCATTTCGCCCCCCTCGACTAAAATTCTGGGTCCGCCCCTGTTCACAGGCTTGAGTTACTAAAGAAAAGAGTTAGCATCAAACTGACCCTACCATGATCAATCAATGTTGAGAGAAATTGGTTATTTGTCATAACCCATGTAACAACAACACGGATACTGATATCTGAATCTGACACAGATACGAAAAAAACACAATACGAGATACTGATCTCTGAATCAGATGCGAAAAAAACACAACACGGATACTAATCTCTGAATCAGACACGTTGGCAAAAAAAAACACAATACAAGATACGCTAGGGGTCACGCTTATATATTTTAGTATTATTTGCTTTTCAATAGTTAGTTTTGAACTATTACTCATATTTATTCACTTGTAGGTCGATATTGCTATTCATGGATACTAACTTGCCATAATATGATTGTAACATTAGTATAGAATTGAAACTTTTCAAAGATATGTGAAAAAGTTGATCTAAGCATGGAGTGTCCATGGGAGTATCCGTTGAGTGTTGACACGCCTTGTTTTTGTTAAAATTGAGTGTCACTGTTACATCAGTTAAAACCAAGTCAATCCTGCAAATGATCATCCTCGTTTACTCGTTTCATTTTCCACGAGAAAGGAAAACTGTAGGGAGGTGGATTATATGATGTAAACTTAGATTTTTCCAGAAGATTTAAAATAAGCATGGTGATGGAAGGGTTGGCATTGTTATGGTCTTGGGTGTTGCCTTATCCTAATTTCAAGGCTATCGTTTTTGTCTCGTTGATTGTGAATTGGGGTTATCTTGTGGCCATATCATAATTCTAATTGTGGTTTTTTTTCTTTGTAATCCAACAGCTTGTCAATAATTTTGAATCCTCGGACAAAATATGTTTTCTTGTTAGGTTCAAAGGAATTACTTTTCTTTAGGCTTGGTGGGCTGCTCTTCAATGTCTCATTCAGGGGATAAGTTTTACAGTGTTTACCCTGTGTCTCATTTCATTTCTATTCTTCCTTGTTGATGGTTATCAGTAAATATGTTATATATGTATATATATTTTTTTTAAAAAAAAAAAAGAAAAAAAGTAGTAGAGAAACCTAATTTCATAAACTGTCAGTATGTTCCAAACGAGTCGGGGATAATCTGTGCCTTTCTTTTGAACCACAGTTCATTGAGTTTTCTCTGTTATCCGTTTTCAGTATTTTTTCACCCTCTATGAAGCATAGCAGTTTGAATTATACAAAAAATCTTTATCAAGCTCTGTTAACTTATTGATGTCGTCACAAATGAGTCTACTTATTATCCATTGCTATAGCGTAGCCGTTGGTTCCATTCTATTGCTTTTGCCCATGTTTACTTGGTCTGCATCTGATTCTGGGTTCAGTAATATCTGTCAGGTAAAACTGGAGGGAGACATCAACCAAGGTGTGGCGTACTACAAGAAGGCTTTGTACTACAACTGGCACTATGCTGATGCTATGTATAATCTTGGTGTTGCATATGGTGAAATGTTGAATTTTGACATGGTATGGCATGAATACAAAAGCATCATCCCCTGTTTTAGAATCTTGCTCAATATTCTTAACAATTCCACCTTAAGCTGGTAAAAAAAATAAAGTTGATTATGTTGTCACTTCTGTTTTTGTAGGCGATTGTCTTCTATGAACTTGCACTGCATTTCAATCCCCATTGTGCAGAGGCATGCAACAATTTAGGAGTGATATACAAAGATAGGGACAACCTTGACAAAGCCGTAGAATGTTATCAGGCAAGGAGTTCCCATCCCATTGTATTTTGACTATGAACAACTATATTACCTTATAGAATTATTGTAGAGGAGGGTTTGCCCAATGTTCATTGCACTTCTTAGAGTTGTATCTTATGTGTTTTCAATATCTTACAGTTGGCTCTATCGATCAAACCAAACTTTTCGCAGTCGTTAAATAATCTTGGTGTTGTATACACTGTACAGGTCTCTTTCTCTCCCTCTTTATTTATTATCAGAACTCAATAATTAGCATCCCCTAAAGCAACCTTTTTTGTGATTATTCTTTTTTATTGTTGCTGTCTATTTGCAGGGTAAGATGGATGCAGCAGCGAGCATGATTGAGAAAGCAATTGTTGCAAATCCCTCGTATGCAGAAGCATACAATAACTTAGGTAGCTTTTATGTTATGAGTTTCTTTCATATTTTATTTCATGTTATTCCTTCCATCATGCTTTTTTTTTATGTGAATATTATATACCATCAAGTACAAGCTGGAGTAACCGTTGAAACAAGGTTGATAAGTTCAGACTACGAAGAACTTAGTACTTCAGTTTTTGTTTTTGGAGAAATTTAGTTGAATGTCTTTATTTATTTATTTTTGGTTGTTGTTTTACTGAATTGGGGGGATATCCAATACTCAGAGCATGGACATATTAATAAGTCCCCAGTTAAAATTTATGCAAGTCCCTGTTCTTAGGTATCTTTTCATTTCCAAAGATGTAGCAAGTCAAGTTGCAAGTTCTATTCTATTTTGAGGCGACTTCTATGGATTCAAGTGTAATGGGTCATCTAATTAGACCTTGGAAAAGTCTTTTTGCGATTTTTTAATTATTAATTTTTAATATAAAACTCCTAAAAAGTATCTTTGCTTACTGTTTGAAACTTTGAATGAATCTACAAATCCAGTGTTTTAGAGCCGAAGAGGAAAATTGTTTGTAGTTGCTTGGAGCATACCCCATTAGGAGTAACTGGAAAGTTCTGAAGATAGATACCATGCTCATTTTCGTGGGCGTTTATATTTTAATAAGAGTGTAAAAAAAATTATGGTTCTGCAATTGAGTTTCATCATTAATCATCTTCAGTTTTACATTTAGTTTTTCACTTAGTAAATTATTTCATGTAGGTGTTCTTTACAGAGATGCGGGTAATATATCTCTTGCTATTGAAGCATACGAACAGTGTCTTAAAATAGACCCTGATTCCCGTAACTCAGGCCAGGTATGATTGAATGTTATTGCAGTTGTTTAAAACATATGAAGAAAATTGTTACACATTGATATCTTTATTTGCATTCAAATTGTTTAAATTCTTTGAAATGTTTATATTCTGTGAAATTGTGAACGTAGATTGGTTTAATCACTTATGGATTTAAGATATTTATAGATCACTCTATATTCAATACTAGATTTATTATTTCTAGATGAGTGAATAGATTGACTTTGAAACAACAAAAAGATCTAAAATTTAGATCTAAACAAATAAATCTTTTATAAACAAAAAATTCATTATTCAATGAAAGCTTTTGATCTTTAGCAAGAATTTGCACAATCACACAATAGTGAACATAGTGCAAGGAAATAAATCACACACAATGGAATGTGGTTTACTTATATAAAGTTTTAAACACCAATCTATAAGCTACATCCACGGAGAAAAGATCCACTATGAAATAATATCAAGATTGTTCGCTCAAGACACTTACCATACCATACACGGTTCCACAATAGGTTCTGCACTTGCAACCAACTCCTATACACGGAAGTTTGCTTCAATGATCTTCCACTACAATCTCAACAGCGTACCAAGACCAAGAACACTACTTGCATATACACAAGTACGGTGAGGACATGTGTGAAGTATTCTTTTAAAACAATTGCAAAAGACCAAAAAATCTCTCTTTTGATGTTGAAAGTTGAGGCCTTTTAACTCAATAGTTGTGCTTTCAACATTCGTCATCACTATTATTGTACGATAGGTCAAACTCAAATTAGCTTGATGGATGAGCTCATCTTCCGAGTTGTTTGCTTGACAGGTCAAACACCCATCTTGACATGTTTGCTCAATAGATCGAGCTTTATCTATGACATATTTAATTGGTTGATCTAGTCGAGACTTTTTAAGATCCAGCATGTTTATTTTTTAAAGATTTTCAATTAAATTATTTTTAAGTAACTTCTGTAATTGAAATCCTTCTATTTTTTTTTCAATAGTGTTGCAATCTAGGAAGCATTGATACTCCAAAATATCCAGCGTACCCTTATTGGATATACCCCCAATACTAATATGCCACTGATACACCCAAAATATAGTCGAGGGGTGTATCTCAGGATCAATGGCTAGGATCTGGTCTTGATATGGCCAAACATATTTCTTTTCCCTATATTTCTTTGTAAATTGCGAGACTGGGATGGACTATGAACATTTTTTGTGGGATGTACATGTTTGGGATACATATATTGACGAGTTAGATAGCTTTTGGTGTTTTTGCATTTATGTCTATAATTAATGATTATGTCACTTTAATGTCGTAGCCTAGCTGTACTCGGATCCTTAATTTTGAAATTTTGCTGTATCCCCGTGCAATTTTGAAATTTTGTATCCCCGTGCAATTTTGCTGGACTCGTATCCTTAATTTTGAAATTTTGTTGTATCCCAGTGCAATTTGTGTTCTGGTTTTGTCTTTTGATTGATGAACCCATCATGACTTGACAACTTATATTCCATCTTCAATTTATTGTGGAACTCACCTAGTATAACACTCATTTTGACACAAAATAATATCAACCTAACTACGAAGGTTTCATTCTCTTCAGTGCACTTATTTAATTTTTGACTGTTGCAACTCTTGTTTTTTGATGAGTTTGTGTCGAAACTGTATTTTTTTTGTCACGCCACTAGATCTACTTTTGTAGTAGGGGTTTATTGACAGACTCGAGTTTGCAGCATGCAACATGTCTCTGCTACTTAACTGTTGCCTGAATTTCGTTAGTGCTACTTAAAATAGAACTGTTGCTTGAATTTCGTTAGTGCTTTCAGTTATACTTGCATATTTTCTGTCATATTTTGATGTTTCCACACTAAGGATGAGATTTGCCTCTTCTCTGAGAGCTTCTTGACATTGTGCTGTTTCCACTTATCATTTCCTCCTTTAATTAAGCTATCGCAAGAAATTCATATTGTGACCACTTATTTTTACAGAATCGATTGCTTGCAATGAATTATATAAATGAGGGCAGCGATGATAGACTCTTTGAAGCTCACAGGTATCTAGATTTCTTTTTTCCACATAAAATGGGGTGATATTATTTTTATATTAATTTTTCTTGCTTAGACATAATTTACTGATTGACATTCAAGCTTCTCTCTTATTATTATTGTAATTGTAATTATCATAAGTATAAATAATATTAGTGTTGATATTATTATTATTATTATTATTATTATTATTATTATTATTGATGCAGTCGATTTTCAATCCCTGCTTTGACCCTGTTTCTGTTGACCTGCACAAGTAACACACGTGAGCCACAAATCACCGTCGGGTGGCCGATGACATCGGACATGGATCTGAGGAAGGTGTAATGCTGTAACAGGGAATTTGTAGCGTACCTTAGCCTACCAACCTCATATCTTATTTATAGTGCAAGGAGTCTTAGTTCAACTAGGCCATCGTAGGCGTAGTTTAGGGAGATCTTCGTAGAGATCTCTCTCTAATTAAAAGTCGTGCTGTAGGGGGAAGTTTCCTGTTAGCTCTGCACTCCTAGATATGCGAAGGATAGTTTCCAATCTAAGAGCAATTCGAAGAAGGGAGTTTCCCTGTGTGGAAGATACTCTGAAGTTTGCTTCCTAGTTGGAAGCAGAGAGCAACTATAGTTTCCCGTTCGAAGTCGATCCTCGAGATACTTGCCTGAAGAGGGCTTATGGGTATTTTGGATAGCTGTGAGACGTGTGGGCCTAGTATCCTGTGAGAGTCCGGGTTCGCTTGACGGACTGAAGTTGAGCGGGCTTACATTCGCTTGGGCTGGATCTGTATTGGGCTGATGCTTGGGCGCATAGTTCCTCGAGATCATCATGACACGCGTTCGGCTCGGGATTGTGATCGTTTTTATGTATCATCAGCTACTCTCCCGAGTTAGTGGGCCATCACATCGGTTCGCTAAGTTATCTCTTGAAGAGATGCGGCGCTCATGATGATTGAGTCAGAATTGTTGCTTGAGCCGCATGCTGCATGAATTGGGTGTGCGTTGGTTCGGCAGGAACCTATCCTCTATATAGGTCATCTACAGTGTTGAGACTGACCCTTCTATTTTACTTGCTTTTGAAGATATCGTTCTGAAAGGTTCGTTTGTCTTCTTCATGGCTCGAGAAAACCTTCTTAATGATGCCCTTCTTGCTAAGGGCCTAGAGTTTTTTAAGATAGGCTATTGTTCGAGCTTGGTCTCGCTGAAATTCGTACAAAGTTTGGAGTTCCTGAAGACTTGCCATTTTACCTTCTGACGGGCGACCAGACGCCAATGTTGCCTCCGACCGGTTTCATCTGTTTACATTGAGGGATGCTTCAAACTGGAGTGCGTTTTCCGGTTCTGGACGTGATTTGGGAGTTCTTGGATTTTTTGGGATTCCTCGGTCTCAGTTGGGACCCAACGAGTACAAAATCATTCTCATGATTCTGCTCAGTGCGATGGAGGCCGACGTTAGTGTGATCCCGCGGGTGATTCAGTTGCTGACTGCTCCTCGACTGCAGAACAATGTTGTTTGCAAGATGAAGTCGCCAAATTGCTTTGTTAACTTGCCGGATGATTTTAAGTTTTGGCAGAAGTATTGTTTTCTGGCTCCTGTTGATTTGACATATTTTCGGTGCAAGGGTTGTTCGCTTGAGCGACAATTCAGGCCGCTTCGTAAGTTCAACTCATTTCTTGTGACTTTGATGTGCTTGATAGCGGTCTGAGTGATCATTGTCTGTGTTCTTTTGCAGGAAAGTTTCCCACTGATCCTCTTACCTTAGAGGAGCAAACCACCATGAAGGCATTTCGCGTCATGGCAAAAAAAAGAGGCGGTTGATATCATAAGAGTTTCCTATTTCGTTCGTAGTGGGATGTTGGACAAGTGGCACGACACCCCCACTATGCACCTAGAGTCGCGCATTAAGCTGAAAGATGGGCCCCTTTCAGGAAGAGAAAGGCTGCTAGGGCCAAGACTCCCGTCCCGTCTGATGCGGAGGATCCATCTGAGATGTTTGCTTCCTTTGTGAGGAAGAAACCTTGCGTTAGGACTTGGCCGTCTTCGGCACGACTCGCTCTGATGAGAGGAGCGAAAGTCCGCTAGGCCTGTTGAGGCAAAGACTAATGTTCCTGGCTTGGAAAAAGATTATCTGCGGTTGGCGGGAGTTGCTGACGGGTCGAACCTTAGTGGCGCGCAGGTTGAGGCTCTGAATGACTGTCTGGTGCGGGTTGCTATGGCGGCTTCCGCTGGCGCTGATTCGCGTGGGGCCTTTCCGGTAGAGGACTGTTGAAGATTCGCCTGAGGTGGTGGAATCTGATCACCCCACTGTTAACTCACCTGAAAGTGATCGTTGTACCGGTCGTGTCTCCTGTAGTCCGCATTGCTCACCGTCTCGTTCTAGGCTAAATTTAGAACTATTGGAAGGTCATTTGGATATTTCGGTCCCTCATTTGCCTCCGGATCCTGTTGGGCCGTTTCACAATAGAGGTTCAGCCGTTCTTGACAAGGGAAAACCAACAGAGGAGAGTTTGAAAACGGTGGCAACCATGAAGGGCGGCGCTGGAACAGTTCCTAATCAGGGGAAGCTTCATCCTAATGCACGGATAAGTCTATTCGCACTGGACTTGGTGAAGATGAGCTTACATGTCTTGCACCAAGAGGTGGATGTTGAGTATGCTTCGAGGAAACATATAAGCAGACGTGACAGCTGGCTGATGGACCACGCTCCAAAACCCGAAAAGGATATGCTGGAAGAGTGTGTGGACAAGGGTTTCAAGTATCTTATGCTTGATATGTCTCATATGAGCCACGCGGTCGTTGCTGGTACGGAAGTAGAGGCATCTCGCGAGAGAGTATATACTTTGGAGCGTGTCTTCTCGCATGTGCATACGCTGTATTCTAATGCGCTCTGGCCGAAGAGATGCGGTTGGATCAATCAATCGTGGTCGTTGAAGCTTAGAGGGCTCATCTGGAGGACCTTGAGCGAAGTTTGACCGAGGCGGTGTTCGAGAGGGACGGACTTAAGCAGGAGTTGAGCCAGCTCCGCCTAGAGGTCGAGGTTGCGTAGGAAGTTGCGGTTAAGGCGCATTCTGAGCTGCAGTCTTTTGCTGAAAAGAGTGTTTCGAAGGAAGCTGACTGGGCTGCTGAGAATTAACAGTTGAAATCCGATGTGGAGTTCTATGCTCAAGAAGCGAGGAAGGCTGAGGATCAACTCGAATTGGGATGGCATGAACTAAGTGTTGTGAAGAGCAGTCTCAGGTCGATGCGCTAAATGACAAGTTGGAGCTACTGGAGTGTGACCTTATTGATGCAAATGTGCGAGAGGAAGAGCTTCTCTAGGAACAAGGCAAATGTGAGTTTCGCTGGGTTGTTCATGGCCGGCTAGAGCTGTTGGCACTGATGAAGGAGGAACATCTGGAGTGGGATCATAGCTTTACAAGAAGATGTCATATGTGGACTTGTTTGTTACCTCTGAGTTGTTGGGCGAGGAGGGTCCCTAATGTCCAGGTGGAAGAGCGTACAGATGCAACTTCTACCCTTGTTCCTCCTAGGCTTAGCTCTTTCGTTTCTTTACCTTCTCCTATTTAGGAGTAAACTTTGTGTGTTTGTACACTTTTTGTCTTGACCATTAATGAAAACAATTTTCTTCGTTTCATACTTGGCGTCTCTATTGTATGTTTTTTGTTTTGCCTTGTCTTACTTTGACATAGGCTGGTTGAATCAATATGACGTTGTCTGGTCTATTTGCGGCAGAGAGTTGTGAATGACTCGGGGTCATTGCTGCATAGTTATGTCCAATAATGGGTATGTTGCGAACAATTTAACTGGGTTGAGTCACTCGAGTTGTGTCCTGTCCATAGGTAAGTTGTGGTGGTCAAAAGTACGTGTCAGAGTGTTCACACCGAGTGTTGTAATCTCGGGTTGGTGTCTTAATTAGCTTTAATCTGGGCACCGGTTGAACTATCCTTGTATCAACACGAGTGGCCTTTTTTTAATGTTAGGATGTCAATTCGTTTGAGCGTGAAGGCGCTGACTCAGCTAAGCTCATATTTACGTTCGTAGTCCTGAGGGAGAGTGGAGGTCGTGTGGAGAGCTGTTTGAGATTTCCACCTTCCGAATCGTTTATGACTGAGTAGAGCGGTTGATAGATTCGGGGAGTAAAAGTTTGGCAACCAGGCTAAAGAGCAGTGGTCCCATGGGAAGCCGTCGAAATCAGTTCGGGACTGACTAGGCTTCCATTTTTTGAATTATTTATGACCAAGTAAAGCGGTCGACAAATTTGGGGAGTAAATGTTTGGCAACCGGGCTGAAGAGCAGTGGTCTCGTGGCAAGCTGTCGGTATCAGTTCGGGACTGATTAGGCATTCACCTTCCGAATTATTTATAATCGAACAAAACAATCGACAAAATCAGGGAGTAAAGGTTTGGCGACCAGGCTGAAGAGCAGTGGTTCCGTGGCAAGCCGTCAGAATTAGTTCTTGACTAGGCCCCCACCTTTCAAACCGTCGACACCCTCCCCGCGCGGTGGGGGCTACGTGTTCGAGTGGGGTTTGGCGACCACGCTGAAGAGCAGTGGTCCCTGGCAAGCCATCGAAATCAGTTCGGAATTTACTAGGCTCCCACCATCCAAATTATCTACACTTGAGTGCACCAAGCTACAAATTTGGGAGGGTTCGGCGGTCTCGCTGAAAAGCAGTGCTCCCGTGGCAAACAATCGAAATCAGTTCAGGACTGACTAGGCTCCCATCTTTCGGACTATCTATACCCTTGCAGTGGGGGCTACAAGTCCAGATTTTGATCAGAAGCTTTCATTGCTAGTTGTCACAAGCTAGGCCTACCTGATTAGGTTTGGCGAATACCGATCGCGAATGGGGCAGTGATCCTTGGCAAGTCGTCGTTACCAAGCGTGGCAGCGCTTATTACTCCCACTTCCTAACCATCGATGCTTGCACTAAGCAGACTAGGTGTCGGGATGAACCAAAAGCTGCACTGACTAAGCTTGCCCGGTTTGATCAAAGGTTTCGTTTGCCGAGGGGCGTGCGAACCTAGTGGTTCATGGTGTGGACGAAGTTACCTTAACTCAGCTAGTGTTAAAAGTCCGTACGTCAAAGTTGATTAGGATCCTCAAGTGCTCGTGTCAAGCATGCGACAGGGTGCTGTTTGAATAACAGGCTGAGCCTATGGGCCCACAGAGGAAGGGCTTGGGTTTCCTGCGTGGTGCGTTGTGTACGACGTAGATCTCGCGATGACATGTGTATGGTGTAGGTTGCGTGACGTTTGAGTATATCGGTTACTCCCCTTCAATTGATCGATTGCGTGCAGCGCCATTAATTGATTGACGTGATCTGCGCAGTTTCCTTGGGAATTGTCGTCTTCCATTTTCCCATGCAGCATTCAATGTCTGAAAGTTAATGTTGGAGTGTCCGTTTGGTGAACCACTATGTCTATATCATGGTGTTTTCCAATTGTTGTAGGCACCATCTTTTGCTGAGTTTATTTCCTGTAATGTTCTTATTTGGAAAATATGCTTTGGGTTTTTCAAAGGCTGAAGTTGGATCTCCATCATTGGAGTTTCCGAAAGTTCTGATGTTTACATCGGCTACGCATGATGATAGTTGTTATGCGTAGTCACCTGTTGGGGTGGGCACGTAGTTAATCCGCTGAGGTCTCGTAATCTCTTCTCATATCATAGAGAAGTAGTGCGGGTACTTTCCTAAGGGAAGGGTTTGTCCTTTATGTGCAGGTGTTTTATCGTTGTTTCTAGATGTTTGATCTCAGAGATAGCATCTGTGTCCCATTTTGTGGTGGCTGCCTCCACCACTTCTTGATTAACACCGTCGTCTCCCTGGCGCTGGAAGTCGGCATCCAGGTTGAAGGTGGAATCAGGCATAGCCTGTTGGAGTGGGCCTTCAATTCCCAATATTCCATTCCCCCTTGCGTGGGAAGGTGTGTGCATTCCGAGTTTACCTAATATTTGTCCCAAGTTCGCAAAGTATGGGAATTGGGTCTAGTTTTCGCAGGTACTCCTGGTTGTTGATTTTGTACCCCGCAGACCATATTTGAAGGCGGCGTTTCGTGGAGCGTCCTTTCCCTTGCAGGTAGCTCGCCCTGTACTGTTTGCGTCGCTTACTGGACCAGCCAGTCTGAGCAAGTCCTCACTCCATGCTGATCAGATGCCTGCAGTATGTAATCTTTTGTATCCGCCTCAGGGCGTTTGTAGTATATAGTCTTTTGTATCTGCTTCAAGGTGCTTGTTGTAATATCTTTCCAATAATCAATAGAGTTTGTTTATGAAATTCTTGTTTAATTTCTTAAATGATTGCGAATCATATAAGTCTCTTAAGAACTCTAAACTCAATATTGACCACGGAAAGGGAAACAAACAACTTAAAACAAACTAATTGTTGATGGAGATAAACTGATGTTGGCCTCAAAGCGAATTCGGATAGCTTTCACGGATCATTTAGCGGATTGTTGAGGCGTTACATAGGTCACTGAAGAGTGAGCCTTGCAGAGGGGCGGATCTCCGCGCCGACGACATGTCGGGGGATGTGTTCCCGCTTGCCATTGCAATTACGACTCGCTGGGTAGGAGAGCTGATTGTTCCTGTATCGCTCGAACATGGTCTCTTTCGTCTTTTGGCCTTTCACTGGGTAAGGTTGCTCTGCATAATGTAGCTGAATCTGTGAGCACTCTATCTGTTTTAGTCCGGCGTAGTGACAACCTTGTGTCGTAGGTTGGTCAACACATATTGTTAATTCTGAGTTGTTAGCAGTATATTTAACACACTGGTGAAGGTTGGAGATCACTGCTTCCATTTGGTGTGGCCACGGTCTTCCCTGGATGAGGTTGTAGGATAATGGTGCGTCTATCACCATGAAGTCCAGAAACACGACCTTCAGCCGCAGTTCTCTAGCTACCATGGCTAACCTTATCTTTTCGATGGGAAAACATTTCTCCCCGCTGAATCCAATCAACGGGTGCTCTGATGGCACTAGGTTTTCCTCCTTGAGGTCCATGCTGCGAAAAGCATTGTAGAACAGAACGTTGAGCGAACTTCCTGTGTCAACGAGAGCTCTCTTCATTTTCCACTTTGCGATGGATATGGAGATGACCAAGGCGTCGTTGTGCGGCCCTCGAACTCCATCAAAGTCCTTGTTCGTGAAAGTCAAAGTGAGAATGGGGTTTTGAATTTTCGAATAGCAAACGCGTTTGTCTTCATCCGCGGGTCGTGTCCGCATATTCAGTAGAGTACGCTTGCGGGACCTGTGCGATTAGTCGCCGTATATTATCCCAGGAGTCTATCTATTTGACTGACTCCCCCTATCCCTGATCTGTTCTGACTGCTTCTCAGACTTCAAGAAGTCTTTCAATTTTCCCTTGCGGATCCAGTGTTTTATTTCATACCTCAAGACTTTTGCAGTCCTTGGTGTTGTAGCCGCCTTCTTTGTGGTACGCACAATACTTGTTGTTGTCCCTTTTGGTAGGGTCTCTGCGTGTCTTCGGGAGCCACTTTAATTTCTCCCAATTTTTCATGGAGTTAAGTACATCCGACAGACTAGCATTTAGGGGTGTCACGGCTCTGGATCCAACGTAGTTGAATGATTTCTCTGGCTTGAGACGATCAGGATCCAGTCTGTTGTAAGTGTGCTTCCTCTTGCTCCACTCCTCATCCTTGTGTCTTTTTCCCTCCTTGTCCCTAGAAGCTAAGAGCTTCCTGTTGTCTTCGGTCTCCCTCTTGGCGGTCTTTGACTCCTCCAGGGTGATGTGTCTGTGGACGCTCTTGATGAGCTCTGCCATGTCCAGAGGGGGCTCCAAGGTGAGGTCCTCGAAGTGTTTTCCCTCTTTGAGGCTCGCAGTGAATGCAGTCACAGCTGTATCATCGCTGCACTCATCGATGAGGGTCAGCTCGTTATTGAAGCCTGTGACATACTCTTGGAGCGTCTCGCCGAACCTCTGCCTTAGAGAGTATGTAGTGCTGGCCTTTCCTGAAACGCTGGCTCCCGACGAAACGTGTCAATAATTCCTTTGCCAATGTTTTGAAGGAGTTGATTGATTTCGGTGGTAGGCTGTGGAACCACGTCTATGCAGAGCCTTTAAGGCTGGTGGGAAAGGTTCTGCACATGACGGATTCGGGTATTTCCTTGAGCGTCATTACGTGTTGGTAATGGCGTAGATGATTGAAAATATCGGTGGTCCCGTCATAGGAATCGAGCTTTGAGGGAGTGAACTTTCTCGGAAGTGATTCACTCATGATCCGGTCCACAAAGGGTGGGACGGAGAGGCGATATAGTACGTCCGGGTCGTGCGATCCTTTGCGGAGAGGGTTCCCTGGGACTGAGCCTCTCTGTCCTGGCGGCTGGATCAGCGTTAGCCGCGCAACTTCCCTTAGTCCAATGGGAACTAGCGGGGGCTTGGTTCTCCTGCGTTTGCTCCCTATCGTCCACTGGAGTGGAGGTCCGTGTTGTTCCTGGTCTCCATTAGCAGCGGGTGGATTCCGTCGTGTGAGCGTCTTGATGATCTGTTGTATTTGAGTCGTCAACATCTCGATTCTGGAGTTAGTCGTTGGTGCAGGGTGTGAGTACGTTGTCCGTGCATGGCAGGAACTGGTATAGGGACAGCGGAGCGTTGGACCTGTCCCCTGGTTCGTTGTTGCGTGACTTGGTGGTACCCATGGACGGCGCCAAACAGATGTAGTCGATTTTCGCTCCCTGCTTTGACCCTGTTCTTGTTGACCTGCACAAGTAACGCACGTGAGCCACGGACCACCGTGGGGCCGATGACACTCCGATGCTAAAGTCAGACAGGGATTTGAGGAAAGTATAATGCTGTAACAGGGAATTTGTAGCGTACTTTAGCTTACCAACCTCATATCTTATTTATAGTGCAAGGAGCCATGGTTCAACCAGGCCATCGTAGGCGTAGTTTAGGGAGATCTTCATGGATATCCCTATCTAATTAAGAGTCGTGCTGTAGGAGAAAAGTTTCCTGTTAGCTCTGCACTCTTAGATACGCGGGAGATAGTTTTCAATCCAAGAGCAATTTGTAGAAGGGAGTTTCCCTGTGTGAAAGATACTCTAAAATTTGCTTATAGTTGGAAGTAGAGAGCAACTGTAGTTGCCCGTCTGAAGCCGATCCTCAAGATACTTGCCTGAAAAGGGCTTATGGGTATCGTGGATAGCTGTGAGACGTGTGGGTCTAGCATGCTGTGAGAGTCCGGGTCCGCTTGGCGAACTAAAGTTGAGCAGGCTTAGATTCGCTTGGGCTGGATCGGTGTTGGGCCAATGCTTGGGCCCGTAGTTCCTTGAGATCATCATGACATGTTTTCGGCTCAGAAGTGTGACCGTTTTTATGTATCATCAAAGGTGAATAATAATCAGTGTAGTTGAGGCTGCGGGGAGGTGGACGAGCTTGAAAACGCCTCGGAGGCGAGGCGGACGCCTCACTTCACTAAGGCGGTCTTTAACATTTTTTAAAGATTTTTTATTATAATAAATTGAAACACATTAAGATAAGTAATATTCATCATCATTTTGATAACTTGCATAAGCCAATATGTATAAAAAGTCGTACAACTATTTAGAATTGAAATGGAAACATAATAAAGCTGCATAGCATAGCAAAAAGATGCACTACATAAGTGTACTCAACTTGCCAATATCCACTAAATAACTAAAAAAGAAATAATCAAGAAAAACATCAAAGCATAATGTAAACTAGTTCATCAAGTCACCAACTTCTCATTGGGTTAATTTTGGAAATTTGAAACAGTGTTTGGAAAATTGCAATTTGGTGAGGCATCGTCCAACAGGTCTCATTGGTTTAACTTTGGAATTTTGCACCAAATTTTGATCCTTACGTTGAAATGTTACGATCCATACACTGAAATATTACTTATTACTGTTTATTGTGAAGAAAAAAAATGCAGCAGAACAGATCATATAAAAAAAAAGAGCAGAATAGAACATAACATATCAGATCATATAAAAAAAAAACAAAACAGATCATTAAAAAAAGGAGTAAAACAGATGATATAAAAAAGAAGTATATCAGATCATATAAAAAAAATGCAGTAGAACAGATCATATAAAAAAAACACAGCAGAAGCTGCAGAACAGATCATATAAAAAAAACAGGAAGGAGAGGGAAGAAGAAGAGAGGAAACATACGTGATATGAAAGATGCAACACCTAATTTGAAGGAGAGGAACCTGATTAGAAGGAGAAGAACACACACAACAGCAACAGTAGCCCCAAGGAGTCATTCTCTTGTCTAAAACTCTAAATACCCCCCTTCTTAACCCTAAAAGACAAGTGGGCTGCAACAGACTTTTGGTTTTTAAGCTGCAAATGGGCTGAGGCGGATGCCTCACTTCACCGCTCCGCCTTGCATCATTTTGAAGCGTCTCTTTGCCAAAACGCCTTGAGGCGCGCCTAGGCGTCCGCCTTAACAACACTGATAATAATAATAATAATAATAATATTATTATTACTATTATTATTATTATTATTATTATTATAATTCACCTTTGAAGTTACACTGCAAAGTGAACATGTCTGACATGCAACTATTAATGTGTAAACTGTGGCTCTTTGAATTTCTGTTTAGATAAAAAAAAAGTATAATACCAGGACCAGGTCATATAAATCTAGCTGCTTTCTTTACAAACTTTCGAATCCAATTTCTATATACCTGTTGAAATACACTTCCTTGCTAGAAATAAACAATCATCCATGAGGTAATCGTTCTGGTTAAATTTTACTTTTCAATTCAATTTCTTTTTTGTACCTGGTCTTATGTTGAAACTTGAAAGCTATTAACGGAGGCCGCTTGTTGATAAAATTTTTTTGTTGATTAGCACCAGATCATTGCATAAATAAACATTATATTTTTTTAAATTTCAGTTGTTCCGCTTGATACCATTGTACAAATTTATCTTCTTTTTCAAGTCATTTATACGTCAATTTTCTTTCCCATTCTTTGCACAGCAAGTGGTTTTCTTCATTGAGTTTGTTTTTGTGGTTGCAGGGATTGGGGTAGACGTTTTATGAGATTGTTCCAACAATATACATTTTGGGACAATCCTAAAGATCCAGAACGACCACTTGTCATTGGATATGTATCACCGGATTATTTTACTCATTCTGTATCATATTTCATTGAAGCACCTCTCTTGTACCATGACTATGCACATTTTAAAGTTGTCGTGTACTCTGCGGTTGTAAAGGTATTACTTTTTGTCTCTCTTATAGAACAACAAAGACAATTAGCAATGAAATGCGGTAGCTTCACAAAAAATCATTTGTTTTGAACTGTACTTGTATTCAAGGTTTTCAGATATTTCCAATTATTTAAAAGATGTCTTATAGCGGATATTTTAGATATTTATTAACTATCATGATATATATCGACAACCCAAATATTTTGATATTTGCTTGTAAGCAAAGATATTTCTCATGGATATATCCGGATGTTATAAACACTGCTTGTTTTAGTTAATGACAGATCTATGTTTAGTTGTCTCTTCTTTGGTTTGAATGAAAGTTAATTGGGCTAGTCTCATACCATAGTACTTACGCTTTACCAGAATAGAAGGGAAACACTGTTTATAGAACAACAGAACATAAATGAATCCATATGTAGATTGAGATCCTAAAGGGATTTGTGTCCATTCTATGTCAGTATAATATTTGATGTTTATTTTTCAGTTGTTGTTCTTCATTTGATTGCTTCTGTTGATGTTACAGGGGGATGCAAAAACAAACAGATTTAAAGAGAGAGTTCTGAAAAAAGGCGGGATGTGGAGAGATATATATGGAACTGACGAGAAAAAAGTTGCTAGCATGGTCAGAGAAGATAAAATCGACATTTTAGTGGAACTAACCGGCCACACAGCGAATAATAAGTTGGGCATGATGGCATGCAAACCTGCTCCTATACAGGTATTTGCGGAGACCTTTTACTGCTGTAAAACTAATAACCATGATGAGAAACATAATTTTGGTATTTTTTCTTTAATATTTTCTCTGTCCTAGTTGTCTTTTGATTTTTGGGTTATATCCTCTTTTGCTTATGTTAATAGAGAAAGTTGCCAATGAAGAAATATTTACTTTAACGAATAAACCAAAGGGATTTTTATTTTATTAAATTTTTTTTCTATACCATCATATTATTGGGTTTTATTTCTTTTGTAAAATTTTATGTAATACAATATTATCGTTTGACACATTGCAATGACTATTGTGATAGATTTCTGAAATACTGAATACCCCCTTCTTTTGGAACTCCGTGCCAAATGAAGAAGTTGAATATGAAACTTGAAGGAGGCTTGAATATCGAATATGTGCTTTCTAGCTTTTAATTCTTGATATTCCGCCTTTTTTGTGCTAAGGCAGAAAGCTTTGGAAACATTGGATGGGTAATAAAGCTCATAATCTATTTAGTAAACGTGGACAACGGACCTTTCACGGTTCAAGACCGATTTAAGATTAAGCGAATTAATCGGATTAAATCAGTCTACTTTTTCAAAGTATACATTTTTATATACTCACTAATGTAAATTATAATAAATAATATATCTTGACAATAAATATTAACAAGACAAGTATTATAGAGCAACAAAAGTCATATTATAGAGCAAATTATGTAATCATGTCCAAAACATCACACATTATAAACCAACAACCACCACCACCCAACAGGACGACAACCACCACCCAATAGAACAATATCGATTTATCACCGATTTTTTGGTGACTCAGCGATTAATCGGTGACCGCTAAACCCAACCACTAAATACCTAGTTCGGATCGGTATACCCCTGATTTACATTAATGACCGATTAATCGGCTATTAATCGCCGCATAAAAAACTCAGCTCAGAAATAATAAAGGACGGGTGCTTATGTATGCTCAATTCTGAATAACCTTAACATCATAAAAACCATTTATTTGAAACTGAAAAAAATTATTAAATTCTTTCTTAATTTTGTCTATAGACAATAATATAATAAATATAAAATGTATCTTCCTGGAGCTGATTCTTATATTTGTTTTTATGAGATTTCTCCTTCCCATGTCTTGTCATGTCATGTTCTTTCGTGCTTGTGTCCATGCTTCCTAGTAGGTTTGTCTACTTTGAACTTCATATTTTTATAAATGCATCTAGTACTAATAAGTGTTTCCATTGAATAACTCCAAACCCTCATGTTGTCTATCAGTAACTCTATAAATTGGACATATCAATATTTTGACAAATTTTATCAAAATATTACTTCGTATGTTCTCGAATGACATACGAAGGGTTAGCAACTGAAGAGGTCCTTGAATTTTCAATGCAGCATGTTACTTTAGAAACAACAGTGTAAAGGGCGGTTTAGTAGGGTTAAAGTGTGGGATGATCCAGGTTTGGAAGAAATACACTATCAGGGGTGATAGATAAGATATAAGTGGTGTAGGTGGTAGAAGAGTGGGTAGGAAAGTCGAAGTAGATATGTCACCCCTTCAGATGGAGTCGGGACGGACCTACTAAAGGGCTAAATACTTAGCCTTACAAAAAAATCAATTATATAATGTATAATACAATATGTTTATTATTCATTCAACTATTTCTACATATCTCTGTTGGTGCAGTGGTTAGAAGTTTAACATTTTTAGTAAACGACCCGAGTTCGATACTCTTGGAGCGTAAAATTTCTTTGTGGTTAACATTTTTAATAAGCAACCCAAATTCGATACTCTTGTAGCGTAAGATTTCTTTATGGCTATTGTACATACATTTTAATATCTAAATGATAATCACTATTCTCCATTATTGTTATTCACCTAAGTTTTTTTAATTTTCAATGCAATTTTATTACTAGTTGCAAACATTAAATTTTTTTTTAGTATAAAAACTTATTTTTGGTCCTCTTGGAGTGCATGGTTTTTTTAGGCTATTGACAATTACTATTTTGTCATTGTGACATGTCCCTACTTTTTTGTTTTCAATGTAATTTTATATGTAATTGCAAACATAAAAAAATGAATTGTTTGTTTACAAGTGGTGTAAAACCTCCAAAAGTTTTTTTTGAAATTAATATCTAAAATAATAACTATATAATTCAATGAAACTATATACAATTAGCCAACTCATACAAAATTTGATGCTCATATAAACCATTTTTTTCTTATGAAATTGTATTAGGGTCTTAATATGTTCGCAAATTTCAGAATTTTAAACTTCAGCTAGATACTTATCCTAATTATTTTGTGATTTTAGTTATATATTCTATTTATATACTTGTTAAGGTTGTCGATATTGTGACTTTATTTTGGCTTAAATTTGGACTACACTAGATTCAATTTGGTATGTTCAATGTACTTTTGATAGCTATATTTGTTTTATCAGTTACTAGCTCGGGCAGGAAATTTTTTTTTTTTGCTCTGCCCTTGATAACTACTATTATCAACTAATATGGAGTAATGTCGTTCCTTTCCCTCAGTTCTGTTACTTGTAGACATCGGAATCAAAGAGTTAGTGTCCAACATGGCATTGATATGTTAAAAACTCCACTAAATAAATGGGCACACCTGTTTATTGCATTGCTATTATTATTATCATTACAAACAGATGTGTGGGCAGCTGTTTGCAGTGACTCGTGGATGAATTTGGCAACCTGGTAATTTTCTGTATCAAAGTTTTGACAATTGGAATCACAGGGTTCTTCCTAAAAATGGATTTAGGAGAAAATTCTTTTGGTGATTTTGTGGGTGATTTGGAAGGAGAGAAACAGTCGTATCTTCAAGGGAAAGAAATTGGAAATTCTCTCCATTTGCAATACGATGGAAATTATGGCAATTCACTGGGCTAAAGTATGGCTGTGGAATGATTTGACTTTCATCTCTGACCTCCTTCACAACTGGGGCGACACTCTACTAGGAAATTGAGCATTTAATGTTTTCCTTGTTTTTCTTCTGCTTTGGTATCTGTAGTTTTTCTCCTTTTTTTTTTCTCTATTTTGAGGTTCTCATGCATTTGGATTTCCATTGCTTATTAATGAAGAATGTTATCTATAAAAAAAAAAGTCTATGGAAATTTTCTGTGAAATTGTATGTTGAAAAGTTGGCTAAAAAATGTTTGGTGGAAGTTTGATTCATATTTCTTCTTCTTTTATATAATGTCAGTGTGCCATGTGGTATTTAATGCACTTTTACCTTTCTGTTATTGTAGGCTACCTGGATTGGATACCCGAACACAACTGGCTTACCTGCCATTGATTACAGGATCAGTGATTCATTGGCTGACCCACCTGATACAAAGCAGAAGTAAGCAGGAGATTTCATTTCTGTTTCTTTGTAGAAAAATCTTGGTAATTTTGTTGGACTATGTTGTGGTGGTTTCTATATAATAGTTCTCTTTTGTGGCAGGCATGTTGAGGAGTTGGTCAGATTGCCTGAATGCTTCCTTTGTTATACACCTTCTTCTGAAGCTGGGCCTGTTTGTCCAACCCCTGCACTCTCAAATGGTTTTATTACTTTTGGTAGCTTTAACAATCTGGCAAAGGTATTGATTTGAATAAGAATAAAGTGATCATGTTAGGTAGGATTGATGTAGTACTTTTGAAGCTGATATGCCCTAATCAGTTGATCCTGTTTTCTTTTGATCTTTACTCTCCAGATTACACCAAAAGTTTTGCAAGTTTGGGCAAGAATATTATGTGCAGTTCCCAACTCCCGGCTTGTAGTAAAGTGCAAACCATTCTGCTGTGATAGTGTGAGACAGAGATTTCTTTCGACATTGGAGCAGTTGGGACTGGAATCACTCCGTGTTGATCTCCTCCCGCTTATCCTTCTAAACCATGATCACATGCAGGCGTACTCTCTCATGGATATTAGGTAGAAGTATACAGATATTTATGCAATTAATTCTTTTAGGCATCAAGAAGGGGATGACTCCTCTTTCTGCTGATTTGTCGTCTCTGAATCATATAGAACTTCCAACTAGTGATACTTGCCTACAAGTGTTGTTTTAGTTTAATTGCGAGCAGAGAAGAGCTATTACTTAGCTTCAGACTCAACACATCTGTCATGCATGTAATATCACGATGATGCATAATTCATAGGCAGTAGTTTGTTTTATCTGTTTAGTGAAAGAAATTTAGAAAATGCCGTTCTCTGTAACTGTGACTCGCCACCTATCCAAGCTGCTATTTCGTAGTTGATTTAGTGAATGAAACCAGTTGAATTTCCTAGTTCTGTGTTCTCTCTTTGAGACCGATGGGATGATTTCGTTGTGTGAATCATAGGTAAGATACTGCATGGTATCCATAGTGGATCTTAGGTCTGCTGCATAATTTCATGTCAGTGGTCTACTGGTTGGTCTTTTTCTTTCCTTGAATTGACATCAACTAGTTAATCTATGAGAATCATGGTGTTTGTTGAGTTCATATCTTGTGTTATGGATATGAACACTCATTTGTCATCTTTATTGGCTCTCTGTCTATCATGGTCAAGGCTGTTGTTAATCTCACATTACTTTTTCATGTAGCTTGGATACTTTTCCATATGCGGGAACAACTACAACTTGTGAATCTTTGTATATGGGGGTTCCATGTGTCACCATGGCAGGTTCAGTACATGCCCACAATGTTGGTGTTAGTCTTCTCAGCAAAGTTGGTGAGCAAAATCTATTTTGTTTTTGTGTTTATTGAGTCCCTTCTCTTAACTTGACTAATTTGCTGGTGATTTTGATGGAAGTATCCAATTCTTGGCTTTTTTGGCTGTTTCCCCTTTGGATGGATGGAGTTATGTCCGCTTGTCTTTGAATTTGAGCTTCTTGAATACTTTAATGCATAAGATCCTTGTAGAAAATGCTCTTGCTTGAGGGGTGTTCCTATGCTGCAATTTTGGTTTCCTCATTAATTCTTAGTAAACCAAACTTCCCAAAGGCTTGCTATGCAACCTTTCATGTTAAACACATAAGTTGAAGAAACAATTAGAGAATAAAGAATCACATTGGTTGTCTGCTTGTCATCTTTCAATATGAACATGTTTGCCATTGAAGGGATGATTAGAGAATAGAGATCACAATGGTTATCTGGTTATATGCTTGCAGTACATGTTTGAGTGTGCGGATACCAAAGTATGTGCACTAGGAAGTGCACGTTATTCCTTGTGGGTTCTGCTATTTAAATTGAACAAAGGAGTAACATTTTAGTGACAATTACTAAGGAAATATGTGCACTTGGGAAGTGCAAATCATAGTACCTTCCTCCCCTGCGGATTCTGCTCTTTAAATGAACAAATGAGTAACAATTATTAAGTGCCTACTGGTTAGAAATAAATTTCCACTTTGTATTTATCTAAAATCTACAAGTGGGTATAAATTTCAAACTTGGCACTTGTAGATTTTTAACACACAAATGACATAGTGGCGCATCATTTGAACCTTGTAGATTTTTCATCGCATAGAAACGAGGGGTTGTCTCGTTCTTCTTTTCCTGGGGCTTTATTTGGTTGTTCATGGGAAATGGTTGAAAGAGTAGAGGGAGAGGAGAGAAAGGGGGAGGAGAAGGGAGATGTAGAGATTCAATGTGCTATTTAACCTCATGCTTTGTCAAAATCAAAGGAAAAACTTGTGTGTGGATGGTTGAGCAGTATTTCACAATGGAAATAACTACATAACCAATCATCATCTTCGAAAAATAAAGTCCTACTCTAAACTTTCAAAATTAAATTTTCTCTCTTCCTTTCATCTTTCTTCTAGGTTCTCGTTGTTGTGTCAGATTGAGCTTTCAAACTAGGTATTTTTATCTTCATTGTTCTCTCGGTCACCTCCTTTTTTGTATCTCGCATGAAGTTAGGGTTCTTCATCTGCATTTGTTCTTACTTTCTGCAATATAAGCGATGGGATCCAAGTCATTCACATTTGGCATGCAAAAGGATATATACTGTCACATGCATATTGTTTATGCACAAAAATTGCCACTTTTTTCCAATAATGACACATCCTTTTCCTCATATTTTGTAGGGTTGAAAACCGTGAACCGAACCGACTTAAGTCGATTTTAAAATTTTCAAATCGAACCGACTAAAATCGAACCAAAACCGAAATAAAACCGAACCAACCGACTATTTTAAACATATTATATTATTTATTATAAAATATATATTATTTATTATATATATTCGGTCGGTTCGGTTTGGTCGGTTAAAATCACATAGAAACCGAACCGACCACTTTGGTTTTGAATTTTTTAAAACCGAAACCGATCCGAACTGAATTTAAACCGAACCAATCGTTTCGGTTTTGATCGGTTTGGTCGGTTTAATCGGTTTTTTGTTCAGCCCTAATTTTTTGTAACCACTATAAAGTAATAATGATAATTTGATTGTGATGCAGGGTTAGGGCGTTTAATTGCCAAAACCGAGGACGACTACGTCAGGTTGGCAGTGGACCTGGCCTCAGACATTACAGCTCTTTCAATCCTGAGGTTGGGTTTGCGAGACATTATGGCCAAGTCACCAGTTTGTGATGGCCCAAAATTTGTTTTAGGTTTGGAGTCAACATATCGCAGCTTATGGCACAGGTATTGTAGAGGAGATGTGCCCTCTCTGAGGCAAATGGAAGTGGGACAGCAACATCAGCAGAAGCAAGTGGCAGTTCCCGAGGAGCCTATTGTCAGGTTGTTGGAGCCCCAAAAGATCACAGCCATACGAGACAATAATGCATCTGTGAAGGCCAATGGATTTAGTAGTAGCAGTCCCCCCTCTACGTCAACTATTTTGATGTGTGAAGCAAATGGTAAGGATTCGAGTGACATTAGGAATCCTGGAAAATGATCTTTGGGCGAACTAGGTTCTGCAGTTGTAACTTTGTAGCATTTTGTGAGGATTAAACATGATTCATTGCTGTGGTATCTGAAGGTTGTGGTTGCACCTCCATTTGCCGTTTATACTTGTGGTTCCATCATAACTGAGGCAAGAAGTCGAAGAGCTGGGTCAAGAGCCAGGATCGCATCATATGGTTCAAGAAGGAAAAATATGGCTGCACCTGATGCAGAAGATGGTCGCAGTGTAGGTGTATTGGTCTTGAGTGAGTTTCATCATTCCCAACTGCCTCCATTGTAAGTCAAGTCCTAGTGGGTTGTAAATTATATTAGTCAATTGGATTTCTATGGAATTGATGCTTGATTCATATGAATCTGCAACCTTTCAACAGATCATTGTTTGTAAATTATATAAGCCCTAGTGTGGTTTATACAGAAGTCGTTTACTTGAATCTTATTAAAACTAGAATATCATTACAAGAATGCAGGAAGGATTGTTTCCCTTTTTGTTTGATTAATGAGAAAATCATTTCATCGAAATTGTTCTGTCTGTGTGATTCCATAATCACTTGAACTTGATGTTACTCTATACGTATGTACAGTGTATATACTTTTCTCTGTTTTTAGAAAATTTTCAATACTATCAGATAGCTTTTGTACTTTGAGAAGGTCAAGGCTTTTTGTGCCAGATGTTCATGCTTTTCATTTTGGGTCCCATAATTAATACCAACTTTGAGTTTTTTGGTCTCAAGTTTGTTTAGTGAGTATTGGTCCCAAGACCAAGTTGATTGTTTACTCTTTATCCAATAATTATATGAATTTTTATTTTTTTTTATAGTATAGATAAACTTAGATTTTTTTTTTTTAGGTATTACAATTTATATTAATTTTACATTTGGTTCCTATATTTTTTGTAATGGAAAGTTGACGGTCAACAAGGTCAACGGGATTTTAGGATCTTGATTCAAAGTTGGATAAATATATGACAAGCTAAAAAATATATAAATTGTGAGTCCTAAAGTCTAAAATTTCCCTTTCATTTTCCACATTCCACATTGATTGATTGCAGCCCAAATATTTATCTTAAGGTGGCCAAATTTCTATTGTCTGAACTTTATACCACTATAAAGGTCCCTTGATTTACTTTAAATTATTAAGAAATGAAAAATTGTATCTTTGAGCCTTAAAATTTTCTTTTATTCTTTTTTCAGAAAAAAAAATATTACAAGGAAAAGTTGTTTTACAAGTGTAATTAATTAAAACGCCTAGTAACATAACACTCCATTTATCCTTCAATTCACATTCACCCCCTTTCGAACTCATCACTCGCTTTTCTCATAAAATAATGGGAAGGTTTTAGGAACCTCCTAAACCATGACCATGACCATGAGAGAGCTGCTCAGAAGCTCTTCAATCTCGAGAGCTTTTTCAGAAAAGAGTATTTCTTTTGCGTCAACTGAAAGATAGATTGCATTGACTGAAAACAAATATTCCCAGTCCAAAAAAAAATCTTTTGATTGCAAAGAAAAATTTCTATTAGAATTTTCTCTAGTAAGAGAAAAAAAATCTCATTGTTTGCTCCTGGCAAATTTTCTTTAGGAGAAGGAGATGGAGAGAGTAATCTTACTTTTTCTCATGTTGTTTCTACGCGAAGTTGGGATTGAATAGACTTAAGTGTTGAAAGCACCTCTATTTGGTGAGGAAACTTTTTTTTTTTTTTTTTTTTTGTTTTTTCCAAAGACAGTATATACTCAAGGGGTATGAGTAACCCGGGAAATTGCAAATCAAACATTTTCTTTTTCTATAGCAAATAGCGTAATGAAACACAACCTTATTGTCATTGAAACTAATTTATATGTTATGGAAAATGGAATGAGAGTTGGTGTTTTATCACTGAAAATTTTGTAAATAGAGTAATAGTTATGAATTCACTGCTACAAACTGACTTTATTTATATCATACAGCAAAGCAACTGAGGAAACATAGATGTCTGGTCTTAAGAGAAAACATGGGTGCACTGCAGCCTGACGACAGTAACGTTGTGGTGAGGAAGGTCTGAAATTTGGAGTAGATAACAGTTGTGCAACTAATGTACTTCTTGGGGTCTAAATGTTGGGATTTGGTCATAAGGTGGTGTTGGGCCGGGGTGGAGGCGGTTTATGCATGTGAGTTGGTAAAAAGGCGGAGGAGATCCATGCAATGGCGGCGAAGGGTGGGGTGGTGAAGCATGGTGCATTGGAGAAGAAATTGACGGAGGGGACATATGAAATGCTGGAGGTGGATAATTAACAAACGGAGGCGGTTGTGATGGATTTGGTGGAGAACCATATACGACTGGACTTGGCGGAGGTGAGGACGGGTTCGGCGGAGAGACATGAACGGTCGGAGGTGGGTGATGAATGAAAGTAGGTAATCGATGTGGTAGAACATGCGCTCCATGAAATGGCGAAGGTGGGGAAGTTGTTCTTGGAAAAGGAAGTGGTTGAGCAGTAACGAACGACGGAGGCGCCTTAGGAGCATTGTAAATAGATCCAGCGGTGGAATGCAAGCGATAATTCTTGTAGACATTGTCTCTTACTTCTGTCTTTAACCAAGCTTGGAGAGTTTTTATTTGGTTTCCCTTACTTTTGACAGCTCAGAAAACTGAGTTTATAGGCAAAGTTTGGTCGAGCAGTTACACTTGATGTCAATGGTGATTTTGTACTTTTGTTGTGGAAGTAAGAGCCCGATCGGATTAATTAGGAAATATTTCTTGGTTGAATGAAAGAAACGTGGTACACCGGCCAGACACTCTATCTGAACTGCAAATGAAACAGATTCTAGACAAAAAAAAAATTGATTATGGAGTTTTTCTCTATTTATTCTTGTGATGAAATAATGTTTCTAAAATCTATTTTAAATAATGAAAATATTATATGAACCATAAATTAGAGATGTATTTTTTGAGGAAAAAACATAAAAATTGCAAACTATAGCTGGCCATTTCTGTATAATAATTGTAAGTCTTTGGAATACGTGAAGCTATGCAACAGATAGGTTCTGCCTCTGGTTGTTTGTACATTTGGTGGCAATGGAAAGCTATAATCTTTGGCCTTCCGACTCGTGTAAGATTTTTTCATTCTTTCAAAAGAACGTGCCACTTTCTTGAACAAGAATTGTAAATGAAACGGCTTTGATGTTTGACTGAAACGTAGGTTCCAGACGAGTCTAGTTTTATTATACTCAAGAATCACTAATAATATGTGCCATCTCACAAATATGATGTTTTAATATGATGTTTGATGTTTTAATATGTGCCAGACGA
This sequence comes from Berberis vulgaris, assembly GCA_963556465.1. Lineage (NCBI taxonomy): Eukaryota > Viridiplantae > Streptophyta > Magnoliopsida > Ranunculales > Berberidaceae > Berberis > Berberis vulgaris. The sequence goes on along the minus strand of OY747130.1, from coordinate 11,966,437 downwards.
GTCTAGTTACCTGTTTCATCAAATTCACAAATATGTGCCATCTCACAGGTCTTAATACCTGATATGATTTTAACTTTTAAGATAAGACGAATCATCTCATAGTGTTTTGAGTACAACATAGCCACAATCTACTAAATACATAACAAGGGTATATGAGACACGCGGACTCAACAATTTTTCAAAAACTAGGATTTGGGTACACGTCGACATGTTATACTATTTTTTTTTAATAAGTCATATAAACTCTAATCTAATAAAATGTTTTCATCTTTGTTGCAAGTAGAAAAAAATACGTAGAGAAGAGGAAGAGGTGCAAAGGCGGAGAAGAAGATGACACTCAGCTGTAAGAACAAAAATAGAGTAAAGAAGAAGCAAATGAGAGACGGAGAAGAAAAAAAAAAAAAAAGTATAGACTATTTTTATGCTTTAGTGACTATTTGCTCTATTTATCTTGAATCTCAATTGAAAGAGTCATTCACTTCAGATGGATCAACAACCATTAAATTAGTTGATTATTTGCACACATCTAAAAGTAAAAAAAATAAAATGAAGTCAGTTGTCGAGTCTTGAATGTTTCCTGACCGAGTTTCGAGTGTATCGGAGGTGTGTTTGACACCTGCTGACACGTCAACCACGTGTACGACGCGTGTCGAAAGGTAGCAATGTTTTTCGATACAACATTAATAAGAAATTAGTTTTAGAAAATTCACATTTTTGGAATAATATGAAACTAATAGATTAAACTTATAAGCACTTTTAAGTTCTAATACTTGTGGATGCACCAATGCAATATTTTCCCGTATTTATTCAAAATCCTTAGCTGCATTCAAGAAGTTTTTCACTAATCAAATTAATACAGTTTAGCTACTTCATTTCTATGCATGAAATCATACTCTATCAAATCATAAAAGTCATGATTAGGACTTGGCTGTTATTCCTTTAAGTGGAGTAAGTCAGCTAACAACTCTCCTTACTCATCACTCAGCTGTACAGCCACAGCCACCTAAAGGATCATATTTTTCATTTAACTTGTATATAATTCCTCATTAATGATCAACCCATGCATATAATTCACAAAGCTTAATTAACTCTGAAAAAACAATTCATCTCCTCGATCTCATTCACCCTCTTCCTTGAAAACCACTCTTTTAATCTTAAACCAACTCTGTCAAGCTTAAAAATATGAAGAGCCGCGATTCAACAACCACCAGTGCTGCGGAAAAAAACACAGGAAGTAAAGAAAAAGCAGTTGCAGCAGCTACTAGGCAAGCCAAGGGAGGATGGAAGAGAGGGTTTGCTATCTTTGACCGTACTTCATTCTGAGACTTTGTGGTGTAGCTGCAGCTCTTGCAGCAACTACTACTATGGGAACTACCGATCAGACGCTCCCTTTCTTCACCCAGTTCTTCCAGTTTCAAGCTAGTTACAATGATCTCCCTGCTTTAACGTAACCATATTTTGCTTTCTTCCTATCAAACCAAACAAATGTTCTAAATTGTGTTCTCTTTTTTTCAAGCACCATTTTTATTTGTATATACATGAAACTTGCAGTTTTTTTGTGATTGCAAATGCGATAGCTAGCGCTTACCTTGTCCTCTCACTCCCCTTCTCCATTGTGAGCATTGTACGCCCACATGTCATTGGAGCAAGGCTGCTTCTAATCATTTTCGACACAGTAAAACCACTTGACTAAGGGTTTAATATGCATTGGTTTCTCAAAACCGTACATATGTTGACATCTGAAAATGAACCTAAATGTTGCAGGTTATGGTTGCACTAACAACAGCTGGTGCAGCAGCAGCCGGCGCAATTGTCTACTTAGCTCATAATGGGAACTCAAATGCCAATTGGATTGCTATTTGCCAGCAGTTCAATGACTTCTGCCAACGTATCAGTGGGGCTGTGGTAGCATCCTTCATTACATCAGTCATCTTCATGCTGCTGGTTGTGATGTCTGCTCTAGCTCTGCGAAGGCATTGATGTAGCCTGTCTTCCTTTTGTAATGTTAACTTCGTTTGTTCTTGGTGTTTTATTTGGCTGTATTTTGTTTCAGGTGGTGAAACATTTCACGAGGCATTGGCAAATTATGTAACGTTTCTCTGTTTATTTGAGAACCATTCTACTTGGCGGTACTTCTTTAGTTCATAATTTGTATGCATGGGATGACTTTTTTTTTTTTTTTTGGGAAAGCAAGACCTTTGTATCTGTATCTATAACTACAATTGTGCAATTGCCTGGTTGTATACATGTTTGTAATTTCTGAAATCTCAAAATTTGATGTCGGACAGAATAAAGATTATTCTACAGGCTAGTTCAATAGATAATTCACAGGAAAAAGAACACAAGAGATTCGCCCAAAACACAGAGAAACACCTTTAATGTTCAATTAAATTTATTCAAATCAAAAGTATCTCTAAAGTCAGCCCACAAGCCGGGCTTTATAGCTAAAACTCGTGATTATTGGAATTTTACCAAAAATAGCAAATCCCAATAATCATGCTAAAACAAAATACGTAATAAAAGAAATAATCTACAAAAAATCTGGCCCAAATCGGGTTTAGAATCACTTCCTAAACGATGAATGAAATATTACCATAAAAGGTAAAAAATTACTAACATTGTGGATTCGAAAGGGGAAACAGTGGATTTTGGCCTCGAAAAGATGTGCATTGAGCATTGCTCAATGGCCATGACGTGCGCACCGAAAAGAACTTTCCGAATTAGGGTCATATGCGCGATTCTGATACCCGTAGCCAAAGTTATGGCCAAAATACTGAAACGCATCCAAAACTGCCCAAATTAAGAAAATATCACGATTTCCTGCCATCTTTGCGCTGATCTTCCAACTCAAGGTATCTCAGTGCCAACAAGGTGCTATCTGACAGCTCAACATCATCTGACTCGGATCATCCTGTATCAAAATTGCACTCCAAATCTCGACCGAAATCTCGAAAGCACCTCCACAACATCAACAATTCTCACTGCCCTGCGCAAATGTTTCTCTCACCTAACCTCACTCAAACACGCGTCACACATTAAATTTGAATATTCAATTTACTTTTCTTTGATCAATTTCAACTCATTTAATCTATACATTATTGGCTTGATCCGTAATAATCGATTCTGATTTACATTATAATTTGGAGGTGTAAAATTGAAGTTAACAATTCAACTTACATATGTTTTTTGCTAAATAATTTCCCAGGAGTTCAATGAAAGAAGATTCTTAAATTACCAAAATTTGCATCCACTGATTTTATTTTTGTGGTTATGAAATTCGATTTCAAACTATTTTGAGTGGCTTAAATAATTATCTATTTTTGAAGCCAAATCGTGGCCATTCAGTTGATAACTTGTAATGGCATTAAATGTTGCGCAGAGAAGTGATGATGAACCTCAATAACCCACCGCCGAACAATTAGTAGCCACGCAAGCGAGCCCACTAGCTGAGAGAGTAGCTGATGATATATCAAATAGTCATTCAATCGCGGTCGTACACATGGCACAAATCATCCCTCGTACGGGACATACGGTTCAAACCAAATATGGATAACAGGTCCAATCGCTAAAGCCCAAATAGACATTTAGTAATAGACCACGACCCAGGGCCCAAATTTCATACCCCACGAATCTCTTTTCTTAGAGGACAGAGACAATATGAATGAGACAAGTCAAAGTGGGAATCTCTTCCCCAAGGACGTACTTAGTGAAGGAAGAGACCATTGTGATAAATTTCCCCCTTCATTGCGCCATGCATGCTTAAGTCACGCACAAAGTTAATTACTCTTATTATATAATTAACCCCCACTCTAGCAATAAATTACTAATTTCAAAGGGTTGTAAACCATAAGATAAAATGTTTGATTTTTTTAATAATAACCTATAATTTGTTTTCATATTTGGTAATTTAGTGACCTATTAGGGAAGTGCCGAATGCACAACCCAAGGATCAGGGTGGCATGCTATTGTATCCGTGCCAACGGCACGTGTACACACATTATGTGGAAAGTGTATGGCCGCGCTGTAGGCACAGCTGGTACACTAATTTATCTATAACTGCAATTCGAGAGTTGACTGATTGTATGCGTCTGCTCTCAAATTGTCGAAAACACCCTCCCACATCTAAGGAAGCATCCCAAAAGGCCCTCCAAAATTCTCCTAAACATCCCACCTCCCGCCACTGCAACTACAGCCCCAACATAATGAGATATAGATATCAGCCACAGCTCACAACATGACCAGTCAACTGAACTCCCATACCACATCCCCATACAATCACATCATAGTTTTCATCCATCCCACCACATAAATAATTATATATACACGTCCCATGTTACATACATGATACATGTATGCAAGCATAGATAACGTGAATATAAAAAGCAGTAGCCCGTAAGCTTTGTTTGTATGTGCCCGCTTTCCAGTTGAATGCCCAAAAAGCCCTCAAAATTGTTATGAAATTTTGAAAAGGCCTCTAAATCAAAAGCCAATTTGTATGTATCCGCTTTCTACTGAAACTCCCAAAAAACCCTCCAAATTTTTATGAAATTATGTAAAAGCCCTTCAACTCAAAAGCCAATCTGTATGTGTGGTTTCCATTGAAATTCCAAAAAATCTCTGCAAGTTATATTATTTGCATATTGTAGGATGGTACAAATTAAGAGTATGTCTCATTTTTATCGCATTCACAAAATTTCGATAATGCCCCTTTCACCCTTATTTTCTAAATTACAAAAATGCCCTTCTTTGGCAAATTACGACGTTGCCCTACACATTTGTAAAATTTCAGAGTTACCCCTCCCCATACACCAAATCCCAAAAATGCCCTCCCATCCTAATTGAAAAATTATGAAATTGCCCCTCATCCAAATCCCAAAAATGAACATCCCATCCCTATTTGCCAAATTGCTAAATGCCCCTCTCAAGACTTTGGTTTTTCAAGAATGCCCCATTTTTCTCTTATAAGGCCAGTTCAACTTAATCTTACATATGGGCAAAAATATCGGGTAGTTAGGACAGTCAAATTGATGATGCGTATAAATTAATTATAACAGTAGATCGACGAGAATGAAAAAATATAATTAATCAATTTTTTGGTAAGCAATAATTATTTTCATATTTGGTAATTTAGTGACCTACTTGTGGAGTGCCAAAGGCACGACTCAAGGACCAGGGTGGCACGGGTACATACTATGTGGAAAGTGTATGGTCGTGACAATGGCACGGTTGGTACACTAGTATTAATAATAAGAATTTTTAAGTACAACACTTCTCTAGAGGGACAGACCCCACTACAAAGTAGGGGTGGGCAAACGGGTTGAAGAACCGCATATTCAAACTGAACCAAACCATTTTGCTCCAAACGGTCCGGTTTTTAAATTTGTAATTTAGATATGGTTCGGATCCGTTGTAAAACGGTTCGAGTCCGATTCCAATTATATAAAATCAAACCGTCAGGTTCCAACCTGTTTTAAATGACACTGTACATATATCTTAATATTAGTGGAGGTTAGAAAATGGAAAAACACCAAACACCTCACACGGTCACACGCACACATACCTCATATTCTCTCTTTCTCTATCGTCTCTCTCTTTTCTTCATCTTTTCTCTTTCAGCTGCGTTCGTCCTCCCTCCCATTGGATCTATGTGTTAGGTAAGGGGGGCAATTGCCCCCCTTATCTTTTTAAATTTTTTTCCTAAGTTACTCATATTTTTTACATTGTCCCCCTTTAAAATTTTATGTTCTCCCCCTCCCTTTATGAAATCTTGACTTCTAACTCCACTAAAAATTAAAACAACAATTTTTTTTTTAACTCCACCCTCACCAATCCAAATCCCACTCAATCACTCTATTTCTTTAATATCTCTTTTTTTTTTAATTCCCACCCTCTCTCTATCTTTCTCTTTTTTTAATCTCTCTCTCTCTCTTAATTCATACCAACTCATTTTAATCCATTCACCCCCTACACACGCTGAGAGCGACAAAGAAACCAGAAGAGAGGTACCATACATGGTGGGTTTGCTTCCCATGTGATCATATTCATATTAAATTTTTTAATTGGGTTGGGGACCGACCGAGGAAATTTTACATCATCATTGGTTTTATTTTGTTTTGTTAAAAAAAATAAAGAACAAAAAGAATTAGGATTATCTTACCTCAAACTCAGCTAGCATATGGTGGTAAGAGTGATAAAGGATTAGTTAACACATTAGTTAATTGGGGGGTTGGGATCTAATCAGCTTTGCTGTCTCTCTGATCTTTCAAAATTAAAAATAATCATTTGGGTTTGGGGCGGTTGGAAAAACACGATGGTCGTAGGTCGATTCAGCTAAGTTGTTGTTTGTATGCTTCACCTGAGCTAGCCCAAAAAGAGAAAGCTTTTTCTCTCTATACACACATATATTTCCCTTCTGAGAAGACAGACAAGAATAAGAAGACAAAATAGAGTGGGTTGGTTGTGTAAGTGTTATCCTCGGAGGCTCTGACTCAGGAGTGAGTTTCAAAGAAGATGAGACAGACGGACAGATACAGCAGGAGGAGAAGAGGAAGGAGGATTCCAAAAATAAAATTGTTGTCCGAAAAATTCACTTGAATCCATCCTGTCCAGTCAAGCTATTGCTGGACTATACCGTCCTGCTACCTCAAAGCCAGAAAGAAAGCCAGAGGTCTGCTCCTCGCCAACTCTCATCTTATACCACAATGTTTGCTTCTGTTTTCTTCAAGTAAAAAAGGGAAGCTCTTAATTAGCTAGCTACAATTGAATTAATCATGCCATGTATATTGTTTGTATGGTTGAATTAATCATCATTTTTTCACGATCACACCATGTCACCCTGATTGCAAAATATGATTGTAAAAACCCAATTTTTTAGTATTTTCGTAAATAGTTATGTAGTGTTTGCCCCCCTTTATCTGCAATCCTGGCTCCGCCCCGTCAAGAAGCCAAGTTCCTCACATCATTGCAGAAGAATCTGTATAGCGCTATCTTTGTCTCCACATTAGAAGTAAAGAGTCTCCAATCTCGAACTCACTTTTGCTTTCTCATTATCAGCTCATCTCTTCTATCTCTCAGTTGTGGTGGTCGTGGACTCGTGGTTAGCAACTCTCTCCAAGCTTTAAACTTCTATGCTTTTTCAAACTTTGATTTCATTATTAGTGTTATTCTCTAATTTTATAGCTAAATGTGTCAATGAGATAGTTGAATGGCAGCTTGCATCTGCTGGATGTTCGCTCAGATATTATCATTTTTTTCTCATTAATCACGTTTTCTAGGTCAGATATCAACCTCCCCCACCTGATTTTCCATCGCAAAATCCTAGCCTTTTCTTCTAAAACCTTGAATGTAATGGTAATAAGTCCATTCTTTGTATGACTAATTCAATGGGATAATTAAAGGACTCGTTTGTCTTCTTGTCTTTCTTCTTCTTGTTGCTATTGTTGGTGGTGTGGTGTTTGATCTTTGCTTTGCATTGAAACAAACAGAGAAGGTGCTTGGAATGATTTGATGGGTACTCGTAATAAACTGAGACTAGAATTTTGTGGGAAAAAGACTTAAATTCTCATTAGATGGCAGTAGCATAATATACAGCAGAGGACTCCTCAAATCAAGGAGTTTGTTACTACATTCACACCTACAAGCTATACAAAATATACAATATTATGGGAGATTGCATTCCCATATAATTAGCTAATATTTACTTGCCTAATATCACAACTGGAAATATTTACTTAGTCAAAATAAAGATAATCCTAATACTCCCCCTCAAGTTGGAGAGTGAGGATTCCGAACACCCAACTTGCCAAGTAACAAGTTAAACTGCTGATGACCAAGTGCCTTAGTGAAGATATCAGCCAGTTGTTGTGATGATTGAATATAGGACGTAGAAATGTTGCCCGCAGGTAATTGTTCTCGCACATAATGACAGTCAACTTCGATGTGCTTGGTTCTTTCATGGAAAACCGGATTAGAAGCAATATGGAGTGTCGCCTGGTTGTCACAAAATATCCGCATTGGTCGTGTATGGAACACGCCAAGAGAAGAAAGGAATGATTTAACCCACGTCAATTCACACGTTGTGACAGCCATTGCTCGGTACTCGGCCTCAGCGGATGATCGAGCTACAGTGGGCTGCTTCTTGGTCTTCCAAGATATAGGAGAGGAGCCGAGTTGGACAAAATACGCAGTGAGAGAGCGTCTAGTGATGGGGCAGGCGGTCCAGTCAGAATCACAAAATGCATACAGTTGCAAAGAACTATCTGAGCGAAGAAGAATTCCTTGACCCGGGGAACCTTTCAAGAACCGCAAAACACGAAAGACAACATCCATATGGTCCTGTCGAGGCTCATGGAGAAACTGGGTCAAGATATTCACCGCATAACAAATGTCCGGGCGAGTTATGGACAGATACACGAGGCGCCCCACAAGGCGTCGATACCGCTCCAGATCTCGTAACACACGGCCAGTGGCACGAGCTAGGCGATGGTTTTGCTCCATAGGAGTGGGGGCAGGTTTGGCCCCCCTAAGACTAGCTTCCTTCAAGATATCAAGTGTGTACTTCCGTTGACATAGGAAGAGACCAGAAGAGTTGAGGGCAGCTTCGATGCCAAGGAAATATTTGAGTGGCCCGAGATCTTTGAGCTGAAAACACTTGTTCAAATATTGTTTAAAGGAAATACATGCTTGAGAGTTATTCTATGCCACAATAAGATCATCAACATAGACAAGGACAGATAAAAATATGCCATCTTTGTGGTAAGTAAACAAAGTATGATCGGCATGAGACTGGATAAAACCATAGCGGCGAAGAGCAGCCGTGAGCTTAGCAAACCAATTACGTGGAGATTGGCGGAGCCCATATAATGATTTGCGAAGGCGACAGACCTTGTTGGGATGAGAAGAAGTATACCCTGGTGGGAGATGCATATATACCTCCTCATGAAGATCACCATGGAGGAAAGCATTATTAACATCCAATTGATGTATTTCCCATCCCTTAATAACAGCAACCACAAGAAAAAGTCTCACACTAACCAGTTTGGCTACCGGGGCGAAGGTTTCTTCATAATCAACACCTTCAACCTGTGTATCACCATGGATAACAACCCGATCTTTACAACGCTCAATAGAACCATCAGCATTATACTTTAATTTGAAGACCCATTTGCAACCGATTGGTTTCTTGCCAGGAGGAAGGTCGGAGATGGTCCATGTGTCATTCTTTTCTAATGTGTCGATTTCAGTTTGCATAGCCTGACGCCAATTTGGGTCCCGTACAGCCTCAGAAAAGTACGGGGTTCCACCTCAGCAGTTATGGCAGCCAAAAACTTAGAATGTGAAGCGGAGAAATTATCACATGTAACAAAATTTTCTAAAGGGAACCGCATACCTGAGGACCCGGAGGAAGAGCGAGCCGATTTGGGGTGTACCAGAGTAGCCGTGTGACATACATAATCGCGAAGGTGAGATGGCAAATGACGAGACCGCTGACCACGGCCGAGTTGAGGCTCGGCATTAGGTGGTGCATGTGCGTTGGAGAGCACAGTAGGATGCTCAGGAGCTGAAACCGAGTCCTCCCTTATCGTCGACACAGAAGGTGATGACTGAGCATTAGAATCGATCAAATGCAAGCGGTTGGGGGCTGCTCCCCCTGACTCGTGGCAGGAGCTACCAATATCTTCAAAAATAGACTTGTTCCATGACCAATCATTGACGCCAAAAGAGCTTACTGGCACACTTGCGGACGACTCATGAGATTGAGCAAAAGGAAACACTTGTTCATCAAAAATAACATCCCGGGACACAAATATTTTCTGAGTCTCTAAATCCATGACCTTCCACCCTTTTTTACCATGAGGGTATCCCAAGAAAACACAACGACGACTTCGGGGAGCAAATTTGTCCTTAGACCGGTCTTTATAATGAGGATAACATAAGCACCCAAAGACTCTAAGGTGAGTGAGAGAATGTGATTTGGAAAATAATTTGTCCTGAGGGGTGAGACCGTTTAAAAGAGGGGTAGGAGTTCGATTAATAAGATGAGCGGCAACGAGAACACACCCCCCCCCCCCCCCCAAAACTCAATTGGAAGTGACTCTTGGAAAAGGAGAGCACGAGCTACATCTAAAATATGGCGATGTTTTCTCTTGACTCTGCCATTTTGTTGAGGGGTATCAACTATGCTAGTTTGATGCAAAATACCATGTTGGGCTTAAAATAATGTCATGGGTTTAGATATAAATTCCATACCATTGTCACTCCGAATCACTTTAACGGATTTTGTGAATTGAGTTTTGGCCATATAACAAAATTGTTGTAATAACACGCTTGCTTCACTCTTTTCATGCATTAAATATACCCAAATCGCATGGCTAAAATCATCAATAATCGTAAGAAAATACTTAGCACCAAAATTAGTAGATTGACGATAAGGACCCCAAATATCACAATGAATCAATTCAAACATGTCCATAGCACAATGATTACTCAAAGGAAAACTAGAGCGAGTTTGTTTGGCTCGACAGAAAATATCACAAATAGAGTTTTTATCAGAAAAATCAACCTTATTGCCATTAATGTTAAAAAAAACATCGGTTTAGACGAGGGATGACCCAACCGACGATGCCATAAATCAAAAGATTCAGGCGCTCGTGTAGCTGACGCAGTCGTGATCATCACAGGCTTGAAGCAGTACACCCCTCCTCGTGACTCACCCAGACCAATCGGGCTCCTCGTGGTGCGGTCCTGTAAGATACACATACGATCAGTAAATGTCACGAGACAATTGGCGTCACAAATTAATTTGCTCACGGAAATCAAGTTCACTTGTAAGTTTGGCACAAATAACACATGTTTCAAGATAAGGCCAGGGTGAAGAATACAAATCCCTTTTTTGACCGCGGAAGCTTGGTCACCGTCGGGTAGACCAACAGGAGATGGAGCAATATCATGAACATTAGTCAACAAAAATAAATCACCCGTCATGTGATGAGACGCCCCACTATCAATGAGCCAATAATGATCACAATTTTGCTTACCAGACATGGAATCACCCTCGGGGCTAGACTCGATCAAAGCCAATAAACGCTGCACTTGCTCACTGGAAAAACCGGGAATGGTGGCTGAAGCAGAACTCATCGGTGGTGGCTCGACAGAACAAGGTGCAGCGTACTGGGTGGCGGCAGCAAAAGCAGGGCCTAATGCACCACGGCCTGCAGATGAATAGCGGCCTCTGCCGCGTCCTGGTGGCGGTGAGATGCCCAGGCGGCTCCAGCAGCGGTCATACACATGACCATGGTGTTGACAATGGGTGCAGTACGGTCGGCCAGTGGACTGAACAGAGGGCTGACGCGGCTGAGAAGAGGAACTGGTTGGTGGGTATTTCATCTGAGCCGCGAAACCCACTGCCGGAGATGATTCTCGGGGCTGAAGTGTCGACTTATGGCTCTCTTCTTGGCTTACCATTGCATAAACCCGGTCAATGTCCGGGAGTGGCTCCATATTAATGATTTGGGTCCACAAGGTATTATAAGACTCATCTAATCCCATTAAAATTGATAGGTTTTGAGATTATTAAACCAAGTGAGTATAGGAAAGCCATTTTCACAAGTACAAGTTTCTAAAGGAGACAAACTAACAAGATCCTCCCACATACCCAGAAATTGTGTGTAATATGACATAATAGATGACCCAGACTGTTTTGTGACGGTGAGATCGGACCACAATTTATAGACTTTTGGGGCATTCTTAACTGAGTATCGGGTTTTGAGACATTCCCATAAAACTTTGGCATTATTAAGACGAGACACAGTGGCCCTAATTGGATCATCTAGTGAATTTGCAATCCAGAAACATAGCATGGAATTGACAATCTCCCATGCGACAAATTGGGATTCAATTTTATTTGGTTGAGAAATAGACCAATCTATAAAACCGACCTTTATTCTGAGATTTTAAAGCTAATTTAACAGCTTGTTCCCAAGACGAATAGTTTTCACCCTTCAATTTGATTTGGGTTAGAACCGAACCTGGATTGGCGGATGGATGAAGATAGTATGGTGATGTGGGATTAGTGAGGTCTGACTTCCCTCCTGAATTATCTGTACTGCTAACCATGACTGACTTAAAGAGGATGAGGCGTGAGAACAGTGGACGAATTAATCTGGAAAAATTCCAGATGCAGCAGCAGCGGCGGAAGAAAAAAAAAATTCTTGCCCTAGGGCTCTGATACCATAATAAACTGAGACTAGAATTTTGTGGGAAAAAGACTTACCTTCTCATTAGATGGCAGTAGCATAATATACAGCAGAGGACTCCTCAAATCAAGGAGTTTGTTACTACATTCACGCCTACAAGCTATACAAAATATACAATATTATGGGAGATTACATTCCCATATAATTAGCTAATATTTACTTGCCTAATATCACAACTGGAAATATTTACTTGGTCAAAATAAAGATATTCCTAATAACTCGAAAGGCATTTATGTTCAATACCCATTGGGAGTTGTCGAGTTGATTAATGGACAGATTTTTCGAGTTCTTAGAGTTGTGAGTTTCTTGTCTGAATTAAACTTGAGTTAAGAATTTCTTTAAACTTGACTAATGGACAAATTTTGTAAAACGGTCACGTCCTTGAGCCATACACGTGTCATGATGATCTCGAGGAATTATTTACAGCGTCAACCCAACACTGATCCGGCCCAAACAGTTTTAAGCCCGCCCAATACAATCCGCTAAACGGACCTGAACTCTTACAGCTTGCTAAGTCCACGTGTCTCACAACTATTCTCAATACACATAAGCCCTATTAAGGCAAATATCTTGAGGATCACTTTCGGACAGGCAATTACAGCAGCTCTCCGCTTTCGACTAGGAAGCAAATACTAGAGTACATATCACGCGGGGAAACTTTCTCTTACGAGTTACCCTCTGATAGAAAACCATCTCCGGCGTATCTAAGAGTATAAGGCTAACAAGGAACTTCCCTCCTACAACATGACGCCTAATTAGAGAAGGATTTCTACGAAGATCTCCTTTTTAAACTACGTCATCGATGCCTGGTCGAACTAGAACTCCTGCATTATAAATAAGACATGAGGTTGATAAGCTAAGGTACACTACAAATTTCATGTTTACAGCATTACACCTTCCTCAGATCCTTGTCTGACTTTAGCATCGGAGTGTCATCGGCTACCACAACGGTGGTCCGTGGCTCACGTGCGTTATTTGTGCAAGTCAGCAAGACTAGGTCAAAAGTGGGAGTGGAAAGCAACTGCAATATTTTGGCGGCGTTTGTGGGAACGACAAAGTTCCTAGCCTTTCACTAACATCATCTCCCTTCAAGATAAAAAAAGATGGTGACCACGAGATTACACAACAACAGAGAACAAAAGGGACACGACAAACGCTCCTACTGGCGTTGTACCACCGCTTTCAGCGATTTCGGTTATGCATGAGCAACAGACTCACGCCCCTGCACCGACAACAACACCCACCCCAGAATAGATATGTTTTCATCTCAAGTACAAAAGATCGTGAAATCGGTGGAGGCTCTCGGACGACAAAACCCTCCACTTGTTAATAGAGACCAGGAGCAGCACAGGCTTCCATCTCAAGAGGACGTTAGAGAACAAGCACAGGAAAGTCAAGCCCCTGCTAGTTCCCATTGGACTGGAGGAGGATGCACGGTTAACGCAAAGCCGGTCGCTAGGGCAGGGAGGCTCGGCCATCAGAACCTCCTCTGCAGAAGGGTCACGACCCAGACGTGTTGTACCGTCTCTCTGACCCACCATTCGTGAATCGTATTATGAATAAGGCCCATCCAAAGAAGTTCACTCCTCCGAAGCTCGACTCTTACGATGGAACCACCGACCCATTCAACCACCTGTACCGTTACCAGCATGTGATGGCCCTCAAAGAAGGATCTGAGTCGGTGATGTGTAGGACTTTTCTCACTAGCTTAAAGAAGTCAACACTAACATGATTTCGCAGCCTCCTGTCGAGATCGATCGACTCCTTCATGACACCGGCAAAGGATTTCCTGACGCGATTCGTCGGGAGTCAGCATTTCTGGAAAGTCCCACATTACATACTCTTTCTAAGGCAGAAATCCAATGAGACGCTCAGAGAGTATGTCACTCACTTCAACAACGAGCTGACACTCATTGACGGTTACAGCGATGGCACAGCCGTGACAGCTTTTACCGCAGGCCTAAAAAGGGAAAGCTCTGCGAAGACCTCACCTTGGAACCCCCTTTTAGACATGACATAGCTCCTCAAAAGCGCCCAGAAGCACATTACCTTAGAGGATTGAGGACCGTAAAAAGGGAAACCGAAGGTGAGAAGAAGCCATCCGCCTCGAATGATGAGGAGGGAAAGAAATGCGAGGATGAAGAAAGGAGTAAGAGGAAACGTAGTGACAACAAGTCAGACCCTAGCCTGTTCAGGCCAGAGAAAGCATCCAACTAAGTTGGATCCAGAGTTGTGACACCCCTCAATTCTAGCATGTCGGACATACTAAACTCCATGAAAAACTAGGAAGATCTTAAGTGGCTCCCGAAACAGAGCGGAGACCCTCCAAGCGTGACAACAACAAATACTGCTTGTACCACAAGGAGGGCGGCCATGACACCAACGATTGCAAGAGTCTGAGGTATGAGATTGAGAACTAGATCCGCAGGGGCAAGCTAAAAAATTTATGAACTCTGAGAAGCGATCATAACGACCTAGGGAACGGGGAAAGTCAGTCAAAGAAATCGAGAATGAGGCTCGGGGCATAATCTATGTCCATGGAGTTGGACCAAATGAAGACTAATCGAACAGGTCCCGCAAGCGTACTCTAATAGAAATGCAGACACAACCCGCAAACGAGGACAGACGCATTTGCTATTCAAGAATTCAAAGCCCCATTTCCACCTTGACCTTTACGGACAAGGACCTCAAAGGAGTCCAAGCGCCGAACAACGACACCCTAGTCATCTCGGTCTCTATCGCAAGGTGGGAGGTAAAGAAAGCTCTGGTAGACACATGGAGCTCACTCAACGTCCTGTTCTACAACGCGTTCCGTAGTATGGACTTAAAAAAGAGAACCTGGCATTTTCAGACTACCCGCTGATTGGATTCAGGGAAGAGAAATGTTTTACGATCGGAAAAATAAGGTTAGCAGTAGTGGCAGGAGAACCACAACTAAGAAAGGTCTTGTTTTCAGACTTCATGGTAGTAGACGCATTGTCTATCTACAACCTTATCTTGGGAAGACCATGGCTCCACCAGATGGAAGCAGTAGTCTCCACCCTTCACCTGTGCGATAAGTACACCGCTAACCACTCCGAATGAACGATACGTGGAGACTAACCTAAAGCACGAGGCTGCCACAACGCTGCACTGAAACAAATAAAATGTTCCCAAATCCAGTCGGGTCACACGAAGCAATCTGAACTAGAGCTCGGCCGAATGACTGCAGACGCATCATCGTCAAGCGACACAAGAGCAATTTGTTCTTTAACATGGCGGAACGGAGAGACCATGGCAAGCGGGAATACAATCCCTTAACATTCTCCCAGCATGGAGATTAACATACCTATAAGGTTTACTCTTCAGTAACCTCTGTAGAAGTTAGCAAAACTCGATAGTCCGCTGAGAAAATCAATGATCAGCAAGGGTCGTCCGAATTCACTTCAGGCCAGGGTCAATTTCTCTCCGTCGATAGTCAGTTTGTGTTAGTTTATTTCTCTTTCCATAGTCAATGTAGAGTTTTACTTCTTAAAGACTTATGCGATTTGCAATCATTTAGGAAATTAAGAAAGAATTACAAAGAAAAACTCTATTGATTACTGGATAGATGTAACAACAAGCGCTCAGAGGCGAATACAAAAGACTACATACTACAAGCATCTTAATCTGGTACATGGAGTAAAGATAGACATTCCAACTACATGGGATATCGGAAGAAGATTTCACTTCACAACCTCTCCGAGAAAGAGCAAGAACAGGATGAAACATCATGTTCATTTTGATGCCTCAACAGACATACCCCTCAAATATGGTATGAGGTGGTTCGAAATCAGCAAACAGGAGTACAATGAAGATTTACGACCAACTCACGTGCTCAATCCACTCAACCGGATGAACTTGGGACAAGTATCAGGCTGGCACAATTCTCGTACACTTTTCGACTGCAGAGATAAGAGGGGCGTCCAGGAGTCAATGGCCCAATCCAGTGGACCACATCCAACTCCTTTCCATCTCCAGATCCCGAATTCCAGCGCTAGTCGAGACAACATGGTTAATCGAGAAGTGGTGGAGGCAACCACTCCGGAATTGGGCACTGGTATTAACTATGAGATTAAATGTTGTAGAACAGCGGCAAGGCACCAGCACATAAACGACAGACTCTTCCCTTGGAAGAGAGTGTACTTCTCCGCAATACAAGAAGAAATTACGAGATCTCAGCAAATCAACTACGTGCCCACCCAGAACAGGTAATCATGCATTACAACAATCATCATCGTGCCTGATCAATGCAAATGTCAAAAAATTCGAAGACTCCAGGATGGAGATCTCCTTCAGCCTTTGAAAAATTCAAAGCATTTTCTTCAAGCAAGAACATTACAGGAGATACGCTTTGCAGAAGATAGTGCCTGCAACAATTGAAGAACACCATTATATAGATATGATGGTTTACCAAACAGGCACTTCAACATTATCTGTCAAGCATTGAATACTGTATGGGAAACAAGGAGACGACAGTTCCCAATGAAACTGCGCAGACCACGTTCGCCCAATTAATGGCGTTGCACGTAACCTCATCAATTAAGGGGGAGTAATCGATACTCAACCGTCTCGCGACCTACGCCGTACACGTGTTACCGCGCGATCTATGCCTTACGCGTAGCGTAATTTGTGTAAGTAACCCTAGCTCTCCCTCTGCGGGTCTCGGTTCATTATTCAAATAGTATTCTACCACATGCTTGACATGAGTACTAGAAATTCTAGTCAATTCTGACATACGGATTATACATGTAGATCACTATACGATTTAAGGTAATTTCGTCCATATAGTGCACGATGCTAGCGGACATAGGTTCGTACGCCCTCAAGCAGGCGGAACCTCTCTCCAACCAGGTAAGCTTAGTCAGCTGAGGCTGATAACGATGGCTTCTGGTTCATCCTGACACCTAGTCCGTCTAGCGCGGATCTCGTTGGTTTAGGAAGTGGGAGTCTAATCAGCGCTACCACGCCTGGTGACGACTTCCCAGGGATCACTGCCCCCTTCATGGTCAGTGGTCGTCAAATCCGATCAGGTAACCCTAACTGGTGACGAATGGCAACGAAAACTTCTAATCAAAACCCAGACTTGTAGCCCCCACTGCGCGAGAGTAGATGGTTTGGAAGGCGCGAGCCTAGTCATTCCCGAACTGATTTCGACTGCTCGTCGCGGGACCACTGTTTTTCAGTCTGGCCGCCAAATTACAAAACCCAGACTTGTAGCCCCCACTGTGTGGGTGTAGATGGTTTGGAAGGTGGGATCCTAGTCAGCCCCAAACTGATTTTGATGGCTCGCCGCGGGACCACTTCTTTCAGCTTGGCCGCGGAATTACCAACCCTGGGCTTGTAGCCCTCATTGCATGGGTGTAGATAGTTTAGAAGGTGGGAACCTAGTAAGTCTCGAACTGATTTCGATAGCTTGCCACGGGACCACTGCTTTTCAGTGTATCCGTCGAAAACCCCCAAATTTGTTGCTTGATGCGCATAGGTCTAGATGATTTGGAAGGTGGGAGCCTAGTCAGTCTCTAACTTATTCCGACGGCTTGCCACAGGCTACCGCTTTTCAGTTCGTCTCGAACTTGTAGCCCCCACCGTGCGAGTATAGATGGTTCGAAAGGTGGGAGACTAGTCAATCATTGAGTGATGTCGATGCCTCGCCACGGGACCACTGCTCTTCGGCATGGTCGCCAAATCCTTATTACCCGAACCTGTAGTCTTTTCTGATCGGACATAAATGGTTAGGAAGGTTAGAGCCCCAAACAGATCGTCACGCAACCACCGCTCTCCCTCAAAACAGTTGCCGCAAAGATAAATCCCAGCTTAGTCAGTGTTTTCACGCTCAAACAGACTGGCATTCTATTGTTAGCGGAGGCCACTCACGTCGACACCTAGATTGTTCAGACAGTGCCCAGATAGATGCTACATAGAACGCCAAGGCTTACGACGCCTAACTCGGTACAAACTCTCCAACGCGTACACTTTGCTATCGCAATTCGCCTATTGCAGCAGCCACAACTAACAAATCAGACAAGCAAGATAAGCCTCCAACAACTTACCTTAAGGACAAGACACAGCTCGGGTAACTCAACCCTTGGCTAAACTATCCGTGACATGTCCACTATCGAACATGACTATACAACAGTGATTCTGAGTCATTCGTAGCGCAAACAGTCAGGCTCTCAGCAGCCCACAGACCATTCGACTTCCTATCAATCCGACCAGCCTATGCCAAAGTAAACGACAAGGCGAAACAGAAAACACTTAATAGGGACAACGAATGCAAAACAAGTACAGAACGAAGTCAAAATAAAACTGTTTTCAATAACGGACAAAGCAACATGGGTACAAGTACACAAAATTTACTCCCTATCAGGAGAAGGTAAAGAAACAGAAAAGCTAAGCTTAACGGAAGAAGGGGCAGGGGTCGCATCCATACGCGCCACGGTCTAAGCATCAGGGTCTGAATCGCCCTCTTTGTCCGACGACGCAAAGGCAACGGACAAGTCTACATATGACATCTTATATCAGTCAAGATCTCACTCCGGATGCTCCTTTTTCATCAGCGTTAGCAGCTCCAGCCTGTCGTGTACAACCCAGCGGAACTCACACTTGCCATGTTCCTGCAGAAGTTCTTTCTCTCGCGCCTTCGTGTTAGCAAGTTCACGCTCCAACTTGCCAGTCAACGCATTAACCTGAGATGCTCTGTAGTCAAACTGCTCTTCGCAGCACTGAGCTCATGCGTATCTGATTTGAGCTGGTCCTCGGCCTTCCTTGCCTCTTGAACATTGAACTCCACATCGAATTATAATTGCTGCTTTTGAGCAACCCAGTCAGCCTCCTTCAAAGCATTATCTTTAGCAAGAAACCGTACTACAGAACGCGCTTCAGCCGCTGCTTCCTACACGACCTCCATGTCTTGGTGGGCCCGGTCCAACTCCTGCTTGAATCTGTCCCTCGCGGACACCGCCTCTGCCAAATCATGTTCAAGGACTTCCAGACGAACCCTCTGAGTCTCAGTAACCACAACTGACTGCTTCGACCTCTTCTCATCAGCCTGCTTCCTCAGCCGTTCAATTTCGTATAGCACGTCAGAATACAACATTTGCATGTGCGAGAAGACACACTCCATGGTGTACACCCTCTCACGAGCCGCCTCGACTTCTGTTCCAGCAACAGCCACCTGGCTCAAGTGAGACATACCCAGCATAATGTATTTTAAACCCTTATCCATACGCCCTTCTAGCGTATCATCCTCGGGTTTTGGAGCGTAATCCATCAACCAGCTATGACAGTTACTTATATGCTTCCTCGAAGCATACTCCACGTCAACCTCCCGATGCCAGACCTAGGTGATCATCTTCATTAAGTCTGGTGCAAAGAGTTTGATCCGCGCATCCGGATGAAGCTCCCCCGGATCAGGAATTACACTAGCACCACCACCCTTCAAAATCACTATTGTTCCCAGGCTCTCCTCCGCGACTTTTCCCTTGTCACGAACAGCCGACCCTTTAGTACGAGATGGCTTAACAGGATCTGGAGGAAGAGGAGGAAGCGAATTATCCAAATGACCCTCCGACGCCTCGAGTTGTGGCCTGGAATGAGACGGTGAACAATGCGGACTATAAGAAACTTGGCCTGTGCCACTACAACCACTATCAAATAGCACACCAACAAGACGGTCAAGCTCTATAACTTTGGGAGGATCTTCACGGGAACCTTATGTCAGAACAATCCCACGAGAGTCGGCACCGGCAGAAGCTGCCATTGCGACCCTCATAAACCGCTCACTCAAAGTTTTTCCTGCGCAGCACTGAGATTTGACATGTCTTCGACCCCTGCAAATCACAGGTAGTCTCTTTCCCAGCCAGATACATCGGCCTCCGCCTTGGCAGCCGTTCGAACTCGCGCTCTTCGCTTACTGGAGCGAGTCGTGTCGAAGACAGCCCTGTCCTGATGCGAGACCTCTTCGAACTCACAAAGGAGGCAAACGTCTCAGACGGCTCCTCCACGTCGGACAACACAATAACCTTGGCCCCAGCGGCCTTCCTATTCCTAAAAGGGGCCCATCTTCCAGCTTAACTCGCGGTGCCCGGTAGAGAATGGGGGACACATGTTTGTTGTCCCATAGCCCACTGAGAACGAAGTTGGGAATGCATATAACATCCACCATGTTCCTTATTGACAAACTACAGAACATCTCCACAGTGTTTTGCTCCTCTAGGGTAAAGGGAGTAGTGGGAAACCGTCATGCGAAGAAGTACAAGCAACAATTAGCACGCAGTCGAGCGCAACGAAACTAGAAGAAAAAGCTTTACTTACGAAGTGGTCTGAATTCCCACTCGAGCGGACGACCCCTGAATTGGAAGTACTTTGAAGTCGTGGGGGCTAAGAAGCAATACTTCTGCCAAAACTTGAAGTCATTTGGCAGATTTATGAAGCAGGCCGGTGACATCATCTTGCAGACGGCGTTACTCTTCAACCGAGGAAAAGTCAGCAACTGGATCATTCGGGGAGTCACGCGGATGCCAGCTTCCTTCGCCCTAATTAGAATAAGAATGATGATTCGGTATCCATTAGGCCCCAGCTGGGCCGGAGGAATCCTAAGAAAATCCAAGAATTCTCAAATCACATCCAGAATGGGAAAGTGTACTTCGGTTTGAAGCATCCTCCGGTGCAAGCAAATGAATCCAGTCTGTGGCGACATTAGTGTTTGGTCGCCCTTCAGAACAGACAACGTCAGGTCCTTAGTTACCCTAAAATTCATACGGATTTCAGCAAAACCATTTTCAGAAAGCAACCCGACTTCAAAAGCCCCTGGCCAAGGTTGCGTCATCAAGAAGGTTTTGTTGAGCCATGAAGAAGACGAACTATCTTTCTAATCAAAAGATGAACAGAGCAATATCTTCAGAAGCAAAAAAAAAATAGAAGGGTCAGACTCCGCACAACAGACGACCTAAATAGGGATTAGGTTCCCACCTCCTTTCCACTGAATCGACGCTCGTTCATTAAATGCAGCGCACAACTCAAGCAACGATTCAGACTCAATCATCGTGAGCGGCGTATCTTTTCAAAAAATGATTTAGCAAACCGATGTGATGATCCACTAACTTGGGGGGAGTAGCTGAGGATACACAAAAATTGTCATGTCCCTGAGCCATACACGTGTCATGATGATCTTGAGGAATTATGGGCCCCAGCGTCAGCCCAAAACTGGTTCGGCCCAAGCGGTTTTAAGCTCGCCCAATACAGTCCGCTAAACGGACCCAAACTCTTATAGCTTGCTAAGTCCACATGTCTCACAGCTATCCTCAATACTCATAAGCCCTACTAAGGCAAGTATTTCGAGGATTAGCTTCGGACAGGCAATTACAACAGCTTTTCACTTTTGACTAGGAATCAAATACTAGAGTAGATATCACGCAAGGAAACTTTCTCTTATGAGTTACCCTCTGATAGTGAACTATCTCCAGCGTATCTAGGAGCACAGGGCTAACAGTGAACTTCCCTCCTACAACACGACTCTTAATTAGATAAGGATCTCCACGAAGACCTCATTCCTAAACTACGCCCTCGATGGCCTGGTCGAACCAGGACTCCGGCACTATAAATAAGACATGAGGTTGGTAAGTTAAAGTACGTTGTAAATTTCTTGTTTACAGCATTACACCTTCTTCAAATCTTTGTCTGACTTTAGCATCGGAATGTCATTGACCACCAGAACGGTGTCCATTCACGTGCATTACTTGTGCAGGTCACCAGGACTAAGTCTAAGTAGGGAGCAGAGTGCATGAGATTAGTTAATATTATTTATTGTAGATTTCAAGTTGATGACAATTCTAGAAAGGTTACTCCAAAAGTCCCTGCTTTGTTCCTGAAGATGACAATCAAACCCAAAGCTGATTCCGATGTCATAGAATTTGAGGATTTGGAGTATGACGGGTTCGATGAGAAAGAGACGCCACGGTTAAGTTTTAAGGCTTATGATGATGGAGGAAAAAGCAATGCAGAATCTTCGTGTGATGTTAGCCCCAAGGAGTCTACCTCGAGTGCTAGTAAGTATCAATTTTTACCTTCCAAGGATTTTAGTGGTTTTGTCCAAGGATTTTTTAGTGGTTTTGTGGAAGAACCACAAGCTGTGAGTTTTATTGTGGAAGATCGAATTGTATATGAACTCCAGTAAGGCCAATTTGGATAGTAAAGAAATTTTCGACAATGGATTGTTGTCGGTGAAAGATACGATTCAACAAAATTCAGAGAATGAAACTATCCATGCATACACACTAGATGATTCATGTAGTGTAGAGGAAGCTGAGAAACCAGAGTCTATAGTTTTGGATGAGTTCCTTCTATCTGAGAAGGACCAGTTAGTCAATTTTGAACATAATTTCCCTAGTAAGGAGGATTTTTCCGATGAAATTCAGCTTCTATTTGAAAAAAAAAAAAAAATTCATGGGTTTTGATTCGGATCTCAAATCAGAGAGTTTTGGTGATCGATTCCCGGCTATGAATAATGTTATGGACTCGATTAGTGAAGCATTTATGTTTGATAAAGACTTTGACAGTGACGCCGAACCTAAAAACATAATGGAACGTGATGATGGGAAGACAAAATCAATGGTAAGCAACCCTCTTCAAGCTTTAAACTTCTCTGCTTTTTCAAGCTTTGATTTCATTATTGTTATTATTCTATGATTTTCTATCTAAATGTGTCGATGAGATAGTTGAATGGCAGCTTTGATTTCATTTTTGCTTGCATCTGCTGGATTTGGATACACTGATACAGGGAGTCAGGACCAAGGCTGCTGCTTGCTGCTGAAAATCATAAGTTGTTGGTTGTTGCTGAATTTGGATAACATAAGCGTTGCTGAATTTATTAGGTTATCTTCTATGTTATAAGGTTGTGTGAAAAATGGTAGTCATTTCTAATGTGATTATGAATTAGTCCATGTTACATTCTAATCTAATTTTATATGGTACATTCTTAACACTATGGATGCAATCTAACAGTCCATTCTTAGACGCCAAATACTACATATTAGTCCATGTTACAGTCTCATGTTTAGTTACAAGTGTATTTTGAACAAATACTAAGTGAAAAAAATGAAAATAAATTGATTTGTAATTTGGAATCGTAGGAACCGGACTGTTCTAAACGGTTTGAGTTAGGTTCAGTCCCAGTGTTCAAAATGAGGGAATCCGGATCGGATCAGATCCGTTAAATTTAAACGGTTCGAGTTAGGCTCCTCAAAATTTGGAATCGATCTGGACCGTGCCCACCCCAACTACAAAGTAGGGACAGATACCACTACAAAGTTTTACTGATCTAATGAATCACTAACATTGGTAGGTTAATTACCTCATTCTTTGTTTTGGAGTATGCTCCATGTACTTTTTATTACATAATTTCAATATCATACGTCTAGTGGATCGACGAGGTCTTGATACATAATTTGCTTCAGCTTATTCTATTAGAGCCTCGAGATGCTTGTATTATTTGCGCCTGACAATCCGATTTTCAATATCATAAAACTCCTGAGGTTTTGCCGGCTCCCCTATATCGTCACTACATGCATTCATTGATTCAAAACTGTTGGAATGGTTTTTGTCATTATCCTCGTCTCCTTTCCTGTCTTGAAAAACCTCTTGAGGGAGCCAAACCTCGTTTAATGACTGATCATCCTTTATGTACTTGTCTCATGGATGGTTTCATTCAATGCCTAATCTAGAGCTTTATCACCTTGCGCGATCTCCTGGCCAATTTGCTCTTCATATAGTTCAATATCACCTTCCTGATTTTCCAACATATCTTTGTTTTGTACCTCACGAATATCAACAATATTGTCTTCCTTTTACCAACTGATCTTCATTTTGTACATGTTGGTTTACAATGACACATTCATCATCATAGTTTTGGAGACTAGCATCCTCGTTCAAGGACTAATCTATGTTATCAATCTGGGCTTTATCTCCTCGCGCAATCTTCTGAACAGAATGATGAGTATGTCCTTCAATATTGTCTTCTTCCATCTCTGGATTTACACGCAAGGCCTTTATACTGTTCATCCCTTCTATATCATTGTTTTCATCAACACATTGCAGGACATTGAATGAATTATTGTCCACCCTAAGGTTCTCATTTTCATTAACCAACTTATCATTTGTCCTTTTGATTTCTACCCATTCTTGAGTATTCTTCCTAGTAGTACCTTGTTGTTATGTTTTCTTACCCCTTTGACCCAAGCTGCTTTCGTAACCCTTTCTACGATTCAACATCTTCTCCTTTTGTTGTTGGACTTTGACAATAGCATCTTCCATACACTTGCCTTTTTCATGCCCAAAGACACAATAATCAGCACATAACAAAAGCTTCTAAGGATAATCAATAATAACCTCATCAATCTCTCCGTCTTCTCTACCAATATCTAATTTGATTCTAGTGGGAAGGTCATTTGTTGGTTTAACCTCCGCACACACAACAACAACAATTGAGTCTAGTTCTTATAGTTGTTGCCCTATCAAATTGAGTCCAGTTCTTGCAGTTGTAGCTCAGAATGGCCATAAAGCCTTTTTTTTGTGCTGATGGAGCATCTTAACTAACAAATGAAAAATGTTGAAGTAAATTGGTCCAAATTGAAACCACACTACTTACCGAATTCAAATATCAATTAGAAAGGAAAACATTGTCTAAATAGGAGAACCATTAAAAAAGGAGTTCAACTCTCACCTTCCATTAAAAACAAGACATTGAAGATGGTCAGGGCAGGCCTTGGCATTTGGGGTTCTCAATGCGACTTTTAAAATGGAAAATTTTTCTTTTGCCCTTCTAACTCTATATAAAAGGTGAGTAAAAAGTGACAATGGGTGTTAATGTCATTCAAATGAAAAACACTAGTACACATTTTTACCATTGTACCCTCCCAAAGTTAAACTATTTACAATAAAAATCAGTCACTTTTTTGGATTTTAAAATTATAAAAAGACTCTTACATCTAAGAAACTTGTTCATCTAACTTGTAGATAAACCAGCCTCTGGTCCTAGTGGTGCCCCCCTCCAATTATCTATAAATTATAAATGGACTCTTACATCTAACTCTTGGATTTTACATTTTGCCCTCCACATTTCATACTTTTACAATAAAAAATTAGCCACTCTCAAACATTGATTAGTTATACCTATGCCCCTAATATAAATTATTTAAAGCCCTTCATTTATTTATAAACTATAAATAGGCCCTTAAAAGTATATATAATTATTTTATTTAGAAATTCAATAATAATTTTTTTCCTTATTATTGAGTTATTGTAATAAAATAAAAAACAAGTATTAAATATCAGCGAATGTAGAGCGCATCGATGCCTTGCATAAACACATCTTTTTCATAACGAATATTGGGCGGAGGAACAGCGAATCTGCTGCATTTGTTGTCAGGTCATATTTTTGTTCCCAAATTGCACCTATATAACTTGCACAATTTTCATTTTCGGAAGGAAACTTCTCAGATCAGAGTTTGGACTTATAAAATGGGCCCTCAAAATGAATCCAACCACACAAAATTATTTCTTTATTTGGCACTAAATTAGCCTTTACCCAAATATCCAAAAAAAACATTCCATCTCTCTCAAATTTGTGATTTAATAGATACTGGGAGGGATAATTTTGTTTTCATTTTGCCTCGTGATGACATGCATGCACTTACATACATGATGGGTTTACTTGCATATACATGACCAAGCATAGGTTATTTACATTTACATCTCTATTTATAACTACAATTGGAAGGGTCAATGCTAGTGCGTCTGACATAAAATTATGAAAATGCCCATTATCATTCGCCAAATCTCAACAATGCCCCTCTCATCTTATTTACCAAATTATGAAAGTGCCCATCTTCATTCACCAAATCTCCAAAATGCCCCTCCGAGTTCGCAAAATTACAAAGTTTTTTTTTCACATCATATGAAGCTTTATATTTGGGGTCATTGCACTTAGCTGTCTTTGGTGAGGTTGAAAACAAATATAATGGTAGGGGGTTAATTGGCTCCTGAAAACCGACTGAACCGAAAAAATCTGAACCCAAAACTCTCAAATCGAACATAAAAAAATCAAATCGAACCGAGCTGGTTCGGTTCGATTTCGGTTTTTGCATTTCACACCACCGAAACTACTGAATCAAACCCCTTTTTAATCCCCTAACCAACAACTTTTTCTTTTCCCAACAAATTTTTATTTCACTCTTTTTTTAATCTCCTAACCAACAACTTTTTCTTTTCCCAACAATTTTTTATTTCACTTCCTACATTTTCTCTTGGAGCTTATCTAGATAGCGCCAGGGGAGACTCCCTTGCACATTTTTAGGAGAGAGATAGGAGATCTTGAGAGGATATTGAGTTATTGAGGTGATCTTGAGGAGTTCTTGAGAAGATCTTGGGATCTTGAGGAGATCTCTCTCCTAAAAACATCTAGGGGAACCTCCCCTGGCGCGGATTTGGCGCTAGGGCCTGGATCTTAAGAATGTTTGTTTCTCTTGTCAATGAGAGGTGTTACCATCATTAATGATTTGACTTAAAAAAAGATTTGACTTACTTTGAAAAAGGTAAAGGCAGAGATGAATCATGTTGAAAATTATTTTGATGTCCGCTAGGACACACAACAACAACTCAATAATACACCGATATATACAGAGAGAGATACAACTTAATCATCAAATAAATATCCATGGAGGTGAAATCTCTTCTTCTGAATGGGAAAATGAAGTTTTTATCTTTTTTGAAAAAGTGGCGATGATGAGTTTTAGTTAGTTAATGAATGCATAGTGGTTTGTTTGATTGATACAATTTGTGCTCCTCTCAGTTTTTGGGAAGAATCTCAATTTCATTACAGGTGGGTCTCTCAATTTTTTAGGGTTCTAATTCACATCTCTCATACTGATTTGTACTCAACAATGATCTTCTGAACTTAGATCCAAGTTGACAAGATCTGTAAGTAGATACATGTAGAGCAGACAGGTTGATTGAACTTGGATTTGGGTAGTGAGGAAGAAAGAAAATGAAGAAGAGTTGCACCTCACCGATTGATTGGGTTTATGGGTATTTGAGATGTTAGGAAGAGTGAGATACATCGTTTTGGAGGAGAAAAAGAAAATCGAAAACAACCGAAACCGCTCAGTCCGGTACGGTTTTGATTTTTTGTTTTAAAAATGTGAAAACCAAATCTCTAGTTCAGTTTTGATCTAATTTTAACCGACCAAACCGATTAGCACCCCTACATAATGGGGAGTGCCAAAGGCACGACTCAAATACCATGTGACATAGTACCCTTGCCAAGTACACACTACGCAGAAAATGTGCGGCCGTAGTAGCGTAATTTAAAAAAAAAAAAAAACCTCCAACTTGGTGCCCCATGGGGTGTGCCCAAGCTTCTTACTCCTACCCTCCAATTTTATTTCCCTTCATCGAAGAAGTAGAAGAAGCAGAAGAAGCAGACGGAGCGATTTGCAGTAGCAGTGAAGCAATTGCAGCCATGGCGACGACCTCGAAAGAACAAGAGCCTGTCTTTCTCGATCGATCTTCTCGAGCAACCAGAGGAAAGAGGTACCTCTACCTTTTCGATCTCTTCGCTTCTTTTCACGCGCCTTTATCTCATCCAAGAACCGAAATCTTGAACGATTTCTACACTCGAAAGAAGTAGCGAGGGTTTCAATTTATGACGAAAGCAAAACCCTAGATATTCAATTAGAAAGAAACGCATTTTCTTGAATCTTGATGGAGTAATTAAGCCATTCTGTGATATTGGATAGAATTTTGAAAAAAAAAAGAATCGCGATGAAACCCTAGCTTTTGATACTTTTGATCACAACTGTGATTCTGGATTAGAAATTTAATCTTATGTAATGTATGTGTTATTTAGGATGAACAAGTTGCTTGATGATGAGAATGAAGAGGACGAAGTGTTCTGGAATCAGGATGCTCTCAAAGAGGTAGATAATTCTTTAGTTCAGTTTTCCGATATCGTTTCAATGTCAAGTTTTTGTTGACCTGAGTTAGAGATGCCATTGTTAGAGAGTGGAGTTTTAGGTTACAACACACTCACACACAGTGTTCTAAAAATCGGTCTAGGCGGCCGCCTAGGCGCTAGAAGGTGGAAAACCGCCCAGATTAATGCCTGGGCGGTTCTGGGCGGGTCTGGGCGGGCTAGGCGGGCTAGGCGGTCTAGGCGGTCTAGGCGGGGTCTAGGCGGACTCTAGGCGGGGTCTAGGCGGTTTGGGAGATTTTTATTTTTTTATTTTTTAATAAGGTTGATTGTGTTCTTATTTTATTTTTCTTTCCTATTTTTTAGAAATAAACTATTTAATTGTTTTTTAGAAAATCTCGGGAATGGGCTTTGATGATGATGATGATGATGATGATGATATGTCTAAATGTAGCGAAGGATGATTACTTAATGGAATTCTCAAAGGATCTGCCGGTACCAATTTTACTAATGTAGATTTTATCAAACATAACTGAGGTTATTCATGCAATTTGAAGAAAAATAAAAGAGTACACAAATTCAAATTTATATAAATTATAAAGTACCCATCATGACCAACTTCAGTCATTTGAGTTTTAATAAATTTTGTTCACGATTGTTAATTTTTCATGTTTTTAAATTTTGCATATGTATATTGACATTAAATTGGATGTAATTGATAAGGTATTATGCTTAACTTTTGTAAATTATTAAAGTTATAATACAAAACCTAAGACCGCCTAGGCCCCTGGGCGCTAGGCACCTGCTCGCCGCCCGCCTAGCGCCTAACGATTTTTAGAACACTGCTCACACATACCTAACACACAACATATCAACCAAGTACACAACCGAAAACACTAGTCCTCCATTCTTATGTCATGAACCAACCAACTCTCCCAAAAGCCCGAGTTGTCAATGAGGGGAAGATTAATTACATGACCTAGGATAATGACATTGCCCCACGCTTCCAAAGTTGACGTCCTCGTCGGCCTACTCTCTTCTCCTTTTTTTTCTCTTTAGGGTAGCTCCACTCACCTACCAATATTTAACAACTTAGCTTATGCTAAATTATTTTAATCTAGCCTATAGGTCGCCTCTTTTTTCTCTTTGGGGTAGCTCCACTCATCTACCAATATTCAACAACTTAGCTTATACTAAATTATTTTATTCCAGCCTATAGGTCGCCTCTGCCGGGAATCAAACCTTGAATGTGGGGTTTGGCTCTAATACCAATTGTCATGAACCAACTAACTCTCCCAAAAGCCCGAGCTGTCTAGGAGGGGAAGGTTAATTATATGACCTAGGATTGTGACATCTTACCCTAAGTGGGATGCTGGAGAGATATGAACCCAGGGTGCTAGGACCTTTCTCTCTGATATCATTTGAAACAACGATTTGTTTAAAATATCAAATTTTTAGTCAAGTTGTCACTTATGTATCTCAAAAGAGAGCATATTATATATATGTTGTCGACATGGGTTCAACCGACCCACAATGCAGTAAGGGGTTTTAAGATGTTGGTATGTTGTCGACATGGGTTCGACCGACCCACAGTGCAGTAAGGAGTTTTAAGATGTTGGATATTTTGCACATGTTTTCGTGCTCATGATGTTGATAATTTTCAGGAAGAGAATGATACAAGTTACGAAGAAGAAGGAGAGGCTGTTGATGTGTTTGATAGTGACTTTGATGAAGATGTGAGTATACCGCTGTTGTGTTATGGTTGCATTTTTCTGACTTAATGTATTCTATTGCTTATTTTCTCTATCTTTCACTATGATATCAGGAACCCGAGCCAGATGAAGGAGCAGAAAATGATGCAGATGTCAGGTATGACTTCTTCTGTTGTACTTTATTTAGAGTTTTAACCAAGGGTGGCTATTGAGATCCCGCTGTGTCTATCAGGGAGCCAAAGAAGAAGCGTCTAGTATATCCAGGAAAGCCTGTGACAAAAAAGAAAACCAAAAAGAAGGTTCTTTCAAAGTTAAACAAATCTCCAAATGAAGAAAAGCCTTCCAATACAGAGCAACCTAGTCCCTCTGATCATCATGACGAGTTAGAAAGTGAAAGAATTGTGAGGAAGTCTACACGAACTTCAGTCATTGTGAGGCAAGCAGAAAGAGAAGCTATACAAGCAGCCATGCAAGCAACCATGAAGGTTAGTTTTGGCTACATTGTGTCGTATAACTGTGCATTACTAAGTCTTTTAGCACGTATGCTATTCATTTTTTCCGTGTCTGCATTTCCTTCCCTCTACATCACTGTCCTTATTTATGATGCTCATAAAGATATTTTGTAAAAAATATGTAAGTTCTAACAGCCATTGTTTTTTTTAAATTACTCAGCCAATAAAAAGAAAGAAAGAAGGCGAGGAGAAGAGAATGACTCAGGAAGAAATGCTTCTAGAAGCAGCACAAACAGGTAGTGGTTCTTCATTCTCTTTAGAAGGAATATTGTATTGCGGAGTTTGGAAGTAATGAGGTTTCTTTGAGTTCTGTTGATTGCAATCTCCATTGACCCGAAATGACATAATGCAGAAATCATGAACTTGAGGAACTTGGAGCGTGTATTAGCAAGGGAAGAAGAAGTTAAGAAAAGAGCAGTTGTGCACAAAGCGGTTTATAGTGGTCCTCAAGTGCGATATTCTTCAAAAGATGGCAAGTTTTTTCCTCCAGATATTTTGTTTATATTCTCTCATATGTTGAGCATCATGTCCAACTACAAAGCTCTTTTAGTACCCTTTTTTTTTAAAAGGTAAAATTATTGTAAAGAAGAGAATTTAGAAGAGATGGCAACCTTAAATGGTCCCTTACTCTAAGCTCCCAATTGGCATGCAATGACAATAAGGATCCCAACTAAACCAGGACAAGTGGAAGCCCAATGCCAATGATTAAGAACACTTCCATGACCGTTTAAAATCCTCGCATCGGATCTTTAAAACTTCCAAATAACCCACCATATGGGAAACAATCTCCATAAGAATTTTCCTTTGGAAGTGGTGAGCCACCTCGACCCGCTCGAAGGGACTCCATAGATCATCCAAAGGACATCAAAGAGACCTTAAAGAAGGCGCCAAAGGCTGCTAATTGAATAACATTGAAGGAATAAATGGGTAGAGTGTTTCGTGGTTGTATCACACATAGGGAAAACTACATAAACTTCCTCTGAGCTAGGACCTTTTTTAAAGGAAGCCTATTTCTAGAGATGACAATTTTACCACACCAAATGGTATCCAACCTCTCCTGAATGGGGAGGGTCTAGGACAGGGACTAGGACAAGGAGTGTGAACCCAAGCCAGGTTGAGGTCGAGTATGGGCATGAAGTTCAAACCCTTCCTGAGTATATAGGTATTTATCTTGCATCACACAAAGAGCTTGCTCGAGTGTTTAAAAAACTTGACTTTTTGTTAGTGAAAAGTGGAGGTTATCAGTTCAATTATGAATTCCATGTTACTATTTTTAAATTTTTAATAGAGATATTTGGTTCTGCCCAGTCGGTTCAATTCTCACAAATAAGCAGTAAGTTGACTTTGAGAAGAAGGAACACACCGAGAAACCCTCATCTCGTCATCTCCCAAATTTCTTTTAAACAAGAAACCTTGCATGTTTATTTTCACGAGTTTTATATCTGCACTAGTGTTGTATTCATGTTAATCTGAGCATTCTTTTGCAGGTCAATCATTTCTGGAATTTAGTAAAGGGTTGTCATTTCAATCTGAGCTTTGTACAACATCAGCTCCGTGTACGTAAATTATAAATCCTTGTTTCATTTTGATTAATAAAATGGTTTCTTGTGCTTCGATATGTGGAAGCTAATATGAAATACACTAACACCGCAGATGAGAACATGATTATACTTCTTTTGGCTCAGTCAAATATTGCATAGTTTTCGCATAATAGATACGTCGAGAATGCCATTATAAAATCATGAAAATGAATTATTGTTAAACAATGTTCTCCGGGTTAGATGATAATTATTTTGCTTATTGGCAAAGACTCGTCAGGTTCTGAGTTCTTATGAAACATTGGCTCTCTGTAAACCCTAAAGTTTTTAACCTCTCTGTTCTAGACTCTCTTATTATTTTCTAGGAAAAAGACATTGGTTGGGAGAAGAAGGTCCTTATGAAATAGGTTGATCGAAGACAGTTGTCAATCCTTTTATAATTAGATACGCATGTGATGGAGATCCCATCTTCATTTCTAATTTTGGATACGTATTATTCTCAATATTCTCAACTGACCACTTACTAGACTCGATTGGTATGAAAAGTCATCAGTTCAATTTTTTCCAAACATCAGATAGCAGTAACTCCATCTACTTGGAAGTGAAAAAAAAAAGTAATAACAATCATGCTTTGTGGATCTTGAATAATGTAGATCTCAAATTCAATGTGCAATCTCCAAATGGCTTCAGACTTTTTTTGATTAGTTTATGAATATTATTTATTTTTCTACAGATCCTGAGAAGGCAGTTTGTGCAATTACTGGATTACCTGCCAAGTAAGGCCTTCTTAATCATAAGGATAGTTTTTGTCTCTGTATAACTATTTTTTTTTGTTTTGTTTTTAATTTTATCTCTTTCTTTCAATTTAATTTAATTTTTTAATTTTTTTGATACCTATCCTTAATAAAGACTTCCATTTAGGTCAGGAGGGTTTTTTTTTTTTTGAAGAGCGGTTAGGTCAGGAGTTTATTTATGAGTTCAATCTTTGAAACATGCAACTGTCTTCAAATTTGAGGTCTGGATTGCATTTGAACTTCAGAAAGCCAATTGGTTTGAAAATGG
The DNA here is from genome assembly GCA_963556465.1 of Berberis vulgaris. Taxonomy (NCBI): domain Eukaryota; kingdom Viridiplantae; phylum Streptophyta; class Magnoliopsida; order Ranunculales; family Berberidaceae; genus Berberis; species Berberis vulgaris. The sequence goes on along the minus strand of OY747130.1, from coordinate 11,933,374 downwards.
GGAGCTCTTTTTTTGTTTGTTTGTTTGTTTGTTTGTTTGTTTGTTTGTTTGTTTTAATAATTCTTTATAGTTTTAAGAGTTTTTCTGGCGTTGTTTGCACAGATACAAAATGATGCACACCCTGAAGTGGCCTCAAGTTGAATTTTGATATGACTTAATTTGGAGAGGTTTAACAACAAATTCGCAATGGTTGAAATATCTACTTGATCTCTGCAGGTACCGTGACCCCAAAACAGGTCTATCATATGCAACGAAGGAAGCCTTTAAGATTATTCGGGAGCGGTGAGCTTCTTTGGTTGTCTCTTGGTAGTGAAATGTGTTTTTAAAGATACCCCATGTGCTGCCCCACATCAATGTGTTAATTGTGTCTAGCCACAAGGCATCCCTAAAAAATTTGTTCCTTTCCCTCCAAGCTTTCCAAACTATAGAATGGTTTATGTATATCAAAAACAATAATAAGAATGGTTAGGATCAATATATGGAGTGGTCCTGTATAAAGATAAAATATCCTAGCAAATTACTGAATTCTGCAAACTAGTGTAAACAATTTCAAACTACATTGACTTATGAATTTAAGACATAAATATGCATGAAAAGCAGGTGTCTTGTTACATAATAGTGCTATAATGACTATTAGCATATCATAAATTTATTTTTCTTTTTCTTTCTAAATCATTAGAAATAAGTTAAATAACTTAATTTTGTAAATATTTGTTGTAAGACTCCGACTGAAGGAAGATTATCATGCAACTTTAGTATACATCTCAAACCTCATCACATTAAGTAAAGTGGGTATTATACATTTTGTGGTGATACATAAATATGCATGAAAAGCAGGTGTCTTGTTACATAATAGTGCTATAATGACTATTAGCATATCATAAATTTCTTTTTCTTTTTTCTTTTTAAATCATTAGAAATAACTTAATTGTTTAAATATTTGCTGTAAAACTCCAACTGAAGGAAGATTATCATGTAACTTTGTATACATCTCAAACCTTGTCACGTTAAGTAAAGTGGGTGTTAGAATGTATTATACATTTTGTGGTGGTTGTTTGCTATTAGGTTACCTTACTATTTGGTGATATCTGCAGTTTCTCCGACGAAACCAGCAGGGGCAACAAGGAAAAGAAGGATATCGGGAATCTATTAAATTCAATTCCTGGCCAAGGTTTTTGGGCAAAGCGTAAGAGATCTGAAACTGTACGCAGACATGAAACACCATATCTGCGATACTGGGCCCGTTTCCGCAGTATTCCAGCTCTTGAAAACCAAGATTCGGAGTAGTCATCAGTTTTCTAGGGTAACTCTAAACTTCAAGATTGCATTTCCTTCTTTGGTTCCTTTTTCTTTTTAAAAAAAATGCCCATGTTAGCTTGTAAACTCTAAATCTGAAGACAGGAACAAAATGTTTGAGCTTCTTACTTTGAAATTTATGATTACAATAATTTAAGCTGTCTAGTCTGTGCTTACTTCTAGTAGCAGCCGAACAAAGTTTGGGAAATTATTATATGAATGGATTACATTCCCATTTTTTGCTGCTGCTAAACTGCCTCTTATCATGGACGGTATATGCTAGCTTCAGGCGAGATATAAAATGTGATCTATGAGCACCCTTCTCCTTTTCTTCTCTATGGACAGCCTTTTTGTAAGTGGCAACGGCTAAGAGTTATCTCGGTGTTTTCAAGCCCACCAGCTTCAGGGAGAGTGACAATTTTGTTAGATGGTGGTTACAGTGAAGGACAATTTTCTTGAACTGGATGTTGACAGCTACAATTCAGTAATGGTAGGTCCATTAACTATGACTTAAATCAGAGTTAGAGAGTGAGAGGGGAGGAGAGGAGAGCGCAGAAATGTGGACAAAAGAGGTAGGGGAATGTTGGTTGGTGGGTTTGGCGTAGTGCTACTTCTGGCAACAATGGTAGCTAGTGGTAGTGGGAAAGGAAGGGTTTGGTGATGGGGAAAGAGGGGAGAAGAGGTGATATGGTGGAGCTAAGGCACTTTGTTTTCATTTGTTATTGTTATTATATATGATGCAACAAAGTGAGATATGGTTGTACAGAAGCCAAGTAAAACTTAGAAAATATCATTAGAGATCTACTGTCCGTTCACATGGATGAAAAATGCTCTATTTACTTATTAATCTAGACAAGTCTACTGCATCAGGGGGTACAACAAGAAAAATGAATAAAATCTAACTTTCTTATATGCACGTGAAGTCTACATTTTGCAAGATGGTGTCACTTTCTTTTCTAAAGTCCCAATCAGTAGCCCCCATGAGTTTTTATGTCCTCCTTGGACCTTGAAATTGTCTGGCTTATCCCCCAACCTTTTGACAGCAGGAATAGAGATACAGCAACTTGGTTCAATGTTGCTATTTCTTTGTTTGTTTGTTTGTTTGTTTGTTATGTTCATTTATTATTCTTTTCAGGGAAGCTGGGTTAGCTCATCTTTGGCCACTGACTGAATGAAGTCCAATAGCTCATTAACAGGAATGAGTGGAGGAAGCAGCTGCAGGCTCCACACAATGACGTGCAAGTGATATGGAAGAACTTGGTTGTATCTGGTATCAATGAGCAATGGATTATCTACGACTGTTTCTTGTTTTTCCATGTTTATGGATCCAAAGGAGACTATACCCATCCTCGTTTATGTCTGAAAAGCTAAGTAGCCAGCTTCTGCTGTTCAGAGCTATGGATGTTATCCTGCAGCTTTGCATTGTGTAGAGCTTGCTTAGGAATTGGCTGTTATCTTATTCCTATCATAAAAATTTTGTATGAAGACTAATCCCGTTAATGCCAAAGTTCATGTTGTGAGAGCAAATTGTTCTAGAGCCTTCTCCGATGCCATGTAGTTGTGCTAGAACAGTGCATGGATTCGATTATCTGTCATTTCTTCATCAAAAGATAGTGATGCAACCACACTGTCAGCTCAGCTACAAAACTTGTCGAATTTATTAGGGAGAAAATACCACTACGAATAGTTATGTTCAATAAAGGCAATTAGTTCTGAATACGTGGGTCTTTGATTTCTTTACCTTTGAGTTTTACAAAAGCATTAAAAAATATATTTAAGCTACATGATTTTTTTTTTAGTTGACTTAAGTTGACATGTTAAACTTACATTATCCTTTTGTGAGAAGTATCTTTTTCGTTGTTCATATCATTCCTACAAGAAATTGGCAATAAATAGTAATATTTTTCAGCATCTCGTCTTCCCCATCCCTCTTTTTCCTTGTGTTTTGTCCAAGTAAAATTTTCGTAAAAAGAGTAAAATTTATCAAAGTGAGAAGGAAGTGGAAGAGAATATAAAAGATGAATTTTATGATGATCTGGTATTTTACAAAATTGTTGCAAATGTTTTCCTAATGTGGAGTTGAGAAAAAAAAAAGATTTCCCACAATTTTAGATCATCATAAAATTCGTGTAGGTCATACAAAGACCAAATTGATCGGATTGGTCATTCAAATTTATTGAAATTGGTTACTGATGCATCAAAATCCGTCCATATTGATTTTGACCAGCATAGATGAACAACGGCGAACTAGATATTACTGTTGTCGCAGTTAAAGATAGTTCGATAGTAAAGTCGGACACTTGAACAAGGATGACGATAGATTGATAAATTAAGGTTGCGCGTGTGTACATTTCTCATCCGTTTTGTTTACCTTATGCAACGAGTGTTTCTCTTCTTCATTTGACTCTATCTGTGAATGCGTGATGGAGGGGAGGAGATTTGGCTTAGGATCTTCCCTCTATCATGTTATGTCCATGTATAGCTCTTTACTCATCCATGACTATTCTTCTTTGACACTTGGCTCTCTTTAAGACTCAATGTTTGATTGGACCAAAAGTAACATAAGTGGACCTTAGATATACTGTAGTTCAAGAGTTTGTATTCGAGCGTTATTGTCCTGAACCAAACTCCGAGATTCATACCACATTGGCTCACATAATCTGAGTTTGAACGCCTAACTTACGGGTTGAATCGAAATAAACTTTGACCTGATTTGGACCAGGCTTAGACCTGGTCAGGCCTTCTACCATTTGGGTTGACCTATGCCACATATACTTGATTGGATCTGAGTTGGTCGTATACTTGTTTACCAAGACCCATGGTTATTCGAGTTTCTTAAATTGTTACCGGTGACTGAACCCAATCTAATCTTTCCCAACTTCGCAGTGGATTTGTTCTCTATGGTTTCCTCATCTCTTCTTATTTTCTTTATTTATTTGGCCCTCAAACAAATAATGGGCTTGCATGACACTTCTTGATTAGACCCGACATTCATCAACGTTTTACCAAACAAAATCTCAAGGGCATTTTAGTCACTTAAAAAGGAAGTCTTGCCGCAGATCGACCTGTTTCACTCTTCTCTGCTTTACTTTCTTAATAAACAATTTTAGGGTTTATAGATCGATCTTAGAAAACCAAAATGTCGCAAAACGGGAAATTGATGCCAAATCTCGATCAAGAAAGCACGAAGCTTCTCAATCTCACAGTTCTTCAACGAATCGATCCCTTCGTCGAAGAGATTTTGATGACCGCAGCTCATGTCACCTTCTACGAATTCAATATCGAGCTCAGTGAATGGGTTCGTAAAAATTTCAAATTTCACTTCTTGATCACTCCGTTGTTTGTTTTTGTTCATTGATTACTTGTATTTGCTTTGATTTCGCAGAGTCGGAAGGATGTCGAAGGGTCCCTCTTTGTTGTCAAGCGGTAAAGATTCGATTACTTGAACTTAATTGGATTTGTTAGAATAAGATTTCGGAGTTTGATTGGGGTTTCTAGGGTTTGATTTTGGACAATTTGCAGAAAGTTATATTTTTTGAAATTTTGTAATGAATGTGTGGTCAACTTTTGATGATGGGTTGGGGATTCTAGGGTTTGGTTTGGGCAGTTTGCTCCAATTTCTTGACTTTTATAGTTTCTTGTTTGCCAAGGCATGATCAACTTATTTGGATTTCTTATCTTGTTCTCTGGTCTAATACAGAAATACTCAGCCTCGTTTCCAGTTCATTGTAATGAATCGGCGCAATACAGGTAATTCCTTATAGTTCTTCCGCTAATTTTCTGAACGGATTAATTTTTTCGATGACAATTGTACCCAATTGTCATTGTACCTGATGATTCCTTATGATCATTGTAATTCCTTATGTCATTGTACCCAATTATGTCATTGTACCCAATTGTCATTGTAATTCCTTATGTCATTGTACCCAATTTTCTGAACGGATTAATCTTTTCGATGACAATGAAGCGGCGCAATACAGGTAATTCCTTATGATCAACTTATACCCAATTGTCATTGTACCTGATGACAATTGGGTATATTATTTTGATGTTGTACGTTCGTAATGCTATGGACCTGGGATCACAATCCCTTCACTTTATGCAAACCCATTACTTGTGGGAGTATGAACTCGCGGTGGCACTGACAACCGAATTGGTATTTCCCTTTCGCAGTTGACCCTGCTTGAGCTACCTTGCATATGTTCCTGCTCACGGGGTCACATTTTGTCTGTTGTTGACTAATGGACCAGTTCATAATGTAGGGTCAGGAGGTTACGAGGTTAGGGAGAGACAGGCAATTGAATTTACAAACTTTTGAGCAACCATGTTGTGCCAATTAGGCATATAGTCGATACAACCTATTAAGTGGAAGGGCGTGCTATTTACTATGTGTAACTTTTGTTTTGATATATTTGCATTTTGGTATTGAGTGCCATCTTGTCTGCTGCAGACAATCTAGTCGAAAACTTGTTGGGAGATTTTGAGTACGAGCTACAGGTTCCTTATTTGCTGTACCGAAACGCTGCTCAAGAAGTTAATGGTATTTGGTTCTACAATTCACGCGATTGTGAGGAAGTTGCAAATCTATTTACCAGGTATATTACTTCTTCCGACATATGGTATTTACCTCTTCTAGTTCAGTAATTTATTTTCTTGGATGTGTCAAAACCCATTTTATAGAAAAGGGCATTGGTAAGAGTTTCAGAGTGCAACCCAAAAGGAATGGGATCTGGTCCTTATTATGTTTGAACATTTCCACCTTCAAAAACGATCATTTGAACATTCCCACATGTATCCACCATGGTGCCATATCAAAGGTTTATTGCAATCAGGATAAAGCTCCCATACTTTAAGACTGAAAATTCCAATTTTTTAATATCTCTGTAGATAGATTTTTCTTGACGCCTCACCTGAGATGCTGTAGATGAAACTAGAAGCTTGGGCTAGTCGGGTAGGTTATACGATTTAACTAGAGAGAGTCTATGATCTTGTGGGGTAGGATTTCAAGATGGTATATTGGTTAGGCCGAACTAGTTTGTACAAAGCCAGAGGTGTATAGAACCCGAAAGATTTGTATCCACATGGCAGTGTAGAGTAGGGGAGCTACCTGCGCTACGACCTGTCAGTTTTCCTTTGAAGTCGTATAGTGGATTTGGTTGGTTTGGGATCTAATGTTAATAAAGAGGTTTAGCTATGTGATTAAGGGCCTCATTAAAAGCAAACTGATCACATAGAATTTTTTCTTTGCCCAAATGTTTGTTATAACCTGTGAGCTGACCAAAAAGAAAGGCACATGTTCCGCTACACAAATTCCTTTTGTTCCTTCTTTTTCTAAGTAAATTTGAGATTCATTGCTTTGAAAGAGAATCTTGATGCTATTGTAGGTACACTTTAACCCCTTTCAAATGAACCTTCCCCACAAGGTCTAACAAAGGACCCAGCTGAATACAAAATACCAAAAAAATAAGCATCTTGGCCTGAAATGTGAGGGGTTTGAAAGTGGTGATAAGGCGATGATGGTTAGGACATGGGTGAAGAAGTGTAAACATGTCATTTTTCTTTATCTGCTACTCCAAGTTGCACGGGTTGAGGCTGAGAGGTTGAAGTAGAAGATTGTAGTGGTAGAGGGGAGCTTGGGTATGCATTGGTTCAAGCTTTGGAGCATGCCACGAAAGCTTGTGGTGGAGGACAGAGAGAAGGGGTACTTTTTAATTCCCTTGTGTAGTGCAATTTGGTGGGTCAATTTTAGATGGTTCGGTACAAGTGTTATGGTTCCAATGATAGCCATGTGAGGGAGAAATTTGGCAAGATTTGAGGGGCAGAAGGAATCTTTCGGGCTATCCATTGGTTGTTGCCTTGTTGGAGGTAATTTCCATTCTATCTGGTTTTGTCACGGACTCACGAGAAAAGAGTAACACAAGGATCACAAAAAGTACTAGAAACTTTGCTGATTGCATTCATTATCTTGCATTGATCAATTGCTTAATAATGTGTCTCTCTACTTACTTGATTCGTAAACCTAGGGTTTCAGTACTACCTGATGATTTGTCCCTTCTTTAAGTATTGTCACTTCTTGCTTGTATTGTTTACATTGTGGGTTTTTAACGTCCGTAATTGATTTAAGTAATGACCCTTGCACATTCTGCTGCTTCTGTTTTCAGGATACTGAATGCATACTCCAAAGTTCCTCCAAAGTCTAAAGTCTCGTCAGCTAAAAGGTGTGATTTCAGATGTTTGACTTAAGCAAATTTTATCAGCTACTCGGTTTTGTTTTCTTTTCATCATCCATATTTGTCAGATGAACTGTTGGCATGGCTTTTGGACACATTTCCTTTGCTAGATGTGGTGTAGTAGTGTTGAACATCATTTACAAAAAAAGTGAATTGCTCTATAGGACTTCTTAGTAGCCTACTTCTACTTCCATAAATTTTTTTGTTTGTTACTAGGTTTATAACTTCCAATTTTGAAAACTGGCTAATCCTTGTAAACTACAACTTCCAATTCCTCAAACCACGTGTAACGAACACTAAGTGTATAAAAAAACTGTTGGCATGGCCTTTGGACACATTTCCTTTGCTAGAAGTGGTGTAGTAGTGTTGAACATCATTTACAAACAAAGTGAATTGCTCTATAGGACTTCTTAGTAGCCTACTTCTACTTCCATGCATTTTTTTGTTTGTTACTAGGTTTATAACTTCCAATTTAACTTCAATTTTGAAAACTGTCTAATCCTTGTAAACAAAAACTTCCAGTTTATAAATTTCCTCAAACCACGTGTAAGGAACACGAAGCGAATAAAAAGTTGTTATGCATTCACTGTTCAGATCTTATCTTACTTTGAGAAAATGACTAAATAATAGTGTTCTTCATTATGCCATTCTATTGTTGATCTTCTAGTCTTTTTATGCCAGCGAGTTTGAGGAATTGGAAGCAGTCCCATCAATGTCAGTGATGGAAGGCCCACTGGAGCCATCATCATCATCCACTGTATCCAACATTACAGATGTTGCTGAAGATTCTTCTTTTGTTAACTTCTTCAGTGTACGTATTCTTCTCAAGTACCATATCCCATGTTCCTACTCTATTTTTTTACTGATGTTTTTCCGTGCATGCACACACACATATGACATTCATTTTAGGCCTAAAATTAAGTTAATCTTTTTTCGATACAAACCTCTAATGATGCATCATATGTAGAAGAATCGATAAAACAGTGGTGCAACTTGTGGAAAGATGTTTTTTGACAATCAGCAGAGAAGACACGATCTTTTTATTCTTTTATTAGATATAATATGAGTTTAACACAAACCTTCAAGTTAGATTAAATGGGATTGTTGAAAAAAGTTTTTCTGTGGACCAATGTGTTTACTTTAAAGAAAATTTAAAAAAATTGAAGAGTATCGAAGATACATGGACTGGGTAAAGTCTATTTAGCAATGACACGGATATGGTATCAATATCTAACACGGATACGAAGTATCGATTTGTTGGCCAGAAAAACACAATATGAGATATGCTAGGGGACACACTTGTACATTTTAGTATTTACTTTTCAACATTAATTTTTGGACAATTATTTGGTATTCATTCACTTGTAGGTCAATATTATTCACTTGTAGGCCAATATTTCTTCTTATGTACTAACTTGCCACAATAATATTCTAAGATTAGTATAAAATTCAAGCTTTTCAAAGATATGTGAAAAATTTGATGGTTTATGCATGGAGTTTCCGATGGGAGTATCCGTGAGCGTCGACACGATATGTGTGGACATGCCTTTTTTTTCCGTAAAAATGAGTATCGTTGTTAAATAGGGTAAAGTTGAGTGTAAATGCATCTAAAGCAAAAATGGAGTTCAAGTTGTGTGAAGATTGTTTGTATTATTAATATATTATACTTTGTTGAGGTATCATATTTTACGTGCTCGTTTTTCATTGTAGTGTTGTCTTCTTTTCCATTGTGTGTCTCACTCACTCGATTGTTTTCCTGCCCTGGGTAGTTAAATCGCTCATTAATCGAAAAATGGGACTAGACCGTTCCGGTTTGTGTAAAAATCGGCAGGGCTTCGCGAACTCAGGAAAATCGGCAAATCGGCCAAAAATCGGCAGGACTTCCGATTTGCTCTTTTTTGGATTTTGAAATTTTGTGTTTGTTTTTCTTCAAATTTGGCTCTTAAATTGACTAATTGACTAATTGTCTAATGACTATGATAGACATGTCTTCTGGAGGTAATTCAAACCCTTGTACCAATTCAACATCAGAATCAAGTACCTTGAAAAGGGCATCTGATGACATAGCATTGGAATGGGGAGAATGCAGAGTACCTAGCAACAAAAATTTGATATGGTGCAAGTTTTGCAAAACACAAATTAGTTCTGGAATCTCAAGATTTAAAGAACATCTTGCGCATAAGAAAGGGAATGTGAGATCATGTCCTGATGTGCAGAATGATGTGCGAATGAAGTGTGCCGAAACATTACAAAATGTAAAAAAGAAAAAAATTGAAAAGGCTAGAGTTGCACAAATTATTGAGGGCGACATTTTGTTGGGTGGAGAAGATAATTTAGAAGAAAAGCAACCAATATGAATTAGTGAAGTAATATAATTAGAAATTTATAGTATTTTGATTAATTATTTATTTTTGTATATGACTATGATTAAATTTTAAAAATATATGATTTAAAACAATATACCGATTAAATCTCAATTATTCTTGATTATTTCTGATTAATTGAAAATCGCTCCTGCACTGCAAAGCAATCGCTAAGCGATTTAACTACCCAGTTCCTGCCTCTCATTTGCTATCAATAGATCCCTCTTGTTTTGCTTTGGCAAACAAAATAAAAAATAATAAAATCGTACTTGCCTATCAATATGTGAAGGCAGGCAGCCACATGGAGATTCAAATAGCATGACATAAAGATCAAATACAAGTAGAGTAATATAGGAAAGTGGAGGGAGATATGTGGAAGGCACTTGAAAGATGAAGATATACAATGAGTGAATTGACGATATGTGGCATAAAATGTTATGTGGCTTGGTGTAGGGTTAAGAAACACAAATTTGATTTTTCATTAGAATTTTTAAGAGTTCAACTTTGAGGAAGAATTTATAAGTGGAAGTTGCCCAGTTAGTGGCTGCCCAACAATAGAATACCAATTAACATACAATGAATCAAAATCTCCCCTTTGGCTCGTAGAAGCCCATTACAATTCGATCAACCTTCAAACTCAACCCACTAACTTAAGCTTTTGCTATTGAATATGAAGTTGTTCCTTTATTACCTTTCAAATGACACGTGGGATGATTTTACCTAAGAGCTTTCCGATGAGTGTGAAGTAATGATGAGAGTGTCAACAACTTCTGTTCAACCAGGAATGACCTACATCGCAGCAATCAGAGAAACAAGGTGATACCAAAGTTCTATCAGAGATGTGACCCATCCTATCCATCAAGGCCACAAAAAACATAAGAAGTGCATATAAATGTAATACAGATACAAGTTGCAAGTGTGCAACTACCAATATGTCATCTTTATGTTCATTAGCTGCAGTCGCAAGTGTTACTTTATGTTTTTTAGTTATAAATAATTTATTTGGATTTTACACAAGCATGATTTTTACTAGTTTTAAGTATTTTCTTGATTTGGATGCTTTCTTCTGCAGGCTGCTATGACTATAGGCAATGCTGCAAATGCAAACCAGGGCCAACCCCACCGACCTCCTGCTGCCAACTCTCTATCTTCTCGACCACCAAATATCACACCCTCCCCTTTGCCAGTCATGCAGGTACCATCTGCTCCTCCAACTGCATCAGCTCCATCAAAGCTCCTCGACGCTCCTGACATCAGCATGAGCAGCAATCGTGCCCCTAGTCTCATGAAGCCCCTGTACTTTGTACCTCCTTCCTCATCATCTGCTTTGATGATGCCACCAATTTCTTCTTCTACACCAACTGCTCCTCCCTTACATCCTCCAGTGAATCTGCATCGCCCTTATGGTGCTCCTTTGCTTCAACCTTTTCCACCACCCACGCCTCCACAGTCTCTCACTCCTTCACCAAGTTATGGGCCAGTTATTACTAGGGATAAAGTTCGTGATACGCTTCTGAGACTTGTTCAGGTTCGTTCATGATTTCATAGTTCGTTCATTTTGATACACATTTCTTTATATGAATTGTCTCTTATTTGGTAAAAATGTTGACCTCACATTCTCTTTGCATATTGGGTTGTAGGTCATCACAAGTTGATAGTTTATATGTCCACGATGACAAATAGTATACGCACCCTTTTGTCTTAAGCTGTACCATTTACCTTTTTTGGAATCATAAGGGCCCTTACGTAGGTTTAAACCAGGAAACTAACCATAAAATCTCACTTTTGCTCTCTAGTCATGGCTACTTTTGATGAGTTGAGTTTGGCCTCATTAGAGGATGGTAATCTAGCCATATTCTTATTCTAAGAAAAATGAAAAGAACCCAAATGATTTAAAAACAGATTTGTTGAAAGTTTGATAACCCATCCAATATGGTATTGGATATCATGTGTTGCATGAACATTCGTACAATTCAGACTCGCTCTAATATGTACTTGGCAAAGTCCAAGTCATTTAGTGTAAAAAGCGTTATATATAATAAAATGTGAATTGTTTGGTGCAATTTTCTTTTCAATATATCGAATCATATATCCATGAAAAGATACATGTACATTACGCTATATCTGTTGTGACAAAATTTGAAAGAAAATGAAACAAATTTTGCATGACCCAACCTCACTGCTCGAGTCTAACACAGTGGACATCTTTTTGGTATCTAGTTAATGTTGGTCCTACTAAGTGCGTATGTATAGGGTTTCTGATTCTTAATTCCTTACATTGTGTATGGTATCTAGTTAATGTTGGTCCTTCTAAGTGCATATATGGGGTTTCTGATTCTTAATTCTTTACATTGTGTATTGGACACTAATCGGACAATCATCAGAATGTGATTTTTTGCTGAAAAACTGAATTCGTGTTTGCTGTTTCTGCGTGACAGAATGACCAGTTCATTGACATGTTCTATGAAGAGTTGCTGAAGGGTACGAATTGAAAAGTCAAATGTTAGTTCAGCGTCTGCTTGTTGTATGTATCTTTGATGGACATGAAGTGCATTTCATATAGTTTGTATATAGTTTTCGCTCACTGGATTTGAAGGATATGTCTTGATCAATGTTGTAGTAGATTAGATAGCAATTAGCATTTATCAGGTTTCCTCTGATGTTCATGTAGGTGTTTTGTGACTTGTTAACTTTTATGGTTTCTTTGAACCAATAGATAATCCAAATAACAACATTACGATAGGGAAAGAGGCCTTTAAGTTGGATGACGAGCGAAGAGCTGATATTCCTTTCTTTTTTTATCCGCTGTACATTGTAAAGTGTTTGAACATTGATTTCTTTTATTAAAGTGGTTGTGTATTATAAAGGCTGAGGAACTTGTGCATTAGTCCCACAGTTCCCATTTATTTTCAGTAACTTCAGTGGTGCCATGGTTAGTTTAAAGAGATTGCGAATCAGTTCAGGAAGGTTTAGAAACATGTCAGCTCATCAAGTGGGCATTTTATGGTCTTTATTGGTAGTTCAACAAAGATGGTTGGCTCATGACCTGCCACCTCTCCGGTCTACTGTTTATTTTTTTGCATAGCTTCCTAAGCCATGATGTAGATTGTGTTCAGAGTTTTGTTTGGTGAGTTCAAGCATGTTTCTCATGCTTGGCAAATGGATCAAAGACTAAAGCTGAATAGCCTGGACTAGATGAATGAATTCTTTGGAGGCTTTGAAGAATCTGCTAACTTGGGGTCAGCGGACCATTTGGTACTTCCATATTGGATTGTGTTTTTTAGTGCCGTTCAATGATGCGGTGCTCTTGTGGAGTTGCCAGGCTCAACAATTGGTGTTACTAGTATCCCTACCAACAGTCACAGAATGAAAAATCTCAATTTTCACGTAAATCTAATTTTCGTGGTATAACAGACAGATGCTCATCTCTCAAAACAAGCATCATTGTTACTCATGAGGTGCCAGACTCTTATTTGATGCGTATATTTTTACACCGGAAAGGGTTGTAAAATGTGTGTGAGATCCTTTTGAACTATTCGGCCAAATAATGAAGACATCCGTCATTGGCTCCATTCAATTCTGGCCCAGCCCAAATTTTCATTGGCCCACTGCCCAGGCCCAGCAGGAAATATCGAATCACAACTCACAGAAAAGCTTCATCAAAGCTGAAACTGCTCCTCTTCTCTTCTCTTTACATGGCGGCTTTTCGAGGACTTGCTCGTCTTCTTGGACAACAAAGTGGATTAAACCCCACTTATTCTTCTTCTTCTCTCATTCCTCCATCACACCTCGTCTTCCGCAGAGGAATCGCTTCGAAGCTTTTCGTTGGAGGTAACAAATTCCTCTCCTGCTTTCGTTATTTTTCAATCTTCTATCTGTTTCCTTTACTGCTTTGAATTCATGTATTATGCTTTATGTGAGATGATTCTTCATTCATTATATATGGCTGAATTCAGTGAGATGCATCTTTGTTATGTATGATTTTATAGTGTTTGAAGAAATGAGACTGAGAGTTCTTTTGGTCCTGGATGATTTTTATTTCTCTATTATGTCATGAATAGGAGGAGGATAGTAGGGGTTGTTTTTTCTTGTGCAAAGAAAATTATTAGGATCATTTAGGTTTAACCGAGGATGTTAAAAGGCATTATCAACTTTGGGTTTTAGGGAGTCAATTTGAAACCTTTTTGGGGTGCTTCCCTTGGATCCCACTGTGAAGGATGACTAAGGAATTGCTAATTATACATCACTGCACGAGCACCGTGCCTTCCTATTTCATTTGTATCTCTTTCAAGAATGCTGACTAAAGAATTAAGATAGTAATACCAGGACGTCCACGGATTAGCTACTGAATCAGCCAAATTGTCCTGCATATGTTATTCACCTCAATAACTTCCATTCTAGTTCCCATCTTTTGAGCTGAATCTTAGTATGCTTAGCTGTCCAAGGAGATGCACGTTTATTGTTGACAATATTGACTGGCATGCTGGTTGTCCATGACAGTTTCAAGGTCTCTTGTTTATGCTTCATCTAACTTTCTATAATGGGATATTGTAGCTACCAGCTATTGTGATTTATGTTCTGAGTGTTTGCTTAGAGATTTATAATTTACGGATATAAAATTTTGAAGCTCCTATAGTGTTGACGACCTGCTGGTTCAGTTACATACATGGACATTGATAGAATTACTAGCTATCACTGTATAATTAATTTCAATTGGATTTAGAAGCAAAAATAGACACCCTTACGTTTGTTGGTTTGAAGTTACCTCGTGTTTCATGGAATATCCACTTATGATAATTGATGTTATGTAACATGTACTTTACATTTAGACTGTACAATAAATGTGGAATGGCTTCACGTTTTTCCTGTATTACTGTTTCAGAAATGATCTGCAATTTCATTTTAGCATAGTATCTTTCTGATGAACCGTTGTTTGGTTGGTTTGCAGGGCTATCCTTCTATACAACAGATAAAGCTTTATCCGAAGCCTTTTCACAATATGGCCAAGTAGTTGAAGGTGCCCCTACATGATGCTAATATTTTCCCACTAAATGCACCCTATTATTATTTGATTTCTTGTATATAATCTTACTGTCACTAACCTTAACTTTTCCAGCTACAATAGTAATGGATAGAGTCTCTGACAGATCTAAAGGTTTTGGCTTTGTGACTTTTGCTTCAGAAGATGAAGCTCAAAATGCTATGCAAGATATGAATGGAAAGGTGAATTTATTGTTCACTTAGACCGAGGTTAATGAATGCATTAGCCATGCGCCTGAAAATGTTTTCCCTTCAGCCTAACTTAAGATGTCTTTTGGATATGCTCGCAGGTACTGAATGGGCGAGTTATTTTCGTGGACAATGCAAAGCCAACTGTACGTTTCAGTTCCAGTGACGGGATGCCTATAGCAAGAGGACCTCCTGGTCCAAAAAGCGACAATTGATTTCCGATTTCTCGTTACACGTGGATTATCATCTGTATATAACAGTAATCAGTTGCTAAAATAATTTAAAAGAAACTCTTGCCTTAGGTTAAGATGCGCCTGTATTAAGTACTTGGGTTTAGACTTTAGTCAGCATTGATCTAGTAAATTCTATTGTTTGTCACCTTGTTATACAGTTTGTTTCTCGGGCTAGATGTTATGTGTACACGACTGCAATACCCAAATGGCTTTTCACATCTTGAATAAACCGTCTTTGCCCTAGTACCAACATAAATCTTTCTTGACTGATTGAGTTGAGGTGACCATTTTGTCACTCTTTTTTTCTTGAGTGATTCTACATGGCGAGGAAATGAGCGAGGAAAACAGTGAGGGGAGGGGGGGGGGGGACCGTTCACCCCCCTCGGGATGTGTGCCATCATTTTTTGCACGCGCATCCCAAGGGGGGTGAATGGTCCCCCCCCCCCCCCCCCCCCCCCCCCCCTCCACCTCCCTCCCCTCACTGTTTTCCTCGCTCGTTTCCTCGCCATTTAGAATTTCTGTTTTTTCTTTGATAAAACCAAATATGCCAACAAGCTCAAAGCATCCCAACTTTTTATCACGTCAACCTATGATAGGTGTAAAACTTCTTGGTTTTTTTTGTTGTTGTTAAAAGCCTTGGCAAAATATTAAACACTACTAGCTATTACATCCAACTTTGCCGGCATTCGATGCCAAGCGATGAGCCTTACCATTAAGGTCTCTAGATATATATCTACAATGCCAAAAAGTAAGCATAAGAAGCAGGCGTTTAATATTACAAATAATTGGGTGCCAGACCCAATGCATAGTAGAAGGCTGTTGAGAATTTTCATCTTGAATGAGGTCAAACAAAGTCGCCGAGTCTCCAAAAAGAAGTATGTGTTCCATCTTTGAGCCTTAATGAGTAGCAAGGCCGCCTCCGTTGCATATCCTTCCGCCATTGTGTTGTCTGAAACTTTGTCGACTATCTGACAGGCCACAGAAGCCAGAACATTCCCTGCCAAGTCAGTCGTTGAAACTCCCATGCCTCCCTGCTTGGTAGACTCAAAAAAACAAGCATCAAAAGTGACAATAATTGTATCTGTATCAAGACTGAGAGGAAGTGGATGAGCGTGGTTTGCTTTGAAATTGATCCTATGGGTGTGAGTTGAGTGTATCTGTCCTGGACCGGCTATGAAGGTGAAGACCTGAGATCTGGAGAAGGGACCACAGAGGCTAGGTTCAGTGTTAAAGAAGAGCGGGTTGTAAGTTGTCTGTCTGTAATGGTTGTCTATAATTTGGGGGATCGATGGAAAATGGGGTTCGGTGGAATCCAATATGGTAAGGAACCATTACTTGGACCAAGACTCCCAGAGACTATTACAATGAGAAACAAAGTTCATTGTGGAGACTTTGGCATTGTTAAAAATAATTTGATTACGCAAATACCAAATCGTCACCAAATGGCGGTGAACTGGGACAATATCTCATTAGAATTAATAACATAAACTTTGACAGAGTCTCATATGAATTCTAAAACTTGCAGAACAAAGTGAATGTGGAGATCAGGTGCGACCCAATT
Organism: Berberis vulgaris; assembly: GCA_963556465.1. Classification (NCBI taxonomy): domain Eukaryota; kingdom Viridiplantae; phylum Streptophyta; class Magnoliopsida; order Ranunculales; family Berberidaceae; genus Berberis; species Berberis vulgaris. Next base: position 11,916,462 of record OY747130.1, on the reverse strand, counting down.
AATAGGGAGAGAAGAAAGCAGCCAGAATCGAGATATTATAGGGCACAAGAAGAAAATATGAAGCACATCTTCCTGTTGGGTATATCAAAAGGTGCAGCTGTCCTCAATGGGTATATGAATCCTGACTAAACTGGCCCTCGTGGGAAGCAAATTCTAGCTAATCTTCCAGAGGAGAAACTAAGCACTTGGAGGGGCTTTGATTATCCAAATGGATCTCAGCAGTTTAGAGCTAAAAGAGGGAGGGGAGAATGGAAGTAGAGTTTTCCAAAGAACCCATAGTGAAAGCATTCGTTGTACTTTTGACCGAAAAAACCCTCTTTTATCAAAAGTCCAGAGAAGTTTGTCGGGTTGCTAGTGGGCCAGATTAAAATATCATGAATATCTCTAGCTACCGGACCCAGAAGAAAAGAGTTGATAAGTTTCGAATTCCAATGAAGTGAACCTCCAGGAGTAAAAGGTCCAAAGGTCCTGGATAGCACGATGAATACTAGGATCGGTAGAGTCAGGGACACAATCTGTAAGAACAATATCTGGTTTGATCCAGCAGTCTAGCCAGATGTTGATTTGATTACCAAACATGAGTTGCCATAATATAAAACTCTTCATTTTGATAAGGTCGTTAGGTTCCCTCTCCAAGCGTAGGACGCCAAGGAGGGGATTTTCCTAACTGAAAAAGGCTCTTATTACGGAAATAGAACACCCTGAGTTGGAAAATATAGTGCCCTGAATTGGCTTGCAGTTAAAGTATGGGTTAACTTGTTTTGCAACTCATTCCTATTATTATTATGCAAAAGAAAAAAATCCGTCAGGAAGCATATAAAAAAATTCTAGATGTTTTTAGAAGAAAAGGCCAGTTGTCGCCCGAATGGTGTGTTATACCCTTCATAAGTTGAATTGCATCTAAACCCTTTCCACCCTTTATTAAATCCCGAACAAACCAAAAGCTCAGCATCAAAACTACTCTAGTCCCAAGTTTGATTTTCAAAGCACCTCATACTCTATCGAAAAGCTTGAAGTCTCATCCAATGTTGCAACACTCTATGCACATTAACATTAAAAACGACATCAAATTAGTCCTAAAAGCTCAAATGTGATTGAGTGAGCCATAGTTGGAGCAACCTTATCAGATTAATCAAATAGATATTGGGCTAAAAGGGCCCTTAATCAAAACCCAAATTTGGCTTTCTCTTGTAAGTTATAAACATAGTCATGCCTCATAGCTATAATATGACTAGGGTGGCGTTTGTATTCATTAAGAACTAAGAATATTGACTTCTAATTAGAGTAAGAAGGCAAAACATTCATTAAGAAATAAGATAATTACTTACTGGTGTCAGAAGTTGTACTTCTAATTAGAAGCCAGTAAAAAGTAAGGTTGGTTCAGATCAGTTTTGGCCAAAACCACCAACCGAATCATTATAGTCGGTTTTCACATATTCCAAATCAAAACTAACCGAACATTTATACTAACCGAGCCAAAACCGAACCCAATGATTCGGTCGGTTCTTCGATTTTGAACTAGCAACATTCGCCTTTGTCTTTGATCCGACGAGAAGCCAATAAGCAAGACGATGGGGATTTGTACGAGTTGTTTGTTTACAAGTGAGTTTGCGATAGAGTATGGCGAGAATAACAAAATTTGGTTTTCCATATGTATTTATATCATCCCATTCTTCCATGTCTAAATCCCCCCATTCTGCACAAACTGAGCTGGGAGATGTGAGAAGAGCCTTGAGAAAGAGAAAATTGAATCCTTCCCTTAACCTTCACGCCTCCTCCTTCCCCCCTCCCTCATAAAACCCCTCGTTGTTTGGTTTTTTGATCTATTAATCATTTTTCTATACAATCTATAGAAAACCAACTTTGGAAAGAAAAAGTGGGGGTAGAAAATATTTATTTAATACTATTATTTTTTGAAAGAGATAAGTTTGGTGTGTCTCACACTTCTCAATTACTTTTCTTGTGAAAGGAAATATAATAATTTGGTTGTTGCTAAATAACACCACCATTTCTACTCAAGGACACCACCAATGCACTACTTCTGAAGGACACCACCACATTTCTGAATGACACCACCACTTACGAAAGGACACCACCAATATAAACAAAAAACCCTACCTCTCTTCTCTTCTATCATTTTCTCTTCCATCAATCACCACCACCACCCACCACTGCCACCTCTCATCTTCCACCTCCTCATCATCCTCCTCTTCACCAATACTACCCACCACCTCTCCTCTTCCTCTTCCTCCTCCCCTCTTCTTCTTGTTCTCTTCCTCATCTCCTCATCCATCAATCACCACCACACCTTGCCACCGCTACCATGCCACCTCTCATCCTCCTCCCTCTCCCCATCACATATTCTTATTCTTTTCTCTCTTTTCTCCCAAGCACCACCACCACCACTACTGTAGGTCGGCGGTGGCAGGGCGAGGTGGTGGTGGGTTGGCTGGGTGGTGTTGCTCTGGTGAAAAGAGAAGATAAGGCGAGGGCGGATGGTGATGTCTTTCAGCAGATCCAAAAAAAAGTTGGGTGGTAATGTCCTTCAGTGAAAATGGTGGTGTTATTTAGCATCCGCCTAATAATTTCCCTCCTTATTTATTGCTTCAACATCCATGCACAATAAATAAAAACTATCACAATTATACTTTTTTCGCACTTTTCAAAATTATGACAATACATTTAATGTTGCTACAATTTAAAATGGATTATGAACCATTGGATTTTAAATGGATCAGACACAAAACTAGGATTTCCTATTTGTACCGAAGCAAAAACAAACAATCTCAGATGTTTTTTTTTTTTGTTCTGAATAGAGTCAGAAGTCTTAATAACAAGTGAGATACCATGTTTAGGGTGTTTGTTTTTAGTTTTGATCAGAAGTTGAACTTGTGATTGGAGTAAGCAACAGGGGGTGTTGATCATTTAGGTAGTGTTTGTTTTTTTGAAGTGGTTAGAAGCTAACTTCTAACTTTCTAACTGGAGTTAGAAGTTATGAACGAGCTTCTGAATGAACTGTTCGTTTTGCTTTTGAATGAGGTGCTGATTAGAAAGCAGTAAAATTAAATAGTATTTATTTTTAGGTGCTGACTTAAAGGTTTTTTTTTTTTGCCCACCACCACAACTCCCACCACAAACCACCAACATTAAATCTTTTTCTCCACTTGTTTTCTTTCCTTCAAATATCATTGAAATCACTTTTCACCACTACTAGAAACCACCCTATATCACTCTTCATTTCTCATAGAATCTTCAATAGAGAGGAAGAAAAAAAGAAAAAGGAAGAGGAGGAGGAGGATGAGGAAGGGAGGTGTCGCATGATAAAGAGGAAGTGGAAAAAAGAGATGATGATTGATAGATGTAATCATTACGAATTTATTGTGATGTTATTTTTGGAATGAATATTCATTAAGCCCTCAATGCTAAGTGATCGACACCCCCATGATGTTTACTTCAATCAAAACTTCAGCTTCTGATCATAAGTAAAAACAAAACTCTTTTTAAAGTGACCACTTTTTATTAAGATTTTCTGAGTCTATTCTGAACAAAAAAAATAAACACCCTCTTGGCACTAAGTGTTTAATGAAAATTTATTTCAATAATAACCTCACAATAAATTTGTAATGATTACTGTGCTACCCATCTTATCCGCCAACCATCTCATTTTCTCCACCAACCATCCCCTTTTCTCTATTTCCTCTCTATCACGAGAGCAATGTTGCCACCGCCACCCTCCCCTCCTTCTCCTTCTCTTCTTCCTCGTTTTCTTTCTTTTGCTCTTGAGATTGTATAAGGAATGGATAAGGACATATGATTATTTTTTGTGGCAGTGGAAGGGGATTTCCATGGTACCTGGAGGAGAGTAAAATAGTAAAAAAAAAAAAAAAAGAGTTAATGTTAGTGATTTGTAATAACGATGGTGGGCAAAAATGTTAAAAAAAACTTCAAATCAATACCTAAAAGCAAACAACTTTAATTTTACTGACTTCTAATCCGGAGCAACTCATTAAGAAGAAGAACAAGAACAACAAAGTGTTTGACCAATTTTAGTCAAATCTGGTTTAGGCAAAGCAGAGGAAGTCCTTTGTTGTGCATCCACGATTTCAAGTCACCAAACTCATCCTCCTTGTTAGTCACACGTTTCTTGGACGAATTGCAACGAGAGGAGGTCGCTTAAGATTTCGAATTGAAACCTTTTTTTCTCCAACTGCAACTGCGACTGCGACTGCGACCCTCCCACTCCCTCACATTCCCTGAACCAACAACACCACCACCACCCTTTGTTTCACCCTTCTTCATCTTCCTTAACAATCTAGGAGACAACCCAACATCAACACCACCCCCATTGTTCAACCCCTTAAAAACAAAACCACTGCCACCCTGGTTCAATCGCCACCAACACCTTCTGGTTCACCCCATCAAATCGAAGCCAATACCACTTGAAGTCATTTGTGATCCATCTCACTGCATTGAAACAAACCAAGTCTCAGTCGAAGCCAATAGCACTGGGTTCTTGAACTTGAAAGAAGTGAGATGAATTGATAAGTGTAAGAGGTGAATACTTGGGCATTTGGGGATAAATTGATGGGATATGAACTTATTGGGTTTTTCTTCTTCTCTTTAGTTCACTAAGGATGAACCAAACTTGTTTTTCTCAAATTGGCTGTTAGAAATGAAATATGTGTGTTTACCCTTCGGGTTTGATTTGCTTGGTAAATTTTTGGTTGGTTTTGATTAGAAATGAAATATGTGTGTTTACCCTTCGTTGTCTTTTTGCTCCAACTGCGCTTTCAAAAGGGAAATCTGTTCTTCACCCTTTTACGATTCGTTGAAACCCTTGTTTTAGGGTTTGTGAGCTATGTGTGATGAACGAAAGATGAGATGGAGGGGAGATAGAGAAACAAATTACCAGAGATGGACAGAGGGAAACAAATAGAGATGGGAAAAAAGAAGAAGAAAAAGGGGTTCTCTGTGTGAACCTGTGATGTCAAGTGATGGAGAGAAGGAACGGAAAGGGATAGGATTTAGGGTTACTAGTTACTATGGATATTATAGTAATAACGATATATAAAGGGATATTCGCAGGCGGATATGGGTAAATTCGTATTCGCCTTAAATTCGTGGCGGATACAATTTGGATCCCCAAAATTCATGGAGGCAAACCAAAATTTGCTCCACTTAAAGCGGATGGGGCTGATATTCCTATAAATTTGCCTCCTACTTCAAAACACTTAAAAAAACAAACACCACCTCATAGTTCTTGTTAAGAACTAGGTTAGAAGTTTGACAAACGATCGCTTGGCCTAGGGGGTTGCGGGGGACTTGTACATTTTAATTTGCTAATTGCACCCCAAATTCAACTAAACTAAGGGTGGACACAGTTTAGATCGGTTCCAAAATTTGAGAAATCTAACTTGAACCGTTTAAAATTAATGGATTCAGTCCGGTCCGAATTCCTTCATTTTCAACATTGGAACCAAACTTAACTCAAATCGTTTGGAACAATCCAATTCCAAACGATTCCAAATTACACATCAATTATTATTATTATTATTATTATTATTATTATTATTATTATTATTATTATTATTATTATTATTATTATTATTATTTTGTGCTTGTTCAAGTTACAATCGCAAGTCACCAAGGTGCAAATTCAAATTCGGCAAATTCAGCAACTAGTTGACCATGTACAGTCAAATTCAAAAATTCAAATTTGCCATGTTCTCTAATATAACTACATCCTAGTTATTGAGGTAAAACCACCTGTTGTGCACCTCCAAGTTTGGAAGAAGCTACTCAAGGAATTGATGGATTCCAATCAAAATAAAATCTTGGGACAAAATACTAGCTAATTTGATCAACCATGAGATACAGTAGTAGAGCTACTGCCAAGAATACAATGAGCTTATAATACCTTCACAAACCACTTCTACATAAGCATGAATATGGAAGAAGATTGAAGAGAATAAGAAGTACTCTGAAGAAGATTAAAATTGAAACAATCCAGTAATCGATTATACAAAACACCATGAAAATATCGAACTTGAACGATAACTTTCGTAAGAGGTCCAGCCTCTTAAATTTCCTCTTCACTAAGATGTACATGTAATACACATTATAATCCAATTGATTGAAGAGTAATAAATAATATGGCGTGCGAAGCAGAAGACAAGTTGAAGGAAAGGAAATAGAGCTTCGAAGAGGCTGTCTCTTCTATCAAACCTCTGCTCATCTAAAACTACTCCGTTTCTCCCTCTCTAAACAAATTGGTCCAATTTTTTTTTCTTTGCTTGCAATATTATTGATTTCAAAACACAACAAAAAATAAAAAATTTATGACATGTGACAACAAAACAAATATGCAAATAATTAAAGTTTAGAAAAACAAACTCACCTGCAATCGAAGATTGAATCAAAGGAGTGGAGAGTAGCTTCGAAAGCTATTTCGAAGGACTGGACTGAATCGAAGGATTGGAAAAGATTGCTTCCTCTTCTATTTGATCACATTGTTGCCACCAAGATCAACATGGTCGTCTGTGCTCCTAAGCAACTTGAGAGCTCTCTGACATTGCTCGAGCATAGCTTGCAAGGTTTTCTTCTTTACACGAAACTGTTGCTGCTAATTGCTTTCTCCTACTCTTTTAATCGAGGGTTTCAAATCTCTCTGCATGATCTCTTCTTTTGGAGAAAATGGACCGAGGGAGAAGATCTGTAGTGAGAAGTGAGAGCTGGAGAGCAGATGAAGAGAAATTAGAGAGTTAGAGTAAAGAAGAGAAATAGGTGAGAAACGATAGAGAGAAGATGAAGTTTGCTACTTTGCTTTAGTGTTTAGTTGTTTAATGTTTTTCTATTTTAGGTTTACAGTTTTGTAACCTCCACTAATATTAAGACGTGTGTACAATGTTATTTAAAACGGCTGACCGTTTAATTTTAAATAATTGGAACCACACTCGGATCGTTTTATAATGGATCCGGACTGTATCAAAATTACAAATTTAAAATTCGGACCGGTTGGAGCAAAACGGTCCGGTTCGATTTGAATCCGCGGTTCCTCGACTCGTTTGCCCACCCCAGTAAACAACCCCGATCGCTCACACACCTTCCCACTTAAACAAAAGGCAACGACTACTCCAGACCACCAAAAATGCTTTTCTCACACCATTTAACTCTCCCACACCACCTATTTTTTCCCACACCACCACTCTTTCCCACACCACCTATATAAACAAATAGGTGATTTTCTCGCAAATCTTCCCTCCCCTCCCCCATTCAAATATTCCCTTTCCCCACATTCAAAACGCATTTAAAATCGATTTTGACTCCTCTTGGCTCAATTGCTTCTTCCCTTTTCACATTTTCCCTCTTGCAAAACAAACATGCAAATCTTCCCTTCTCTTGGTTCAATTGCTTCTGCAACCCCTCAGATCCATTCTTCACTTCATCTCAGATTTCGACTCCAATGCTTCTGAAACAAGCTTTCAAATTATTTATTTCTTGCAAAAATTTTCAAGAAGTTAACATTGTTAACTTCAACAAAATTTTCAGAAAAACAAAGTAATCTCATGGAAACTTCAGAAAAATTTTCAATCACAAAAACAAAGTAAACTTCAGAAAAACTTTTCAAGAATAACAAAAGAAACTATTGTTCGCCTAAGAACGCGAGGTTTTGCAACCTCACATTGATCTGGGCGAACAACAAAAAAATTTGCTAAAATTTCCTGTTCGCCCAAAACAATGCGAGTTTTTGCAAAAACCTCGCATTGTTCTAGGTGAGATTTTCTAAAAAAACTCACATTGTTCCGGGCGAACAAGAAATTTTCAGCAAAATTTTCGGACAAATTTGTTTGACTTTAGTAAAATAGCCATAACTTTCTCATTTCAAAACATTTTCAAGTGATTCAAATTGTGTTTATTAGATAACTCAAAGTACTACAATTTTTATGTTTTGATCAGGTTGAGAATCGGTCTCAATCGAGCACACAAGTTGGCTGAATGTAAGGGACACTATCCCATTTTTATTGCGAGATAGATTTGCGCGACTTTTGTAAAATGACCATAACTTGCTCAATTCAACACATTTTAAAGTGATTTAAGTTATGTTTACTAGATAGCTCAGAGTACTACAATGTTCCCGTTTTGATGAGCTTGAGAATCGGTCTTAATCTAGCATATAAGTTAGCCGAAAGTCAGAGACACTATTCCATTTTCATTGTGAGATAAATTTGCGTGACTTTAGTAAAATGACCATAACTTGCTCATTTAAAAACATTTTCAAGTGATTCAAATTGTGTTTATTAGATAATTTAAAGTACTAAGATTTTTGTGTTTTGATGAGATTGAGAATCGGCCTCGATTGAACATATAAGTTGCTTGAAAGTTAAGAATACTATTCCGTTTTCATTGCGAAAAGGATTTGCGCGATTTTAGTAAAATGACCATAATTTGCTCATTTTAAAACATTTTCAAGTTTATTAGATAACTCAGAGTACTAAAATTTTTGTGTTTTGATGAGCTTGAGAATCAGTCTCAATTGAAGGTTTAAATTGGTCGAAAGTTATTTTTTTTTAAGTTACTATCTTTTTTAAACACAGTTTTTTTTGTGGTGTGAATTAGTAAAAAAAAAAGAAAAAAAAAGAAAAAAGAAAAAAAAAAGTACATGATGTGTGAGACAGTGCTTTTGGTAGCGTGGAGTAGTTCGTTGCCTAACCTAAACAAAAACCCTTCCCCAACGTACCATTTGCAGCGGTTCTAGGGTTTTAGAGAACGAACTCGAAATCGAAAGCCATGAATCGTTTAACCTCGAAAAAGATTTTAGAAGAGAACAATAGCGACGATCCGTCCTCCATCACTGTTGTCACCTTACACCAACGAGCTGTCTCCGATGTAAGTCTTCTTCTTCACTCACTCACTCACTCTTCCTCTTTCGATACCAATCTAGGGTTAGGCTTCATTCATTTCCAATCGATAATATCGCTTATTTATTACGGTTTTTTATGCAGGTTTCTTGCTTGAAAGATTTCAAGAACTTGGAGAAACTCGATCTCAGCTTCAACAATCTCACGTCTCTTCAGGTCAGTAATGTTTCATTTCTTTCTTTTCGAAACAATTTTTGATGATTCTCATTTTTTTTCTACATTTAATTTAGGGTTTGAAACCGTGCGTCAATTTGAAGTGGTTATCAGTTGTTCAAAACAAACTCGAAAGCTTGCAAGGAATTGAAAATTTGCTCAAGCTTACAGTTAGTATCTACATTTTTTTTTAATTAGTTCCCCTTTTGGAACTCGTTTTCATATTCTTTAGATTGTAAAGTTTTCATGCGTAACAGGTATTAAATGCTGGAAAGAATAGACTTAAAACAATGGATGAAGTCAGGGCTCTTGTTAGCTTAAGGGCATTAATTTTGAATGGTAAGTTTTTTTTTTTTTTTTGCATTCTTGTTCTATTACATCAATAGCTCCAATATCAACTTGATTGATTACGCTTTGATAATGATCATTTGTTTATTCTTGTTTTGTTTTTTTTCCAGACAATGAGATAGCGTCCATTTGCAAGCTCGATCAACTGAACGACTTAAACACTCTTGGTATGTGGCTATGTGCAGCTCGTGGTAAAATTATCATTTTTATTGCTTGAAGCTAAATGTAGTTAGGCTGTTGTGTTCCCCAGTCTTCATATCTTGGGCTTTTTCTCGGTTTCTTGTTATGGAGACAACTCATAAAATTGTGGGTTAGCCAGTGAAGCTTTTCCCAATTTCCATGAGCAATCCTCTAATTTCCATGAGAAACATGTACAACTATTCAATAATTCATAGTTGGTTATTGGAAAACCCATCAGTGTTCTTGCTATTGGCTTGGACAAGGGCATCCTCAATAACCGTGGCTACCTACCTCTCATTCTCAAATTCATTTTGTATGCACGTCCTGTTGTCTACATCATACAACTCAAAAGATTTGTGTTTGCTTTGGAAAATATTTGAAAGCTCATCCAGCCTACCACCCCTTCCCCTCTCTTTACATGTAAAGTTATTTCATAATTTATAACCGTACTAGGTTTGTTTCCACACATTAATAGTAAATAAGTTATAGGAGTCGTGTTGCTTAATGCATCATCACTTTTGTAACACAATGTACATCATGATTCATATTCATTTCAAATAGATACATATATAATGGTGAACCAGTCATGTGGTTAATTTGACTGCTAGGCCTCTAAACTGCCACACTTTCGACTTGAAAGTGAAAATATATTCTAAAAAGTTAAGTTTGCACCACATTCGGCGTTTGCACTACTAACACGAGGCACCAAAGTGAAAATGTAGGGACATGTCTGATGACCTATGTAACAAAGACACTCTATTTCAACAAAAAAAAAAGTTGTGCCGACACGTATCGTGTAGGATACTCGTGTTGACACTCATGGATGCTCCCATTGGACACTCCATGCTTAGATTATCAACCTTTTCATATATATTTTTAAAAATTTTCAATTCTATACTATTACAAGCATATATTATGGCAAATTAGTAATTCTTGAGAGGCAATGTAATGAATACTACTAATAGTTTAATAGTAAATAATATTGAAATGTTCAACCATTGTCCTTAGTGTATCTTGTATTGTGTTTTTTCTGCTAACGTGTCCGACCCTTCGTATATGTGTTGTTACATACTTGACGACATGTTCTGCGTAATCAACAAGTCATTTTCACATCCAATGTAGTGAATGCTGCTTGAGGGACAAACCTAGATGTTATTTGCAGCATTTCCCATGATCATCATAATGAATGTTCTCTTTTAAAAATAATTGGGTACAACCGTACAACACCCCTCCCCCCCCCCCCCCCCCCCCCCCCCCCCCCCGATTTGTTTGAAGTTCCTTTTCAACTATTCCTCGAATACTTTTTTGTTTGAAATTCTTACTTGAATCAGCTTTGTTTGTGCTGACATGCGTTGTAATTACAAAGCAATGCCATATCCATGCAAAGAAATTTCATGATGCTAATATATTTTGGAAAAGTTGATTTTTATTTGGCTGGTTCTTTTAAGAAAATTAAATATATTAAAATTGGGAAAAATATGTTGTGATCTTCGATGATTTTAGATGTGGCCACATTATATATTTGGCATTTGGTTGCAGTTCTTTCTAGAAATCCCATTGGTGATATTGGTGATTCTTTGGGCAAGTTGAAATCAATAACAAAAGTGAGTTATCACCTATTTCAAGTTTTAGTTTTTTTACTAATATTTTTACCATCAACATTATGCATAACAACTTCCTACGAGTGCATTAAAGCTTGTGGCTTCTTTTCTTATTCACAGCTATCTCTCTCCAATTGTAAACTTCAAACCATTGGGTCTTCACTCAAGTCCCTTGTGAACTTGAAGGAGTTTCGACTGGCCCACAATGAGATCAAGGTTTGTGTTTTATTCATGAGCTAACTTCCGTTAATTTAATGTTTTCCTAAATTATAAGTGTGCCATTTCTTTTATTTGCACTATTTAGTACCTCGCTTGTGCTAATTTTGGTAATTATTTTGGGTTATGACATCTGCTATCACTCTCCAGGCTCTTCCTGCCGAATTAGCTCATAATACAAAGCTCCTCAACCTAGATTTAGGAAATAACTCTATCACTAGGCACTCGGATTTGAAGGTCAGCCACTTGCTCGCACAACTTTTTGATTCCCTATTCTTTAATTTTTATTTTATAGTATGGAATTTCATTAACTTCCTCACTTGTGAAAATATTTGATTCATGCCCAAATGATAGGTACTTTCTTCCCTACGCTACCTCAGAAACCTCAATTTACAAGGCAATCCTATTGCTGATAAGGATAAGTTAGCTGAAAAGGTGATAGCACTCGTACATTCTATTGTTCTTATTAATGTTCAAAGTTTAGATGAGTATTCCGTTTTGTTCATCATTATTGAATTGCTTTGGGAAATTCTGCTAATGCAGATCAAAAGGTTAGTGCTGAACCTGCAGATATTCAATAATCGGCCTATGGAAGGAAGCAAGAAATATGAAAGCTTGAATATGGATACCAAGTGTGACCTAAGGATTTCTGGAAAGCGTGGCCACAGTCAGAATGATGATAACCCTTTTTATGAGGGTAGGGTTCTTGATGCAAAAAGGAAAGTACAGCAGAAAAAGTCTAAAATAAACAAAGTGTCAGAGAAAGATGGTTCAAGTGACACGAAGGATGATATTGTACCGAAAAAGGAAAATAGAAAAAGGGAAAATAAAGGAAAGGAAAGCAAACTCGACCCTATAGATGATGGAGAAATACCTTTTTCAGAGATTATTTCACGCACAGTTGAACATCTTGCAGATGGTAATGGAAAGAAGCAAGGCCTGGAGGCTGTTCAAGACATGAAGTCACTTGGAGGAATAGTTACTTTCCCTGCAAAGAGAAAGAAGGCGTCTAAGGGCCTTCGCACTGGTGGTTCTGCACTCGAGCTCTTGTCCTCCTCAACTGAAGTTGGGATGGGTGGGCCATCAACTTGGGATACATAATGTTTTGAGGATCTCAAGTACTTGTAAGTAACTAACAACACTCATTTGCAGCATTGTGGTCTTCTATTATGGTAAACAGTCATGCCATTATCTTACTAGTGCAGCACACGTAGGATAAAAAGTTTGTACTGACCCAACTACTGGACCCAATAAAAAAAGTTTGGGCCCAATGACACACCATATAATGGAAAGAAGCAAGGCCAGGAGGCTGACACGGAATAGCGGCTTTGGGTCAGATCAACTATGACACCATATAATCATGTTAACCCGACGCAACCCCAATGTTTATTTTTATTTTTATAGGCCTTAACCAAAGCTTGCATGCGGCCCTGCTTATTAAAGCTAAAAAAGGTGAAATTGTTATGAGGAAATTTGTATGTTAATTGGAGGCTGATGCGGAACATCTCTTACACCAAAACTTGTGACCAAATCAACAGCTTGACCTGATTCATCAGTCGAGTAAACAATCTAGTCAAAGTATAATTTTTGACTCAAAGGGTTTGTTTGGTTGGCCATTTTCTGCGGGAAATAGAATTCAATTCCCATGTCAAGTGAGTTTTCGCTGTTTGGCTGTGTATTTAATAACGGGAAAAGAATTTTCATGTGCTTAGTTTTCCCATCAAGGGAATCTAAATCTTTAGTCTCGTCTAGGAAATAGATTTCGCGGAAACGGTTTCAATTTCCATGTCTATTTTTCATCCTACCAAACGAAACCTAAACAACTTTAATTATTGGGTCTAAGTCAATTTTCAATTCATATATGTTTTTAGGTTGATTTCTATTTTGTATCTTGTGTTTAGAAGTGCCCAAACAAAGTTCTACTTTAGGATGTTTGAACTAGCCGAGATACCTTAGGACCTATGCAGTTAAAACGGATAACGTACCCTTAACGGTCTAGGAGCGTTATAGGGTATAGCGGGATATAACGTGATATAACAGAATACTTTGTTATATATATTTTTAATACCCTCACAAAGTATTGATGTATTATAGAGACAAAAAAGTAATTCATGTTCATAACATTAAATTCAAAAACATCAAAACATTAATAAAAAACATCTTCTATTCGTATGAGAGTGAGATCGCAATAGAGAGTGCAATCGACTCTTCGTCTTTTTCCCTTTTCTAGTTTTTTGTCAATTGACAATGTCTGGTTCTCTATCGATCGCCGACGGCGAGCTTTGGCCTTTCTTCGATCGAGAGTGAAATGGGTGATTTTTATTTTTATATATTTTTATTTTTATATATTAGAACAAAAAATTAAAACGGTGTTATTGAAAAAAAACGTTTTCTCAATAACGGTATCATGTCGGATAAAAAACGTGATAATCTCATAACGTAACAGGTCACCCCCCGTTAAGCGTTATATCGGAGTTATATAAGCGTTGTAACGTTGTTTTAACTGCACAGCTTAGGACAACTTTTTGATTCTTTTAGTAGATTTCTATCTTGTTTTCGTCGAGTTATCTAAGGAGTTCGTCTTTAGGTTCTTATAAATTCTCAAAATTTTCTGATTTTGTGATTTGCCACGCGCTTCCTACGTTAAGAGTTTACGAATCTTAGGAAGCTCTTAGGCAGTCTACGATTGTAGCGACTAACTTAGAATAACCTGATTAGTTTTACAACTTTATTGTCTGGGAAACTCATTAATAAAAATAGACAGGTCAGGTCAAGAAACTCATTTCATATCCTGGCAACTCTGAGCAATTTTATATCCCGGTTAGAGAGGGAGACTGAATTCTAATTGCATGTAATAGAATGGAACACGACTAAAATGAATTGTTAATTTCATAAGATTTGCAGAGATCAGAATTTCTTGATACTGACTTGCAGCAGAATATCCCTTCATCTACAGGCGTCTGTATGTTTGGAAAATCATTTCTGATTGCTTTTGAGGAAGGAGCAAGGGAGCATCACCTGACATGGGTTTCAGAACTGCAAGAACTTATGGTAGGTACACCATGATAACTTTATAAAGTAAATGTCCATTTCCTGACAATATGTGGTGAAGATTCATTTCATGCTTGGTGATACTGTATTGCATGGAGAATGAGAAAGTTGTTGTATTCATTTGAATTATCTAATTTTAAGTTGTTTCTCGTGTCAGACAACAATCTTATGTTTGCTAAGGGTGTCATGGATACTAAGAGTTGATTTTATTTATTTACTTATTTTTTTTCTCTCTGTTTGGATTTAAAAGTAAAATGGCTTTAAAAATAAAATTGTACAGAGAACATAAAAAAAGTAAAGCAAGAGAGAAGACAGACGGTCAATGAAAGGATAACATGAGTTCTTTCAAAACCGTGGATATAGTTTTAAAGGGAAGGAAGGGGCAGAAATATTGAAGTGCAAACTGAAAAGGCTGTAGTTATTCATCAAGCAATGGTCAACTTGGTCCATTAGTAAGTGTAGTGTTGGAAGGTGCTATATATAATTGATCATGTGTTTACGTTAACTTTCTAAATATTTATGTTTATCACTCAAACATTAGGGTTGAAAACCGAACCGTCGGTTTGGTTTTTCACCTAAACCGTAAACCGAATTGGCTTTGGTCGGTTTTAAAATTTTCAAACCGAAACTGAATCGATTATTAACAAAACTGATTTGAAACCGAATCGAGTCTAATTTATGCAAACCGAACTGAATCGATTAAAATCAAAATAAAATTGAACCGATCGACTATTTTAAACATTATATTATTTTTATATAAAATATATATTATTTATTATATATATTTGGTTGGTTTGGTTTGGTCCATTAAAATCACAGAAACCGAAAATCGAACCGATCACTACAGTTTTGAATTTTTAAAAATCGAAACCGATCTGAACCAAATTTAAATCGAAACAATCGGTTCGATTTTGATCGGTTTCGGTTGGTTTAATCGGTTTGGTCGATTTTTTGTTCAACTCTACCAAACATGGTCTGCTTGGAGTTTGCACGAGCAAAATAATATTAAATGAAATCTATTAAAAAACTCAACCAATAACTTATGGTTACTGTAATACCATATGATATATCTATATATATTAAACCACCCATGTGATGCACGCATCTTGTATTGTGCATTTGAAAACAATTGTTTGTATGTTGAATGAATGCAAGGTTCTTGTTATGTGAACCTGGGTGTTAACACTTTGTACTCCAATTCTTAAAGAAAATTAACCATGAATAAATTCACTCCCCTACTTGTCTTTTCCCCTTCCCATGTTCAGCTAGACAGTGGAGGCCTTCTTTTCACGCTAAACAAATACCCCTTTTTTACCGGCATAGAAAGGGTTTTTACAATTTCAAGATCCAACATTCATATCATTTGCTTATGCATGTCATTGCCTTTCTATGTAGATTTGCATGTACAATCGAGTCACAACTCACAAGTGACTATCTAACCTTTTTCTGCTAGTTTTTTTTTCTTCCGTCCAACCAGTTTCTCGATTCTTCTGTACTTTTTATTGATCTTTAGTCATTTTTATTTCCTTATATGAGACTTCTATGGCATAAAAAAGTACCTTCCCTTCTCTTAGAGAGGATTTCAGCTACAATAGTCAAACAATTTTGACTATTGTACTCTCTACTAGTCCTACGTTTTTGTACCTTTTAAAATTTCTAGAATTTCTATTCTAGGTGTAATGCTCAAGATATGCACTTTGATCCGATCAAACATTTGAATAGGTATATTGCAAACATTTTAGAGCATGACAAAATATTTAAGTCTGTCATTGGTTGTTGGTGATCTCACAACTCGCGGTGTCCCTTTTTGTGGCAGCCTCATCTTCTGCTCAGTTGTTCAGAATCTCCAGCTTCAATATTGATGCGTCCAAAAATTATCTTTCTGCGAGTTTGATCTGTAAAATAATTGTTACACTGTCAAAGACTACCTTTTTGGTGGCCGAAGGCACTTCGATGCTTAAGTCAGTAACTCTGTTGGAAGAAAGAAGTAAATCTGAACTAAACTCGGTTAAAGTTGCATACCTGTGTCGAATGTTCTCTTTATTTTTTATAATGGTCGCGGTCAACTCTTTGCGTAATTTAAGCATGTGAGGCGCAACAGAAGGGAATATTTTTTGTAACAGTCACCTCTAGGGGTGGGCATCTCATCCCGCGATCCCGATCCCGTCCCGTTCATCCCGATTTTTTCGGGTCTTAATGGGATTGAATAATTTCATCCCGATCCCGTCCCGTCCTGATCTAGAATGGGATGAAGATTTTCAATCCCGCCAATCCCGTCCCGTCCCGAGCTAATTTTTTAATATTTATTATTAATATTTTATTTATTTATTTATTTATTTATTTTTATTCATATAAACTTAAAGATGACTGACAGAAACTCATGGTGTTTGCATTTGAATCCTTTCTGGGATCTTCATCTTTTGATGTTCAAGATTGGATTTGAATTTCATTTATTTTATTTTGGGTTTTATATATTATGTAATATCGATTTAGACTATATATGAGTGTCTCTTGAGGCTATCATTTCTGGGTTTATCTGAAGTTTCAAGGAGAAAACAGATGAAAACAAAAGCAAATTGAACTCTCCCAAACATCCCAACTAGATTAGCACTTGAGGGAGGTTTGCAATCAATCACGTGCTAGTTACGTATACAATGTTATAAGCATCTTGAGAGACATATTCAGACATGTCTTTTTTTATCCATTGTTAATTTGGTTTAAGACTAAAGCCTGTTAGGTAATATGCTACTCACCCTCGGGCAATAAGAGTTATCTTGTAGTGTCAGAGAACGTATATTCAAGAGCTGATCTGGTTTACGAGACCTTGGGTTTTCCATGGGGTCGCCTCTATATTGGTGGGTATTTCACTGCTTAGGTGTTATTCATAACTATTTTCAGATTCCTGCAATTTGTTTGTAGGTTTAAGAAAATTATTTTTCACGTTCTATATCTAATTATAAGAAAGTTATTTTTCACGTTCTTATATTATGATAATCTTCGCAGCAGTCACAGGCAGCACGCTGATCCCGTCCCGTCCCGATCCCGTATGAACGGGATGGGATAGGGATGGGTATATCTCGTCCCATCCCGTCCCGTGCCCACCCCTACCTCCTTAATGGAGATGCGTCCGTGGAGGCGTAACTCCCTCCATGGCTTTTTTTTGGGTGCAATGTTCCTCTTATTTATGAGAGAACTCGTGTCGGGTCTGGATTCAGGTTCTGATTCGTGTGGGCCTGAATTCAGGTCTTGTTTGTCTTATAAGTGGTGGGCCTCGTCTGGGCCTTTGTAGTTGGCATTATTCTTCCTGGGCTTTATGAGCCGGTCCAATAGATTGGGCGCTGTATTCTCGTGATTGATCTTTATGCCACGTGTACGATCGTGATGATTGGTCTATTTTGATATATCATCAGCTACTTCTCCCTTTAGTTGGTGGGCATGCTGACATAACCACTAACTTCGCGACGATTTGCCTTTCAATTTCATCATTACTTTGTATTTAATGCTGTCAGTATCTTTTCGCGAGTTGGTGTATCGATTCTTTGCTTGGCCATTCGTTTTTGCGCACATTTTTGAAATTTTGCATAGTTATTATATCTCGCACACTGTACCACGAGCCGTCCCTTCACTGCTTGGCTCTATAGATGTCTTCATTTTCCCTCTTCACGCTATTTTTGAATTTAGGGTTTGCTCATCCTTTCGTCTTTTTCGTTCTCGTTTTTTCTTTGTTTTCTAACGATGTCTGTTGGTGATAAGTTAAGGGGTAAGTCGCTAACTCTGTGTGACGCTCATTATTCTTCCAACATAGCTTCTCAGGTGACGTTGGACAGTCTTCATTCTGATTATAATCTCTCGCCCGATCTCGAGATTATCCCGCCTGGATAGGATGATAGTCCTTGTAATCCGAAGACTGGGTACATTGCACTGTATTCGTGCATGTTTTCTTCTGATTTTCGATTTTCGATTTCAGAGCTGTTATGGGAGTATCTGAACTTCTTGGATATCCCTTCTGCCCAAATGGGTCTTAATGGTTGAAAGGTGATGGTTTTTTCTTACGTGAGGGCTATTCTATCTGACATTCATTTGACTGTAAAGGTTTTGCATACAATAGTTGGTTTGTTGGTGAGCAGGGATATCTGCTTTCTCCATTTTCAGTTCTTCGTTCTCCAGTGTTTCGAGAAACTTAGTGATGACATTCATGATTGGTCACGGTGTTGGTTTTACGCTTCCGTGAATTTCGGCTACTTCCATTTGCAGGGTTTGTTTTTTCGATCATTCCGTTTTCCTAATAAACGGAATAATCTCCACTTGACTGCCGAGGAGAAGAAGATCAATAATCAATTCTCGAAGCTTCACCATTTTCCTGTGGATGCATTTCTTTTCGAGGGTATCCTGGAGCGTAGTGGTTTGTACACTATGAGTGAAGTGGAGCGAGCTCTATTTATTGAGTCTCGTGCTAAGGCCTTTGCTGCTCGTGCCGACGTTAGTGAAGCTAGCATTGATTGGGAAGTGATCTCGAATCGACGTGGTACATATCTCAATGCTCTTGTTGATATCACAGTCCTTGCTTCAAGAAAAAGAAAGCTTGCGAGGTCTACTAGTTTGTCAAGGCGATTGCCGGTAGACCCTGGTCGGGTTTCGAGGAAGAAACGACTTTCTAATTGTAGTTCTGCTCGGATTGTGTCCCGTTCGAATCCTGTTCAGGATGTTATGGTGGATGTGTTTCGCCCAAGTCCGTCTCATGACGATGTTGCAAAAGGAGATCATGATTCTTTCGAGGAGCTGAGGTTTGTGTTGCGCCCAAGTCCGTCTCATGACAATGTTGCAAAAGGAGATCATAATTCTTTCGAGGAGGCTTAGGCTCGTGTTGAAAAAGAGTGAGAAAGAGACTACTCGTCCGCTGGACGACAATGAGAGAAAACTTCTTTCTGCTTACGGTGTCTCGGACGTTGCTGAGTTGTCTAAAGACGATCCCCGAGTCATCCTTACTATTGTTTAGATGCTTGAGAGAAAACTTCTGGATACAATCAAATCCCAATGAGAGAAAACTTCTTTCTGCTTAGATGCTTGAGAGGTTAGCGGGTCATCCTTACTATTGTTTCTTGGATAGATATTCTGGATACAATCAAATCCCTATTGCACAAGAGGATCAAGAGAAAACCACATTCACTTTTCCTTTTGGTATTTACGCTTATCGTCGCATGCCTTTTGGGCTATGCAACGCACCCGCGACATTTCAAAGATGCATGTCTAGCATATTCAGTGATATGGTGGACAACTTTCTTGAGATATTCATGGATGATTTTTCAATATTCGGCTCATCTTTTGACCGATGCCTACATCACCTCTCACTTGTCTTAGAGCGTTGCGAAGAAAAATGTCTTGTTCTAAATTGGGAAAAGTGTCACTTCATGGTGAAACAGGGCATTGTTCTTGGGCACGTTGTCTCTCCAAAAGGCATTGAGGTGGACAAAGCTAAGATTGATGTTATTTCATCTCTTTCGATTCCAAAATTTGTTAAAGATGTGCGATCTTTCTTGGGGCATGCTGAATTTTATCGCCGCTTCATTAAAGATTTCTCAAAGATTGCACGCTCTTTGAGCAGTCTCTTAGCCAAGGATGTTCCCTTTCTTTTTGACGACAAGTGCATATCTGCGTTTCTGCATCTTAAATTTGAACTAGTCTCAACTCCTATCATTCGAGCTCCTGATTGGGTGCTACCTTTTGAGATTATGTGTGATGCCTTTGACTACGCTGTAGGTGCAGTTTTGGGTTAGAAAGTTAACAAACTTCCTCATGTCATCTACTATGCTAGCAAAACTCTGAATGAGGCTCAACTCAATTACTCGACCACAGAGAAAGTGATGTTAGCCATTGTTTATGCATTAGATAAATTTCGTTCCTATCTCATTGGAGCTAAAGTCATTGTGTACACTGACCATGCAGCCCTTAGATACATTCTCAATAAGGACACCAAACCTCGTCTGATTCGATGGGTTCTTTTGCTTCAAGAATTTGATATTGAAATACGACATAAGTCAGGTACAAAAAATGCGGTCGCCGACCACTTGTCTAGGCTAACATCACAGTCATCTACTAGTATCTTGCCCATTCAAGAGGACTTCTCAGATGAACAACTTCTCTTGGTAGAGCAAGAGCTTCCTTGGTATGCCGACATTGTCAATTTTTTAGCAACTGAGGAACTCCCTTCACACTGGTCTAAGCCAGATCGTGACAAGTTTTTGTATAGGGTCAAGTATTATTCTTGGGATGAGCCATATTTGTACAAATACTGCCTTGACCAACTTATCAGAAGATTACCAACTTATTAGAAGATGTGTCCCAGAAGTTGAACAGTTGAGCATTCTCTCATTTTGCCATGATCAAGCTTGTGGTGGGCATTTTAGTTCTAAGAAAACCGTGGAGAAGGTTCTCCAATCAGGTTTTTATTGGCCTACCCTTTTTCGAGATGCCCATGAGTATTGTAAAGCCTGTCACCAATGTCAACAACTTGGGCAAATAACTCGTCGACATATGATGCCTCTGAATCCTATTCCAGTGGTTGAAGTTTTTGATATTTGGGGCATCGATTTTATGGGAACGTTTCCATCCTCCCATGGGTATCAATACATCCTTCTTGTAGTGGATTACGTTTCTAAATGGATAGAGGCCATTGCCACTAAGACCAATGATCACAAAATTGTTATTTCATTCATAAGGGAGTTTATCTTTTGTAGATTTGGCACCCCCAAGAGTATCATTAGTGATGGGGGTAAGCATTATCGTAACCGCGTCTTTGAGCATCTTGTTAAAAAGTATGGGGTTACTCACAAAGTTGCCATTTCCTACCATCCTCAAATAAGCGGTCAAGTTGAAGTCTCAAATCGTCAAATCAAGAACATCCTCGAAAAGACTATCAATCCAAATCAGAAAGATTGGTTTTTACGTCTTTTGGATGCCTTATGGGCATACCGAACTGCATTCAAAGCTCCTTTAGGGATGTCTCCCTATAGATTGGTCTTTGGTAAACCTTGTCACCTTCCTGTCGAACTCCAACGTAGAGCTTATTGGGCTACAAAGAGTCTAAACTTTGACCTTGATATGGCTGGTAAAAAACGGAAACTTTAGCTCGATGAGCTAGAAGAATTGAGGTATGATGCTTATGACTTATCCAAGAACTACAAAGATAAAATGAAGTGGATACATGACAAAAACATCATGATAAAAGAGTTCCATCTTGGTCAGAAAGTCCTACTCTACAACTCTCGTCTTCATCTCTTTCCAGGTAAGCTAAAAACTCGTTGGTCTGGTCCATTCATTGTACGTGATGTTAAAGACTACGGTGCCCTCACTGTAGAAAACCCTACAAATATTAGTCTCTTTCAAGTAAATGGATAGCGGCTGAAGCCATACCTTGAACTTCCCACAAGGTCAGTGGAAACCATTAAGTTGATTGATCCTAACTATGAGGATTAGTCACGCCCACAAATTCCTACTCCACTAAGCTTGTTTGGGGGTGGTATCCACTACCCCATTACATCCGGCAATGACATTAAACTTAGCGCTACTGGGAGGCAACTCAATCTGTTTATGCATTCATTCATTCATAAAAAAAAATACATCATCCCCACCAATCACTATTTTTCATTGCAGGGACGGTACAAATATTCAACAAATCACCTGAGGTAACAAGTTTTAATTTTCATTTCTTACTTTTCATTTCATTTGTTTAACACTGGGGACAGTGTTCTATTTGTTTGGGGGTGAGGAGATTTATCAAAATTCACACCTCATTTGAAAATCTTTTTCTAAAAAAGTAATAATAAAAAATAAAAATAAAAAATGGTGTGGTAACCTAGCTATGATGAGATTGGATTATTTGATTCATTACATTTAGGCAAAGAGATGTTGGAAGTTTATTACTAGAGTAAATATTGCATTTGAGCATTCAAGAACAAATAAATTTTTGCACAATGACCACAAATGTATTTTGGAATATAGAAGTAAGTAACTTCCTGAGAATCTAGAGGAATAATAATGGAGACTTTAACCTTGTGAGCTATCAGACCTTTTATTTTATTCAGAGTGATTTTACACAACTCCGAGTCATATGATGACTTTTAAAATTTTATTGGACATTAACTTGTTGTGAAGTCTCATTATTATTTTTTTTTTGGTTGGTCACTAAGGATGACATCTTTTTCGAGTTAAGATAAACATAGTTCTTGTAGTCTATTTGAGACTTATAACCATTACCAAACCTTAGAAGGTAAATTAGGCATCTTTTGTCCATCTGAACCTTCTCAAAACCATATTGCTAAACATTTCATCTAATACCAATGTGAGCATTTGTCTTGCTTTATTAGATATATATAAAAAAAACCCATTTTTTCTTTTATGTTTCTGAAAAATGTTAGGAAGATTTATGAAGAAAAATGGGAGTGTAAAGTGAAAATCCAAAGTCCAAGGTACTTAAAAAAAAAAAGTTCTGAAGAAGGAAAAAAAAGGTTGAGAAAAAAGGAGAATAAAAGGAAGCGATTGATGAGTTCTCTATTAATCTATTTGAAGACTCTACATTTTCAGAAACATCTCTTTACTTACCATTTACCCAACTCTTCCTCATATAAAAAAAAAACCAGATTCATTTTTATTTTAGAGAAGTCGTAATTAACTCTATGGTAAGGTATGGTAAGAAGTGGAGAGTCGACGAGAAGACACTATGGTGGGTAACTCGACATTCTTGTAAGTGATTAACATTCCTTCCATGAGATTATTATTCTCTTTCATGTCCGTTTATTCTTATGAGCATGTGAGAAGTTTGAATTTTCGCATTTCCTCTTTTCCTCACATGCAAGAGAGAAAATATTTTACCCAAACTCAGAGTGATCATTTCAGAGAGATTAACTGGTGAATTTTGAAATCAAAACGGCTATTCCAAAGGTGGATTAGGATGTATGTTACTTTGTCACGAAAAGTTGCATTTGTTGGTTATTCACATACACACACCTTGTTCCAAGTTGCTCACTTGTAATGTGCATTTTAGTAAGAAGTTACATGTATCTCTTGTCTTCTATATGGTTGAATAACAAGGACATTTTCTAAGAAAAATAGGATACACATCAATTTTGTTTCATATAAAAAAAATGTGTTTGTGGGTGTCATCCTGGATAACTCTCAGGAGGCTAAAACTCCTCCTTTAGTGTCATGCTAAAGGTTCAAGGCGTTGTTGCATATTGTAAATGCAATCGAGTCATACCATCGAAAGTGGCATTGATTTTTTTTAGAAGTTTAGGACGAATAAAAATATTTTGTTTTGTGTTCTTATCTTTCTTCGTTGTTCTTTGCTAAAGAACTAGCAAAAGGTTGTTTGGGGGTAGTGTGATAAAAATCCAAAATATCAATTTTTACACCTCTAAATATACAATTATTAAGTCCAATTATCAAATAAAAATATCTCATTACGTGTTTTTTGTGCATTTTGTAGGAATTCAAGCACAAATCTCAAATTATGCACAAAGTGGCACAATAAGGCTAAATTCATCAACTAGAAGGCCCAATGGAAATTTAAATGCATTCATAAGGATTAAAGAATTTCAATCCCAAGACCCATGAAGTCAAGCCCACAGAGCAACAACAACTAAGGATCTTGAGAAAATCAATATGAAGATTTGGACGTGTAAATGACCAACTTTATCATAAAAAAAATCCCTAAAAGACATGTTTCCTTATTCAACTCCAACACCATTCATTGTTTCACTCAACCATTCATTGTTTCATTCAACCATGTTTCATTGTTTAACTCAAACCTTGTTTCTTTGTTTCACTCAACCATTCCTTGTTTCATTCAACCATGTTTCATTGTTTAACTCAAACCATGTTTCCTTGTTTCACTCAAACCATGTTTCATTGTTTCATTCAAACCCCTTTTACCTATAAAAACCCCATACATGGAATTCATAAATGAGACTTTTCTTTGATAGTTTTATTTACAGAGTTTTTTAGTTGTAGTTCTTGGCTTTATATTTTTACTTGGTAGAGAAGTGCATGTACTACAGTTTAATTCCATTGAAGAAGTAAGTTTTATCTTTGTTTCTCCTTTTCAATTATTTCTCTGTCTTCTTTAACTTTAATTTATTTTCACCATCCATTATTTTACTCTTCTATTTATTCTTCAAATTAAAAATTAGATTGGTCTTTTAATCCACGTGAAGTAGTCGATAACCCCTACTTCCACTATGCATTGTTGAAGTGTATTGCAGGTTGAAGGAAAAAATAAATAAAAACATAAGATATTTCTTTGATTGATGTCGAAAATCATGCAACGACATTAATGTCGATTTTTGGCATCAATCAAGTGCAAAACCCCATTCCCACCTTAACCTTTACAGACAAGGATATCTGAGGAGTTCGAGCACCGCACAATGACGCTTTAGTCATATCGGTCTCCATTGCAAGATGGGAGGTAAAGAGAGTTCTGGTAAATACGAGAAGCTCACTCAACGTCATGTTTACAATGCGTTTCGCAGTATGGAACTCAAGGAGAATCTGACGTCTTCAGACTACCCGCTGATTGGATTCAGCGAGGAGAAATGCTTTCCGATCAGGAAAATAAGGTTGGCAATAGTGGCAGGAGAACCACAATTGAGAAAAGTCTTGTTCCTAGACTTAATGGTAGTACACGCGCTGTCTACCTACAACCTTATCTTGGGAAGTTCATGGCTCCATCAGATGGAAGCACTAGTCTCCACCATTCACCAGTGTGCTAAGTACACTGAAAACCACTAGGAAGGACCGATACGTGGAGAACAGCCTATGGCACGAGGCTGCCATTATGCCACCTTGAAGTAAATAGAAAGTTACCAAATCCAACTGGATCCTAAAGCGCAACCTAAAATGGAGTCAGACCCAGCGACTGTGGAGGTGCTACTCCACTCGCACGAGATCCCAACAACGGTGGCTAATTTAAGAAATTGGGGACAATCAAGGTGAACATGAGCAATTTGCTCTTCAGCTTAACAGAACGGAGATGTCAATGCAGACGGGAGTACTACCCCGACATTCTGTCGGCGCCAAGATGAACTCCCACGCAAGGTTTACAATGACATCAGACGAAGCTCGACAGTTCGCTGAAAGTATCAATGATCCAACAAGGGCCATACGAATTCACTTCGTGGCCGGGTCGACTTCTCTCCGCAACCGGTTAGTCCATTTTAGTTGTTTATTTTTCTTTCCATAGTCAATGTAGAGTTACGCAAACACATACTATTTATCACTGGAAAGATGTAACAACGGGCGCCCTAGGCGAATACAAAGGACTACATACTACGAGCATCTAAATCTGATGCGACATAAAATAAAGACTCGCTTAAACAGTCCGACTCCAGAAGAGATCTAAGGTACCCAGAGTAGGCTCCGCGATCTCTTCGATGAACTTTATTTGCGATGACAACATGACTAACATGTGCAAGAGCAGTAAAAAATAACACGTTCAATAAAAGGTCCCTGCGGACACAACCCTCAAATATGGTATGAGGTGGTACAAAATCGACAACCGGGGGCTCCGCGAAAAGCTACGGTCAGCTACGGCCAACTCACACGCTCAATCCGGTCGACTAGATGAACTTGGGACAAGTATCAGGTTGATACAAATCGAGTGTGCCCTCCCGTTGAAGGGATGAGAGGGAAATCCAAAGTCAATGGCCCAATCCAGTAGACCATGTCCAACTCCATCCAGTCCCAAAATCCCGAATTCCAGAACAAGGAAAAACAATGAGGTTAATCGAGAAGTGATGGAGGGGATTGTTTCGGAGTTGGCTGCTGGTATTATCTATGAGATTAAGCGCTCCAAAGCAGCGACAGGGCACCAACACAGAAACGACAAACTCATCCCTTGGGAGGGAGACTGTACTTCTCCGCAATCGAGATCTCAGAGAACCGATAAGTGCTCACCCAGAGCGGGTGACCACGCATAACAAGTCTCAACACGACTGATCGGCGCAAATGTCAGAACATTCGAAAACTCCAACGATAGAGATCTCCCTTCAGCCTTTGGGAAATCCAAAGCATTTTCTTCAAAAAAGAACATTACAGGAGATACGCTCTGTAGAAGATAATGCCTACAACAATGAAGATACACCATTATATAGACCTAATGGTTCACGAAACAAGCGCTTCAGCATTAACTGTCAGCATTGAATACCGTATGAGAAACGAGATGACGAATCCCAAGGATACTGCACGAGTCCACGTTCGTCCAATTAACAAGGCTGCACACTACCCTAATAATTGAGGGAGAGTAACCGATACTCAATCGCCTTGCGATATACGCCGTACATGTGTTACCATGCGATCTACGCCGTAAACGTAGCGTATTTCGTACAAGATACCCTAGCTCTCACTCTATGGGCCCATGGGCTCGGCCCACTAGTCAAACAATATTCTACCGCGTGCCTGACACGAGCAATGGAAGCCCTAGTCATTCTTGACACGGATTACACCTGCATATCACCAGCTGATTCAAGGTACTTGTGTATCTTCATAATCCACTTGCACGCCCGCAGTTGACGGAGGCCCTACCTTGCCAGGCAAGCTTAGTCAGCTTTGGCTGACGATGACGACTTTTGGTTTACCTTGACACCAAGTCCGCTCAATGCGGATGTCGATGGTTTAGGAAGTGGGAGTCCAATCAGCGGTATCACGCCTGATAACGAGACTCGCCAGGGACTGTTGCCCACTTCGCGGATAGCAATTGCCGAACCCGATCAAGTAAGCCTAGCTGGTGACGACTGACCCCATTGCGCGACTGTAGATGATTTGGAAGGTGGGAGCTCAGGCAGTTCCGAACTGATTCTTACGGCTCGCCACAACACCATTGCTCTTCTACATACTATGGTCGCCGAATTACCAAGCCCAGACCTGTAGCCCTCACTGCGCGGGTGTAGATGGTTTGGAAGGTGGAAGCCTTGTCTTTTTCGAACTGATTCCGATGGCTTGACACGGGACCATTGCTCTTCTACATACTATGGTCGCCGAATTACCAAGCCCAGACTTGCGCGGGTGTAGATGGTTTGGAATGTGGGAGCCCAGTCAGTACCGAACTGATTTCGATGGCTCGCCACGAGACCACTGCTCTTCTACAGATCATGGTCGCCGAATTACAAAACTCAGACCTGTAGCCCTCACTCTGCGGGTGTAGATGGTTTGGAAGGTGGGAGCTCAGTTAGTCCCGTACTGATTCCTACGGCTCGCCACGAGACCATTGCTCTTCTACAGACCATGGTCGCTAAAAATTCCTAAATTTTTAGTTCGATGCGCACGGGTGTAGATTATTTGGAAGGTGGGAGCCTAGTCAATCCCGAACTGATTTCGACGGCTTGCCACAAGACCACTGCTCTTCAACCTAGTCACCGAATCCCCTCGTCTCAAACGCGCGCGAGAGAGATGGTTTGAAAGGTGGGAGACTAGTCAGTCCCGAACTGATGTCAACGCCTTGCCACAGGGTCATCGCTCTCCAACAAACTATGATCGCCGAATCCTCGCTCCCCAAACCTGTAGTCCACTATGCTCGGACATAGATGATGCAGATGGTGGGAGCCTAAACGGCTCGCCATGCGACAACCACTCTATTTTGAAACAACAGCCGCAAAGATAAATCACAGCTCAAGCAACGTCTTCACACTCACACGGGCTGACATTCTATTACCAGCAAAGGTCGCTCATGCCGACCCATAAATTATCCCGCCAACACGCAAACGAATGCTACATGGAATGCCAGCCTGAGCTTGCGAAACCTGACTTGGGACAAACGCTATAATTTAGAGACAACACATGTACTCAACTTTCACAGTTCACTCATGCCAGCAACCGCAATTGACAGTCAGATAGGCAAAACGAGCCCCTAACGACTTACCTTGAGAATGGGCCACAGTTGGGCAATATAATGCGCTTCTGAACCATCCGCGGAATGCCCACTATCAAATGTGACTAAGCAACAGTGACTCTGATTCACTTGCAATGCAAATGGTGAAATTGTCAACAACAAATAGACCACTCGACTTCCTATTGACCCAACCAGCTTATGCCAAAGTAAAACGATAAGGCGAAATGGGAAACACACGATAGGATACAAAACGTATTCAAGATAAATATGTTTTCATTAACAGTTAAAGCAAAAGATGTACAAGTGTATAAAGTCTACTCCTTATCAGGAGAGGGTAAAAAACATAAAAGCTAAGCTTAACGGAGGAGGAAGCAGGAGCAACATCCGTACGCGCCGCAATCTGAGCATCATGATCCAGATCACCTTCCTCGTCCGACGACGCAGAGACTATATATATATATCCCATTTCGGATGCTCCTCCTTCATCAGCGCCAACAACTCCAATCTACGGTGTACAACCCAACGGAATTCACACTTGCCTTGTTCCTGGATAAGCTTTTCCTCGCTCGCCTTCGTTTCAACAAGTTCACACTCTAGCAGCCTCAGCTTGCCTGTTAGCACATCGACCTGAGATTGCTCCGTAGTCAAATTGCTCTTTACAACACTGAGCTTATGTTGCTCCAATTCAAGCTGGTCCTCGGCCTTCCTCGGCTCCCGAGCATTGAACTCCACATCGGACTCCAATTGTTTTCTCTAAACAACCCAATCAGCTTCCTTTGAGGCATTCTCCTCAACGAGAAACCACAATTCAGAATGAGCCTCAGCCGCAACTTCCTGCGCAATCTCCTGGTCACGACGGGTCAGATCAAACTCCTGTTTGAATCTGTCCCTCGCGGACACCGCCTCTGCTAAGTTAGACTCAAGGGCTTCCGAACGAACCATCTGAATCTCAGCGACAACAACTGACTGTTCTAGCCTCCTTTCCTCAGCAACTCAATTTCATAAAGTGCGTTAGAATACAACCTCTGCATGTTTGAGAAGACATGCTCCATGGTGTACACCCTCTCACGAGCTGCCTCGACTTTCGTCCCAGCGACGACCACTTGGCTCAAGTGAGACATTCCCAACATAAGGTACTTTAAACCTTTATCCATACGCCCTTCTAGCGTATCTTCCTCGGGTTTTGGAGAGTAATTCACATCATCCTCCTGGTGCCAGACCTGATTGCTCATCTTCACTAAGTTCATTGAAAACAAACTTATCCGCGCATCCGGATGAAGCTCTCCTGGATGAGGAATTATGCCAGCGCCACCCTTCGTAGTCGTCACTGCTCCCAGGCCCTCCTCCGCAACCTTTCCTTTGTTACCAACAACTGACTCAATAGGATCCAAAAAAGAGAAGGAGGCGAGTTGTCCAACAGACCTTCCATCACCTGCGCGACACTAAGATTCGATGCATCTTCAACTCTTGCTAATCACAGGTGGTCCCTCTCCCAGTCGGATACATCGGCCTCCGCCTTGGCAGGTCGATCAGGCTCATGCTCTTCACTTACTGGAGATGATCGTTTGGAAGACAACATATTTCTAACACGTGACTTCTTCAAACTCACAAAGGAGGCATGCGTCTTAGATAACCCCTCCGTGTCAGACAAAACAAGAGCCTTGCCTCCGACGACTTTCCTTATCCTAGAAGGGGCCCCACCTTTAGACTTAACTCGTGACGATCGGTAAAGAGTGGGGTCTCATGCCAGTTGTCCCACATCCCACTGCGAATAAAGTTGGTAACACATATGACCTTCACCACATTCTTCGTTGGCAAGTCGCGAAATTTCTCCATAGTGTTTCACTCCTCTAGGGTAAGAGGAGTAGTGGAAAATCGTCCTGCGAGGGAACACGAGCAACGATTAGTATACAATCAAGCGCAACAAAATCGAAAGATAAAGTTACACTTACGAAGTGGTATGAACTCTTGTTCGAGCAGACAACTCTTGAACTGAAAGTACTTTGAATCCGCAGGAGCTAAGAAGCAATACTTCAGCCAGGACTTGAAGTCGTTAAGCAAAATCTCAAAACAAGCCGAGGACGTTATTTTACAGATAGCGTGATCGTTCACAATTCTTTTGCTTTAATCAAAGTGAGAAGAACGATCCTGTACCCATTAGGTACCAATTGGGCAGGAGGAATTCCAAGGAAATCCAAAAAGTCCCAAATCCCATTAAGAACAGGAAAGCAAACTCCAGTTTGGAGCATCGCGCGGTGCAAACAGATGAACCCTGTCGGCAAAAACATTGGCATCTGATTATCCTTTAGAGCATTTAATGGCAGGTCGTCAGGGACCCTGAACTTCATCCGAATTTTAGTAAGGCCCAATTCATAAAGCAATATGTCTTCGAAAAACTCAAGGCCCTTGGCCAAAGTTGCATCATCAAGGCCCTTGATGATTTTTAGTGATCCATAAAGAAGATGAACACATTTTTTTCAATTAGCAGATGAACATAGCAAAATCTCTAAAAGTAAAGAAAATAGAAGAGTTAGTCTTCGCACAAAGGATGACCTGAATAGGGATTGGGTTCCCGCCTCTTCTCCACTGAACCGACGCACATTCAATTAATGAAGCGCACGACTCAAACAACAATTCAGACTCAATCATCATGAGCGGCGTATCTTTTCAAGAAGTGACTTAACGAACCGATGTAATGGCCAACTAACTCGGGGGTAGTAGCTGATGATACACGAAAACGGTCCCAACTCTGCGCCGTACACGTGTCATTATGCCTTAGCATCAGCCGAACATTGATCCGCCCCAAGCGGTTCTAATTCCACCCAATGCAGCTCGCTAGACGGATTTAGATTCTTACAACCTGCTAGGCCCACGTGTCTCACAACTATCCTCAATACCCGTAAGTCCTGCTAAAGCAAGTATCTCGAGGATCAGTTTCGGATGGGCAAGTACAACGACTCTTTGCTTTTAACTAGGAAGTAAATTCCAGAGTATGTATCATATATGAAGACTTCTACCTATAAACTACTCTCGGAACGTGAACTATCTCCCACGTGTGTAGGAGAACATGGCTAACAGGAAAGCTTTCGTCCACAGCACGACTCTTAATTAGAGAAGGATCTCCATGCATATCTTCTTCCTTAAACTACGCCATCGATGGCTTGGTCCAACCATGACTCCAGCACTATAAATAAGACATGGGATTGGTAAGCTAAGGTACGCTACAAATTCTCTTTTTTACAGCATTACACCTTTCTCAGATTCCTGTTTGACTTTAGCATAAGAGTGCCATCGGCCACCACAACGGTGGTTCATGCCTCACGTGCGTTCCTTGTGCATGTCAGCAGGTTTGCAGATCAAGATCAAACAGGGAGCGGAAAACAATCGTCTTAGTGCCCATGATCATTATGGAAGGGACAATATTTTCTTTTGTCTCTCCCTTCCGAGTCTCCTCTCATCCGAAGCGGCTAGTTGACGTTATCCCATTTCGCTATGTGCTTAAGTATATTTGCTCGACTTGTTTTCAGGGTTGTATATGGCTTGTATGTGATCTTCATCACACTCGTTACTCGCTTGTCTCGACGCTTTGTTGGTTGTAGCTTCTCAGATTCCCGTCGTCGCGAATCGCTCATTCCACCATTTTGATGTTTCTTTGATGGGTGGTTGCCTTCCCGTTCTCCGTCGTCCTGTCTTCTTTCCTCATTTCTTTTCCGTTTCCTCGAAAGATTTTTTCTTTCTTGATCATTTTTCCTCCTGGCCACGTTCATCTTCTTAAGGGAGATATGTTTTTGTACTATTTTTAGCAGGATTTCCATGCTCTTTAGAGGTTCTAGGTTAAGGGCATCAAAGAAAGGCCATCTCTTCAATTCGTCCACAAAGGTTGCAGTGGCTGTGTCGTCGCTACATCTATCAATCATTGGTAAAACGGGTGACATATTTCGTATTGTCTCTTCGGGCTTCTGCCTGATGTGTAAAAGGTAGTGTGGCCATTTCCTCATCTGCTGGCTTCCGATGAATCTGGTGATAAAAGCGATGTACAAGGCTTGAAATGAATTTATTGACCTCAGTGGTAGGCTATTGAACCAGTTCATTGCTAGGGACGTGAGGCTAATTGGGAATGTCCATCATATACTTCGAATTTTGGAGGAGTGAGCTTTTTCGGCATTGCTGTTTACATGAGGGGGGTCAGAAAATGGTAACTTTGCCAACTCGTATAGTATGTTGGGATCCGTGACTCCTATTTTGAGCGAGATTTTGGTAAGCATCCCTTCACACAATGGATTTTTGTCTTGAGGGATCTCGTTGCTTTCAAAGTTTTCCTGTTGGGATTCTGCTGGGACTTCGTCACTCCCTTGAGTTCGATTGGCGGAGTTCTGTTGTGGCGGTGCCTAAACAGGATCGGCTGGCTGATGCGCTCTTGGGTGATCTTCTCCAACATCTTTGTTATGTGACTCATTTGAGTTTTTAGTAAGTCCACCCGAGGGTCCATGGCAACATTGCCGGACGCTAGGATTGTTTGGGCTACTGTGTGTTGCAGATCTGCATTCTCAGGTGCTATTGGTATGATGATCCAGGCTGCTTCTTTTTCGCGATGCATTGTTATCAGTGGGAGAGTTGTCGTGATCATTATTGGATTGAGGATTTGCAGACTGCATCGTTTTCTCTGACGGCTTGTTGATCTTTAGTCAGGTTGTGGTGAGCTTTGTCATTGTATGTTCTGTTTTTAGAAAGGAAACTCGTCGTTCCCCATGGACGGCGCCAAATTGATGCGACAAAAAATCATTCTCCTGCGACTTTGACCTGCAAAACAATTGTTAGACTTTCAAAGACCATTCTTTTTGGTGGCCGAAGACACTCTGATGCTTAAGTCAGTAACTTTGTTGGAAGAAGGAAGTAAATATGGACCAAACTCAGTTAAAGTTGCATACCTATGTCGAATGTTCTCTTTACCTTTTATAATGGTCACGGCTAATTCTCTGTGTGACTTAAGCATGTGAGGCGCAACGGAAGGAGATATTTCTTGTAACAGTCTCCTCCTTAATGGAGATGCGTTCGTGAAGGCGTAACTCCCTCCAAACTCTTTTTTTTGGGTGCAAAGTTCCTATTTTTTATAAGAGAACTCGCGTCGAGCCTGGATTCGGGCCTTGTTTATGTCTCCTCAGTTGTGGGCCTTGTCTGAGCCTCTGTAATTGGTTTTATTCTTCCTGGGCTTTATGAATTGGCCCAATAGATTGGGCATTGTATTATCGTGATGGGTCTTTATGCCACGTGTACGACCGAAATGATCGGTCTATTTTGATGTATCATCAAATATCATGCAAAAAATGGGCTTCTTATCAATCAATGGAAAAGGTTTCTCTTATCCTCTTTATGTGTATTAAAATCAGTGTCCCCGGCCTATTAGAATTTGGCAACTTGGTTCTTTTGATAGATTTGAATATGTAGGGAGCTTCCACGATCAAAACTGAGATTTCCTGAATAAATTAATAAGATCTACGTAATCTGAGCAAAAGTTTTGAATAAAAATGATTAGGTTGAAAATGCTTAATATTTGTTCTCCTGATGAAGAAATTAGGGGTGGGCATCCCATCGCGTCCCGTCCCGATTTTTTTGGGACTTTTTGGGATTGATCAAATTCATCCCGATCCTGTCTCGTCCCGATCTTGAGTGGGATGAGATCGGGATAAATATTTTCAATCCCGCCCATCCCGCCCCGAACTTATTTATTTAATATTTTTTATTATTAATTTTAATCATACTACTTTTAAAAGGAAGTTTATGATGTGTCAAAATTAAATCAAAACATCTAGAAAATTTACTTGCTTGATTTAATACTATTTGTTTAGATAAAAACTTCAATTTTGGAAATTTTAGGTCAAATAGAACCTATGCAAATTTATGCTTTTCACATTTTAGATTGATTATAGGACAATTATTCTTGTAGAAAAATAAAGACAAATGATGGTCTATTTTAGTTTTGGACTATTGAGTTATATGAACTATTGGTTAGGGTATCATATAACATAAAAAGTTATATGTAAATAAATTTTGTATTATTGGTGGGGATGGGATCCTAAGACTCACGTTTTTTACTTAGATACAAGCTCAAATAATTGGCCATCAGATTGTTGTTAATCCTACGGTTGATAATAATATCTAATAGATTAGTTTCCAATATATATATATATATTCCTCTTGTTTTCCCTCTTCTTCTTCCTTAGGATCAATAATTGGCCATTAGATTAGTTTCCCTCTTCTTCTTTTCACAGTTAGAGCTGCAGTCTGAATATCATCAGATGAGAGTTGAGGAACATTCCGTTCCAATTACCGCTTTTCGGGAACATCTGTCACCTCTGCGGTTTCTGCCAGTCCTAATTGGTCCCCCTCTACCAGGGTCTCTCTGCTGAACAACGACACGTTCTGGCTGCTGTGCCTGCTCAACTTTCTGGCTTCCTCGGCCAAACCTTTGACTGTGCTCTGAACCTCTAGCTCGTCGAACCAAAGTCTCTTGCCTACACTTAGCGTCAACTCGCTCCTGACTCAAAGTAACGTCCACTAATATTTCAAAAGGACGATCGATCATCACCATCAACTGTTTCCTTCTTCCACTAAGATTCAGACCACTTACAAATTTCCCGTTCTTCTTCTCTGTAGTATCTATGAAGCAAGTGGCATAACGGCTTAACTGTGTAAACTCAGCTAAGTATTCTGAAACAGGTTTAGATCCTTGCTGGAAGTGTAGAAACCTGTCCACTATCTCAGCTCTGGCAGAATCAGGAATAAAATGTTGTTCAAACACCTCGCAAAATGTATCCCAATGCATCTCTGACACATCACGGCTCTGCATAACTGAATCCCACCAATACATAGCCTCTCTGTCAAACTGGTGTGCTGCTAACTCGGTACGCTGTATAGGCGCCTGCACCATCCTTTCAAATATGAGCTCTACCTTATGGATCCACCAATCCGCAGCTAGAGAATCTCCAGTACCATCAAATCTTTCACCACCCAAGCTGACAAAATTCTTGTTGCGACGAGTAAACGAATCATCTGACTGATTTCCCTGTCTCATATTTTGTGCCCACTGTGTCATCATTTCCATTAAAGTCTGAGAGGCATCCTCTCCAGCAGTGCCTCATCCCTCACCCTGGGTTCTCTTACCACGCGCCATCACCACACTCCCTCTACGTAAAAGAAAACATACATACAATACATCAAACAACACAACAAAAATCCTAACTCCTCTACCCAATTCACTCAAGAAAGTGTCATACGATGTTGTTCTATGTGAACCGGTAAACAATGGCTCTAATACCAAGCTCTGTCACGCCCCGACCCTCCACGGGAATCGCAGCGTGCCGATGCGTGAACTAATCCGTAATACAGGCGGATCGTAACCGGCCACAACATCATAATATAACACATTCTTGCAACGAGAATCAAACGGAAATAAAAACTACGATAAAAGTTGAATAATATAAGAGTATTCGATTTGCCCCGCCAGAGTCATAGCGACAAAAACAATATATACAACCATCTAGTATTTAACAGGATAATACAAAGAAAGCAAAACATACCCGTACAGGGTGGACACGACCAAACAACACAAAACAACAGCTGGAAACTGGTCATAAGTGCCATGATCAGCAGGAATGCCAACACTGCCTGCACTCCAATAGAAGCACACCCCTTGCGGGGTCAGCAAAACACAAAGCAAGCTGGTGCGAGCGAACTAAATACAAATAACAGAATAATATACAGGAGAAATCTATGCCACACAATAATGAATAAGTGAATAATCCTAGATGCATGATCCATAAAATGGAAAAGGTGTCCCTATACAGGTTCTAAAGTCTAAATCACACCGTTTCTCTAAGGATAATATTTCTAAGTTCAAGCACCAACACAAGCATTTCAGATTCAACAATAACTACAAGTTTACGAGATATGCCGTTCATTACAGGTGATTCAAACATGGTAAATATCAAGCGATGAAAACAAAGACAATATCATAATTCTTCACAGTCTCCTAGGTATAGCAATCAAGTCGAAACCAAAATTTTTGTATAAGTGTCTCATATCGTAGGTATCCGCATACCCTACGAATGTGTCTCACCGAGACACATCCCACAACGTGCACCGGTACCACTTCGGATGGTTTGTATCCCAATGGGGTGCCATCTGCCAGGATACAAACTTAAACATCCCGAACGACTGGCCTAACACGGCCAACCTAATACAAATCAAACTCAAGCGCACTGGGAGGAAAAACGAGTAATCTCCAAAGCAAGTCCTCCGGGACCCGTCCTACTGCACTCTCTAGTGGCAAGTGCATGCGGGAGCTCACCGCACCTCAGCAAACTTGCCACATGCAATATCGTCCTCAATATCTGGTGCGAGTCATCTCAAGCACCATCAAACTCACGATGCAAGCAAGCTCCTAAGCATCAACCCAACATGCATTACAGCGGGGTAAAGACACTTACACTAATATCAACATGCACATACTACGAGTCTGTACAAAATCAAATGTAACGGACGTGTAACCATAATCAGTTAGGCAATTTTCATAAATCCACAACTACGCTAGGGTCCCAACATGACCCAATTCACCACAATAAAGTCATTCGGGTCGAACTATCATACATGCTCAAGACTCAACAATTTACGGTAAAACGCAACATACAATCTCAATGTCATTACACCAAAGCCTAATCACACACAAATTCAACCACTATTCTATTTCATTCATGTATATCATGCTTTCAGAAACCCAATACATAAATTCATTCACCAAAGAACCAACAAAACAATCGAAATCTCCAAAAACCCCAAATTTCGGACTTGCATTCAATTATACACAATCAACGGCATAATGTAAAAATTAAATTCAGGATTTAAAATAAATATTTCTCAAGGTAAATATTATAGTTACACTCACCTGAGCGGAATGGATTTTCGGAACCAAAATTCTACCGATCAAAGCTTCCGACTCGCATAACAGCGAATGCGGGGCCAAGGAATTTTTTTTAAAACTGCAAGGCAGACTCAAAAGTGAGCAAACTAGCTGAAAACTGGAAAAAAATAAGTTACAACCGACGGGTGACTAAAAGAAAAACTTATAGGCAAATTAAATCCGACAAACACCCAAAATTCCGCAAAACTCACCGAAACCCACCCTATTTCGGTCTGATCGCCTTCGAACAACATAATAGACCGGAAATAGATCCAAGAACATTGAAATCGCGAATTTGCAGCTCACCTATCGCTCAAAGCCCGGATTCACGCCGAAGAACCTTCCTAACGGACATGCACACTGATTTTTTTGAAATTTTGGCGAACCCTCAAACCACCATTGCATGTGGGGTTTACAGGTTCCAAATGACGCCACAAATACCCCTGAAAGGGCTGATCGGAGCTACGCAATCCGATAAGTCAAATCCAACACCGTTAAGCCCACACAATCTGAAATTTTTGATTTTTAAAATGAAAAACTGAAGCAAGAAGGAGAGGGAAGAAAAAGGAAGAAAAATGAGGAGGAGGGGATGAGTTTTGCGGGGAAGAAATCAACAATCTACGCAAAAACTCACCGGAGAAGTAGATGAACAAAGGGAGGATCGCTCCCTGTAAGAAAAAAAGAGAAAAGAAGGAAGAAGGAAAGGGGTTTTTTTCTTTTAAGGTTGGGTGGCTATGTGCCCCCACCAAATGTTTTGAGTACCCCCACCCTCTAAATAGATTTTTTTTTTGTTTTTAAAAAAACTACAAATATTACATTTGTATTCCTCATTGAGGGGATTCAGGCCACCCAGGTGCCGGGGCTTAGTGATTCGATCCCAGGAACACATATGCTTAGTTTTGCTATCAGTAGTCCCGTTCCACTAGAAATTGCAAGCAAGAACATCAATTTTGGTAGTTATCGAGGTGGGAAGAAGGAAAGTTTGCATGTTGTAAATCGGAATCGAGTTAAGGGCAACTTTGATCATAATTGTTCTGCCCGGTTGTGAAAGTACTTTGGTTTCCAGCTTGAGAGTTTGACAATGATTTTATCAATAATGAATTGAAAATCGGTGGTTTTTTTGTTTGACATGAACAGAGGCGATCCAAGATATTTGTCCTTAGGGTTGTAGAATTTTGATCCCTGGATCCTATTGATCATTTTTGCATGCTTCGGGTGAACATTGAAGATGTAGTATACCGAGGATTTGTCAAAATTAACCCCTTGATCCGAAACTAGAGAATATTGTTGAAAAATGTCTTTAACCGAATGGGCTTCAGCAAGGGATGCTCGCAAAAAAGCATGAGACCATCTTCATAAAATAGGTGACTAAGAGAAGAGGAATGTCGTTTGATTTTGATGCTTTTAATGAGTCCTGCAGCTTCCACTTGGGCAAGAAGATGGGATAAAGCTTCAGCAACCACAATGAAAAGATATGGAGACAATGGATCCCCTTGCCGAATGCCCCTAGAGGGCTTGATGGAAGAGAGGGGTGAGCCGTTAAGAATGACTCGAAGGGAAGTGGTGAATATGCAT
Organism: Berberis vulgaris; assembly: GCA_963556465.1. NCBI lineage: Eukaryota > Viridiplantae > Streptophyta > Magnoliopsida > Ranunculales > Berberidaceae > Berberis > Berberis vulgaris. The sequence goes on along the minus strand of OY747130.1, from coordinate 11,877,588 downwards.
TGTTCAATGAGTTGAATCCAACCATCAGTAAACTCCAATTGCCAAAAAACTTATATAAAGAAAGACCATTCATCTCTATCATAGGCCTTGGCTATATAAGTTTAAATAGTCATCCAACCTTGCTTTTTTAATAGCCATTCAACCTTGTTATTTCCTCCAAAAATTCTTCATTTGAAAAAAAGTCTCATGAGCGAGACTGACATGGTCAACAATAAACCGCCCTGTAAGGAAGACTCCATGGTTGGGAGAAATAATATTGTCTAATAGAGGTTTCATGCGATTTGCTATAATTTTGGAGATCACCTTATAGAGGTTTTGGAAACATTTGTTACCCAAAAAAGAATAGGAGGTTTACGAAATACATAGGCATCTGGACAATAATGTTCAACAATTAACTTCTTGTTGTACAATCACATTTGCTAATAATCAGAGTAAATAAGAGAAAACTTAGTCACCCTTTGAGAATGATTATGTTAGCATTCCATTAGTGTTAGGCAATGACTACTCCACACCATCAAAAGCGCTTTTTCACATCACCATCGAGGTGTGTGTGTGTGTGTTTGAGTTTTTTTTTTCTTACTTACTCACAACACCAATAAATATGCATAACCTTACAGAGAAATCCAAAACCCAAAATGAAAAAAAATGCAAAACAGGGTAACTTTCGACCAATTTAAACCCTCAATTGAGGCTGACTCTTAATCTTATCAAAACACAAAAATTTTATTACTATGGATTATCTAATAAACACAACTTGAATCACTTGAAAATGTTTTGAAATGAGCAAGTTATGGTCATTTTACTAAAGTCGCGCAAATCTGTCTCGCAATGAAAACGGTATAGTGTTCATGAATTTCGGCCAACTTATGTGCTCAATCGAGACTGATTCTCAAGTTGATTAAACAAAAACATTGTATTACTTTGAGTTATCTAATAAACACAACTTGAATCACTTGAAAATGTTTTGAAATGAGCAAGTTATGGTCATTTTACTAAAGTCGCGCAAATCTATCTTACAATGAAAATGAGATAATGTTCCTGACTTTTGGCTAACTTATATGCTCGATCAAGACCGATTCTCAAGTTAATCAAAACACAAACTTTGTTGTACTCTGAGTTATCTGATAAACACAACTTGAATCACTTAAAAATGTTTTGAAATGAGCAAGTTATGATCATTTTACTAAAGTCGTGCAAATTTGTCTAGCAATGAAAACGGGATAGTGTCTATGACTTTCGTCCAACTTGTGTGTTTGATCGATACTGATTCTCAAGTTGAGTAAAACAAAAAAGTTGTAGTACTATGAGTTATCTAATAAAAACAACTTGAATCACTTGAAAATGTTTTGAAATAAGAAAGTTATCGTCATTTTACTAAAGTCGCGCAAATATGTCTTAAACAATTTGCTAAAATTTTCTTGTTCGTCCAAAACAATGCGAGGTTTTGTGGCATTGTTCTGGGCGAACAAAAAATTTTAGCAATTTTTTTTACTATTTTCCAAGATTCAGGTGAACAATATTTTTTTATGATTTCTGAAAATTTTGTTTACTTTGTTTTTGTGATTGAAAATTTTTCTGAAGTTTCCATGAAATTACTTCGTTTTCCTGAAATTTTTTTGAGGGAGAGGTAAGAGATTTTGAGGGAAATGGAAGAGATTTTTTAGGGAGAGGGAAGAGATTTGAATGGGGGATGGAGGAATAGCCTTTCGATTTGAATGGGGAAGGGAAGAATATTGATTTTTTGTTTATATAGGTGGTATGGGAAAGTACGGTGGTGTGTGAAAGAAAATAGGTGGTGTGAGAGTAGAATGGTGTGAAAAAATACTTATGGTGGTGTGGAGTAGTCGCTGCCTTAGTGTTATTGAGTTAAAACTTGGCAACGACTACTCCACACCACCATTGAGTTTTATTTATTTATTATTATTTTTTTATTTTATTTTATTTTATTTTTATTTTATTTTTTACTTTCTCACACCACCAATAAATCTGCATAACTTAACCTAACAGAAAACCCAAACTCAAAACAAAAAAAATGAAATAGGATAACTTTCGACAAATTTAAACCCTCAATTGAGATCGATTCTCAAGTTAATAACACGAAAGTTGTAGTACTATGAATTATTTAATAAACACAACTTGAATCACTTGAAAATGTTTTGAAATGAGCAAATTATGGTTATTTTACTAAAATCGCGCAAATCCGTCTCGCAATAAAAAACGGGATAGTGTTCCTGAATTTTGGCCAACTTACGTGCTCGATCGAGACAGATTCTCAAGTTGATCAAAACAAAAAAGTTGTAGTACTCTGAGTTATCTAATAAACACAACTTGAATTACTTGAAAATGTTTTGAAATGAGTAAGTTATGGTCATTTTACTAAAGTCGCACAAATCTGTCCGAAAAAATTTGTTCGCAGAGTTCACCGCGGGGTTTTTGAGATACCCCGGATTGTTCACTGCGTTTCGCACGGGACACTGTGGGGATTTTGAGATACTCTGCATTCTTGGATGCGAACAAAATTTTTTTTTGTAAAAAAACTTCTGTTTGCAGATTTCACTGCAAAGTTTTTGAGATACTCTGCATTGTTCTTTGCGAATTTTTTTTTTAAAACCTTGCACTGCTCTGTGCGTCTCACATTGGTCCCTGTGGGGTTTTTGCAAAACCACGCATTGTTCTCTGCGAACAGAACAAAATGCTGCAAAATATATATTGTATTTTTTTTCTTCTTAAGTTTAGCATTTTGAGATTTTATTTCTAATTTTTTTTTACTAACCTTACTCGTATTGTCGCATCATGTTTTTATAATGAGAACTTATGTTATTGCTCATCGAACCTAAACTTATGTCATTATGTTCTTATAGTGAGAATTGTTTTTTGAAATGTCGAGGCATAACAAACATCGAACCTAAACTTTCTACGTCGAGGCATAACAAATATTCTGTGAACTATATGATGCCATGAAGGGGAGTGTTTCCCTTGGACTCCACGTAAGGGTCCCAAAGTACCTGTGTTTTGCACTTTGAGAAGTGGCGTGTTGAGCTGTTGCATTTTGGAGAGTTTGAGGGTTTAAGTGTTTCAATTTTTAGGGGATTTTGATAGATTTTCGAGGGAGAGGAAGGAAATTTGCAAGAGATTTGAGTGTGGGAGAGATTTGAATGTGTGAGAGGGAGAAATTTTGAATGGGAGAGGGAGGAACCGTTTGTCGATTTGAATAGTGAGGGGAAATTTTTTTGGGTTTTTATTTAGATTGGTAGTGTGAGAAAGAAAGTAGATGATGTAAGAGAGTAGAATGGTGTGAGAAAGAGGATTCGGTGCCTTAGAACTTTTAAGTCAGGAGAGAATTCATGAGGGCCTTCCTTCAACCCCATTTGGTACATCTCCTGCTTTAGTTAGTTTGAGTCTATACCATCTCTTTGTGCTTTTCATTTCTTGTGAAACAACAGGATCAACTGCTGAACGACACAAACATGAACAAAACAAGTAAAGCCGCTAAACAAAAACCTTTACACATGGTATCTAACTTTCTCTCCCTTGTCAACTTCCTCTCTGTCCCCTCTTTCTTCCTCTCCAAGTATATCTCCTTCCCCTCATCCTCATTCTTCCTTCTCTTGCCTTTATCCATTGCCCTCTCTAGAATTCCTAAACTTTCCTTTCCGTTTAAGATTGATAACTTCTAACAAGAGTTTGTAAAAGAGTAAATTCTAATCTGTATTGATTCATGATCTGTACATCTTACAATGCTTATAAATGCAAAGACAAAGGACTAAATAGAAGGCAAAGACTAATGACAGAACAGACTAACAGACTGCTAACTGATGTTACTAGCTTACAACAGATTGCACAACAGATTGCTAGCTGGACTGATGGTTACTTTACTTATGCTTAACATCCCCCCTCAAACTCAGTGTAGATGTATCAACAACACTGAGTTTGTCACGAAGTAACAAGAATCTGGAATTACCAAGAGCTTTGGTAAAAATATCAGCAATCTGATCCGCAGACGAAATGTGATGAACATGAAGAAGCTTACGAGCAACTTTCTCACGAACAAAGTACACATCTGTCTCAATGTGCTTAGTCCGAGAATGAAGAACATGATTGGCACTAAGCATAACAGTGCTTTGGTTGTCACACCATACAGTGGGGGTGATACATGGAAGCTTCAATTCACTGAAGAGAGACTTCAACCACGTGAGCTCTGCTGTAACAGAAGCAAGACTGTGATATTCCGCTTCAGTACTACTGCGAGAAACAATGCTCTGTTTCTTTGAAGACCAAGAGATGAGGTTAGCACCCATATATACACAATAACCAGAAGTAGACCTTCTGTCAGTAGGATCAGACGCCTAGTCAGCATCACAAAAACCAATCAACGTAAACGAAGGTGTTGGAACAATATGGAGGCCATATGAAGGAGTGGCCTTGAGATACCGCAGGATCCTTTTAACCACACGCCAGTGAGCTTCAAGTGGATTCTGCATGAATTGACATACCCGATTCACAGAGTAGGCAAGTTCAGGTCTAGTGATGGTAACATACTGTAATGCTCCAACAATGTTGCGATAGAGTTGAACATCCTGGACTGGATCACTACTCGTAGCATATAACTTTTCACCACCACTCATAGGAGTAGGCAGTCCATTGGCATATTGCATTTTAGCACGACATAGGAGATCACTAATGTATTTAGATTGCGATAGAACCAGGCCATTGGCAGAGTGCTGAACCTGGATACCAAGAAAATAGTGAACAAGCCCCAAGTTTTTCAAAGAAAATGTTGTATTTAATTGATGAATGAGGTGAGACACAGCACCCGAATCTGCTCCAGTGATAAGAATATCATCAACGTATACCAAAACAAAAATTGGAGATGGAAAACGATTGATGAAAAGTGAGGAATCAGACTTGGTAGAAGTGAAACCAAACATATGAAGAGTGTGCTTTAGTTTATCAAACCAAGCCCGGGGAGCCTGCTTGAGGCCATATAAAGCTTTGTGAAGCTTGCACACAGCATTCGGTCGGGAAGGATCAACGAAGCCTGGAGGTTGCATCATGTAGACCTCTTCCTGTAGATCTCCATTCAAAAATGCATTATTGACATCGAGCTGAAAAATTGACCAACCAAAAGTGACTGCAACTGAGAGTAGAACTCTAATAGTAGTAGGCTTCACCACTGGACTGAAGGTTTCTACATAGTCAAACCCAACAACCTGTTGAAATCCTCTAGCCACCAAACGTGCTTTGTATCTATGCACTGTGCCATCTGGGTTCTCTTTGATTTTGAAAAGCCAGCGACAACCAACCACATGTCTGTCCTGAGGTAGATCAACCAATGACCAAGTATTGGTTCTTATCAAGGCCATATACTCATCTTGCATAGCTGTGAGCCAATGAGGAGTATCTAGAGCCTCATTCAAACATGAAGGTTCAACAGAGGACATGAAGACCTTTGGCTTGTAAACACCAGCTTTGGACCTAGTAACCATAGGATGACTGGGGACAATACTTGGAGTAATCACATCATTAGTAGCAGGAGCAATAGTTTGAGCAGAATTATGTACTGGAGCAGAATTAAGTACTGGATTAAGCACTGGACGAGGCACTGGATTAAGCACTGGACTAGTCATTGGATTACTCACTTGAGGTACTGGAAGAGAGGTTGTAACCATGGGACTAGATGATGAGGTATTTGTAGAAGTGAGCAACCTACTGTCAGTAGGTGTAGATAAAAGTGGAATAGCAGCAGTAGTTGATGTACAATCAGGAAGAGTGGAGGTAGGAGAATGAGAGGTCCACCTAGTATAAGGAAATGAGTTCTCATTGAACAAAACATCACGAGATATGTACACTCGACCAGAAGGGGATAGACATTTGTATCCTTTGTGTTGAGGACTGTAACCAAGGACCAGACACTCCACTGATCTGAATTGTAGTTTATGAGAGTTATAGGGTCTAATGTTAGGAAAACATGAGCAACCAAAATTTTTTAGAATGTGATAGTCATGTACTTTGTGGTAAAGAGTTTCATATGGAGAGAATCCCTTGAGAACAACTGAAGGAACTCTATTTAGAAGAAACACTGCTGTTCTGACTGCTTCATCTCAGAATTTCATGGGAAGTGAGGCATGGGCAAGGAGAGTAAGAACAGACTCTATAATGTGTCTGTGTTTCCTCTCAGCTACTCCATTCTGCTGGTGTGTATTAGGACAAGCAAGACAATGACAAATCCCATGCTGACTCAGAAATTTTGAAAATGACCGATACTCCCCTCCCCAATCAGACTGAACACATTTAATAGGAAGTCCAAATTCTAACTCAACTTGAGCTTTGAACTTGAGAAAAGTGGGGTAGGCATCGGACTTGTTTTGTAGAAGAAAAATCCAAGTGAATCAACTAAAAGCATCTATGAAATGGATGTAATACTTGAATCCAGAAGAAGACATGGTAGAAGAAGGACCCCATAGGTCAGTATGAATTAGTTCTAAGGGTTTTGTATATACAGTAGAAGAACTGGAAAATGGGAGTTTGTGTATTTTACCCAAACAACAAGAAGAACACAGATCCATAGTATCACAAGTAGGAAAAGTAATATTGCATTTAGTAAGAATTTTCTTTACAAGTGGAAAAGATGGATGTCCTAATCTAGCATGCCAAAGAAACAATGAAGTTGAAGACCTTGAGGAAGTAGAATTGATAGACATACAAGTGTTCTTATTAACTGGAATACTGAAACTCTGAGATGGCTGAGTATGCTGAGAAGACTGCTGAGACATACTACAACCAGGAACACTAAATTGCTGAGATTGCACAGCAAATTGCTTATTTGAGGAAGTAGAATTGATGGACATACAAGTGTTCTTATTAACTGGAATACTGAAATGCTGAGATGGCTGAGTATGCTGAGAAGACTGCTGAGATATACGACAACTAGGAATACTAAATTGCTGAACTGAATGCTGAGACAAATGACAGACTGGAAAGCTAGAATGCAAAGACTGGCTGGAACAGGAAGATGGACTACTAACTGACTGTGAAGACTTTGATGGAAAGACATATAGTCCATTATGGAGCTTCCCTTCCAAAAGAATCTGAAGTGTGACCTGATCCTTAACAAAACAAATATTAGGATGAAACTCAAAGAAAACACCATTATCCTGAGCAAACTTAGCAACACTGAGGAGATTCTTGGTTAGCTTAGGAACCTGAAGAACATTCTTAAGCTTTAACACTTTTGAAGAATGAGAAGAAAGTATAGAAGACTGACCAATGTTTTCAATTTGTAGGGCTGAACCGTCTCCAACAAACAGTTGATCATTGCCATGATATGGAACAGATGACACTAGGTTCTGTTGATAGGGAGTGCAATGATCGGTGGCTCCTGAATCAGGATACCATCTTCCATCAGAAGGTGTAGAAGGAGCACTTGGTTGCATTTGAGATTGTGACTGTGCTCTCCAACCAGGATGAGAAGACTGAGCAGAAAACACATGCCGAGGAGTGGAACTGCTAGGTTGAGATGGTATGCTTGAAGAAGAAGGTTAAGGATTGGAGTTCCATGGATTTGAAACATTAGTGTCAAAACGATTGTAACATTTGTATGCAAGATGTCCAAGCTTGCCACAGATTTGACACTGTGGTCGACTAAACTGAGTACTGGATCCAGGTCCAGAAGATCTAAACCCTCTACCAGGTTTTGAACCTCTTGGATTAAATGGAGCTCTGGACTGAGGTCTCCACCCCTGTGAATTTGATACAAAGGATCCAGGTGAGGGTTTATAGGACGTATGAGCCACATTGACTGAGCTTGATACCTCAAGATCCTTAGTATACCTTTCAATTCTGGATTCCTGAGCAAGCAGGAGAGACTCGATCTCTGCAACACTGTAATCATCTGACCTAGAACTCACTGATACTATAAATGTGTCATAGGACTGTGGTAATCCATCAAAGATAGCATTGATGTGATCCTTTGGAGTCAATTGATGCCCTACTGATGCTAATTGATTGATGATTGACTTGATTTTCAGTAGATATTCATTAATGGACATATCTCTTTTCTTGAAGTTTTGTAGTTGAGATCAAAACTGAGAAATCTTGGCTACAGTTTGAGAATTGAAGAAGGTTTCAAGAATACTCCAAATGTGTGCAGAGGTTTCACATCCAACTAACCTTGTAAGCAGATATTCAGTCATGGAAGATAAAAGCCATGAGAACAGAAGTTGATCTTGCTGTTCCCAGTGAAGAAATTCAGGATTCACACTGTTGTTTGTTTGTTCTTCCACAGAGAGAAACCGTAATGGAGATGTTGTTTGCTCAATAAACTTCTGAGGTTTATGACCTCTAATCGTTGCTAGCACTTGTTGTTTCCACAACAAGTAATTGTTTTCATTCAATTTCACAGACAAGACATGAGTGAAAGTTACTGGTTTTGACTCTGTCATAGCAGAATTTGGGAGTGATGCAACATTAGACGAGGTTGAATCTGCCATTGATATACAACTCAGAGATCTTGAAAAGAAGAAGAAGAAGAAGAAAAACTTAAGAAAGATCAGGAATGGCTCTGATACCATGATAACTTCTAACAAGAGTTTGTAAAAGGGTAATTTCTAATCTGTATTGATATTCTAGCTGGACTGATGGTTACTTTACTTATGCTCAACAAAGATGATTCCGTCCATGTCCTTCACCTGCAGGCTTACGTCCCTCACCTACACCTCCCCTCTTTCAGTCCTTCCGCATGTGATTACTGCACTACACTTCACAAACTCTGTTGAACCTTTAAATCTTCCACTTATGGTGAGTTGCAAAAGATATCAACATCCTCACCGTGTCAAGCCGAATAACTGGGGCAAACACCTCTTCATAGTCTACTCCATACTTCTGCTTGTATCCCTTTGCGACAGGCCTTGCCTTGTAGCGGTCAATTTTTCCATCAGCCGTGCGCTTAATTTTGTAGACACATTTGACACCAATTGCCTTTTGATCTTTAGGAAGTGTAGTCAACTCCCAAGTGTCATTCTTCTCGATGGCATAGATCTCCTCTTCCATTGCTTTCCTCCAACAATCTTCATCCACGACTTCTTGAAAGGATAAAGGTTTGTGATCGGCATAAAGGCAAAATAAGTCCATTGCCTCATTTTCTTCATAAATCTCTTGTAAGCTTCGCATCTTCAAAGGTGGAGATGAAGTACCACCAGAGCTTTGAGTTGATGTGGCACGTCCAGAAGATAATTGTGGTGAGTTACAGTTTGGAAGTACTCTTGCCCGAGGAGTCGAGATTGCTAGTTCTTGGTTTTCTTGAGTTGACACTTCTTCGATTTCAACTCGTGTCTCCTTGCTTGTATCTTCTTCTTCCCATTTCCATGCTTCATCTTTACTGAATATGACATCTCTACTCACCACTATTTTTTGTGTAAGTGGATTGTAGAGTTTATAAGCTTTTGACTCCTCGCTATAGCCAATAAAAATGCATTTTTCACCACGATCATCAAGCTTCTTCCTTTTTGCCATCGGTACTTGAGCATAAGCGACGCAACCAAAAATCCTTAGATGTTGAATGGTTGGATGATGGCCACTCCATGCCTCCTGTGGTGTAATGTACTTAACACTTTTGGTGGGACACCTGTTCAACAAGTAAGCTGTACAAGCCACGGCTTCGGCCCAAAAGTTCTTTGGCAAGCTTTTTTCTTTCAGCATAGTCCTTGTCATGTCTAGAATGGTGCGGTTTTTTCTTTCAGCTACGCCATTTTGTTGTGGAGTGTAAGCTGCTGTAAATTGATGTTTGATCCCTAGCTCTCTGCAATTGAAAATGGCAAAAGTAGTTGATTTTTCTTTTATAAAATACACCCACAATTATCTGCTGAAATCATCAACATATGAAATGAAATATTTGTTACCTCCGAGAGAAGGCAACTCGAAAGGTCTACAAATATCGTTGTGCACCAAATTTAATGGCGTATGATGTCTCCATGATTTTCCACTTTGAAAGCTATTTCTTTGTTGCTTGCCAATAGTACATGCCTCGCATACAAATTTTGGAACTTCAATAGCTGGCAATCCACCAACCATGCCATTTCTTGACAAAAGCTTTAGACCATTGAAATTTAAATGCCCGAAACGAAGATGCCATTTCCATGACTCGTTTTTCACAATTCCTTGCAAGCACTTCTCAGGACTTGTGTTAATATGCAACGGAAACATGTGATTCTTCGCCATTTGAACTTTAGCAATAAGTCTCCCATGTGCATCTCTTAAAAAAAGGGAAAAATTCTCCATATGTATTACATACCCTTTTTCAAGAAGTTGCCCGAGGCTCAAAATATTACTTTTCATATTGGGTATATAATACACATTAGAGATAAATTGTGGAGCACCATCCTTTTGATAAAATTTAATTTTGCCTTAACCTTGCACCAACACCTTTGATGAGTCTCCCAATGTAACATTTGCTTGAACACCTTCAACGAGATCCAAAAAAAGACCCCTTTGCCTGCACTACATGTGATTGCTAGCCCCGGAATCAAGATACCACACATCTTGTTCCTTATGAGCATCTTCTTGTATAAACAATAGTGTACTCTCTTCGTTCTCCTGCTTCGAGTCTTGCCCGGAACTTGCTTGTGCCTTTTGGCTAGGATTGTTGTACCAACATTCTAAAGCATAGTGACCGTGCTTGTGATAGGTGTAGCATTCAATGCCTTTTTCACTTCCACGTCCATGAGCAGACCATCCCCTAGCATCTTTTTTCTCAGAATTTTGTGTCCTCTTTTGTTGATCAGGAGCACGATAATTTTCTCTGCCACGTCTTCTTCCTCGATAGGTGCCGCTACGACCACCATATCCTCCACGCTTTGCCTTTTGGTCATGTAGAGTTAGTTTCGACTCCAATGCTTGCTCAATAGTATTGGAATTAGAGCTCTTTTTTATGCGTTGTTCATGGACTTGAAGAGAGCCCATTAATTCCTCTACAGTGAGGTTCTCGACATCTTTTGATTCTTCAATTGCTACAACCACGTGCTCAAATTTATTTGTGAGAGATCGCAATATTTTCTCTACTACACAAACATCATCAATCTTTTCGCCATTTCTTTTTAGTTGATTGACAATGGTAAGCAAATGAGAAAAATAATCGGAGACAGTTTCACCATCTCGCATGTGAGCATTTTCGAACTCTCCTCAAAGCGTTTGCAAACGCACCCGTTTGACTCGATCAACTCCTTTGTATAGAGTTGTGAGTTTATTCCATGCTTCTTTGCTTGTTGTTGCTTCCGAAATCTTCTCAAACAAAGATTCACCGACTCCTTGGTAAAGAATGAACAACGCCTTCTTATCTTTCTTCACGAAGAGAATTTTTTGTTCTGTGGTGTAGGTTGTTTCTACGGCCGAAGTTGGTTCTACATAGCTCTCTGTGACAGTTTTCCAAAGGTCTTGAGAATCAAATAACGCCTTCATTTGGATGCTCCAACTTTCATAATTTTCTCCGGTGAGTTTTGGAATTTGTGGTTGCACCAAATTGTTTGACACAGTGAAACAAGTGTAGGAGATGATTCCAACACTAAGACTTGCAAGATCAACCTGGCTCTGATACCACTATGTTGGTTATATATCAAACCGTAAAGAGCACTAGGGAGATTCAAGAAGAAAAAAAATGATTATATTATCACTTCAAGTAAGCTACAACCTTTACATTGCAAGAGACTCAATACTCTACAATCTTTCTCACTTTTCTATCTTTTCTTCTTGCTTGCTTTCATTGCTCAACCCCAAAACAAGTCTTCTATTTATACTAGTAGTAGAGGACTCTAGATACATGTAATTTACCTAGAATGTAGAAACATTAAATACCATACATGAATATAACTTGAGAATGCCAAACATCATGTTCTAGATCTTCCAAGATACATCCAACTTTTGTTTGCATTCCCAACACTTCAAGATTCATCTAGTTTTGGTTTGTATTCCCAACAGATATAAATCGTCAGTCAGTGTTTGACCTGGCATAAAATTCAGTGTTTGATGCAGAATTATAACGTTTTGGAGAATATACAATCATTGTTAAAAAAAAGTGACAGTATATTCTACTCAACTTCTATATGTTTGTCTAGGTATGGGTAAGCTCATGAGAAATATGTATCGAATGGTCCCCTTCCCTCTGCAAAAGTATTGAACTCACACACAGTAATATCACTGCAGACCAAGATAACAAAGAGGCTGCTGCTGTAACTCTTAACGATCAAACAAAATGCAAAGGTCCACCATCGTCTATGCTTCAACATGACAACACGTAGAGCACTACGTATGTAGGCACACTCTTTGTGTAATCATTCAACAATTATTGCCACTCCCTTAAGAAGAAAATCATTGGCATATATTTCATGCAGTCACTGTTTATCAAAGTTGCATGACCACGAGTGTTTAGTTATTTGTTTCAAGGTAAATATCTAAGTTCTTTATTTATCTCTCATGCTAGTTAGGTTCTTCTTTGTTATTGTTCATTCCAGTTCTATTTTAAGAGTACATCTACATTTGTTGCCTTCGAATGGACAAATTTATTTGTTTAGATTCTCAATTTTAGTGAATGTGGTACATTTGATTTAATTTATATTGTTCATTACAAGACATGGGAATCTGAAATTGAACTATCATATGGGTGAAATATGGTATATATCGCGGTGATATGGTATATATCACAAACTTTACTTAACAGAAAATATGCAAGCCTAAGTATTGTCTCGCATAGGTTTGGTTATTTTTTGAAAATAATGGTAAACCTATAATCGCTACAAAAAACTTGACTTTCACCTTGTTTATTGCTTTGATTTGGATGAAAACCATTGAAATCGTAGAGTTCACTCACTCTCTTTCTATATGAAGATGAAGAATTGGTTTTTTCTTCTTTTCCATCTATTCAAGGAGGTGACTCTATCTTTTTTTTCCGTGTTTGCAAACTAATTGTCTAATATCTTCATATTGTATGTGTGACTGTACCTTTTTAGTTTATTTTGGCTGTAATGTTTCAATTGAATGTAAACACGGTTGATTTTAGGCGTAAAACCCTAAATCTTAGGTTATAAGTCTTCTATATGAGGCCTTAAACCTCAAATTTAGGTTATTGAGACGATATATCAAATAAGCCTATCATCACGATCATACACGTGGCGAAAGTTACTTCTCATGAGGATCAAGTATTTCAACTCAGGGCCTACTCGTAAAAGCCCAAAAAGGCAGATCCAGCCATTGAAACCCAAAAAGGTCCTTAAGAATAGATCGTAGTTAGAGGCCCAAATCTAGGCCCAACGAATTCTCCCTTAAAGAGGAGAAACGTTACAAAGGAAACAAGTCATGGCGAAAATTACTCCCCCAAGGACACATCTCCATAAAAGAGGAGACTGTTACAGAGAACGTCTCCCCTCGTCAAGCCTCACTTGTTTAAGTCATGCAGAGGATTAATAACGACCACTATATAAGGTAAAGGGAACATTCGACAAATGTATGCAAGTTTAACTGAACTCTATCTAAATTAAACTGATTTACTGACTTAAGCATTGGAGTGCCTTCGGCCACCAAAAATGTGGCCTTTGACAATCTAACCCTTGTTTTGCAGGTCGGATTTCTAGGAGACCAGATTTGAACGCATCAATTTGGCGCCGTCCGTGGGGAGCAACAATTTCCTTTCCAAAAGAGAGTTTGTAGTTGGAAATTTCCTTAATTCTAATCAACAACAAAAAAGTTAGAGCAAATTAAACATTCCACAAACCCTCAACTTAGCAACAATCAAGACAATCCTTCCACTGGTAAAGCTGAATTACTAATAAGGATTGCCCCAAACCCAGTAACAACAGAGTCAACTATGCCAAGTAACGCAATATTACATGGAATGTTGGCCCAATCGTCTCAAACATCTGGCGGTACAACAACAGATCCTCGTGTGGACCAACTCCTGGCCCAGATGGATTATCTGATTAAAGTTGTGGATAAACTCACCCAGGAGCGTGCTCAATCTGCCGACCACGTCCAAACACCACCACAACAAAACTCTGCCAACCATGTTCGAGAGAACAATGAAGTTCCTGCACAACTTCGACAGCTAAACTTTGAAAGCAGTGAACCATAGGGAGATAGTTCCCAGAGCAATGAAATTCCTCCACCAGTTCCATTGATGAGAACCCCTCTGCAAAAAAATTTCATTCCTCCAAAGTTTTAAGCTTACGATGAAACTACCGATTCAACAGATCACTTGCGACATTTCCATTACATGATGGCCCTGAAAGAAAGCACAAAATCTATTTTGTGCCTAACCTTTCCGACCAGCTTCACGTCCACGAAGAAGAGCCGGTTCAACAGTTTACCGCCTAGGTCGATAGACTCCTTCCAAGCATTAGCCACCGCCTTCATCACGAGATTCATTGGCAGCTAGCGAATGAGAAAGGGTCCTCACTACTTGCTGCACATTAAGCAAAAGCTCGAGGAAACTATTACAGAGTACGTTACTCGTTTTACTGACGAGTTAACTATGATTGCGGATGCAGTGATGACATGACCATAGCCACCTTCACTTCCGAACTGAAAAGATGGTCGTTCTACAACTCTCTAAACTTGGACCCTCCAAAGTACATGGCAACTCTATTGAAAACCACTAAAAAATATATCACCCTCGAGGAGAAGAACGAGTATGAGAAAAGACCTTCCCCAACAAATTGGGAGAGGAGAAAAGAAAGAAGAAGATATGACAAGCCGCGAGAGGAGAATGACCAGTCAAAAAAGCATCAAACCAATGGCAGGTCTGAGTTCAACAGACAAAAATCTGGAAAGATGCAATTCGAAAGACCCATCAATGAATGGTCAACAAATGCAGTCAACACAATGTACAAACCATTCACGGCTTTGAAAACAAGTTGAGCTAATGTCTTGAAGATAATGTAGAAATGGGAGGACGTCAAATGGCCACCCAAGATGAGAGGAGATCCAGATGGGCGAGATAAGAGAAAGTATTGCTCTTTCCACAAAGATCACGGGCATGACACCGAGGACTGCTACAACTTGAAGGACAAAATTGAGCACCATATCTAGAAAGGACGACTCGGAGAGTTCATTAGGCTGAAAGATGAACCGTCCAAAGGGAAAAAGAAGGCGGACGCTACCACTGGGTCAAGCGAGCAAACAAGAAACCTGATATATGTCTTGCATGGTGTCACGACCCGATCCACCGAGTATTATATTGTTCGCTTTGGGCCCAAGGCCCGCACGGCTTTAAAACGCGTAGTACTTTGTAGATCCAACCTCGTACATATATAACACATCCTCTTCCCTCACCTAGCGATGTGAGACTATAATCTCCCCTTGCCAGCTCGCCCAACCCCTCTCGGGATCCACGGGCCTATTGGGCTTCGCCCACACCCTCCCCCTCAAGTCTGCCCATACAAGGGTATCACAGTCCACCCCCCTAAGGAAGCCCAACGTTCTCGTTGGTACACTTTTAGCTAGGTCCGACTCTGATACCATTCTATCACGACCCGATCCACTGAGTACTATATTGTCCGCTTTGGGCCTAAGGCCCGCACGACTTTAAAACGCGTAGTACTTTGTAGATCCAACCTCGTACATATATAGCACATCCCCTTCCCTCACATAGGTGATGTGGGACTATAATCTCCCCTTGGTAGCTCGCCCAACCCCTCTTAGGATCCACATGCCTATTGGGCTTCGTCCGCACCCTCCCCCTCAGGTCCGCCCACACAAGGGTAACACAGTCCACCCCCCTAAGGGAGCCCAACATCCTCGTTGGCACACTTCCGGCTAGGTTCTGCTCTGATACCATTCTGTCACTACCCGATCCACCGAGTACTATATTGTCGGCTTTAGGCCCAAGGCCCGCACGACTTTAAAACGCGTAGTACTTTGTAGATCCAACCTCGTACATATATAGCACGTCCCCTTCCCTCACCTAGGTGATGTGGGACTATAATCTCCTCTTGGTAGCTCGCCCAACCCCTCTTGGGATCCACATGCCTATTGGGCTTTGCCCTCACCCTCCCCCTCAGGTCCGCCCACACAAGGGTATCACACATGGCGTAGCTCGAGAGAAAGAGCTATCCAATCGGACACAAAAGCGATCAATCTGGGATTCACGAACAAGGATTTGATATCTGGAGCCTTCCGTACAACGCGCCAGAACGACCTATCGAACTCTGACCTTCTCTGAAAGGATGCGAAGAGAGTCCACTTCCCTCATAATGACGCTTTGGTGATTTCAGTATTTATAGCTAGATGGGAGATCAAAAGAGTACTGATCGACACGGGTAGCTCGGCCAACCTTCTGTACTTGACAGCATTCTGCAAGATGCAATTCACTGAGGAAATGCTTACATCCAACGACCAGCCAATGGTGGGTTTCAGCGGAGAACAATGTTGCCTACTCGGACCTATCCGATTACCAATTGAAACAGGAGAACTGCGTAGACAATGAGTCATGTTAACAAATTTTCTTGTTGTCAACACTTCATCCACGTACAACATTTTTCTCAGACGACCTTGGATACACGAGATGGGTGCAGTGTCCTCCACCATGCATCAATGTCTGAAGTATCACACTGACGACGACATAGTCAAAGGAGATCAGCCAGCTACACATGAATGCCACTTCGCAACAATGAAAGCTCCACACAGATAGCAATCACTGCCATGACCAGAGGAGCCACTGTAGCGAACTGGTCGAATGGATTGTGACTTCCCAGACGACAATACAGCTCCAACTAGTCCAAGATGTCGACCAAATACTGGATAACTAGAAGAAGAAAAAACTACAGTCATTTTGGACGGTGAAGAGGGTGGAAAAACAATTCGGGTTGGCACAATAATCTGACCAAAACTAGCCAAAAAACAGATCCAATTGCTAAAAAACAACTAGGACGTTTTCGCCTAGAAATGAAATACACGGTGAGTATCGATCCCTCCATCATTACTCACCAATTGTAAGTCAATCCGGACAGAAAGCCAGTCTGACATAAAAGAAGGCATGTTGCCTCAGAATGCAATCAAGCAATAAATGAAGAGGCCCATCTTCTGATGACTGCATGCATGATCAAGGAATCTCATTACCCCGACTTGCTGGCTAACATAGTATTGGTAAAGAAGAAGAACGACAAATGAAGAGTATGTGTGGACTATACGGATCTGAACAAGGCCTGCCCAAAAGACAATTACTCATTCCCATGTATAGATCAAATAGTGGATGCCACTGCCTGACACGAACTGTTGAGCTTCATGGATGTATACTCTGGCTATAACCAGATACAAATGCACCCACCCGACCAAGAAAATACACATTTCATAACAGAAAGAGGTACGTACTGCAACCAAGTGATGCCATACGGACTGAAGAATGAAAGAGCTATGTACCAACATCTTGTCAACAAGATGTTCAAAGATTAGATAGGCAATACCATGGAGGTGTACATTGATGATATGTTAGTCAAAAGCTTACATAAAAAAGACCATATCAAAGATCTTAAACAAGTCTTCTCTCAACATCGAAGATACAAAATGAAGCTCAATCCAGAAAAATGTACATTCAGAGTAGAATCAGGGAAGTTCCTTGGATGCATTGTAAATTAGAGGGGAATCGAAGTTGATCCAAAACAGATACAAGCACTCCTCAACATCCAGTCATCAACTGACATCAAGGGTGTGAAGCCTCAATGGTAGAATAACTGGTTTGAACAAATTCATTTCCAAGTCGTCAAATAAATGTCTTACTTTCTTCAAAATTTTGAAAAGAAACAAGATGTTCAAGTGGTATGAAGAATGCCAAAAAGGTTTCCAAAACTTGAAGGCGTAAATGGGAAGCACTGAACTGTTGTCAAACCCCAAGCACAGGAGAAACGCTGTATTTATACTTGTCAATGTCCAAACATGTGGTCAGCTCATCATTGATACGAGAGGAGAAGGGCACACAAAAGCCAGTCTACTACGTCAACAAAACATTTGCGGACGCAGAGATTAACTACCCGAGTTTGGAGAAGCTGACACTTGCCCTAGTCCTAACTTTAATAAAGCTACGACCATATTTCCAAGCTCATCCCAGCATTGTCATTACTGAACAACCACTTCGGTCAGTGCTACACAAACCATAACTATCCGGAAGGATGGTTAAATGGGCAATAAAGCTCGGGCAGTTCAACATCAGTTACGCTCCTAAAACTACAATAAAAGCTCAAGCATTAGCAGATTTCATTGCTGAATTCACAGGCATCAACAAACATCAACCAAATAACAGAAAAAAGTGGAGCAAACCGAATGAACTGTTCACGAATGGATCCTGCGCTGTGACGGAGAATCCAACGAAACGGAAAGTGGAGCTGGAATAATCTTGCATAACTCAGAAGGCGTAACATTGGAAAAAACAATAAAATTCAGTTTTAAAGCCTTAAACATTGAAGCCAAGTATGAAACAGTGATAGCTGGATTGCAGTTGGCCAAACACTTGGGAGTGAGAGAAATATGTGTTTTCACTGACTCCAAACTGGGTCAATCAGCTGAACGACGAATTTCAAGTTAAAGATGCTCGGATGAAAGCCTATCACCAAAAGACTACCTAGTTGATGGAAAACTTCCAAGCTATAACCATTCAATGATTCGCAAGAACAGAGAATGAAAGAGCCAACAAGTTAGCCAATGAGGTATCACGAGCTGAAAAAATTGATAATCTGCTCATTACAATACAAGAAAATTCCATACTAGAAAATCAAATGCAAAAAACATGTGCAACGGTTCAGGAGAACAATTGGACGACTCCAATTCTAGTGTACATACAAAGCGAAACGCTTCCAACGGATAAGATGGAGGCCCGTAAACTGTGAAAACGAGCAGCACGGTACACACTGATTAATGATAGATTCTACAAGAAATCTGGCACAAGACCACTGCTAAGATGCCTCTCACCAGACGATGCCGACTATGTTTTGCGAGAAATTAACCATGGCATATGCAGGAACTATCCAGGAGAAAGAACATTAGCCCACAAGTGTCACGCCCCAATTTTTGAGAAAACCAAAATCCTTATATCCACGTAGGATTAGGATTTCCACTTTCCCTAAACCCGGGATATGAAAATTTAACAACAGAAATAATAAATAGAAATTAACATATACAAAAATTCTAACCATGTAACTCTTTGGAGATTTTACTCCATAAAATAAACCACCAAAAATGCCGCCCCAAAACTCTATAACCTGAGAAAAGCTAAATAGCTATGTTCCAATAAGAACGTGTCCAAGAAGCATAAACTTACTTGGGTCAGCGAGGTAGCTGGTATGAGAAATCTCCATCTCTTATAAATAAAATAAGTTACATGCTTTAACATGAAAATTTCATATACAATAAAATAACACTCAAAGACTTGTAGTTCCTCAACGAGGCAATCATTTCATTCTAATAAGTTTTATCATGATTAAAATATACATTTATTTTACCAACACTTACAAAGGGAAGGTCAGGATGGTAAGTCTATTAACGTCTCTGTAGGACAAACTTACCATGTTCAACCAAATCCTAATTCTAATCTTAATCCTATGTGGATATAAGGATTTTCGTTTTTCGAAAATCGGGGCGTGACAACAAGGCTTTAACACTGGGTTACTACTGGCCAACAATGCAAGCAGATGCAAATGAACTCGTCCGCACTTGTGACAAATGCCAAAGATTTGCCCCATATACTCACATGCCATGCCAAAATCTAATCTTGATGAGCAGTTCATGGCCATTCGCACAATGGGGAATGGACATCGTAGGACCATTTTCAGTATCCGACAAAAAAATTCCTCCTTGTAGCGGTAATTTACTTCACTAAATGGGTAGAAGTGGAACCATTAGCAAAGATTGGCGAAACTCAAATCGAAAACTTTCTCTGGAAAGATATAATATGCAAATTTGGAGTCCCAAGAGTAATTGTTACTGACAACGGGAAGCAAGTTGAAGGCAAAAAAGTCAAGAAGTTATGGGAAAATTTAAGCATCAAACAACACTTCTAAACACCCGCCCACCCACAAGCAAACGGATAAGTCGAGGTCACCAACAAAAAAAAATCCTAGAAGCAATAAAAAAGAAGCTCGAAGCATCAAAAGAATTGTGGGTGTCCAAATTACCAGGCATCCTTTGGGTTTACAGAACAACAAAAATAACTCCAACTGAATAAACCTCGTTTGCCCTCGCATACGGATCTGAAGCAATGATATCGATAGAAATTGGTATGCCAACATTTAGAACCGAAGAATTCTGATATTCACATAATTATTACATAATATATCCCTTAATTTATATTTGTTAGTGTTTCGATTTTTATAATTTATAATAATTATTTCGTTTTCATGTATTGGCAGGAATTTGAGCGTTAACGATGAAATGACATTAAGGCGACAGACAATTGGTCGATTCTAGTGGTGGTACAAAGCAGAGAGTCTCATATCTAACCCTAACCCTAATAAACCTAGGTCCACCTAATTTAATCTAAGCCCAAATCCAAAATTGCTAACCTAAACACCCAAGCCCAAGATAATAGAACCCTATTTAATCCCTCTTAATCTCTCTTATTCTCTCTTCTTCCACAGCCCCTCTCCCCTCATCTCTTTTCCAGCCACCAAGCAAACTCACCCTGCCGGAATCCTCGCTCGATAGGAGAGCCGGCAGCGCGATAATCCCGCCATCACCCTTCATCTCATCATCTCTCACCTCGTTCTCCCAGCTAACAACCACTTCCTCCTTCATCCCACTGAAACAGGGGCGTGACACCCTGTTTCACGCCATCACGCCATCACGCCACACAGCCACCACCACCACCGAGCACCACCACCGCCGCCGCGCGCACAAAACAGGGACTTGCTCCCTGTTTTCCACCCTGTTTCGCTCCCTCCTTTCTGTTTTCCTCTCTTCTCTTCGTCCCTCCCTCCTCCACTTCTATCTCTCTGCTCCAACCTCGCCATCAGACCCCTCTCCCTCAGCCGCCATTACCGCGAAACAGAGCCGCAACCACCGCGACTCTGTTTCGCCTCTCTGCCCTGTTTCTCCCCTCTCTCGGGCCCCTTCTTGATTTCCTCTCTTCTCCACGATCTCTCCCTCCTTCCTGACTCTCTCTTTCTGCTCCTATCTCGCCAACAGATCATCCGAAAACCACCGCCACTGCCGCGAGACAGAGCTCGCGACAGAGCTCCTTCCTTCGTATTTTCTTGCGTTAACTCATCTTTTCTTCACTCTAATTCTTTTTTGCAGGTATTAGCTTCACGAGGGAGTCGAGGGAAGCCGCGAGGAGCGACGGAGCAGGCGGAGTCGCGCTGGAGAAGACGACGCAGCCCAATCGCGCGAAGTCTGGCGGGAAGTTTTCAAAAATCTGTTTTTTTGCTATTTGCACCGCGAGAATCTGTAAGAGCCACCACAGTTCCTTTAGCAGCTGTTTCCTCGGGATTCGCGTTCGTGCAGGGATGAGTTGCGGCGTACCACTTCACGAGGAGATGACCGCCACTACCATGGATAGTTAAACCCTTCGCCAAGGCTACGATGAAACCACAAGATTTCCTAGAGTTTGTGTATTTAGATTTATTATTTTCTTGCTTAAACGGTAAACACAATTGATTTATGACTTTTAATAATTTGCTTTCACCGATTATATCCTGATTAATTATCTAGACTAGTCGGTAGTTAGAAATACTCTTTGTTGAAATTCAAAAGCCTGATTTAATAAATTGATCTAAATCTGTGATTGTGTGTGCCGTAAAAAGACACGCAATGCTAGGGATTAGGATTAGTTAAAATAAACCTGTGATTGTGTGTGCTGTAAGAAGACACACAATTCTATGGGTTTATACTTATGCTGAAATCAATTGTGAACTTAGATTAGTCTTTAGATTAATCATATTAAATCTTGAAAACTATATTTTTGATTACACAAATCTCAAAGAAACCTGTGGTGGATTCAATGCTTTGGTTTCCCTTCTCATATTCTTTAAAATTTTATATTTTCTTGTTTTTAATTTGATTTTTAGTTTAGATATTTTAATTGCTGTAACCCCATTTAAATTAGTTTAAATCCACTCTGAAATTTAATTGCAACTACAGTCCTTGTGGGATCGACCTGTATTTGCCCTTGTCTACCAGTTAGACACTGTGCACTTGCAGTTATTACAAGTAGGTTAAATTAACCTATTTATTTAGGTTAGTTAAATCTCCATCAAGTTTTTGGCGCCGTTGCCGGGGACTGTAACGGTGTAATTAAATTCAAGAGTTTATTTTCGCTAATTTGTAGTTTAGGTTAATAAAAAAATAAATTTTTTTTTAGGTCAGATATAGATTGCTTTTGCTTTTAGGATAGGCTTGATTTTATTTTTATTTTTTTTATTAATTATTTCTTTTAAGTCTTAGAAGTTTTGATACGTGTTTTTGTTTTTTTTAATTTTTGTTATTTTTGCAGGTATTAATAAGCAGGAAGCATATATTACAGATTACACGCTTCTCGAGAAAATTGAACGATCTTGCAAACGTCAAGCAAAGTTTTTATTTTTTATTTTTGTGAGGAGAGTTTTAATTTTATTTTCACCTCGTTTTACGAGTGTGTGGTGTAATAATTTTTAAACTCTACTGTTTTTCATTTTGTTTAATCACAAAAAAAAAAAAAACAAAAAACAAAAAAACAAAAATTTTCTAAGTCAAAAGAAATTATAGGGAAACAATTTTAATTGTACCCAATAATTTCTTGTGATTTAGAAATCCGACTTCTAAGACCAAGACCAGTAAATTTATTTGCATGTGCTTGTGTGTTGAGTGAAAAGGATAAAAAGAAGTCGGACATCTTTTTTGAATTGTGCTAACTCTTCGTGCAGATTGGAATACGTACGCTGTAAGTATTTCTCTCACACGCAACGTATTAGCGACCAGGGTGCTTGGTGAAATTGTGTGATTGGATGTTAAATTTCTGTAATTGTGGATGCTAAACTTTAGCAATTCATAACAAGCAGACCCAGCTTATAAATAGAAACTGGTGGGACTTGATATCCCCACCTCATCACTCCAGTTGTATGCAACCAATAGCCTAACATAATTAAAATCAATTAGCAAGTTAGATAGAGCCATTTTTTAGGTACGGTGTTCATAGGACAACCAAGACCAAGGTGAATCCAATAATTTTTGTGTTGACCAAACTGAAAGTGACGATGGGTTTAATCATTCAATGAACTCCGAGAGGCCACTGCCACAAGGGTAATTTACCCGGTACGCCGAGTCATAAGTAAGCCACGATCCACAAGAAGTATTGGTGTAACCAACAGTTTTGGGTTAGGAACACAAGCCTCGAGTGTACATCCAACGTCACATCGTTCTCATATCTACTGGCTTACAGAGCGGTAGCACAAGGAAGTACTTAATTGGACCATTGTGACCTCCTTCTCTTGTGCAATAATCCGGTTTCTTTGAAACAAAACTCTAGCCTACTGATTTTGAACTTTGTGGGGCAAAGTGTACACTCTTAGGATCAACTTGTAGCACCCATTGCCTTGTCATAAAAATTACATAAGAATTAATTGTCCCCCAAAAATAAAAAGATAATTGATCTTAAAAACGTTGATTGCTTAGGGAGGCATGTGTTCTTGTGTATTTATTGGTTACTGATTGCGTGTAAGTTTGTGTAGATTTTTAGAGTTAGTACCTTTAAAAAAAAAAAAAAAAAAAAAAAAAATTCGGAGTGTTGACTTTGCACCGTCATTGTCCATTAGTTTATGCATACTTGGGCGCGGGATTCTAAGAGTAGACTTGTTCGACAAGAATTCGAAGAGTTCGTTGAAATTCCCATTACCTATTTAGGTTCATCATCCTCGTCCACTGAGATGGCTGAGGGGAAGGCCTTTAAGGATTATTTCGCCCCTCTTCCTAGTAGTGCTCCATCTTGCATTGTCTTACCTGAGACAAGTGCAAATAGTTTCGAACTCAAACCATCTATTATTCATCTCTTGCCCACTTTTTATGGTTTTGAGAAAGAGGACCCTTATCTTCATGTCAAAGAATTTCTTGACATCTGCGCTACCCTGAAGTACCAAAACTTTTCTGATGATTCGGTCCGTCTTAGGTTATTTCCCTTTTCTCTGAAAGACAAGGCGAAATCGTGGTTAAATGCATTAGAGATAGGGTCCATCACATCATGGGATGCGTTGTCAAGAAAGTTCTTGACAAAATACTTCCCCGTTCATAAAACAAATGCCCTCCGACGAGATTTATCTAATTTTCAACAAAAAGAGGGTGAACATTTTTATGAATGTTGGGAAAGGTTCAATGAGCTCATTGTAAGGTGTCCCCATCATGGATTCGAGAAGTGGCGGTTAGTTCAATACTTTCAAGACGGTTTAACTCCTCAAAATCGTCGTATGATTGATGCCACTAGTGGAGGGTCATTAATGAAAATGAGTGTCAGTGACATTTGGGAATTCTTTGAGACGCTTTCCGAAAATTCTCAGCAATGGGATTATTCGAGAAAGGAGTCTGATAGGCGTAAGGGTGGTATATATGAAGTTAGAGATACATCTGTCCAACCCCCTTCTGCCTCAAAGTTAGAGACGGCTGTTATGACCATGACTCAAAAGATAGATGCACTCTTGAATTTGACTCAACCTGCACTCCCCGCAAACGCTTCATCTGAAGTATGTGCTGCATGTTCGAGTCCTGGTCATTCAATAGCTAATTGTGACTTGCAAAACGATTATCCTGCATACTATGCTGAGCAAGTCAACGCTTTTAATACGATACGACGACCTGGAAATCATCCGCAACCTAACTATTACCAGTCAGGGTTCGCCAAACATCCAAGTCTCTCCTGGGCCCATGGCCCACACCAAGGGGGACCTGTTGTTGTTTCCCAGGCTCCTCAGGCCCCTGACCCTGTTAGGCCCCACCATAACCAACTTCATCCATCCAACACATCAAGTTTAGAGGAAACGATTAATCAGTTTTTGCACCGCTCAACAAGTATAATGGATCAGAATTCTAAGGACATATCTGAGTTGAAAGCCACGACTCAAAGACTTGAGATAGCTATGAGTAAGATTACTCAGTCTTCTTCTGAGAGAGAGCCAGGGAGATTTCCTAGTCAACCTGTTCCAAACCCAAAGGGTCAATTTGCAGTTGGTAGTACATCTGAGTCCTACAATGAAGATGTCCAATCTATTACTACCCTTAGGAGTGGAAAACAGGTTGACAATCGAGTACAAATGCCCGATTTGAGTGTTGGTGCATCCACGTCTAAGTCAAAACAGGTTGCATCTCCATCTGACAAGGAGGCTGATAAAGCCTCGCCTTCTACAGATGATCATGTTGACTCTAACCCCACTCAAGCATCTTACTTGCCTAGAGCCCCGTTTCCATCACGGTTAGCTCCTGCTAAGAAAGGAACAAATGTCTCCGATGTAATGGAAATTTTTAGACAAGTCCACATAAATATCCCACTACTCGATGCTATCAAGCAAGTTCCTAGCTACGCCAAGTTTTTGAAGGATCTTTGCACACAGAAGCGGAAGCTACATGTGCAAAAGAGAGCCTTCCTCACCGAGCAAGTGAGCTCCATTATTCAACACAGAACCCCGCCTAAGTATAGGGATCCTGGTTGCCCGACTATTTCTTGTATTATCGGTGATCATATGATAGATAAAGCATTATTGGATTTAGGGGCGAGTGTTAATTTATTGCCATATTCTGTTTATGAGCAATTAGGTCTTGGTGAGTTAAAACCGACTAGAGTGACACTGCAATTGGCAGATAGGTCTGTCAGAGTCCCCCGCGGGGTTATAGAGGATGTGATTATCAAGGTTGAAAAATTCTATTATCCTGTGGACTTTATAGTTCTTGATACACAACCTGTTCACAATCCCTCGAGTCACATCCCAATCATTTTGGGTCGACCATTTTTGGCCACATCCAATGCCATTATTAACTGCAGGAATGGAATTATGAAATTGTCATTTGGCAACATGACTGTCGAACTCAACGTTTTTAATGTTAGTCAACAACCCCCCGAGTCTGAAGACATCCATGAGGTGGACATGATCGAGAGTTTGGTGGAAAATTCCTTTCCGCAGTCCGCCTTAGATGACCCCCTAACGGTTTGTTTGACTCATTCTGGTTTAGACTTTGATAGTAATAATTCCATTAGGGAAATGAATGCTTTGCTTGATACACCCCCTAGTATGGTTCCTAGTTATTCATGGAGGTCTAAAGTTGAACCCCTTCCACTTAGTGAGTCAAAACCCGTCCCTTCAGTTGAGAAGCCACCCAAGCTCGACCTTAAACCATTACCAGACACCCTCAAATATAAGTTTTTAGGTTCTGATGATACTTTACCTGTTATTATTTCATCAACATTGACTGTTGAACAGGAAAGTAAATTACTAAACGTTCTGAAAGAACATAAGGCATCACTTGGGTGGACTATAGCGGATATTAAAGGAATAAGTCCAACTGTTTGCATGCATCGTATTCATATGGAAGATAATGCCAAAACTTCACGTGAAATGCAACGTAGGCTTAATCATAATCTTAAGGAGGTTGTCCGAGCCGAAATGCTCAAATTGTTGGATGCTGGTATTATTTACCCCATTTCAGATAGCTCTTGGGTCAGTCCAATTCAGGTTGTTCCCAAGAAATCAGGAGTAACTGTAGTCACAAATGATAAGAATGAGTTAGTGCCTACCCGCATGACCACTGGATGGCGAGTTTGTATTGACTACCGTAAGTTGAACTCAGGCACGAGGAAAGATCATTTTCCTCTCCCTTTTATCGATCAGATGCTTGAGAGGTTAGCTGGACATGATTACTATTGTTTTCTTGATGGATATTCCGGTTATAACCAAATCCCAATTGCACCAGAGGATCAAGAGAAAACTACATTCACTTGCCCTTTTGGGACTTTTGCTTATCGGAGAATGCCTTTTGGGTTGTGTAACGCACCCGCCACCTTTCAGAGGTGTATGCTTAGTATTTTCTCGGATATGGTTGAAAGGTTTCTTGAGGTGTTCATGGATGACTTCTCCGTGTTTGGGGATTCATTTGATGAGTGTTTGCATCATTTAACCCTAGTGTTAAAGAGGTGTGAAGAGAAAAGTCTTGTCTTGAATTGGGAGAAATGTCATTTTATGGTTAGGCAAGGTATCGTTCTTGGGCACATAATTGCCAACAAAGGCATTGCAGTTGACAAAGCAAAAATTGATTTAATCTTGAGTCTCCCACCACCGAAGACGGTGAAAGACATTAGATCTTTTCTAGGCCATGCTGGTTTTTACCGTAGGTTCATTAAGGATTTTAGCAAGACTACTCGTCCTTTATGCAATTTACTTGCCAAGGACTCTGCCTTCGTCTTTGATGAAGACTGTTTGAAAGCCTTTGAAAAGCTTAAACAATTGTTGACTTCAGCTCCAATCATCCAACCTCCTAATTGGAATTTACCTTTTGAGCTTATGTGTGATGCTTCTGATTTTGCGGTTGGAGCTGTCTTAGGACAACGGGTGGACAAAAAGCCCTATGTTATCTATTATGCTAGTAAGACTCTACAAGATGCACAACTTAATTACTCCACCACGGAGAAGGAGTTACTTGCTATTGTCTTTGCATTGGACAAATTTCGGTCATACCTTATAGGATCCAAAGTTATTATTTTTACTGATCATGCGGCACTGAAGTACCTTTTTTCTAAAAAGGATGCTAAGCCACGCTTGATTCGTTGGGTTCTATTGCTACAGGAGTTTGATATTGAGATTCGGGACAAGAAGGGTTCCGAAAATGTTGTAGCTGACCATTTGTCTAGACTTCTTGTAGACTCATCCACTGCAGATGTGCCCTTGAATGAATCCTTTCCTGATGAGCAATTACTTGCTATCTCCCAGCTACCTTGGTATGCAGATATTGTGAACTACCTTGTTACAGGTCAACTCCCTTCTAATTGGTCTAAACAAGATAAAACTAAATTTCTTGCTGAGGTCCGACATTTCTTCTGGGACGATCCTTATTTATTTAAGTATTGTCCCGATCAGGTCATTAGGAGATGTGTTCCAGAGAGTGAATTTCATAGTATCATCTCCTTTTGTCATGATCAGGCGTGTGGAGGTCACTTTAGTTCTAAAAAGACAGCCGCAAAGATTCTGCAGTGTGGCTTTTACTGGCCGACTATTTTTTGGGACACCCATGCATTTTGTGCTGCATGCGATAGATGCCAACGAATGGGTTCCATCTCTCGTAGGAATATGATGCCTCTCACTAACATTCTCATTGTGGAGATTTTTGATGTTTGGGGTATTGATTTCATGGGACCTTTCCCTCCATCATTTGGTTATCTTTACATTCTTTTAGCTGTTGATTATGTTTCTAAATGGGTAGAGGCGGTACCTTGCAAAACGAATGACCACAAGGTTGTGGTCAAATTTCTAAAAGATAACATCTTCTCTCGTTTTGGTACTCCGCGTGCTGTTATAAGTGATGGTGGTTCTCATTTTTGTAATAGACCGTTTGAACAGCTAGTTAAGAAATACTCCATCACTCATAAAGTAGGTACTCCTTATCATCCACAAACCAGTGGGCAAGTTGAAATATCCAATCGGGAAATTAAACATATTTTGGAGAAAACTGTTCGACCAGACCGTAAGGATTGGTCACAACGGCTGAATGACGCTCTTTGGGCTTATAGGACAGCGTTTAAGACCCCGCTTGGAATGTCTCCATATAGACTTGTTTTTGGTAAGGCATGTCATTTGCCTGTAGAATTAGAACATCGTGCTTACTGGGCTATCAAGACCTTTAATTTTGATATAGGTGAGGCTGGATCACATCGTAAGCTCCAACTCGATGAGTTAGAAGAGATTAGAAATGATGCTTACCAAAGTGCTAAAATCTACAAAGAACGTACGAAGGTGTTTCATGATAAATCCATTCTTCGCAAGTCCTTTGAACCTTTCCAAAAGGTTTTGTTATTTAATTCTCGGTTGCGTCTATTTCCTGGCAAGTTGCGATCTCGATGGTCTGGACCTTACACGGTGAAAACAGTGTTCCCACATGGAGCTGTGGAGATTGTTGATCCTAAAGATGGTCGTGCTTTTAAAGTCAATGGTCAACGTCTTAAACCATTTTTAGAGTTGCCTACATCCGAAGTCGAAGTTGATGTGTTGTTATTGGAGGATCCTGTGTACTCAGATTGAGGAAGCATCGATGTCGGGCTGACGACGTTAAACCAAGCGCTCCTAGGAGGCAGCCTAGTTTCAGTTGTGTCAAGATGGTTAGTCTGGATTGATTTTCGAGTTCTTTCTAGTTGCATTTCACTCATACTCGTTAGCTCCGTAACAATTTTGACTTACAACTGATCCATGTAATATTGTTTACTTTTTATTTTACTTTTTTTCATTTGAGTCCTGTTTTGTTTTTATCAATTTATCATGATGAGTCCACAGCTCTTATGTCTCTGAGCGTTCATTGGTGGCAGATTTTGTAGAAATTGGTAAAAACTTTCCCATGGTAATATCACTCTAACTCTCCTATTTTATTTTTCCTGCATTTGTCATGATCATCATTTTATACATTGAGGACAATGTTTGGTTTAGGTTTGGGGGTGAGGTTTATGAGTTTTTTCTGTAGTTTTCAAAAATTTGGAACAAAAATTTGTTTCACAATTTACTATTGTATTCTACTCAATCTCCATTGAATACATAGTTAATTGTGTGACAAATTTTCACATTGAAAATGCATTCAAAATCTAAGTTTCTTTCCAATGAAGAGGATGTGTTTTCAAGTATGCCTTTAAATTTTAGGAATACATGCTTTCACTTGTCACTTTTATATATCAATATGAAAACATATGGTTTGATATTATCTTTAAGTTAAATATATTTCATGAGATTTTTTTCAACTCGATTACGTTTTACACTATAAGCCATATTAGCATGATTTGAAGTTGATGAGTGAGATATGAGCTAGAAAACCTTAGAATAATAGTGGAGACTTAACCCGTGAAAGTTTTGAGCCATTCTTTTCTTTCTGAGTGTTAGATAAATATACTCTGATTTTTCTTGAGTTCGCATTAAGTCGTTGATGATCTCATTATTCTCATTTTTCTTATCAATTGCTTTGAGAATGACATTTAAATTAAATCATTGCACTAGAACTTTTTAGTTTATTTAGTTGAGATGTCATAATACCAACCTGAACTTAAGAAATGATGTAGGCAAATTTTTCTTAAACCTTTTCTAGCCTTCTTACTTAACCACTCATTAGTTCCCTTTTGAAGCCCTTTGAGCCATTGATAGCCTTTTATTTGTTAACCCCTTATCAATACCCAATTTACCTAAGAATGTATATGGATGAATGTTAGCTGGAAATGGGCAACTAGAAATAACAGAGTCAAATGTACCATGAGTCCTCAGTGTTGAAACATTCCATTGAGTAGAAGAGGAAAAAGCATGTTAGTTGAAAAAAAAAAAAAAAAAAAAGAGAAAAAAGAAAAAGGCAAAGAAAAGCGATGTCAATGAAAAAAAAAAAAAAAAAAAAAAAAAAAAAAAAAATTGATGGTTAGAACATTGATTCACTCTTCATAGCCCTTGTGTTAGTTTAATGGGTGTATACATTCTTAGAGAATTTTCGTATACCTTTTTTCATTCTTTATTAGCCATTACCTAAGCCTCATTACAACCTATTAAAGTCCTAGTTGATCTTAAGATATGGTTAGTTTCGAAGATGTGGAGATTAAATAAATAAGAACTATGGTGTATGATTTAACATTCTCAAAAGTAATTGATATTCCTGTCCATGAGATCATATTCATTCCATTCTTGAAAAGTCCGTTCTTCATATTACTATATGTGAGATGATTGTTTTCCATTATTTACTCTTTTCCTCACATATAAACTGAGTGAAATATCAAATCTCTGAGTGTTTCATTGTGAGTGACATGAGAGGTTTGAAGTCAAAACAAACTTTCTAAAGGAGATTTAGTAATTGTTTTACTCTGAAATAAAAGGTTATGTTGATAAGGCCATGCACACACACACTTCGAGTTGGGAATAATTGATGAAATTTATTTAACCTTTGGGTATTATTAAATTGTTGTGAGACTCTTTGATATATTATTGTGAGACTGTTAGCTATTTTCAAAATTTTTTGGCAATTAAATTCTTACTCTGAGGATAATAGATTGAGTTACCATGTTTTGGAAATTTATGAGTCATAATGTTTGTGGGTAACATTTCTGGAAACCCTCACGAGACTATAACTCGTCCACTAGAGGTAATCTAGGGGTTTAAAGCCTTGTTGCACGTTTAAGGTAAGTGCAACCGATGATTCCTGCGAAAGTGAGTTAGAATTTTATTTTTATTGTTTTGCTCGAGGACTAGCAAAATATAGGTTTGGGGGTATTTGATATTCACATAATTATTACATAATATATCCCTTAATTTATATTTGTTAGTGTTTCGATTTTTATAATTTATAATAATTATTTCGTTTTCATGTATTGGCAGGAATTTGAGCGTTAACGATGAAATGACATTAAGGCGACAGACAATTGGTCGATTCTAGTGGTGGTACAAAGCAGAGAGTCTCATATCTAACCCTAACCCTAATAAACCTAGGTCCACCTAATTTAATCTAAGCCCAAATCCAAAATTGCTAACCTAAACACCCAAGCCCAAAATAATAGAACCCTATTTAATCCCTCTTAATCTCTCTTATTCTCTCTTCTTCCACAGCCCCTCTCCCCTCATCTCTTTTCCAGCCACCAAGCAAACTCACCCTGCCGGAATCCTCGCTCGATAGGAGAGCCGGCAGCGCGATAATCCCGCCATCACCCTTCATCTCGTCATCTCTCACCTCGTTCTCCCAGCTAACAACCACTTCCTCCTTCATCCCACTGAAACAGGGGCGTGACACCCTGTTTCACGCCATCACGCCATCACGCCACACAGCCACCACCACCACCGAGCACCACCACCGCCGCCGCGCGCACAAAACAGGGACTTGCTCCCTGTTTTCCACCCTGTTTCGCTCCCTCCTTTCTGTTTTCCTCTCTTCTCTTCGTCCCTCCCTCCTCCACTTCTATCTCTCTGCTCCAACCTCGCCATCAGACCCCTCTCCCTCAGCCGCCATTACCGCGAAACAGAGCCGCAACCACCGCGACTCTGTTTCGCCTCTCTGCCCTGTTTCTCCCCTCTCTCGGGCCCCTTCTTGATTTCCTCTCTTCTCCACGATCTCTCCCTCCTTCCTGACTCTCTCTTTCTGCTCCTATCTCGCCAACAGATCATCCGAAAACCACCGCCACTGCCGCGAGACAGAGCTCGCGACAGAGCTCCTTCCTTCGTATTTTCTTGCGTTAACTCATCTTTTCTTCACTCTAATTCTTTTTTGCAGGTATTAGCTTCACGAGGGAGTCGAGGGAAGCCGCGAGGAGCGACGGAGCAGGCGGAGTCGCGCTGGAGAAGACGACGCAGCCCAATCGCGCGAAGTCTGGCGGGAAGTTTTCAAAAATCTGTTTTTTTGCTATTTGCACCGCGAGAATCTGTAAGAGCCACCACAGTTCCTTTAGCAGCTGTTTCCTCGGGATTCGCGTTCGTGCAGGGATGAGTTGCGGCGTACCACTTCACGAGGAGATGACCGCCACTACCATGGATAGTTAAACCCTTCGCCAAGGCTACGATGAAACCACAAGATTTCCTAGAGTTTGTGTATTTAGATTTATTATTTTCTTGCTTAAACGGTAAACACAATTGATTTATGACTTTTAATAATTTGCTTTCACCGATTATATCCTGATTAATTATCTAGACTAGTCGGTAGTTAGAAATACTCTTTGTTGAAATTCAAAAGCCTGATTTAATAAATTGATCTAAATCTGTGATTGTGTGTGCCGTAAAAAGACACGCAATGCTAGGGATTAGGATTAGTTAAAATAAACCTGTGATTGTGTGTGCTGTAAGAAGACACGCAATTCTATGGGTTTATACTTATGCTGAAATCAATTGTGAACTTAGATTAGTCTTTAGATTAATCATATTAAATCTTGAAAACTATATTTTTGATTACACAAATCTCAAAGAAACCTGTGGTGGATTCAATGCTTTGGTTTCCCTTCTCATATTCTTTAAAATTTTATATTTTCTTGTTTTTAATTTGATTTTTAGTTTAGATATTTTAATTGCTGTAACCCCATTTAAATTAGTTTAAATCCACTCTGAAATTTAATTGCAACTACAGTCCTTGTGGGATCGACCTGTATTTGCCCTTGTCTACCAGTTAGACACTGTGCACTTGCAGTTATTACAAGTAGGTTAAATTAACCTATTTATTTAGGTTAGTTAAATCTCCATCAAATTCCAAGCAAAAGATAACGACGAAAAACTAAAAGTTGGATTAGATATCCCCGAAGAGAAGCGAGAAAAAGCTTCGATAAAAACAACAACCTACCAACAACATATAGCTAGCTACAATAACAAAAAAGTAAAGCGACACACGTTCAACGTCGGCGATTGGGTGCTCCGAAAAATTCAACTCAGCACAAAGGAACCAGGCGCAGGAAACTAAATTCGAATTGGGAATGACCATATAAAGTGGTAAAAATCAACAAATCAGGAACATACTGTTTGGAGGACATAAAGGGTGAACAACTACCACGACCAAGGAATGTTGAGAATTTGAAGAAGTATTATCAATAAGACTTCCAAATTTAAACCCTTCATCTGGTATTCAAACAATAAAGTTCAGTGAAGACATCAAAGTCATGCTAAAAGTATACTCGTAAAACACCTAGCATGACCAATGTATCGGGCTATGAGTAAAACTAAAATATATATAAAGGTCAGGATAAATAAGTCAGATGTACACATAAAACTTCTGGTATGATCAACCATGAATTAAACTTATAAGAGCCTGGACGTATAAGTCAGACTTATCTATGAATCTTTTGGTCGACTAGAATGTATGACATCGATCCTGGTTCAATCTATCAACGACTGCTTCAAAATCATTCCTAGTTGACATAAGTTCACCTTCAACAGTAGTGAGCCTCACGGAAACTGCCGACTTAGTAGTGCCAGCTCAGCGCTCAATTGTACCTTTCGCTCGTCAGCAGCTTTCAGACTGGCGGATTGCTCAGCAGTAGAACACATGGCCTCATCACGACCAACTCTTTCACTAGACAGCTCCTGATCAACAACATTCAACTGATCACAAAAGTTTATTCAACTCGGTTTCTGAGGTCTCAAGTTCAAAAGCAAACTTGTTTCGAACAACTTTCGCTTTCTTCAACGAAGCCCAAGCAATCTTAGCTGCCTTTTCATGCTCCACATACTGCACTTTCAGTTGATCAAATTGAAAGAGAACGTGAGAAAGTACCAAAGCCCGCCTCGCCATCTTCCACTCAACGAGTCCCACCTGATCACGCAAAACCCTATAATCCGACCCCATTACACCAGCGTAAGTGAGGTGATTCATTCTCTCCATGATTTGCTTAAGACCTTCATTAAGGTGACTACTAAGCGAATACACTAGCATCAAAGCTCTCTCAACTAATCGCCTGTGCCATTCAAAGATGAGATTATGCGCGTGGTCTTGCACATCAATCTCAAATAACCAGCTGAACTTCCCATTTGATTTGGTACAAATCTCATCAGGATTGGGCTCCTTCCAACCCACTCGTGGATGAAGAATAGTGGGATCAGGAAGAAATGAAGCTCCGCCCCCAGAAGCCGAATGAATAGTCGGAATGGCAGTAACGATAGAAGTACCAACCTTGCCATTATTTTTAAAAGCAATAGTAGTAGGACGAGCGGGAGAAAAACTTTGATGAGCAGAATGAGAAGCAGCAACTCCAATGTGCCAGCAACAATGGAAGAAGAAGGAGGAGACTTAGCACTCCGACCATGGGCAACATCCCGATCGTCCAACATGGGGTTGAACTCGAAATCAGCTACAATCTTCGTGCTATTCGGATTATTAGACCGCTCGATAGCAAACTGAAACATCCTATTATTGTGGACACAAGGGTCATCATCAGACAACTTGGCGAAATCAGACTCGCCATGCTAACATCACCAACGACAACCGGAGAAGTATGCTCCTGCCCCTTATCAGAAACCATGACATTGCCGGCACAAGCAACAGTAACGTCAGTAGCTTGAGCCTCAGTAAGTACCGCACGCTCCGCCTCATTCACAGTATACAAGCCACTGTGCTCGATAACATCCGTAGCAAGGAAAACCTCTACTGGGACTCGAGGAAGCTTATTAAACTGATCACGAAAATCTTGCTCCTCCGCAGTCAAGTACATTTCATTCCTCTTGTGTTCCCAGAACGACCAACTAATATGCTGATCCCGTAACTTGAAGTAGCCAAAAGTAATGGACGCGTAAAACAAGACCTTGACCAGCCCCTGTAATCATCCTTAAGTTTTCTAAAACAAGCAGGAGAGCAGAGATTGGAAGGATGGTTATTGCTTACATTAAACCCCACCACAAAATGCAAAACCCTGATATTCATATAAATCTCAGATAGAACGATCCTCGACAAGGTTGAAACCATCACCCTCCAACAGTTAAGACCCATTTGAGCAGGAGCGATGCCCAAGAAGTCTAAATACTCCTAGAAGATCTTTGGGGCCAGAAGCCAAATACTTGATTGAAACATGCTACGGTACAATGCAATGTAGCCAGGCCTTGGACGACAAGGACTGTCGTCATCTCCAGGCTAGATGATCTCGAGGTCAGCTAGCGATGAGTAGTCATAGCGAACACTATCTAGAGTCGCATGCGACGCTCACTTGGGCAAAAAGAAAGCCTCACAAGTATCGAGAGCTTCACCACTTAGGATCCTGAGACTAGACATTATGCAAAGACAAAAACGAAGAAGGAAAGTAAAAACAAATTCTGGTAATGAAGATAACGTAAAGAAAAAAATACAGCTTTCACGCCCCTTTTATAGGGTTGAGTAATGAAAAGAACGCTAATGGGAAGATGTG
The DNA here is from genome assembly GCA_963556465.1 of Berberis vulgaris. Taxonomy (NCBI): domain Eukaryota; kingdom Viridiplantae; phylum Streptophyta; class Magnoliopsida; order Ranunculales; family Berberidaceae; genus Berberis; species Berberis vulgaris. The sequence goes on along the minus strand of OY747130.1, from coordinate 11,841,584 downwards.
CGAGATACGATGGCTACACGAGATCCCAAAAATCTCGCCGAAACGAACAGGTGGATGAGACATCAGAGTAACAAATGTAGCAACAGCTGTCAACAACATTAAATACAATGCAATGATGAAGTTGAAAATCAGATCGTCTTAGAGTTAGTGGCCACATAAGCATGCCCACTAACTAATGGGGGAGTAGCTGATGATCATCAAATAAGACTATCATCACAACCATACGCATGGCAAAAATTACTTATCACGAGGACCAAGTATTTCAACTCAGGGTCGACTCACAAAGCCCAAAAAGGCAGATCCAATCATTGAAACCCAAAAAGGCCCTTAAGAACAGATCGTAGTCAAATGCTCAAATCCAGGCCCAAAGAATCTCTCCCTTAAAGAGGAGAAACGTTATGAAATAAACGAGTCATGGTGGGAATTACTCCTCCAAGGACGCATCTCCATAAAAAAGTAGACTGTTACAGAGAATATTTCCCCTCGTCAAGTCTAACTTGCTTAAGTCATGCAGAGGATTAATAACAACCACTATATATGGTAAAGTGAACATTCAACAAAGGTATGCAAGTTTAACTGAACTCTGTATAAATTAAGCTTTCCTACAGATTTACCGACTTAAGCATCATAGTGCCTTCGATCACCAAAAAAATGGTCTTTCGCAATCTAACCCTTGTTTTATAGGGACAATTTTTAGGAGACTAGATGTGGACGCATAAAAAATCAAAAGCATAATAATGGTCATTAGAGAAGAAGAAAAAGAAGAAGAATGGTTTTTGTGTGGTGGTGGTGGTGATCAGTTGATTCTTCCATAAATATGAGAGAAGCATTTTCTCTCAACCCAACCTTCCAAATCATTATAATGACGACCAATAACTCCTCCAAAGAAAATCCTTCCAATCAATATAAAAATAATGCCTTAGAATGTGATGATACGTCCATTAATTCGTGCCATACACGTGTCATCATGATCTCACCAACAGAACAAAGCGGGCCTGATTGCCCACCAAATCTGGCAAACCCCATACCACACGAAGCCCACCGAGGCAGGGTACATGAGGTTGGACTAAAACAACAGCGCCCTACTAAGCCCATACATCACATGGTCAAGCCAAATACCCGTAACATCCAATGAGGCAAGTATCTGAGTGATCGACCTAAGATAGGCAGGCCAGCAATACATTGATTTTGACTAGGAAACAAATGCCAAATTATAAGTCGTGCATGGAAACTATCATGGATGGACAACACTCCACAAAAGAAGAATCTCCCATAGATCTAGGAACACAAGTCGTGTAGGGAAACTTTCCTACATGGATGACTCCTAGTTAGGAAATGATCTCCAGCAAGATATATTTCCCTAAACTACGCCACCAAAGGCCTAGCCAAACAAGAATTCTCGCATGATAAATAAGGCACAAGGTTGATACGCTCCAAAACCTGATGATACATAAAAACGGTTACACTCCTAAGCCGAACACGTGTCATGATGATCTTGAGGAACTACGGGCCCAAGCATAGGCCCAACACAGATCCAGCCCAAACGGATCTAAGCCCGTTCAACTTCAATCCACCAATCGAACCCGAACTCTTACAACATGCTAGGCCCACACGTCTCACAACCATCCTTAATACCCATAAGTCCTCTTTAGGCGAGTAACTCGAGGATCAACTTCAGATGGGCAACTACAGTTGCTCTCTGCTTCCAATATCTTCCACACAAAGAAATTGCCTTCTACGGATTGCTCTTGAATTAGGAACTATCTCCCGCGTATCTAGGAGTACAGAGCTAACAGAGAACTTCCCTCCTACAACACGACTCTTAATTAGAGAGGGATCTCCACGAAGATCTCCTCCCTAAACTATGCCTACGATGGCCTGGTTGAACCAAGACTCCTTGCACTATAAATAAGACATGAGGTTGGTAAGCTAAGGTACACTACAAATTTCCTACCCTATTATAGCATTACACCTTCCTCAGATCCATGTCTGACTTTAGCATCAGAGTGCCGTCGGCCACCCCACGGTGGTCTGTGGCTCACGTGCGTTACTTGTGCATGTCAGCAGAAACAGGGTCAAAGCAGGGAGCGAAAATCGACTGCATCAGTTTAGCGCTGTCCATGGGGACGACATAGTTCTTGACTTTACACTAAGTGTCGTCTCCTAACAAATCCCAGAGAAATGGTGACCACCAAGTCACAATAGTAGAAAATCAGAGGACACATCCAGCGCTCAAGCCATCCCTGTGGTTCTTGTCGAGCGCGGGCAGCATAATCGTACCCCCGTGCACACAACAACACAGTTGAATCCCGAGCCGGATATACGATCTCTTCCCACACCTAGACAATTAATAATTCAAACGTTCATATCGATAAAGCAAAGTTTCGACGAGACGCAATAGACGTATTTAACCCGATTCAACAATGAGTTAAACACTGTATGCTCATGCGACGACGCAATGACCATCTTAACCTTCATTAATGGTCTGCGAAAATGAGAGTTTAACAACCTTCTGACACCGGATCCTCCGACAAACACAACAGATTCAGGCTCTTCTGGACATGAAGTCCCCATCTAATATCAAAGAAGTTCAGAGCCTAACTGAGAGGGTAGTAACACTTAACGGATTTATATCAAAGTCGTCCGACAAATGCCTCCCCTTCTTCAAAATACTAAGAGGGAACAAAGGATTTTCGTGGAATGAGGAATGCAAACAAGCCTTTCAAAACTTGAAAACATACATGAGGAGTTCAGAGCTACTCTCGAAGCCCACGATAGGTGAAACACTATACTTGTACCAGTCTGTTTCCAAATACACTGCCTCGATAGGTGACGACCATGGAACCCAGAGGCCAGTATACTACACCAGCAAAACCTTCGTAGAAGCGGAAGCACACTATCCGGACCTGGAAAAGTTGGCTCTGGCACTAGTCGTATCTTCCAAAAAATTGAGGCCCTATTTTCAGGCTCACTCCATAATGGTCTTGACCAAACACCCACTCCGCTCGGTATTACATAAACCCGAGCTATCTGGAAGAATGGTGAAATGGTCAGTTGAACTCGAGCAGTTTGACATAAACTATGCTCCAAGAACCACCATCAAAGCCTAGGCGCTCGCGGATTTCATTGTTGAGTTCACCGGCGAAAAAGAACCGAAAATAAGCTACCAACTAATGGAATCTGATTTCCAAGCTTGGACCCTACGCTGCGACAGACCTTCAACTGATAAGGAAAATGGAGCGAGGATCACTCTCCTCTCCCCTAGTGGCTTCATCCTTGAAAAAACCGTCAGATTTGGTTTCCCCGCTTCAAACAACGAGGCCGAATATGAAGCCTTCCTGTCAGGCCTAAAGCTAGCTTTGGGGATCGGCATAGATCACCTAACAGCATACAGTGACTCAAGACTAGTAATCAACCAGGTGAAAGGAGATTTCATTAGCAAAGATCCGCGCATGATAGCCTACCGTAACAAGGTACCCGACGTAATGAGCAAGTTCAAGAACTATTAGCTCACACAGTGCCCCCGACACGACAACCAGAGGGCTGACAAGCTAGCGAAAGAAGCCTTGACCTCCAACAAAGTCTCCAGCGGCCTCATCGAATATCAGGACAAATCAAGCCTTGACGAAGAAAAGCACAAGAATATTTGCGCCGCGGAGACACAACCCAATTGGATGACTGTGATACTAGAATATATAGTGCACTGCAGAGACACAACCCAATTGAATGACTCCGATACTAGAATATATAACATTAGGAGCCTTACCAACAGATAAGGACGAAGCACGAAAACTTAAAAACAGAGTAGCAAGGTATACTCTACTCAACGACAAGTTATACAGGAAATCAGTAATAGGGCCACTGCTCCGATGTCTATCATCCTCAGAGGCTAGACAACTCTTGGAAGCTATCCACAACGGCATATGCGAGAATCACCCAAGCGGGAGAACCCTTGCCCACAAGGCCCTGACTTTAGGGTACTATTGGCAGACCATGCAGCGAGACGCCAAAGATACAGTCCGCAAGTGCGACAAATGTCAGAGTTTCGCACCATACACCCAGATGTCGGCCCAGTCACTAACTCCAATGACTACTCCATGGTCATTTGCGCAATGGGGAATGGACATCGTCGGACCGCTATCGGCATCAGTGGGTCGAGGCTGAGCCCCTGTCCAAAATAGGGCAGGTCTAGATCGAAAAATTCATATGGGCCGCCATCGTCTGCAGATTTGGCATCGCCAGAGTATTGGTCAGCGACAACAGAACCCAGTTCGAAGGTAGCAAGGTCAAAGAATTGTGCAAAAGCCTGGGAGTGAGGCATCACTTCTCCTCACCAGGACACATCCTGGCCAACGACCAGACGAAAGTTACCAACCGGACAATCCTAGAAGCCATCAAAAGAAAACTCGATGCAACCAAAGGAAAATGGGTTCTAGAGCTACCAAGAATACTCTGGGCATATCGAACAACCAAAAAAATCTCTACCGGAGCGACACCCTTCGCCCTAGCATACGAGTCAGAAGCTATGGTTCCGGTAGAGCTTGAGGTGCCAACCTTCCGGACGAGAGAGTTCAGACCGGACGAGAGAGTTCAGATCGGACGAAAACGATGAAGCCTTACGCATGGGACTAGACCTCCTTGACGAAAAATGGGATCTGGCCTCCACCAAGATAGACGCCTACCAACAACGGATGGCGCAATACTACAAAAAGAAGGTCAAGCCACACAAATTCAAGGTGGGAGACTGAGAACTACGAAAGACCCAACAAAACACCAAAGAAGTCGGGGCAGGAAAGCTAAATTCGAATTGGGAAGGACCTTACAGAGTTGCTAAGGTTAACAACCGGGAACATATCGGCTGAAAGACGCTGACGGCGACGGGTTAAAACGACCATGGAATGTGGAGCATCTCAAAAGTATTATCAATAAAATATTTTGCTCTTACAAAACTTCTACTGATGTCCGTTACAACCCTCATTAAACCCGGTTACGGCCAGACTCAGACATTTTCCCAAAGCTTAATCTGCTCTGCGCGGGTCACGGCGGCTGAGGAAGTGGGAGTCTAGTCAGCGCTTGTCCGCTGATGACGACGACTCGTCAAGGGATCATTGCTCTTAATGCAGACGATGATCGACGAATTAGCCAGGTAAGCTTAGTCAGTTCGCGACTGATGACGATGGCTTATGGTGCCCAAAGTCTAATTCGCTCCGCGTGGGTCATGACGGTTGAAGAAGTGGGAGTCTAGCTAGCGCTTATCCGCTGATGACGACGACTCGCCAGGGAATCATTGCTCTCATTGAAGACGATGATCGCCGAATTAGCCAGGTAAGCTTAGTCAGTCCGCGACTGATGACGACAGCTTCTGATGCCCAAAGCCTAATCTGCTCTGCATGGGTCACGACGACTGAGGAAATGGGAGTCTAGTCAGCGTATGTATGTCCGCTGATGACGACAACTCGCCAAGGGATCATTGCTCTCAATGCAAACGATGATGGCCGAATTAGCCAGGTAAGCTTAGTCAATTTGTGACTGATGACGACGACTTCTGGTGCCTAAAGCCTAATCCGCTCCGCGCGGGTCACGACGGCTGAGAAAATGGGAGTCTAGTCAGTGCTTGTTCGCTGATGATGATGACTTTCCAAGGGATCATTGCTCTCAATGCAGACGATGATCGTCGAATTAGCCAGGTAAGCTTAGTCAGTTCGCGACTGATGACGACGACTTCTAGTGCCCAAAGCCTAATCCGCTTCGCGCGGGTCATGACGGCTGGGGAACTGGGAGTTTAGTTAGCGCTTTTCTGCTGATGGCGACGACTCGCTAAGGGATCACTACTTTCAATGGAGACAATGATCGTCGAATTAGCCAGGTAAGTTTAGTCAGTTTGCGACTGATGACGACGACTTTTGGTGCCCAAAGCCTAATCCGTTCTGCAACCCCATCAATTGAGGGGGAGTGACCGATATACTCAAACGTCTCGCAGCCTACACCATACACGTGTCACTGTGCGATCTACGCCGTACACGCAACGCACCACGCAGGAAACCCTATCCCTTCCTCTGCGGGCCCATGTGCTCAGTCTGTTATTCGAACAATACACTGTCGCATGGTTAGCACGAGCACTCATGATCCTAGTCTACTTTGACGTACGGACTTTACCACTCAATGTGTTAAGGTAACTTCGTCCACACCATGAACCACTAGGTTTGCACGCCCCTTAGCAGGCGAAACTTTTTGTCAAACCGGGCAAGCTTAATTAGTCAACACTAATTACGATAGCTTCTGGTTCGCACCGACACCTAGTCTACTTATCGTAGGCATCGACGGTATAGGAAGTGGGATTCTAATCAGCGCTGTCATGCCTGGTGAGGTCGACTTACTAGGGATCACTCAGTGTTCGCCGAACCTAATCAGGTAAGCCTAGTTGGTGACGACCAACAACGAAAGCTTCTGATCGAATCCTGGACTTGTAGCCCCTACTGCGAGGGTGTAGATAGTGTGGAAGGTGGGAGACTAGTCAGTCCCGAACTGATTCCGACGGCTCGCCACGGGGCCACTGCTCTTCAGCGTGGTTGCCAAATCACCAACCCTGAACTTGAAGCCCTCATAACGAGGGTGCAAATAGTCTAGAAGGTAGGAGTTTAGTTAGTCCTGAAATGATTCTAATGGCTTGCCATGGGACCACTGCTTTTTAGCGTGGCTGCTACTCGGGTGTTGATAATTTGGATGGTGGGAGCTAGTCAGTCCTGAACTTATCTTGATGGCTTGCCAAGGGGCCACTGATCTTTAGCGTGGTCGCCAAACCCCTTTCGAATACGTAGCCCCCACTGCGCGGGGAGGTTGTCGACGGTTCGAAAGGTGGGAGCCTAGTCAGTCTCGAACTAATTTCGACGGCTTGCCACGAAACCACTGCTCTACAGCCTGGTCGCCAAACCTTTACTCCCCATAATTTTTTGATCGCTTTGCTCGGTCATAAATAATTCGGAAAGTGGAAGCCTAGTCAGTCTCAAACTGATTCTGACGGCTTGCCACGAGACCATTGCTTTTCAGCGTGGCCACCGAAAATTTACTCCCCGAATTTTTCGACCGCTTTGCTCGGTCATAAATATTCCTGAAGGTGGAAACCTAGTCAGTCCAAACTGACTCCGATGGCTTGCCACGGGACCACTGCTCTTTAGCCTGGTTGCCAAACCTTTACTCCCCGAACCTATCGATCGCTTTGCTTAGTCATAAACGATTCGGAAGGTGGAAATCTCAAACAGCTCTCCACACGACTCCCGCTCTCTCCCAGAACAGCGATCACAAATATGAGTTTAGTTGAGTCAGCACCTTCACGCTCAAACGGATTGACATTCTAACATTAGAAAAAGGCCACTCGTGCTGATACAAGGATAATACAACCGATGCCCAGATGAAAGCTAATTAGGATGCCAACTCGAGCTTACGGCGCCTGACTTGGTGCGAACGCTCTGACACGGACTTTCGGCCACCACAGCTTGCTCGCGGCAACAACTACAACCGACCAATCAGACAAACAAGAAAAAGCTCAAGCAACTTACCTATGGGACATGACACAACTCGGGTGACTCAACCCCCAATTAAACTGTTCGCAACATGCCCACTATCAGACATAACTACGCAGCAATGACCTCGAGTCATTCACAATACAAAGCGGTTAAGCTCTCGGCCGCAGAGAAACCAGACGTCTTATTGATTCAACTAGCCTATGCCAAAGTACGACGACAAGGGAAAACGAAAAAAATGCAATAGAGACGCCAAGTATGAAACGAATAAAACTATTTTCACTAATGGTCAAGACAAAAAGTGTACAAGTACACAAAGTTTGCTCCTAATAAGGAAAAGGTACAGAAACAGAAGAGCTGAGCCTGGGGGGAACAGGGGCAGAAGTTACATCTATACGCGCTTCAATCTGGATGTTAGGGATCAAACGTCCTCCTCGCCCGATGACTCAGAGGTAACAGACAAGTCCACATATGACATCTTCTTGTAACGGCTAAAATCCCACTCCATATGCCCCTCTTTCATCAGCGCTAACAGCTCCAGCCGGCCATGAACAACACAGCGAAACTCACATTTGTCTTGTTCCTGGAGAAGTTTTTCCTCTCGCACCTTTGCATCAATAAGGTCACACTCTAGTAGCTCCAACTTGCCAGTTAGCGCGTCGGCCTGAGACTGCTCTGTGGCTAGACTGCTCTTCATAGCATTGAGTTCATGTCATCCTAGTTCGAGTTAATCCTCATCCTTCCTCGCCTCTCGAGCATAGAACTCCACACCGGATTCCAACTGTTGCTTTTCAGCAGCCCAATCAGCTTCCTTCGAAGCACTCTCTTCAGCAAAAGACTGTAGCTCAGAATGTGCCTTGCCGTAGCTCAGAATGCTCCTTGGCTGCGCCTTAGCCGTAGCTCAGAATGCGCCATAGCCGGCTCAACTTCTGCCTAAGCCCGTTTCTCTCGAACACCACCTCGTTCATATTACGCTCAAGGTCCTTCGAACGAGCCATCTGAGTCTCAGCGACCACGGTTAATTGATCAAACCACATCTCTTTGGCCTGCTTCTTAAGTCGCTCAATTTCATGGAGCGCATCAGAATACAACGTCTGCACGTGCGAGAAGACATGCTCCAAAATATTTACTTTCTCGCGAGACGCCTCTACTTTCGTCCTAGCTACGGCCGCGTGGCTCATAGGAGACATACTCAGCATAAGATACATCAAACCCTTGTCCACATGATCTTCCAGCGTATCCTCCTCGAGTTTTGGAGCGTGGTTCATCAACCAGCTGTGACTCCTGCTTATATGTTTCTTCGAAGCATACTCAACATCCACCTCTTGGTGCCAGACATGTGAGCTTATCTTCACCAAGTCCGGTGCGAACAGACTTATTCGTGCATCAGGATGAAGTTTCCCCTGATCAGGAACTATGCCAGCGCAGCCCTTTATGGTCACCACCGTCCTTAAACTTTCCTTCGTGGCTTTTTCTTTGTCAAGAACGACCGACCCTTTATTGCGAGACAGCTCAACAGGATCCGGAGGCAGAGGCCAAAGTATCCAAAGGACTTTCCAACAGTTCTAGCTGTGGCCTAGAACTAGACAGTGAGCAATGCGAACTACACGAGACACGGTCGGTACCTCGACCACTTTCAGGCGAGTCAACGGTGGGGTGATCAGATTTCACCACCTCAAGCAAATCTTCAACAGAGCCCTTTACCGAAGTGACCACGCGAATCAGCGCCAGCTGAAGCCACCATTGCAACCCGCACCAGACGGTCATTCAGAGCCTCAACCTGCGCGTCACTAAGGTTCGACCTGTCAGCAACTCCCGCCAACTGTAGATAATCTTTCTGCAAGCCAAGAACATTAGTCTCCACCTCAATAGGCCTAGCGAACTCGCGTTCCTCTCTCACCAGAGCAGGTCGTGCCGAAGACGATCCAGTCCTAAAGCGAGGCTTCTTCCTCACAAAGAAAGCAAGCGTCTCAGATGGATCCTCCACATCAGACAGAACGAGAGTATTGGCCCTAGCACCCTTCCTCTTCCTGGAAGGGCCCCATCTTCTAGCTTAATGCGCGACTCTCGATACAGAGTGGGGGCGACGTGCCAATTGTCCCACAGCCCACTACGGGCGAAATTGTAAACTCTTATGATGTCAACCACCTCCTTTTTGCCATAAAGCAAAATGTCTCCATGGTGGTTTGCTCTTCTAAGGTAAGGGGAGCAGTGGGAAACCTTCTTGCAAGAGAACACAAGCAATGATCACTCAGCCCGCTATCAAACACATCAAAGTCACAGGAAAGGAGTTGAACTTACGAAGCGGCCTGAACTGTCGCTCAAGCGGACGACTCTTGCATCAAAAATATTTCAAATCAACAGGGGCCAACAAGCAATACTTCTGCCAGAACTTGAAATCATCCGGTTGGTTAACAAAGCAATTTAGCGACTTCATTTTGCAAACAACATTGCTCTGCAGTCGAGGAGCGGTCAGCAACTAAATCACTCGCAGGGTCACACTAACGCCGACCTCCTTAGCACTGAGCAGAATCATGAGAATGATCATGTATCCGTTGGGTCCCAACTGAGCCGGAGGAATTCCCAAGAAATCCAAGAACTCCCAAATCACGTCCAGAACCGAGAAACACACTCCAGTTTGAAGCATCCCTCGATGTAAATAGATGAAACTGGCCGGATGCGACACTGGCCTTTGGTCGCCTGTTAGAAGGTACAACAACAAGTCTTCAGGAACTCCAAACTTTGTACGGATTTCAATGAGACCGGGCTCGGACAACAACCTATCTTAAAAATACTCTAGGCCCTTAGCTACATCAAGAAGGTTTTCTCGAGCCATGAAGAAGACAAACGAACCTTTTAGAACAATATCTTAAAAAACAAGTAAAGTAGAAGGGTCAGTCTCAACACTGCGGATGACCTCTATAGAGGATAGGTTCCCGCATCTTTTCTGCCAAACCAACACACGCCCAATTAATGCAACATGCGGCTCAAGCAACGATTCAGACTCAATCATCATGAGCGTCGCATCCCTTCAAGAGATGACTTAGCTAACCGATGTGACGACCCACTAACTCGGGGGGAATAGCTGATGATACATAAAAATAGTCACACTCCTGAGCCGAACACGTGTCTTAATGATCTCGAGGGACTACGGGTCCAAGCATCGGCCCAACACAAATCCAGCCCAAGCGGATCTAAGCTCGCTCAACTTCAGTCCGCCAAGCGGACCTGGACTTACATTAGCATCGAAGTGCCATCGGCCACCCCACAGTGGTATGTGGCTCACGTACGTTACTTGTGCAGGTCAGCAGGAACAAGGTCAAACCAGGGAGCAAAAATTGACTGCATCAGAACGCAATTTACAATATTACGCATTTCTCAAACCTTGTTTAACTTAAGCATCGGAGTGCCATCAGCAGCCACAACAGTAGTCTTTGACTCACGTGTGTTCCCTGTGCATGTCAAGGTCAAAGAAAACATGATTCGACAACATCAGTTTGGCGCCCTCTGTGGAAAATGACAAAGTTCCTAAGAAAATAATGATATCACCCTCCTTACAATCCAGAAAGATGGTGACCATGAGATCTTGCAATAATGGAGACATCACTGAGCTGTCAAACGCTCGAACCGACAGCGCTGCCAGCTTTGACGGTACCTACACCGCGGAGGGAACAACTTTAGACCCTGCACCGGAAGCAACCACGAGGGACCCTTAGGGTGGATCTACTGTCAACCCAAGTGCATAAAATCACACGAGTGGTTGAGATACTCAGCGAAACCCTACACCCGCTGAAGGAGATAGGGAGTCGTGAAGAGCCCTTTTCCCAGAAGACACCAGAAAACACGTTAAGGAGAGCCACTTTGCCCCTGTTGGCTCTCAGTGGACCAAGGGTGGAGGAGCGGCCAATGGAGACCCGTTGTCTAGAGCTGACAAAACCGCCTCGCAGAACACCTTTCGGCTTGGGGCAACCAATCTAGACGTGTTGTACAACCTTACCGTCCCCCTATTCATGGATCACATCATGATGAGCCATTGCTGAAGAAGTTCAGCTAACAAAAGCTGGAGTTTTATGTAGGGAAAACAGACCCATCCAACCACTTTTGCCATTACTAGCATGTAATGGCTCTCAAAGAAGAATCCAGAACAATAGTGTGCTGGTCATTCCCCACCAACCTAAAAAAGTCAGCGCTGACCTGGTTCCACAACTTCCCTCCTAAGTCCATTGACTCATTTCAGACACTGGCCAAAACATTTTTCATTCGCTTTGTCGACAACCAATGAATCAGGAAAGACCCGCATTACCCGCCCACCCTCAAGCAGAAGTCGAACGAGACATTGAGGGAGTATGTCACACGCTTCAATGATGAGTTAACCCTCATCAATGGCTGCAACGATGACACATCTGTCACAGCAATTACCTCGGGTTCGAGGAGAGGCAAGTTCTACGACCTCCTCACTCTGGAGCCTCTGACTGATATGACGGACTTGCTGAAAAGTGCCTAGAAATACATCACTCTCGATGAGATGTTAGCCACCTAAAAGGAAGCAGAAACTGAAACAAACCCTCTGGTCCTAGAGACGATGAGGGAAAGAAATAGGAGGACGATGACAGAAATAAGAGGAAGCAAAATGACAACAAGCCAGACTCTGGCCGCACAAGGCAAGATAAGACATCCAATTCATCGGATCCAAATCCGTCACTGCCCTCAATTCCAACCTGTCCGACGTTTTCAACACCATCAAGAATTGGGGAGAAGTGAAGTGGTCCGCCAAACAACGAGGAGATCCTTCCCCGCGCGATAACAATAAATACTTTTTCTTTCACAAGGAAGCCGACCACGACACTGAGGACTGTAAAAGTCTTAGAAGTGAGATTGAGTACTGGATTAAGAAGGGCAAGCTCAAAGAATTCATGGGCTCGAAAAAAGACAAGACCGGGCAAAGGTAAGGGAAGATGCCATCAAATAAATAGAGAAAGAAGCTCCTGGCATCATATATGTCTTTCATGGGGTTGGCTCAGAAGGTGAGCAGTCCAATAGGTCCCGAAAATGGATGCTCATCGAGATGCAGACACAACCCACCAACGAGGATCGACGAGTGCAGTATGCACACATTCAAAGCCTGATCCCACCGCTGACATTCACGGACAAGGATTTCCAAGGCATCAATTTTTCTCACAATGACGCCCTGGTCATCTCAGTCCTCATAGCGAAGTGAAAAGTTAAAAGGCCTTGGTAGACAAAGGAAGCTCTCTGAATGTTCTGTTCCTCAGCGCATTACGCAATATGCAGCTCAAAGAGAAAAACTTGACACCTGCCAATCACCTAATAATCGGGTTTAGCGGAGAGAAATGCTTCCCTATCTGGAAGGTCAAATTAATAGTAGTAGCGGGAGAGCCACAACGACAAATTTTTTTTTCCAGGAGTTCATGGTAGTCGATGCCCCATCCACCTACAACATCATCTTGGGAAGGCCTTGGCTCCATCAGATGGAGGTGCTAGTTTCCACTCTTTACCAGTGCATCAAGTACACTGCCAATCAGGCGAAAGGAACCATTCGATGAGACCAACCTTCAGCGAGAAACTGCCACGACTCAGAGCTAAAACAATTGGATTGTTAGCAATTACAGCTCGGGCCCGCGGCACAGACATATCAGAGTCCGAGCCTAATGTGAGAGAAAAATTACCCAACACGGATGAAGAAAGTTTATTCAGTCCGAGGGGAAGACCCAATGTCTGCCAGCCAGGCTGGCTAGTGCTACTTCGGCAGGAAATAAACACGGGAAATGGGGAGTTCATGCAGAGTGCACGAACCAGGATGAGGCTTGTCAGAAAAACAACCCTCCACTCCCTCGCATGAATCAGAGCGTGAAAGCCACCTCCAAACAAAACCAAGCTAATACGGACAAAGACAAAGCTTCGTCAACCGCGACTCAACTATATGATGAGTCAGAACCTAGCACTGGAAATACCATCCGTTTGTCACTCTAGTTCAATACAAAGCTAAGTGTCAACACTTCGACAAATCGACGCCTGCTCCAAAAGCTGACAACCAGCAAGGAACGACCCGCCAGCACAAAGTTCATTTTTCAATGACTTCATTAGCATTGGAAAAACGTGACACTTCGCCGAGAGAGCTACACAGCCTGAGCCAGGACAATCCACATCTTTTTCATGGCCAGATTAGCTCAATCCCCGCTCAGAGTCAAACTATCTTATTGTTTTTATGCTTCCAACACCAAGTCTTCTATAAGTATGACCTGCAAAAAAAATGTTAGATTGCCAAGTACCACCTTTTTGGTGGCCAATGCACTCCGATGTTTAAGTCAGTAACTCAGTTGGAGATGGAGATAAATTTGGACAAAACTCAGTTAAAGTTGAATACCTTTGTCGGATGTTCCCTTTACCTTATATAATGGTCGTTATTTCTCTGCATGACTTAAGCATGTGAGGGGCAACGATAGGAGACATTATTTGTAAAAGTATTCTTTTAGGAAGATACATCCTTAGAGGCGTAACTCCCTCACGAATTTTTTTCTCTGTAACGTTCATCCTATTTAAGGGAGAACCTTATTGGGCCTAGATTTGGGCCTTTGTCTACGATTTATTCTGGCGGACCCTGTTTGGGCTCTTGTGACTAGATTCACACTTTTTTGGCTTTTTGAATTGGTCTGGTTCTGGGATATTTGATCCTTGTGATTAACGATCTCTCCACTTGTACGGCTGCAATGACGGTCTTATTTGATGTATCATCAGCTACTCCCCTTCAGTTAGTGGGCATGATGACATGGCCACTAACTCAACAACGGTTGGACTTTCAATTTCATTATTGCCTCGCATTTAATGCTGTTAGTAGCATTTGGTGGGTTTGGTATTTTGATTTCTCGTTCATCTATTAGTTTCTGCATGCATTTTGGGATTTCGTGCAACCATCATATCTCGCACACTGTCCTATGAGCAATCTTTTCGTTACTTGGTTCTATAAAAAGGGGCGTGATAGGTTTGTTTCTCTTTATGATATCTTCAAAATTAGGGTTTATTTTTCTCTTTTCGACTTCATTTTCCTTGCTCGTTTACTCCTTTACGACGTCTGCAAATGACATCCTAGATGGCGAAGCACTTGCTGTTTGCGAATCTTACTTCTCGCCTAACAATGCTTTTCAGGCGATGATGAATAGTGTTCGTTCTGAGTATCCATCCGACCTCGAGATCATTCTACCTAAGCAGAATGATAGTCCTTCCCGACCAAGGGTCGGTTACATTGTACTCTACCCGTGCATGTTCCAGTCTGGATTTCGATTCCCAGTCCTAGAAATATTTTGGGAATACTTAGACTTTTTGGGCATTCCTCTTGGTCAGATGAGCCCTAATGGTTGGAGGGTTATGTTTCTACTTACGCGAGGGCCATCCTTACTAGCATTCTCTTGACTCAGGATTTTGCATTCAATAGTTGGTCTGTTGGTGACCAAGAATATTTAGTTCCCCTGTTCAACTGTCTATTTCGGGAAGCTCAACAATGACATCAGGGACTGGTTGAGGTTTTGGTTTTATGCTTCTGTCAACTCTAGCTATTTCAAATTTTGAGGTCGTTGGATTGTGCAATGGTTTCGAGTTCTTAACAAACGAAGGGATCTGATGTTAACTGCGGATGAGCAGATATCATTGGAAATTTCTTGAAGCTTCCTGAATCCCGAGCAGATGATCTACATTTAACGAAGCTGAACATGCTTTCCCTACTGAATCTCGAGCTAAGGAGATCGCTGTCCGTACTGTTCCTGCTGGTGTTAATAATGCTAGCATTGATGGAAAAGTGATCTCGTGCAGGGATGTTACGGATCTCAATGCTCTTGTTAGCACTGGTGTTGCTAGCCCGACATCCAGGAAAAAGAAGCTTCTGAGGTCAGCTAGTCTGATGAAGCAATTGTTGATAAGCCCTAGTCGTGTTCCCAATAAGAAATGACTTTCCAGTTCCACTCGTGGCACTACTCGGACTGTTTTTCGTCCAAATTTGTCTGATAAAGAGAGCAAGAACTAGGATCGATTATCCCTCAATAAGGTTGAGGATATGAGTTTGGCAATTGAGAGGAGCAAGAAGGAAATAACCCGTCCGTTGGACGACATGAATAAAGGCTCATTTTCGGCTTACGGCGTGCCCAATGTTGTGGTCTAATGAGGATCCTCGAGCTATTGACAACAAGATGCTCCAGCTTTTGATGTTGCAATCTAAAGAGGTTGCTGATCATGGTCAGAGTTTCAAGATTCTTCCTCCTTGATCTTTTTCCATTCCTGTTGATAATGTAGCGAAGTTCTTAGTTTCTTCTCATGTTCATCTGACTTTTGTTGCTCTTGCCACTACTGCTTTTCCTACACTCGCCACTACTACTTCACGACGAAAATACAAGAATGATTTTTCTGTTATCACTGTTGTTCTGACCGTTAGTTCTTATCCACGAATTGGTTGGAAGGAGCCCAACCCAAATGACATCAGTATTAAGTCGGATGGGATGTTTTGTTGGTTTACTGAAATTGACGTGCAAGATAGTGCACGCAAGTTTGGTAGAGAGGTCTCTAATGCCTGTACGGAGCCTAGCAGTCATTTTGACTACGACCTCAAGCAGATAATCGATGGGATGAACCACCTCACTTAGGCTGGGGTGACGGGATCAGATTATAAAGCTAGTCATAGACAAGTGGTTGCTTTTGAGAGGAAGATGGTAGCGCAATTATTAGTGTTTTCTCACGTCCTTCGTCAGTTGAAAGCGCATTGCGCGGAGCAGTAGAGGGCAGTTGGGGCTGCTTAAGCTTCTTTGAGGGAGATGGAGGCTGCGGAGATAGCTCCACAGCTAAGCTTGAGGCTTTGGTGGCTGAACTAAACGGAGTTCGTACTCAGTTGGACGAGGTGGAGAGGGAATTATCCTTTGAGAAGGTTAGTCTTGTTGAAGTCATGCGTTCAGTTATTAAGCAATCCATTAGTCGTCAGATCACTGAGGAGTAGGTATAGCAGTTAATAGCTACGCTTGACGAGGTTAAGTTGGATATTTCTAAAATGTTGACCACCGATGGGGACATCTCATCTCAGCTAAGAATGAGTTTGTTGCAACCAAAAACAAGTTGAGGATTGCAGAAGCTGAGGATTGGAAGTGGAATGTTGATGGTCGAGTCGAGCTTCTCGACTATATTGAGAGGTATGGTGTTAATTTGTCCAAGTATTGTTGTCTGGTCGATCAAGTTTTCGAGAATGAAGATAGTGAGGAAGGTATTACGGGTCCCTCGAGTGATCCAGTGAATAAATAACCATCATTCCCTCCTCCTTCCGATCATGCTTCATCATCTACTCTTGTTGTTGAAAAGATAACCTCGTCTATTCCTGTAACTGACATTGTTTGATCTCTTCTATCGGATGCTCTTGTTGTCAATACTCCTATAGTCTCTTCTCCAGCTGTTCTATCTTCTTTTCTGGATGTAACAAAATGATTTCATGAATGAAATTCTTTTGATAATCTTGTGTTGCCTTTTATTTTATTTTTTGCTTTACATGTTTTCCTATTGAAGTCGCGACTCGTTTTTGGATTAGTCGTGTTGAGTCATTGTATATGATAGGTGTGTGTTTACCTCGTTACTTGCCTTCTCCGTACTCTGATAATCTAAGTTTGTCCGTATTTCTGCTTCTTGTACTCAATCATTTGATCATCCGAAGTTTTTATTTATTTGGTCTTGTCGATCGGGCTGCGAAGTTGTACTAGTTCATTTTTACTCATTATGTTCTTGCATGTCTACTTCATGATCAGACACGTTTGGTTACTCTAGAAAGTTCCCTGAGTAAGTCTTGATTTATGTGTCAGATCTCTTATAGACGTATTATCTGTTTTGACGCGTTGGTAGAGCCATAAGGCTTTGTGAACACATCTTGACTTATTTGTCCTGATTTTTTACTTCGTGGTACAACCTATTAGTCGATGTGAAGGCGATCCAAATAAGTTGACTTGTTCATTGCAACTTTTACTTTGCTGGTCTGACGTATTAGTCGACCCGAAGTTTTACGTGTAAGTTGGCTTTTCTGTCCCAACTCTTACTTCGTTGGTCGGACGTATTAGTCGACCCGAAGTTTTTATGATTAAGTTGACTTGTTCGTCCCATGTTTTAATTCGTTGGTCTGTCATACTAGTCAACCAAAGTTTTTTACGATTAGGTTGAATTGTTCGTCCCTATTTTTACTTCGTTGGTCGGACGTATTAGTCGAACCGAAGTTTTTATGAGTAAGTTTACTGGTTCGTCCCAACTTTTGCTTTATTGGTCTGACATATTAGTTGACTCGAAGTTTTTACGAGAAAGTTGACTGGTTGTCCCAACTTTTGCTTTGTTAGTTTGACATATTAGTCGACCTGAAGTTTTTACGAGTAACTTGACTGGTTCGTCCCAACTTTTACTTCATTGGTCTGACATATTATTCGACCCAAAGTTTTTACGAGTAAGTTGACTGGTTTATCCCAACTTTTGCTTCGTTGGTCTGACATATTAGTCGACTCGAAGTCTTTATGAGAAGTTTTTCTAGAGAGCCAGGCTGGCCAGGCATGCTAGGCCCGCGCCAGGCTAGGCCCAATACCATCGATCATCCTAGTGATGTGCATCTCGAGAATGATGGATGGTATTGGACCTGGCCTGGCTCTCTAGAAAAGTATTTTACGAGTAAGTTGTCTGGTTCGTCTAACTTTTGCTTTGTGGTTGATCAGACCAGAAGTTTGTTGTTTTTGTCTGACTTATGCGTCCTGACCTTTTGCCTGTGGCTTGACATGCCGATTGCTTCACATTGTTAGCTTTAATGCCTTAATTTTATGGCTCAGGCGTAATATGGAGGGTTTGAACTTAGAGTTTTATTGATAATCCCATTTTGGGTGCTCAACAATCTATGGTAGTAGGCATCATTTTCTTCCCATAAAGTTACGCTGTGATGTAGAGTCTGTTTATGAATATGCATTGCATCTTTCAGACTGTTGTTTAATTGATGTCATTTTTTATAACGGTAGGGGGCTGGTTCCTATGTGCTCTTGTTGTTCGAATGTAATTATTTCTGATCGTCAAGTTTGGTTTCGTATTGCCCTGAAGTAGGCTTTGGTGTTGTTTTGTCTTGAGTGGACATAACTCATTCATTACAAATTTTTCATACATGATTCTTCTGTAGTTTTGATAGTTGTTCGTTACGTATATTGTTGTCGTAAGGTAGCTAATAACTCGGAAGGTTCTTGATCAAATCCACGGATGTATGTTCTTGACAGATGATGCCGACGAGTGGAGTAGAATCCTGTACTGAATTGTCCAATCATGTTCACATCAGCACCGGCAGCCAAGGCTGTCATGCATTTTAGTATCGAGTTTTATTCGTCGAATTAAATTTGTTTGCTCAGTTCCATTGTTGGTAATGGAGCAGGCGTTGTTGACCTTTTATGGATAATGTGGATCAAGCTTGCGTCTGTCAGTAAGGACTTCTGATTATGTCAGTTCATTGATCTTCGCTTGAAGTGCAAGTTTCTTCCTGTTTCTACTTGTTAGTTGTCATAGTGGATTTTCTGATCACATTTGATGCGTTGGTTCTCCTACTTCCATATAGACCAGCTCGAGTGGAAGGTGTTATTGATTGTCTATTTGGTTGACTTGATTGTTTGCTTCATCCGGCTATGCTGTGTAGAACGTATATCAGTTCTCTAGGCTGCTCTTTTGATTTCACAGTGGTATCCCCCTTCTCTTTCCCTTTGGGCTGCTTATCTCGCAGTGGTGTCCACATTCTCTTTCCTCTCTGAACTCAGTGTTCAATTTCGTCCTTCAGGTTGCTGCAGTCTTCGATGTCGTGTCCGTGACCCTTGTGGAAAAAGCAGTACCTGCTTTTATCTCGCCCCTCCGGGTCTCCTCTCATTTTGAGCGACCAGTTGACCTCTTTCCATTTTGCCATGGATTTCAGTATGCTTGATCGACTCGCTTTCAAGGATGTGTATTGTTTGTACGTCTTCCTTACCACACATGTTACCCATTCGTGCCTAGGCCTTGTTGGTTGCAGTTATCTGGTTATTGCTAGTTGAATTCGGACCTCCCATTGGTCCTATGCTTCTTTGACTAGACGTTTTCCTCCCGGGGTCTCTCGTCTCTCATTTTTTCTTCCTTCATTTCTCACCTCTTTGATTGGGTTTCCCTATCTGATTCGTTCTTTTTCCTAGTGGCTACCATCTCTTCGAGAGTGATGTGCTTTTGAGTTGTCTTCAATAGAGTCGCCATGTTCTTTGGAGGGTCTAGGTTCAGAGAATAAACAAATGGTCCGCTTTTCAGTCTGGAGGTAAAAGTAGCAATAGCCGTGTCGTTGCTGCTCCTGTCGATCATTGTTAACTCGTTGATAAAACGAGTGACGTACTCTCTTATTGTCTCCTCGAGCTTCCATTTGATGCGAACCAAGTAGTATGCCCCCTTCCTCATCCGTTGGTTGTCGATGAACCTTGTGATGAAGGCGGTAGCTAGTGCTTGGAAAGAGTCTATCGATCTTGGTGGTAGCTTGTTGAACCAATTCATTGCTTGTGGAGGTGAGACTGGTTGGAAATGTTCTGCATAAGATGGATTATGTGCTCTCTTTCAACGCCATCATGTGGTGAAAGTGTCGCAAATGGTATGTCGGATCGATGGTGCCATCGTACGCTTCGAACTTTGGTAGGGTGAACTTCTTTGGCATAGCGGTCGCCATGAGCGCGTTGAAAAATGGTGGTCTGGCTAATTCGTACAACACGTTAGGATCTTTGACCCTGATTCTGAATGGGATTTCATCATGAGTCCTATCATTCTGTGAGGGGCCATATTTGGGTGGCTCACTGCTTTCGAGATTCACTTGTTGAGGTCCTACATGAACTTCAATACTTCCTCGGACTTGGTTGGCAGAGTTTTGTTGGGGCGGCGTTTGGACAGGGTCGGCAGATTGAGTGCGTTCTTGGGTGAGTTTGTCCACCATTTTGATCATATGGTCCATCTGGGCCATGAGTAGATCCACACGAGGGTCCATCGTGGCGTCACCAGATGTTTGGGCTATTACATTTGTAGCTCCCTGTTGTCGGGCGCGATTTGCCCGATAGTTGTAACTAGATTAGAATCGTGCAGTGTTGGCAATGCATCTTCATTAGTTGGAGGATTGCTTTGATCATTGCTAGGTTGAGGATCTGTAGAGTGTCGCATTTATTTTAAAATCTCTTTAATCACTAATCAAAACTAAGGAAGTTTCCTACTATAGACTCTATTCTTGAATATAAACTGTCGATCCTCACGAACAGCGCCAAACTGATGCATCCAAAATTCGGTCTCATGTAAGTATGACCTGCAAAAGAAATGTAAGATTGCCAAAGACCACCTTTTTGGTGGCCGAAGGCACTCCGATGCTTAAGTCAGTAACTCAGTTGGAGATGGAGATAAATCTGGACAGAACTTAGTTAAAGTTACATACATTTGTCGAATATTCTCTTTACCTTATATAATGGCCGTTAATTCCATGCGTGACTTAAGCATGTAAAGTGCAACGATGGAAGACGTTCTTTGTAACAGTCTCCTCCTTTATGAAGATACGTTCTTGGAAGCGTAACTCCCTCCACGACTCTTTCTTTGTAATGTTCCTCCTCTTTAAGGGTAAACTTTATTAGGCTTGGATCTGGGTCTTTGTCTACGATTTATTCTGACGGGCCCTGTTTGGGCTCTCGTGACTGGATTCGCCCTTTTTGGACTTTATGGATTGGCCTGGTTCTAGGATATTTGATCCTTGTGATGGACGATCTCTGCCACGTGTACGGTTGCGATGACGATTTTATTTGATGTATCATCAGTTTTGATTTCTTTTCTTTTTTAGTCTAGAAGAAATGTTTGCACAAGCCAATACGATACAAATTTATTCAAGGAATAAAACGCGAATTATAGAAAACAAACTTTAATGATTACTAAGAAAGTTGTTACAAAGCTTTCCCGACTGATTAGTACAAAACTTTATACACTACAAGTATCTAAGTACGGCACGAGTATGGATCCACTGAAATGCACGTCAAGACTTCGGTCTACCAATTTGCCTCTAGAAGAGGATTCACAAGTGAAAGCAAAAGTACCTCAAACAGGTTGCTGGTATGCGCTTGATACTTTGCTCCTCCAATCTGTCTTGCAATGATGATTTGAAAGTGGAACCAGAGGTAGCCAAGGTAGGGCTGCGAAGGCGATTACTCATAAAGGGGTGCCTGGGGGTGATGCAGAGTTAGCACCCTAGGACCGCATGCCATGTCCCTCAGAGCTCCGCTATGCCAATCTGCCTTCAGGTTGTGGCGTCACGCATGAGGCCCAGGAAGTAGCAGTAGGAACAACCACCTAAAGTTGACTGCGGGTGTTATTTCCCAAAATGGATGGCAAGATATGTCTTGGGAGCACCGGAAGATGGAAGACAAACTTGACCCCTGAAGGAGAGTTTGTACTTCTTCTACGCGATGTGAGAAGAAATTACAAGATCGCATGGAATCAATTTGATGCTCACCCAAGCCAGGCGGCATCACACAATAGCGAGTCTTATCAAGACTCATCGGTGCAAATGTCAGCACATTCGAAAACTCTGACAACAAAGATCTTTTAGCCTTTGGAGAATCGGAAGCATATATTTTGGAAAGACGCATTTGAAGAACATGCTCTACAACATTCATGGCAATGCTGAAATGGTGAAGAACAACCTATATATAGGCGCAACAATTCACGAAACGAAATCACCAAACAGTTACGTCAGCATTAAATGTCGTACGGAAAATAGGGAGGCGACGATTTCAATTGCAATTGCACGAGTTCACATTCATTGAATTAATGGCACAACACTCAGCCCCATTAACTGGGGGAGTAACCAATACTGAACTGCCTCACAATCTACGTCGTACATGTGACACGATGATCTCGCCAACAAGCCCAGCCAAC
The DNA here is from genome assembly GCA_963556465.1 of Berberis vulgaris. Lineage (NCBI taxonomy): Eukaryota > Viridiplantae > Streptophyta > Magnoliopsida > Ranunculales > Berberidaceae > Berberis > Berberis vulgaris. Next base: position 11,819,109 of record OY747130.1, on the reverse strand, counting down.
TAGTGGGCTCAAGCGAGTGCCCAACTAAATCCAGCCTAAAAGACGAGAATGGCCCAATACATGCAAAGACACAAACGACGAAGACCTTAAGCGCCAATGGAATGCAGAGCACGCCTACAATGATATTATCAATAAATCCAAGGTATCCGTTCCATTAAAATTCCATTGTTGTTCGTCACATCTGGTTGAAATTCAGTCCGATCAATCTATGGCAATCTGACTCCAGAATCAAATTCACTGATTCGACCCCGTGTCGGACTATTAGGCGAATTATGTCAGGACACCCAAGTTAGACTTACATGCCCAAGGCCAAGTGGAGGCCTAACCTAATAAAAAAATTAGTCATTTTCGATTGATGACAATATCTTTTGGTCCACTCTAAGATTGTTGTTCGCCAAGCGCGGATGAAGATGGCTTAGAAAGTGGGACCTTAGTCAGCGCTCTTAACGCCTGATCAAGACGGCTTGCCAGGAATCAATGTCCAACTACAGACAATGATCGCTGAATCCGATCAAAGCTTAGTCAACTCCGACTGATGACGATAGCTTCTAGTCTGCTCTAATACCGAAGTTCGCCAAGCACGAATGAAAAAGGCTTAGAAAGTTGGAGCTTAGTCAGTGCTCTTAACGCCTGATCAAGATTGTTTGCTAGGGATCATTGTCCAACTACATATAATGATCCCGAACCCGACCAAAGTTTAGTCAGTGACGACTGATGAAGATAACATATGGTCCACTCTAACGCCTAATCCGCTATGAGCAGATGATGATGACTTAGAAAGTGGGAGTCTAGTCAGTGCTCTCGACGCCTGATCAAGATGGCTTGCCAGGGATCATTGTCTAATTACATACAATGATCGCCAAACCCTACTAAGGTTTAGTTAGTTCCGACTAATGACGATAACTTCTAGTCCGCTCTAACGCCTATTCCGTTAAGAGCAAATGATGATGGCTTAGAAAGTGGGAGTCTAGTCAGTGTTCTCGACGCCTGATCAAGATGGTTTGTCAGGAGTCATTGTCCAACTACCAACAATGATCACCAAACCCGATCATACAGCTGATGATGATAGCTTTTGGTTCGCTCTAAAGCCCTAGTTCGCCAAGCGTGGATGAATATAGCTAAGAAAGTGGGAGTTTAGTCAGCGTTCTTGACGCCTAATCGCGATGACTTGCTTGGGATCATTGTCCAACCACAGACAATGGTCGCCGAACCTAACCTAAACTTAGTCAGTTACAAATGATGACGATAACTTTTGGTTCGACCGGAAACCTAGTCTGCCAAAAGTGGACAAAAAACGGTTTAAAAGTCCAGTCAGAGCTCAGGAAGCTTAACTCGGACAACTCACCGGGATCACTGTCTGACCACTTACACCGATGAACACGCTTGACCACAGTCTGGCCAGTTCGCTTAGACTAGCGACGACAATTGCTAGTCCGATCTACAGCCTGGTCCGCAAAGGATGGATTACAATGGCAAAATACAAGAGCCAAATACGGCTTGGTCCGAATGATCAATTTCCAGCCAAGATTATTCCCTCGTGTGGAGCTTAGCCAACTTATAGGACTTGGCCGAGACAACTTCTCACTCTTTAAATAGTACATACCAGAATTGCTTGAACTCGCAACATAAGTGGTCAAAACTCTCATTAGCAGATCAACCCTACGGTTTCCTTACTCAGCAAAATCTCGTCTAAAGGCTAACACCACAATAAGACAAAGCAAAAAAGAACCAGCAGAAAAATTCAAAGAATACACAAGCGCAAAGTGCTATTCAACATTTCATATTTCATTGATAATTCGAGAAATACAGAGTTTACTCCTCATCAAGAAGAGGTTCGGATACAATAGAACTTGACTTGACAAGAGAATACGCAGGGGATGCGACCGCACGCACTGCTACTCGGACACCCTGATCTTGATCACCCTCTTCTTTAGATTGATCAGAGGCTTTTCCAAACTCCGCAAAAGGATACCTCTATGTAGTAGGAGAGGTCCCAATCAGAATGCTCATCTTTCATCTGCTACAACACCTTCATTCTTCCTTGCACAACTCTGCTGAACTCGAACGTTCCCTGGGCCTTGAGGAGCTTCTCCTCGCATATTCTTGACTCAACGAGATATCGCTCTAGCTGCTCCGATTTGCCCGACAGGGCTTCAGCTTTGAACTGTTCAATGCTCAGGTTGTCTTTGACTGTACTAAGTTCATTTTGCGCCAGAAGGAGTTGCTATTCTGCTGTCCTCACACTCTTGGCATTGAAACCAACATCAACCTCCAGCTACTGACATCAGACAGTCAACTCAGACTTCTGCTTGGCTTTTTTTGCACTCAGAGCCTGCATCTCAGTCTGCGTCTCGGTTGCAGTCTCCTGAGCAAGTTTTAAGTCATAACAGACATGGTTCAGTTCTTCCTCAGACCTGTCCCTCGCAGACATCACTTCTGCAAAATCGGACTCGAGCATTTCCAAATGGACTCTCTGAGCCTCCGGTCTTGTCTGCAAGGTTTCCAAATCAACAGCCGATTGAGCATGCCTCTATTTTTCAAGCAGCTTCTTCAATGGTTCGATTTCATGAAGAGCATCGGAGTACGACTTCTGCAAATTTGCAAAGACTCGCTCCATGTTATACACTCTCTCAGGAGCGGCCACGACTTCCATCCCAGCGACGACAATTTGGCTCAAATATGACATCCCCAACATGAGATATTTTTGTCCCTTGTCCATAAGCTCGCCTAGCGTATCGCCTTCTGGCTTCAAAGCATAATTTGCTAGCCAGTCAGTTCATCTACTAATATGTTTCCTCTAGGCATATGAAATGGCGACCTTCTGATGCCAGATCCGGTTGCTCATCTTTACCACATTCGGGGGAATAGATTGATCTGCACAACCGGGTGTAGGTTCATTGGGATCTGAATCACACCAGCACCACCCTTCGTTGTCTTCACTGCATCAGGACCCTCCTCCATCGCTTTCCCCTTACAACGATTGGCTCACTTTCACGAACTGATTCAGAAGCAGATGACAAGGAAGAGGGAAGTGAGTTATCTTTTAGACCCGTCATCACCTCAATCTCAGGACGAGACCAGGACGGGGGACAATACGGGCGAGATGGAAGGGACCTTTCGCCATAAGGAAGACGATCAAGCGACTCTTCACCAAGCTGAGAAGACTCACGATCCAAGGAGGGATTGTACTCGAAATCCTCCAATGAAAAGGAGGACGAGTCTAACCCGCATCGGACAAAGCTACCATACCCGCCTGCAACAACAGGTTGTTCATAATCTTCACCTACTCAGTGCTCAGCTTCGTTAAATCTTCAACCCCCACCATTTGCAAATAAGCCTTCTTCAAACCAGGGAGGGAAAATGGGGGCCTTCACCCGAGCATCGTTACCCTCGAGCACAATAGCTTTCGCCCCAGCGGACAAGTGAATATCTTGCCCCACAACTTTGTGTTCCCCCTCTGAAGCGGCCGAACGCTCATGAGTAAGCTTAGGCGCAATGCGGGGCTTGTTTGAGAGCACAGAAGCATAAAGTGCTTCATTCAACCCTACTCTCCTTGACGATCTAGGTATCTTAACTTTTGGGAGCTTCTTTGAAGAAGAAGAAGGTTCACCTTCAGACTTCGGTTTCGGGACTCTAAAAAGAGTGGGGCCTCATGCCAGTAAGCCCATAGTTCGCTACGCTTGATATTATAGGGTTGGACTACATCTTCCACCCACATCCGAGGCATGTCATGAAATTGATCTATGACTACTTCATTCTCAGAAAAAAGAGGTGTCGTCAGAAATTTCCCTACAGAAAGCACAAATAACAATTTAATATGCAATCAACACCAACGGGATCGAGAACGGAATTAAACTTATTTAGTTACATGAACTCCTACTCGAACTAGACAACCATCAAGCTCGAAATACTCCGATTCTGCAGAAGCCATGAAGCAATACTTCTGCTAGAACTTGCAATCGTCAGGCAACTTGCCGAAATAAGCCGAGGACTTCAACACGCACAAAGTGTGCTCATTTATCCGAGGAGAGGTGAGCAATTAGATCACCCTCGGAGAGACTCGGACACCAGCATCCTTCGCCCTAATCAGAATGGGATCACCGTTCGGTACCAGCTAAGCGGGCAAAATGCCGAGGTATGCCAGGAAGCTCCAAATTTCCTTGATGACAGGAAAATGAACTCCTGATTGAAGCACGCCTTGATGCAAACAAATAAATCCTTCTGGAGGAGCCAATGGCGTCTGACCAGCGCCCAATGTGAATAGCACCAGATCATCAGGGATCCCGTACTTCTCGCGAAGGCCCTCCAGATTCAACTCAGAGATCAACCTCTCTTCGAAAAACTTACGGCCTTTAGCGAACAGTTCATCAGAAAGCTGATTCTGGCCCGCTATGGAGGAACGTACAAACTTTCCATTGCAGAAGTTGAGCAAAACCAAAAGCGTGGAAAGTGAAACGACAAAGTAGAATCTTTGGGTTCGAATGAGTAAAGGAACTAAACTCTACCGAGAACGGGATTTATATAAAAGTGAGGATTCCCACCTTTTTTTAGTTGTCGCACGCCCAATTAATGATGCACACCGCTCGAAGAGATTATTCAGACTCAATCGTCATGACTGCCCAGTTCCTTTATGATATGACTTAGTGGACCGACGAGCTGACCCACTAACTCGGGGGGAGTAGCTGATGATACACTAAACCATCCATTAATCCACGTCGTACACATGTCATGATGATCTCGTCAACATAGCAAAGCGAACCTGATTGCCCGCTCAATCTGGCAAAGCCCAGACCACATGAAACCCACCGAGGAAGGGTCCAAGAGGTTGGACCCAAACAACAACGCCCTACTAAGCCCATACGTCACATGGTCAAACCCAATACCCTTAAGACCCAATGAGGCAAGTATTTGGGGGATCGACCTAAGACATGCAGGCTAGCAATATATCGATTCCGACTAGAAAATGAATACCGGAGTATAAGTCGTGCATGGAAACTCTCCTGCATGGACAACACTCCAAAAGGTAAGAATCTCCCACAGATCTAGGAGCACAAGTTGTGTAAGGAAACTCTCCTACATGGATGGCTTCTAGTTAGGAAAGGATCTCCATCAACCCTAAACTACGCAACCGAAAGCCTAGCCGAACAAGGACTCTCGTATGATAAATAGGCCACAAGGTTGAGGAACAAAGGTATGCTACAGAACCCAATTTACAGCATTACACATTTCTCAAGCCTTGTCTAACTTAAGCATCAGTGTCATTGGCCGCCACAAAGGTGGTCTTTGGCTCACGTGTGTTCCCTGTGCAGTCAAGGTCAAGGAGAACATGATTCGACAACATCAAAATGTAATCAGAAATTGAACAACAATCAAAGCAGCAACAGATCCATGGTTTGAGTGACTTGAATAAGCTTCTACAACACCCATTGTTGGGGCTGATTGATCTATATGACTTTCAATTTTTGTAACATTTGCTTATGCTTGCTTCCTTGTTGTTTAAGTGTGTATTGATGCAACCTTTAACCCTAGAGATGATAGTCCCGAGAAAAGTTGTTGGTCAATGATGCGAAATGGATGAGCAAACATAGCTAACATTGTAAGGTGGGTTGTTGAATATTTTCTTAATGTTTATTGAATACTTGCTTAATGTTTTGTGCCTTCTGATTCTATGTTATTTTAGGCTTATGGTTACCCAAGAATTGGAATTGGTAAGTGATGATAGATCAAGTAAGACTCGAATGACGACCGCACATGTGACAAACATCATCCATCATGAGGACCAGGTGCTTCAGTTCAGGCCTGATCCAAGAAGCCCGAAAAGGCATGTCCACTCATTAAAGCCCAAAAGGGCCCTTTAGAACAAATCGTACTCAAAGGCCCAAATCCAGGCCTAACGAATCTCTCCCATAGAAGAGAGACGTTACAAAGAAGAAAAGTAATGACGAGAATCACTTCTTCAAGGACGTATCTAAATGAAGGAAGAGACTGTTACAAAGAATGTCTCCCCTCATCACGCCCTACATGCTTAAGTCACGCAAAAATTAATAATGAACATTATATAAGGTAAAGGGAACATTCGACAAAGGTATAAAATTTTGAACTGAGTTATACGCTGTCCAAATTGAGTTCTCTATTACAGATTTACTGACTTAAACATCGGAGTGCCTTCGGCCACCAAAAAAGTTGTCTTTGGCAATCTAACCTTGTTTTGTAGGTCAGATATTTGGAATACTAGATTTGGACGCATTAGTTTGGCACTGTATCAGGGAATCAAACCCACGACCACGTCCTTTTCTAAAAGAAAGTTTTTTGCTGGCAATTTTCTTAGCCTTAATCAGCAACAAAAAAACTATAGCAAATGGAACATTCTACAAACTCTTAACCCGACAACAATCAAAGCAATTCTTTCACTAGTGAAACTAAGTTACTATTAAGGCTTGCCCCAAATCCAAAAGCAGCTGAGCCGACCATGTCGTGTAATAAAGTAACACAACATGAAATTGTGTCCCAATCATCTCAAACATCTGGCAGTACAATAACAGATCCCCATGTGGACCAACACTTGGTCTAAATGGATTATCTGATCAAAGTGGTTGACAAGCTCGCCCAGAAGCATGCTGCACCTATCAAGCACATCCAAATACCACTTCAAATTTTTTTCGCAAATCACATTCGAAAAAACCACGAAGTTCCTACCGAACTTCGATGAACAACTTTTGAAGGCAGTGAACCATAGGGAGATGGCTCCCTGAATGATGGAATTCTTCCACAAGTTCCATTCAGGATCAGAGTTACCGATCCCAACGTGCTTTACGAGTTGGCCAGACCGTCATTCTCTGATGCACTTATGAAAACCCCTCTGCCAAAAAAGTTCATTCCACCAAAGTTTGAAACCTATGATGGCACTACCAATCCAATAGACCATCTACGACACTTCTACCACATGATGGCACTGAAAGAAAGCACAAAATCCATTTTGTGTACCTTTCTGACCAGCTTCGCGTCCACAGCTATGAGTTGGTTCAACATCTTCCACACTACAACATATATAGGATACGACGCTTTGCACGTCATCATATGTATATGACAAAGTCCATCGACACATTAAGGAATCAATGATCGTTATAGGTATGGTGCATTCTACGACGTGCATTTTACATCGTCATATCATGTCCTTATAGGCTTATAACGACTTAAGTTGCACATCGTAAGTGTCTTCAATGACATCCTTAGAAAGTCGTTAAAAAGACGAAGTAATAACGTGCCTTGAACGTCGTTGACGTAATTGATGAATAACGACGTGCTAGTCGCGACTTAACTAAATGCATTGCCTTGCCAAATAGTGCTCAAACTCCAAACATCCAACCTTACTCCTTGTACAAAGCAGCATGTGCCATCAAAACAATTGTAGAAGTAGCATACACCCAAACAAAGCTGACTTGAGTCTAATTTGGTGGTATTAAGTATTACAATAAGTTATACCTATAAAGAATGGAAACATGGTTCAACCCTCGGTGGAACCATGATTTGCTTCTATTATTTGTTCTTTATTTTGGAGTTTGTTGATTGAACGAGGATGACACACAAGAAAATTTCTATAGAAAATATGGGCCGGTGAGTTCCTTTAGACATAGTTCAGCAGCCATTCAAGGCTCTGTATGCATCGAGCTAGGTCATCATTTTTTGTTCTAACATGAGTACAAAACAATAAGAAATCATCAGGGAAATTCTCATCAAGGACCAGATTCCATGAATGAATCGATTTAATTGTATAATAAATTAAGATGGATACTGACTAAATATGCATGTAGAATTGGAATTACCTTCATGACACATTGGCTGGCGACATCTTAACTGTCTACGAGGAAGCGAGTGTTACCAGCCCAGCTGCAGCAGTTGAAGGCCAGTAGCACAGCTGCTCATGATCGTGTAGTGACATCACTGCTAGGTATTTGGCCCTCTTCTCCATCTACTTATCAGCCTTAGCTGCCTTCAAGTAGAACATGTTCACATTTTCATAGTCATTAGTTGCATACTGAAGAAGACTTGTAGTTGTTAGTTACTTGGTGGGATTTACTATGTGTAAATTTATGGATCATCAAAATGGACCATACCATAAGAAGTTATATGCGTTGGGCATCATCATCAAAGCCCATTCCCGATATTTTCGGGGTCGGCTACATGGATTTTGGTTCTCTAAGCTATGCGGTTTTCCCATATATCCTCGCCTAATCCAAGCTCAAAGTCCATTCCCGATATTTTCGGGGTCGGCTACATGGATTTTGGTTCTCTAAGCAATGCGGTTTTCCCACATATCCTTGCCTAATCCAAGCTCAATGATGTCTTCATTCACCGACTTCATCCAAGTTTTCAACAGTCGTCCCCTCCGTCTACACCCTCCATTAACTTGTCAATCTAGACATTTTCTAATTGGCGTCGTTGGACATGAAACATTGAAATTTAAGGACCTTTTGCATCAGCCATTCCATGGCAACCACTTCACATTTGTTGTATACATCACCTCCAACGCGGAACATACTCTGCCTCACACTAGTAGCCACACCAAGAAACTTAATTATTATTTGTTTCATCAGATCCAAATCCAGTAAAATGAAAATTTTCATTAATTGTTATATAACTTATATTATTTAATCAATCATAGTTTTTTTTTTGTTTGCATCAGATTAACGTTATGAACTCAATTTCGCACATCAAACAGAATTAGTTTTTCAACTATTGTTTTAATTTTATCTCATTGGTTAACTTCTACAAATGGTTTAATTGAGTAAACATATTTTTCTATCGGTGTGAGTTCTTCGAGGCATACATCTTATAACTGATCCAAAGGACAAAAGGTCTTTGTTTAGCTACCAGTTTGTTGGTTGGTTTTCTTCAATCCTTGTGGCCAGGGCTAGACAAGTTATCCCAAGTACTAGAAGGTTCCTTCTGCTTCAAAAGAATCCCCGTGCCAGTAATTTGTGGTAGAGGCTTACGACTAAGAACATTGTTTCATTGTGAGGCTTCCTTAAATCCGAGTTTTGCTTTTACATGCATGTCAAAACCCAACACAACAAGCAGGCGTGATAAGAAACCAACCCAGAAAAGAAATTGCAACACAATAGGGAAAGCAATTCGAAAAAATTATCAAATGCTGAGCTTCAAACAGTTTTCTTTATTTACTGAAACTGTCACTACAAAGGTCAAAAGGGGTTCATGATTTGATCAGTAGTTGAGTCATGTTGAGTAAATTACCTATATGTTCTAGCTTGTTTCATAGACCAGTGGACTTGGTAAGTAGGACCAATTGGTAATGGTTTTTTAGCTGGGACTGGGAATTAGAGTAGCGAAGGACTAGTTGCAGTGAGAACACGTTTGCTGATACGCGTAGAATCAACAATGTAGTAGTCCCTGGGAGACTCGTTTAATGTTACTAGAATCGGTAATGGTTTTTTAGCTGGGGGCTGGGAATTGGAGTAGCGAAGGACTCTAGTTGCAGTGAGAACACGTTTGGTGATACGCATAGAATCAACAACGTAGTAGTCCCTGAGAGACTGGTTTAATGTTACTAGAACATATATGGATTGTCCAACATGTATGTCGAGGGACTCGTACATTTCTTGAACAGTATGAGATCCTGTACAAATAGCTTTTACCTAAAACAATTCAATCAAACTAACTCTTATGTTATCTATTATACTCGTTATCTAAGATTTTAGTTTACACAAATTTACCTTCAATAATGAGAAACGTTTATTTATATACCAGGGAAAAAAATTAATTTATATACCAGGGAAAAAAATTAATGTAACACTAAATGTAGCCTAAAGACTATAATATATATTGAGTGAAGTTACCTGGATCTCCGTTGAACAAAGCAGAGCACGGACTACCATTTATAAGAATGCCATCAGGGACTGGAAGAGTTTTTCTGGAATCTAGGACTTGTTGTAATGATTGCAAACATGAACAACAATCTTCCGTTTAAAACTAAATTCCTCAAACATAATTGTTTATACTACTTATAATGCAAATACTCGGAAAAAGGCTTAAGAAAGCGCACTGACCTTATGGTTGGACTTGTACCAATCACCAATAAGCACATCATCAGGGGGTGGTATGGGCTTGGTTATCATGGGCCTCTGGTATATATTCAAACCTCCAAACCTGCCAGCTGCTTTGTGCATTAGCAATGATGGGAAGTAATTGAAGGTTCCGATCTGATCTTTCACTTGTAAATGATATGTGAAATTTGTATTCGGAGGGATCGAGCAATTGGTTCCGAGCACTCCATCTTGCCATGAGGACTTCCTCTGCTTGATTCCATTCCTGGCAAACCATGAAGCCAATTCATTATATAGCTCTAATCCAAAACCAAACAGAAATACAAATTTTATTAGCTAGTTTGGGCTTTGGACCAAATTCGAAAAACAATACACAAGGACTATTGTCTCCACTTTTCTTTCATTTGCCTTTAAGAATTGCTCGTAGTTTTTTTTTATGGGTCCTTCAACCACTGCTTGCTTTGTGTAAAGAGAAACTAACAGACACGAACCAATTCTTACCATGTGAAGAGGAATGGTTGGTCGAGCTTGTTTATGACATTAACAACAATTTTGTATTGGTGACGCAGTCTATTCGAGGGTCGGGAAATTGCCCATTGATAAGTATACCCTACAAAATCATACCATAAGAATCACTGTTTCATTCATTCAAATCACCCCCATTTACAAATCATCACACAAAACATTTAAAAAAATGCAATAAAAAACAACCTGTTGAGGGATGCCAAGTGGTGCAATGGTACCATAAGTGACAGTACATGTAAAAAACCTATATGGGTCTTCACCATTCCCTACAAAAACAGTACTCAAGCAAACCAAGGCTTGTAAAAGCAAATGCAAAGAACCCTTCATTTTGCCAAGTCTCTACTACTAAGATAGCAAGGACTTGGGAAAGTAAGGGAAAGAAATAAGAAGAGACGTTTAGCTAAATGCCTGAAAATCAAGAAAGTCTTGATCACCTAATAATTAAGTACCTGTAATTTTTTATTTATTAATTTTTTTGAAAGAAACCCATATCAAAATTATCATATATTTTCGCCTGTTGCAACAGCCGGTCCCAAGCCCGGATAAAGGAGGAGAGTTGGTGTTAGGCTTGTGATAGCCAACCGTAAAAAACCCATCACATCCCTTTTCATGGAATTTTGTTTAAAAAGATTAACGCAGACGGATAGGGCGTCCCTCGCTATAAGCGACGCGCTGCACCTACGCTCGGGTGTAGTGACAAATGAGCAAGGCGCGCTGCAGTGGCGCCCGGCTGTAGTGTCAAATAGGCAAGGGTTCTCGTACCATTCTGGACGGGGGCGAGTAAAGAAACTAGTCCAGGTTAGAGCTAGAGATAGAATGATTAGATTAGCCTCTTGGAACATAGGAACCTTGACGGGTAAGACAATAGAATTAGTGGATGCCCTGCGTAGGAAAAAAGTAAACATAGTTTGCCTTCAAGAGACAAAATGGAAGGGGAACACGACTAAAGTTTTAGGAAGAGGGTTCAAACTATTCTATTCTGGTAAAGATGGAACTAGGAACGGGGTGGGAATAATGATAGATAAAGTTTTTAAGGATGCAGTAGTCGACATTAGGAGGTTTGAGGATAGAATCATAAGTATTAAATTAGCTTTAGAACTAAAGATAGTGCATGTTATTAGTGCGTATGCACCCCAAGTGGGTTTTGACGAGGAGACTAAAAATGATTTTTGGGACTCTTTAGAGGAGTTAGTTCTTGAAATTCCCTCTTCCGATAGGGTTTTCCTAGGCGGGGATTTGAATGGCCATGTCGGTAAGGATAGAGTTGGGTATGAGAGGGTACATGGAGGTCAAGGATTTGGGGATCGAAACATTACGGGAATTTCTATTATAGATTTTGCTTTAGCTCGGGATTTTGGGATCGTAAATATTTTTTATAAGAAGATGGAAGATCACTTGGTGACCTTTGCGAGTGGGCGCAATAGAAGTCAAATTGATTATTTCTTATTAGGAGACACGATTTAGGTAGGTGTAAAAATTGTAAGGTTATACCAGGGGAGTGTCTGACAAACCAACATAGGCTGTTAGTTCTCAATTTTTTTCTTAAGAGTAGGGGTCGTATTGCTATAGAACAGGTTCGACCGAGAACTAAGTGGTGGACCTTACAGGGAGATGTGTGCCAAAAATTTAGAAAAAAGATTTTGGGTGGCTAGTCAGTTTCAGAGGGTTGGGAGAATCTCGAACCAAAGGATAGGACTAATAGCGCGGATCTTTTTGAACATTTGGCAAACTGAATAAGAAGATGTGTGACAGAAGAGTTAGGAGAGGTCAAAAGAGGAGGTTTATATGGTAAGGAGACATGGTGGTGGAACGCTGATGTGCAACAAACCATTGCGGAAAAGAAAATATGCTTTAAGGAGTGGCAAAAAGATAGGTGCCTAGAGTCTTATGAGCTTTATAAGCAAGCTAAGAAGTTGAGTAGTAAAGCAGTAGGGGAAGCTAAGAAGAGAGCATATGATGATCTTTATAATAAGCTAGGTACAAAGGAAGGGGAGAAGGATATTTTCAAGATAGCTAAAGCTAGAGAACGAAAAACTGGGGACTTGAGTCATGTTAAGTGTGTTAAGCATGAGGATGGAAGAGTTTTAATGTAGGATAAAGCTATTTTAGATAGATGAAATGATTACTTTTGGAACCTACTCAATGGAACACATGTAGAGATCGTGTGTTCCATCGCAGAGTTAGTGCCACAGAAGTGAGAGAAGCTTTAAAAAGAATGAAGACAGGGAAGACCGTTGGACCGGATGATATACCAATTGAAGCATGGAAATGTCTGGGAGAAGTTGGGATTCAACGGCTAAATAAGCTCTTTAATAGGATTTTGGAAACTAGAAAAATGTCAAATTCATTGAGGCATAGCATTGTGGTACCAATTTATAAGAACAATGGGGATATCCAGAATTGCTCGAACTATAGAGGGATAAAACTTATGAGTCATACGATGAAACTTTGGGAGAGGGTTATAGAACGAAGACTTAGGAGTTTAACCACGGTTTCGGATAATCAATTTGGATTTATGCCTGGTAGGTCTACTACGGAGGCCATCTTCCTACTTAGGCAAACTATAGAAAAATACCGAGAGACACGTAAAAGTTTGCATATGATTTTTATTGATCTGGAGAAAGCATATGTTAGGGTCCCCAGGGAGTTAATTTGGTGGGTGCTTGAAAGGAAGAAAGTGTCTCATGCTGACATCACAGTTCGCATGGCTCCTAAGTCCGCATCAGCTCTAGAATCCTGCAATTGATCAGTCAAGGAATCCACTTGATGGAGAACATTCAAATATGACATTTGCAGGTTTGTGAAAGCCTTCTCCAAAACAATAACTCTTTCGCGAGCATCAGGGTGCAGCACAACAAAACCATGTGACTCAGTAGCACGAACCTCCGCCAAAGACCCATTGCGACTCAAAACGTCGACCCATGGTCTAGCACGCTCCCCCTTTAAGTCAACAAGGGGGATAACAGGATCCAGTGAGAGATTACGATCCCTTAAGACCACCTCTTGAACAAATGAAGATAACTCGATCCTTGTCGCAGCCGCCTCATTCTCTGGCAAAGATGGTGGCTCAGCTGGAGAAGCAGCAGGATTGGTGGGCCACCTTTTCTTGGGAAGAACAATAAGAGGCACACCCGCCTTCAACTCAGCTAGCCTAATCATTTTGGGCATAGCAAGACTCCGTCTCATCGAACGATGACCCCCGACATCTTCAGTCGGTGAACTAGGTGCAATAAGGACATCATGGGAGCAACCCGCTTCGCACGACATTGCCTGGCATTACGACGTCCTCAACTGACATCAATGGGAGTTTACTAAACACCCTCTCTATCCATTCCTACTCTTCAGTGAGTATCGGAGTTGCAAACTTCCCTGAAAAAAGGAACAACATATCGAGTCAGCACTACATCTAGGAGCGAGAGGATAAGACAACAACAAAGAATTTACTACGATCAAACTGGAAGTATCTGGGGATTCGACGTCTTCCAAGCCTAAAGTATGAGGAATTCGCCGAAGCCAGGAACCAATACTTCTGCCAAGGCTCAATGTCATCTGCTACCGGATGCAATCAAGCGGGGTTGTTCAGTATGCAAATGCCCCTAAAATCCATCCAAGCGGCAGTCAGACGATGAACTATCACTGGGGTCAAACGAAGGCCAACATCGTGCGCTCTGAAAGGATCGCAATAAAAATCCTAAACCTGCTCGGGGACAATTGAGTGGGAGGCATACCGAGAGAAAAAAAAAGAAATGCCAAACGACGTCTAGCACTGGGAACCAGAGTCCAAATTCAAACATGCCCCGGAGCAACCCTATATACTCCTAAGGGGGTGAAGATGGAGCCCTAGTCGCAAACGCAGGGACGATCTCCAAATCCTCAGGAACATGGTATAAGATTCGAAGCCTGATTAACTCGGTTTTGTCATCAAGCTATTCTCAAAAAGCTTGAGACAAATATAAGACAACTCCTGCTTGGGAATAAGTTCAACGTTATCCGCCATCAATGGAAAGTGCAAATCAAGCTTTACAGAAGCACAATCACACAAAATAAGACATAAGAAGAAACAAAAGAGATTTTCCTTGAGACGGCGACTATTTATAGATAATATAAACCGTACCTCTTCCTCTTGAGTAGTCGTGTATCCATTAATGCTATGTGTCGCTCAAGATAAGGCTTCGGGTTCAATCATCACGATGGTACAATTACATTTTAGAGATTCAGTGGACTGACTAGACGCCCCACTAACTCAGGGGAGTAGCTGATGATACACCGAAACGTCTTCTCTCCTACACCGTACATGTGTCACGATAATCTCAAGGAATAATAGGCCCAAGTGCCAGCCTAACACTGATCCGGCCGAAGCGGCATCAAGCTCGCACAACACAGTCTACCATACGGACCCAAATTACTACAACCTGCTAAGCCCATGCGTCTCGCAACCATCCCCACTACTCGTAAGCCCTATTAAGGCAAGTATCTCGGGGATAAGTTTCAGATAGGCAAGACAACAACACTTTGTTTCCAGCTAGGAAGCAAATACCAGAGTATATGTTGAACACAAAAACTTATATTTGTGGACAACGTTGAGATTGGGAACTAGCTCCCGCGTTTCTAGGAGCACAAGTCTTGAATGGAAACTTCCCTCCACGGGACAACTCCTAATTAGATAAGGATATCCACGAAGATCTTTTTCCCTAAACTATGCCACCGATGGCTTGGTCGAACCAGGACTCCAGCACTATAAATAAGATATGAGGTTGGTAAGCTAGGATATGCTACAAATTCCTTGTTTACATCATTACGCCTTCCTCAGATCCATGTCTGACTTTAGCATCGGAGTGCCATCGGCCACCACAACGGTGGTCCGTGGCTCACGTGCATTCCTTGTGCAGGTCAGCAGATCAAGGTTAAGCAGGGAGCTAAAATTGACTGCATCAACCATCATGACCAAACATCCACTTCGGTCGGTACTAAATAAACCAGAGCAGTCGAGAAGAATGGGGAAGTGGGCAATAGAGCTCGACCGATTCGACATTAACTATGCTCCTAAGACCGCAATAAAAGCTCAAATATTAGTGGATTTCATTACTGAATTCACGGGTAGTAACGAGAATCAGCCGGACAGTAATATGGAGCAAGAAATTGTTGAACCCAATACTCAAGGATGAATTTTGCACTGTGATGGCGCATCCATGAGAAGAGGAGCGAAGCTGGAATAACTGTGCACAACTCAAAAGGAGTGACGTTGGAAAAGGCCATTAAATTTCCATTTCAAAGCCTCAAACAACGAAGCTGAGTATGAAGCAATAATAGCCAGATTACAACTGGTTAAACACCATGGGATAAAAGAAGTCAATGTTTTCACTGATTCTAAATCAGTGGTCAATCAATTGAACGGCGAATCCAAGTTAAAGATGCGCAGGTGAAAACATATCATCAAAAGACAAGCGAACTGATTGAAAGCTTAAAAGCAATAACCATTCAATGATGCGCGAGAGAAATAAACCAGATAACTGACAGCCTTGCTAAAAAAGCATCATGTGCTGAGGAAACTGAAAATCCACTCATTACAATACAAGAAAGCTCAATTCTAGATAACCAAGCACAAGAAATGTGTACAACATATTAGGAAAACAATTGGATAACTCTAATCTGGGTGTACATAAACAACGGAACACTATCAACAAATAAAATGGAGGCCTGTAAGCTACGAAATAGAGCAGCACAGTACACACTGATTTCGACATATTTTACAAGAGGTCTGCCACATGACCACTACTAAGATGCCTTTCACCTAGTGAGGCCGACTACGTCCTACGAGAAATTCATTTCGGCATATTCGAGAATCATCTAGGAGAAAGAACACTAGCTCACAAAGCTTTAACATTGGGATACTACCGATCAACAATGCGATAGGATGCAAATGAATTAGTTCGAACATGTGACAAATGCCAACAATTTCCTTCTTACACACACACATGCTAGGAGAAAACCTAATCCCGATGAGTAGTCTGTGGCCATTCACACAATGGCGAATGGACACCGTATGCCCACTTCCAGTATCCGACAGGAACAAGTTCCTCCTTGTACCAATGGACCACTTCACCAAGTGGGTAGAAGTAGAACCACTATGATATGAGAAGCTCAGATCGAAAACTTTTTATGGAAGGACATCATATGCAGATTCGGAGTACCCAGAGTAATTTTCACTGACAATGGGACCAATTCGAAAAGTTGTGCGAAAACTTTAGCATCAAACACCACTTTTCAGCACCTGCTCATTCAAAAGCTAACGGACAAGCGAAAGTGACCAACAGAACAATCCTAGAAGCAATCAAGAAAAAAGCTCGAAGCATCAAAAGGATTATGGGTGTCCGAATTGCGAGGCATCCTCTGGGCCTATAGGACAAAGAAGAGAACTCCGACCAGAAAAACACCATTTGCCTTAGCCTATGGATCTGATGCAATGGTACCAATAGAGATTGGCATGCCAACCTTTAAAACTGAAAAGTTTCAAATAAAATACAACAATGAAGCACTACGTGTTGGACTAGACCTTCTCGATGAAAGATGACACAAAGCTTTAATCAAAGTCACAGCCTACCAACAGAGAATTGTCAGTTACTACAATAAAAAAAAGTCAAACCCCGAACATTCAAAATAGGTGATTGGGTACTCAGAAAGATTCAGCCCAACACAAAAGAACTAGGTGCGGGAAATTTGAATCCAAATTGGGAAGAACCATACAAAGTGGTGAAAATCAATAAACCAGGAACATACTTGTTGGAAATTCGAAGGGAGAGCAACTCCAGAGACCGTGGAATGTAAAACATTTGAAAGGTATTATCAATAAACTACCACATTCCAAAAATCTTTCATATCTTACTCTAGTAAATTAAGCCAATCAGGACATCAAAGTCAGACTAGGAAATTGTATATAAATCTTGTGGCCCAATCACAATATCGAACCAGTATATTAATCTAGTTGGGACATCAAAATCGTACTATGAAATTATTTATAAATTTCTGGTATGATCATCACGTCAGACCATGAAATGTACTAAACCAGTCAGGACATCAAAGTCGTGCTAGAAAATTGTAAATAAATCTTCTGGTCCGATCACAATATCGAACCACGAAGTGTATTAATCTAGTCAGGACATCAAAGTCGGACTAGGAAATTATTTATAAATTTCTGGTCTAATCATCATGTCGGACCACGAAATGTACTAAGCCAGTTAGGACATCAAAGTCAGATTCGAAAATTGTTTATAAATCTTCTGGTCTGATCATCATGTCGGACCACGAGTGTATTAATTTAGTCAGGACATCCAAATCAGACTTAACCAAATTTTATGGTCCGATCATCATATCAAACTACAAAAAAAATCAAATTAGTCATGACATCCAAGTCAGACTTAATCAAATTTTCTAGTCCGATCATCATGCCAGATCATGAAAAATATCAAATTAGCTAGGACATTCAAGTCAGACTCAATCAAATTTTCTAGTCCGATCATCATGTCGAACCACGAAAAATATGAAATTAGCCAGGACATTAAAGTCAAACATAATCAAATTTTCCGGTCCGATCAACCAAGCCATGAGATATATCAAATTAGTCAGGACATTCAAGTCATATTTACTGATGCAGTCATTTTTTCTCCCTATTTTGACCTTGACCTTGATCTACTGACCTTGACAAGGAACGAGTGAGCCACAGACCACCGTTGTGGTGCCGATGGCATTCCGATGCTAAAGTCAGACAAGGATCCGAGGAATGTGTAATGTTATAAACAGGGATTTTGTAGCGTACCTTAGTTTACCAACCTCACGTCTTATTTATAGTGCAGGAGTCCTAGA
Source organism: Berberis vulgaris (assembly GCA_963556465.1). NCBI lineage: Eukaryota > Viridiplantae > Streptophyta > Magnoliopsida > Ranunculales > Berberidaceae > Berberis > Berberis vulgaris. Next base: position 11,800,663 of record OY747130.1, on the reverse strand, counting down.
TCAACCAGGCCATCGATGGTGTAGTTTAGAGAAGAAGATCCGCGTGGAGATCGTTCTCTAATTAGGAGTCGTTCTATGGAGGAAAGTTTCCCCGTTAGCCATGTGCTCCTAGTTATGCGAAAGATAGTTCATGTTCCGAGAGTATTCTATAGGTAAAAGTCTCCAAATGTGATATATATTCTGAAATTTACTTATTAGTTTGAAGCGAAGAGCTGTTGTAAATGCCCATCCGAAGCTGATCCTCGAGATACTTGCCTTAGTAGGGCTTACAGGTATTGAGGATAGCGGTGAGATACGTGGGCTTAGTAGGCTTTGAGAATTCGAGTTCGTCTGGCAGATTATATTGGGCAAGCTTATAACCGCTTGGGCCGGATCAGTGTTGGGCTAACGCTAGGGCCTGTTATTCATTGAGATCATCATGACACGTGTACGGTGTAGAATTGGGACCATTTTGGTGTATCATCAGCTACTCCCCTCGAGTAAGTGGCCCATCACATCGGCAAACTAAGTCACTTCTTGAAAAGATAAGTCATTCATGATGATTGAGTCTGAATCGTTGCTTGAGCCGCGCGCTTCATTAATTGAATGTGCGTCGATTTAGTGGAGAAGATGTGGGAATCCCATCCTTATTTAGGTCATTCTTTATGAGGAGACTAACTTTTCTATTTTCTTGTTTTTAGAGATCTTGCTCAGTTCATCTTCTGATTGAAAAGATTGTTCATGTTCTTCATGGCTCACCAAAACCATCTTGATGACACAACTTTGGCCAAGGGCCTTAAGTTTTTCGAAGACAGGTTGCTTTCTGAATCGGGCCTCGCTGAAATTAGGATGAAGTTCGGTATATCTGAGAACCTGGCATTATATGCTCTGAAGGATGATCAAATGCCAGTGTTTTCGCCTGTGGGGTTTATCTGTTTGCACCGCAGGATGCTCCAAACTGGAGTTTGTTTTCCTGTTATGGATGTGATTTGGGATTTTTTGGACTTCCTTGGAATTCCTTCTACCCAGTTGGTACCTAATGGGTACATGATCGTTCTTCTCATTTTGATTAGGGTAAAGAAAGTCGGCGTCCACTTGACTTCACGGGTGATCCAGTTTTTGACTTCTACTCGATTGAACGATCATGTCGTCTGCAAAAAGTATGTCGCCAGCTTGCTTTGAGAATTTTCTTGATGACTTCAAGTCCTGACAAAAGTATTGCTTCTTGGCTCCTGCGGATTCAAAGTACTTCTAGTTCAAGGGTCATCCGCTAGAACGAGAAATCAAGCCACTTCGTAGGTATAACTTTTTCTTCCGATTTCGTTGCGCTTGATTTTATTCTAATCGTTGCCCGTGTTTCCTCGTATGATGATTTCCCACTACTCCTCTTACCCTAGAGGAGCGAATGATCATAACTCAAATCATACCGCAAGTGCACGGTTATCTATTGATTTAGATAACGACAAATACAGGTCGAATCCCACAAGGAGAGCTATAAATCGGATAACTAATCTTTAAATCTATCTTAAAACAAAACCTAGTTAGAAAATACGTAGTTGATGAAGTCATTGAACTAAAGGCTAAATAAAAACTATGTAGACAAATTACAATCAAATATGGAGATACTTAGGGATTTAGAGATCACCACCATGGGTTGATGGTTCTCTTATGCCTATCTCAAGATTTTATTCTTCCAATCATAACTCATCCTTATATAGGTTCTCACCTCACCTAAAGATGAGAAATTATACAATGAAGCTTATGTAATCAAACCAATTGGATAATCATTTCTAAGATTATAAGCATGATCTAAAAGCATATAAGGATTCCATGCTTAAATGAAATACCTAATATCTAACAAATCATGTATAACCTTATACTACAGTCATACTTAAAACATTAAAGGGGTGGGTTTGTTAGACTCATACTAGTAAAGACATCTTGAATCTATGACTTTCAGAAACATGAAAACAAGAGTAAGAAATGTATCCATGATTATGGAAAACAAAACTTCAATCGATTTCATTAAATATTGACATTCAAGTACATAGAGTATGCTAATCACAAAGTTGGTCTAATTTACATGGAAGAAAATACCTTGAGAATACCTAATTGAGGTCATCCTCCCATGGGGCTCACTCACATCCTAAGAGGGTGTTTAGTTACTCATGGTAAACCTTAGTTTTCTCATGATGATAAACATAAAGAAAATGAGAAAACTTACATGTAAAACTCTTCATAACTCTAAATCTCTAACTCCCAATTTTCTTTCTTTTCAAGTCCTCCCCAGTATACTCCAAGCATGGGGTATTTATAGGTGAAGAAGAATGGGAGGTGGAGTAAAATAAGGAAAAGATATTGGCATAAAATAAGAAATTGTATTGGAGAATGGATAGTGGAATAGGAGGTGAAGTAAAATAAGGAAAAAATGTTGGCATAAAATAAGGAATTGTATTGGAGAATGGATAGTGGAGTAGGAGGTGAAATGTGTAGAGATTCCTTTTGCTATGTTGAAGTTGTCATGTGGATGTTCATTTTGAATTTCTGCGTTATACAAAAAATACACGTAATGAGAGTATTTTATTAATTAATATAACATAACAAATATAGAATTAGGGGCGTAAAATGTACCATTTATAAGCCTATCAAATCCCCCCAAACCTACATTTTGCTAGTCCTTGAGCAAAAGAAAAATAAAAACTAACTCACTTTCGCAGGAATCGCGATTACGTTTGGCATATGTAATAAGCCTTTAAACCTCTAGGTTCCCCTAGTGGATGAGTTGTAGTCTCGTGAAGGTTTCCAGAAATGATATCCACAAACATTTGTGATACTCGGGACTCAGACTCAAAAATTGGTCAAAACTAACTCTTTCCTTATTTAACCTCAGAGAGTTCCTACTTGAATGTGTAAGCCTTAAGAGATGTATTTTTGTAACTTATTGGTCAGTATTAAGTCAATAAGTAACTTCAGTAAGCACTACACAAAAGACATAGGAATTATTCATTCAAGTTTATATTAAGAGTTTGATCATCTTCTTTGTTGCAAACTTCAATTTAAAAATGGACATATCTCTAGTTCACATTCTAGAAAATTCGCTTCAACTTCAAATCTCGCAAGGTATATAATTACTAAGAGATTTGGCTTTTTTTTTATCTAAAATGTATGTGAATAAGATGAAACAATGAATAAGAGATAATTCACATACAAAACAAAATATGGGAATTCGAGAATATAATAAGTATGATCTCAAGAAGGAATATCATCCGTTGAGAATGTTGATTCATTCACCACAATATTTATTAATTCACCCTCCACACTTTGGCCATATTTTCCTTAAGGATCAAAAGATTTTGACTAGGTTGTGACGGAGCTTAGGACATGGTAACATTGAAGGTTAAGGACAAACAAAAGTACTTTTGAAAAGGTTGAGGTCTTCTTTAAGTGTTGAACTTCGTGGATTGGCTTAACTCCTTCTTTTCTATTAAAGAGCTTTACGTCTTCATGGATGTGAAAAACAAAGGTTTTTTTTTTTATGATAGCCTTGTACAAATAGGTAATGGGATATGAAGTTCTTTCTACACTTTTTTGGCACTATAAAGTATAACCTTTCTCAAAAGCACACGCGACAGAAAACATAATTGGGTTATTTGGGTTTATCGATTAGTGGGTTAACAACAAAACTGTTAATATGACATGCTTCAAATAGGCTCTAAGGGTAAACAATACATGGGTATGTTAAAACTCAATCTAGGCAAACAAATGACTTTTCTTCCTTTCTTAAGAATTACATGGTTTCTATGCCTTGGGTGAATTTCAGAACGTACTGTGGTGATGTGATTCAACTTTGATGTTTTATTCTCAGTTTTTTACATAAACAAAAATTTATAGAGATCATGCAACAAGATAATGTAGGACTCAAGAAATTCAGAATAAGCATATAACCCTCAAAAAGAAGAAATGCTAGAAATCTCACAGGGTTTAAGTCTCCACTATTATTCTCATGTTCACCAGATAATTAATCCCCCTTTTCAACTTTAGTTAAAAACATCAAAGCTAAGACACAACTCTTTAGGTAAACTCTTAGAAAATGCCTAGCTTATGAGTAGTACAAACTTTTGTCAAATATTGACAAACTACTAACTATCAAAGTTTCAAATCCTACCCTCAGATGCCTTTGCAACTAGATATGGAACCTAATCTCATTATGGATAAGTACTTGGGTTATAAAAACGAAAAACTTTTTTTTTGAACTGTGTTTGGAACCCCCCCCCCCCCCCCCCCCCCGCCCCCCGTTTTGAAATGAGACATTAGATGTTTGAAATCTCTCCCCCCAAACCTAAATCAAACATTGTCCTCAATGTTCTTAGTACAACACTGTGGGTTAAAAGAGGAACAACAATGTAAATGAAAAAAAAGGGTAGAGAGCACCATAAGCTTGTTTGATGCTCAAATGGATGTTGTCCAAAACAAGCCATGATCTGTAGAATTAGTTAAAACAAAAACAAAAAATAGTATAGAAAATGAAGGAGTACAAAAGGCAGTCAATCTTCGTAGACAGAGTCTTTCAGAAGGATTTCCCCAACTTTTGGGTTATGAAGCTCTAAAAAGATGTAATACTTGTGTAAAAAAAAAAAAGGTTTGGTCAGGGTGTACTAAGTTAATGCGGTGGGGGCACATAGCCACCCACCCTTTAAAGACAAAACTCCCCCTTTCTTTCTTCTCTTTCTCTTTTCTTTTTTTTTTCTTTCCAAGGAGCGACGAACTCTTCGTTTCCTTCTTCTCCAGCGGATTTTCGACGAATTTGTCGATTTTTCTTCCCCCAAATCTCACCTCCTCGTCCTCATTTTTCTTCCTCTTCTTCCCTTCTCCTTCTTATTTCGGTTTTTTATTTAAGAAAATCGAAATTTCAGAGTTGTGTGGGCTGATTTGGTGTTGGCTTGTTTGATTGGTTTCCTTAGCTCCGATCAGCCGTTGAGGGGCCTTGGTGGCGTCATTTGGAGCCCTTAGACCCCACATGTAAGGGTGGTTTCGGTGTTGGCCGGATTTTTCAAAAAATCAGGGTGCATGTCCCTTTTGAGGGTTCTTCGTCGTGAATCCGGACTTTGGGTTTCGGCGGGGTGTTTGCCGAATTTTTATTGCCTATAAGTTTTTCTTTCCGTCAAGCGCCGCTTGTAATTTATTTATTTTTCCAATTTTCGGCTAGTTTGCTCACCTTCGAGTCTGCCTTGCAGTTTTAAAAATTTTCCGTGGTCCCGCATTCGTGGTTTTGGCGAGTTAGGAACTTCGACCGGTAGGAATTGGGTTTTGAAAACCCATTCCGCCGTGGTGAGTGGAACTATAATATTTATTTTGAGAAATAATTATTTGAAATCATGAATTTAAGTTTTACATCATACCGTCAATTGTGTATAATTGAATCCAAATCCGAAATTCGGGGTTTTCAGATATTTCGATGATTGTGTTGGTTATTTATGAATGAATTATGTATTGGGTTTCCTGAAAGCATGATATACTTGAATGAAATCGAATAATGTAGGAATTTTGGTGTGATTAGGCTTTGGTGTAATGACATGGGACTTGTATGCTTCGTTTTCGAGTTTGCATAGTATGTCATGTTTTACCGGGGATTTTCGAATCTTGAGCATGTATGATAATCGACTTGAATAAATTTATCGTGGTGAATTGGGTCATGTTGGGACCCTGGCATAGTCGTGGTTTTATAAAAATTGTCGAATTGATTATGATTGCACGTCTGTTACCTTTGCTTTTGTACAGACTCATCATTTGTGCATGTGGATGTTAGTATAAGTGTCTTTACCCCACTATAATGCATGGAGCTTGCTCGCATCGTGAGTTGGATGGTGCTTGAGATGACTCGCACCTGACATTGAGGACGCTATTGCATGTGGCAAGCTTGCTGAGGTGCGGTGAGCTCCCGCACGCACTTGCCACTATAGAGTGCAATAGGACGGGTCCCGGAGGACGTGCTTTCCCTCCCAGCGCGCTTGAGTTTGATTGTGTTAGGTTGGCCGTGTTAGGCCAGTCGTTCAGGATGTTTGAGTTTGTATCTTGGCAGATGGCACCCCATTAGGATACAAACAAGCCCGAAGTGGTACTGGTGCACGTTGTTGGATGTGTCTGGGTGAGACACATTCGTAGGGTATGCGGATACCTACGATATGAGACACTTATACTGAATTTTACAGGATTTTTGGTTTTGACTTGATTGCTATACCTAGGAGACTAGGAAGACCTATGAGATTGTCTTTATTTTCATCGCGTGATATTTACCATGTTTGAATCACGTGTAATGATCGGCATATATCCTAAACTTGTAGTTATTGTTGAATTTGAAATGCTTGTGTTGTTGCCTGAACTTAGAAATATTATCTTTAGAGACACGGTGTGATTTAGACTTTAGAACTTGTTACTTATCCTTTATTGTCTAGCATGAATTTTCCTTGTATAGTATTCTGTTATTTGTATTTAGTTCGCTCGCACCAGCTAGCTTTGTGCTTTGCTGACCCCGCAAGGGGTGTGCTTCTATTGGAGTGCAGGCAGTGTTGGTTTTCCTGCTGATCGTGGCGCTTAGGCCCCGTTTTTCGTTGTAGGCGCGTTTTGTTCTGTTTGGTGTTGTCCACCCTGTACGGGTATGTTTTGCTTCCTCTGTGTTTCAGATGTACTATATTGTTATACTAGATGCTTGTATATTGGTTTGTCTTTATGACTTTGGCGGGGCGAATCAAATATACTTATTTTGTTCAAACTTTATTGTAGTTTTTATTTCCGTTTCATTCTCGTATCAAGAATGTGTTATATTATGATGTTGTGGCCGGTTATGATCCGCCTGTGTTATGGGTTAGTTCACGCATCGGCACGCTGCGATTCCCGTGGCGGGTCGGGGCGTGACAAAAGGGCTTCAGGCGTTGCCCATTAACTTGGAAGCTACTATTGTCTTTTGGATTCTCAATTGTGAAGGCTCCCCATGGGGTAACAGTTTTGACTATAAAAGGTCCTGACCAACGGGTCTTTAATTTTCCCGGAAATATGTGAAGGCGAAAATTGCACAAAAGTACTTTTTGACTTGGTTGAAACTCTTTTCGCATGGTTTGATTGTCATAGACCTTTTTCATCTTATCCTTATACCTCTTTGTAGATCGTATGCATCATTTTTTATTTCATCAAGCTCATTTAGTTGCAACTTTCTATGTTCACCAGTTTTATCGACATCAAAGTTAAAACGTTTGATTACCTAAAACGCTTTATGTTCGAGCTCAACATGTAAATGACAAGGTTTGCCAAATACTAGACGGTAGGGCGACATTCCTATGGGGCTCTTGAATGTAGTGCGGTAAGCCCAAAGAGACTCGGGCGATCTCAAACTCCAATCCTTTCTATCTGGTCTGACAATTTTTTCAAGGATTTGTTTGATTTGCCGGTTGGAAACTTCTGCCTGACCACTTGTTTGCGGATCGTATGATACAACAACCTTGTGGTTAACTCCATACTTTTTTATTAAGTTCTCAAACATTCTTTTGCAAAAGTGAGAACCTCTATCAATGATGATTGCACAAGGTGTGCCAAAACGGGCAAAGATGTACTCCTTTAAGAAGTTAACTACAACCCTGTGGTCATTGGTTCTACAAGCTAGTCCTTCAATCCATTTGGAGACATAGTCTACCGCAACTAGGTTGTAGGTGAAACCATATGAAGTTGGGAATGGACCCATGAAATCAATACCCCATACATCAAAGAGCTCCACAATCAAGATTGGAGTCAAAGACATCATGTGTCTATGAGATATATGCCCTAATTGTTGACATTTTGTACAAGCTTGACAGTACACATGGGCATCTCGAAAAAGGGTGGGCCAATAGAAACCGCATTGCAAAACTTTTGCAGCAGTCTTCTTTGCACTAAAATGGCCTCCACAGGCATGATCATGGCAAAATGCCAAGACCTCTCTCTGGTCCAACTCAGGGATGCATCTATGAATGATTTGATATGGACAGTATTTGAAGAGATAAGGATCATCCCAAGAAAAATACTTGACTATGGATAGAAACTTGAACTTATATTTCCTAGACCAATGTTCTGGATTTTTCTTTGTAGCAAGAAAGTTCACAATGTCAGCATACCAAGGTGGTTGTGACTGGACATGAGCGATCATCATTAATTGTTCATCAGGGAAAGTTTATGTTATTGGTAATGATCATTTCTCTGACTCCACAATTATTCTGGATAAGTGGTCAACAACCACATTTTCCATTCCTTTTTTGTCTTGAATTTCTAGATCAAATTCTTGAAGCAATAAGACCAATCGGATGAAACGTGGTATTCCATCCTTTTTAGATAAAAGGTACTTGAAAGCAACATGATCAGTGCAAATAATCACTTTGGATCCAATGAGGTAAGATCTAAAATTTTCAAGGGCAAAAACAACTGCCAACAACACTTTCTCAGTGGTGGAATAATTGAGTTGCGCGCCATCGAGAATCTTACTTGCATAATGGATCATATGGGAACGTTTGTCAAATTCGTTGTCCCAACACAGCGCCTATGGCATAATCAGACGCATCACACATTAGCTCAAAAGGAACACTCCAGTCAGGTGGACGAATAATAGGTGTTGAGGTAAGTTCAGACTTCAATTGCTCAAACGCCTTCAAGCATTCATCATTAAAATCAAATGAGGAATCTTTGGCCAAAAGTGCACACAAGGGTCTCGCAATTTTGCTAAAATCCTTGATGAGCTGATGATAAAAACCAGCATGTCCTAAAAAGGATCGAATTTCTTTGACAGTTCTTGGAGATGGTAAACTAGCTATGGTGTAAACTTTGGCTTTGTCTACTTCCACACCTCTTTTTGAAATTTTGTGACCTAACACAACTCCCTCCTTCACCATGAAATGACATTTTTCCCAATTGAGTACAAGGTTTTTTTCCTTACATCTTTCTAACACAAGGGTTAGATGATTCAAACATTGATCAAAGCTAGAACCGAAAACAGAGAAGTCATCCATGAAGACTTCCATAAATCTTTCTACCATATCAGAGAAAATACTCAACATGCATCTTTGGAATGTTGCAAGTGCATTGCACAAACCAAAAGGCATACACCTATATGCAAAGGTACCGAATGGACAAGTAAAAGTGGTTTTGTTTTTATCTTCTTGGGCAATTGGAATTTGATTGTAGCCAGAGTAACCATCGAGAAAACAGTAATACTCATGACTAGCTAACCTCTCTTACATTTGATCAATAAAGGGGATAAGGAAATGGTCTTTCCTAGTCATCGAGTTTAGCCTCGATAATCAATACAGACTCGCCATCCGATTTGGACACTAGTAGGCACCAACTCATCAATGTCGTTCTTCACAACGGTGATGCCAGATTTCTTGGGCACTACTTGAACTGAGCTAACCCATTAACTATCAGAGATTGGGTATATAATACATGCATCTAGAAGCTTAATCACTTCTCCTCTCACAACTTCCTTCATTATAGGATTTAGTCTCCTTTGTGGTTCTCTAAAGGTTTTTGCATTCTCTTCGAGATGGATCTTGTGCATCACCACAAAAGGACTTATTCCCTTAATGTCTGCAATAGACCAGCCAATTGCCTCTTTATGCTTTTGGAGCACTTCAACTAACTTACCTTCCTGTTCTTTATCAAGTGAGTAAAAATGATAACAGGCAAGGTATTATTGTCTCCTAAGAATGTGTATTTCAAATAGTTGGGCAATGGTTTGAGTTCTAGCTTTGGTGGCTCAACTAATGAAGGAATTTGTGGTTTGCTACCAATGGGTAAAGGTTCTACCTTTGATTTCCATGCATCAGTGTCAAGGAAGGGAATGAAGTCAAATAGAGAATTGACTTTTCTAATGGCATTTTCCTCATCGAGGTCCAAACCAAAATGTGCTAAAAATTCCTCCAATGGGTCACTATAGCATTGTCTCATAAGAAATTTTTCACTGAGGCATTCTATTATGTTCGCTTCCTCCCAACATTCTTCATCAACTGGCTGTTGGACATTATGGAATACATTAAACTCAACAGTCATGTTTCCAAAGGACAACTTCATGATATCATTTCTGCAGTGGATTATGGCATTTGATGTTGCTAAGAATGGACGACCTAAAATGACCGGGATTTGGTTTTTGAAATTTTTTACTGGCTCAGTGTCTAACACCTAAAATTTGTCAACGTGAACAAGCACATCTTCAACAATTCCCCTTGGAACCTTGATAGACCTATCAGCTAACTGAAGGGTGATGGAAGTTGGTTTTAACTACCCTAAACCTAGAGCTTTGTACATTGAAAATGGCAATAGATTCACACTAGCTCCTAGATCTAGCAAAGCTTGCTTGATCTCATTCTCACCTATTCTCAAGGAAATGGTTGGACAACCTGGGTCTTTGTACTTTACAGCAGTACGTTGTTGGATGTAGGATGAGGTTTGTTTTGCTAGAAAAGCTTGCCGAGGCACATTGGCTTTCCTTTTCACAATACATAGATATTTGAGAAACTTGGTATACGAAGGTATTTGTTTGATGGCTTCTAAGAAGGGTATGTTGATGTTCACTTGTTTAAACACTTCTAAGATGTCAGTATTTAAATGACCTTTCCTTGGTGGTAAAAGTCTCTCAGGGTATGGAGCTTTTGAGACAAAGGGTTTCATTGATTATGGTTCTTGGTTTTGCTTAGGAACTATGTTCCTAACTGGTAGACTCTTGGACACTTGGGTCTCTCTTTCCTTTTCTTGAGGATGAACGGGTTCAATCTCTTTGGGTGACTCAACCATATTGTTAACTTGTTTACCACTCCTAAGAGTCGTAATGGATTTTATTTCCTCATGTTGGACATCTTGGTTTGAAACAGCTCCTATTTCAAACTGTCCTTTGGGATTTTGTTGATGTTGAGTTGATGTGGTTGTGACACAAATTGTCCCTTGGGATTTGGTATTGATTGGCTAGGAAACTTACCATTCTCTCTGTCGCCAACAATGATTGCTAGCTGACTCATTTGCTCCCCTAATTTCACTATGGCTTGAGTAGCCATGTTATGGTTATGAATCGTTTGTTGCAACAATTCCTCTAAGGATGACTTGTTTTGTTGCGGTGCAACAAATTGATTATTCTGGTGTGGCACATTAGAGAACTATTGTCTCTGAGAGTGAAATTAGTTTGGTCCCCAATAGGATTGATGTTCTCCATGAACTTGAGATTGATTTTTCCTCCATGCAAAATTTGGATGGCTTCGCCACCCAGAATTATATGTTTCGTCGAAAGGGTTTGCTTTTTTATTAGCATTGATGGATTGGACGTGCTCTTCCCCAGTTGATATTTCTGGATAAAAGATGGGATGTGAATGAGCTGTATGTGTTGGCTCTGTGCAAATGGTGCAAGGAAATGTGTTAGGTTCACTGCCTGAAACCTTCATGACAGGGTGAATATTCTCAACTGAGTTAGCTTGAGCCATGGATAACGCCTTAATTTGTCTTCTCATACTTTCGATTTGAGCTTGAGCAGTATGTGTTGGCTCTGTTCAAATAGTGCAAGGAAATGTGTTAGGTTCACTGCCTGAAACCTTCATGACTGGGTGAATATTCTCAGCTGAGTTAGCTTGAGCCATGGATAAAGCCTTAATTTGTCTCCTTGTACTTTCGATTTGGGCGTGGAGATCTACTTCTTCCTTTACTTCGTAAAGACCTGCTTTGTTTGTAGAGATTTTATCTCTTCTATTCGCAAAATCCCATTGTTGAGAGTTATCTGACAATTTCTCAAAGAACTCAAAAGCTGCATCATCACTCAAACTCATAAAGTTCCCTCCATTCATTGACTCAATCATGTGACAATTACTTTGGGTTAACCCGTTGTAGAAGTATTGCACCAACCTCCAAGTCTCAAAAGCATGATGAGGACATTTAAGTAACAAGTTCTTAAATCTTTCCCATGCTTCATAAAATTGTTCATCATTTCTTTGCCTAAAATCTTGGATTTCTTTTCTAAGGGAAATGGTTTTCAACATTGGGAAAAATTTATTGATGAACTTTAATTTCAATTGCTCCCATTGAGTGTGGATCTAGATGGTAATGAGTCCAACCGCATATTTGTTTTTTCCTTAACAGAGAAAGGAAATAAGCGAAGTCTAACAGAATCATCACTAAAATTTTGAATTTTGAAAGTGTTGCAAATTGTCAAAAATTCATTGATGTGAGAATAAGGATTCTCTCTCTCCAACCCCAAGCCATAAAATGTAGGTAATAGCGAGATCACATGTGGCTTCAACTCGAAACGAGTTGCGGTGGTGGGTGGCAACACAATGCTTGAGGGTTGACCTTGGTGTATTGGGGCAAAATACTCTCGAAGAGTTCTACCCCCAACATTGACTGGGTTTTCCCTAATTACAACTCTAGGTTGTTCAATCCCTTGATCTGCCATTGGATTTTCGACTCAACTGATGACAAAATACTCTCAAGTGGACTAAGAGGTCTATCTATGCGAGTCAAGTGTCGAGTATGGTCTCGTGACCAAACGCTCATACAACAGTCACAACTCTCAAATGTGAACCTAAACTAGATGCAATTTCACTTAGAAGATGATGCACAAATAAGTCCTTGGTGTCTAGCACACAACAAATTGATTATCTTCAATCAAGTAAAAGGGACAATTGATTTTTAAGGCCCAATCTAATTTGAAGTGGAGAATGATTTTTGAGTGCCTCAAAAGTCAATTCTCACCCTAGTTTGATTTTCCCATATGTCTTGAATGTAAGTAAGGGGAACCTTATTACATAAAAACTCCTTAGACCACTACACTAGGCAAAGATGCGTTTTAGCTAGGTTTTACCTTGTTTGGTATGCTAGAACTGGCTAAGCCTTTGAAGGGCGTCTTTAAGATCCAAGGATTTCTTACGATATTTAGTTACCACTTAAACACTTTCAAGAACCCCTGTGTTCATAATCACAACGAGATTAGACTTGCTGGAAACTCCGTCGAATCACCATTCTTTAGGCAAAAATGTAAGAAATGGAGGTGCAGTCACACTGGTCTTTACCGACACATACCAACTGGCACTAGAGCAGCCTTGCTTCGAAAGAGTTCGACACAGACTATTCTATTTGTGAGGTCTTATGAACACCGTTCTAATTGGCTCTAATTATTTGAGTTCATTTTAATTAGTTTGGCCAGGTTTGAACATGAATTGGAGTAATGAGGTGGGTAATCAACTCCCACTCAGTTGCAATTAGTCAGGTCCGCTTTTAAGTAGTTTAACACAGTTCGATATCTTGCGAAATTTTAAACATCCGAAATCATTTCAAAAACACTTCTTGCGGGAGATTCGGAGTGGGTTAAGAGAAGTACCTTAATCTGCTTCCAATTGTATCTTGGATCTTGTTTTAATTATTACAACTTAATAGTACAAATTTAAATCCTCAGAATCACTCAAAGAAAAAAATATCCTAATTATGATCCAAGTGTCCTCCATTGTTCACTAAGTTCACCAAAGCTCTTCTCCAAGTATCATTTTTGCGCAAAACCTGAAAATTATACCATAGAAGAATGATTAATGGTTTCAAATACAAAGTGTAAAACCTAAGTTTTGAAAATATTCAAGTTTGGCAAAACAGTGTATTGCTGGAAATTTTCAGAACTGATAGATCAATTTTGAAACATCATGCAGAGTTCAATACTTTATGAAATTCAGAGTTTCAAATTTCCATGGATTTTTAATTAACCAAAGTTTTTAAATAAAAATTCTTAAAAATAATTTGGTAGCTAGAAGGTTACTAAAATTCGAAGTGAACACAAAAAGCAGTACACTGTCCAGATTGCGTAGATGCTACGAGAATTCAAATTACGTTTCAACCATTTATCCAAATTAAAATACAAAAGATGATCTAAAAACTAGACACGATGTAGAACATGATAGAATTTGGAAACGTTCAAAACACAATAATCAATAAGTAGAAACAGGCATCCAAACAACAGCCATCTGCAGCAATCAAATTCCAGCACAGGTAGTCCAACTTCAAAAATTCGGTTCTCACTAACCTTTGATCCAATGAAAAAATGGAAAGATGTTCAGGAAAGCACAGATCATGTATATTTATCAGATAAACAAATAAAAAACGGCAAACATTAGATACTCAAAAAAAAAATGAAAACGTGAAGATGTTCAAATTTCAGATAAAAAATAAATAAAGTGTTAACAAATAATGCAAATGCACCTAAACAAATAAAAAACAGCAAACATTAGATACTCAAAGTGTTAACAAATAATGCAAATGCACCTAAACTATGAAATGAACCTATACTAAACTAGTGATAAGCATTCAAAATTGACTTTAAAACTAATTTTCCATTGCTCTCCCTGGCAACGGCGCCAAAAACTTGATCATATCTCAAATCATACTGCAAGTGCACGGTTATCTATTGAGTTAGATAACGGAAAATACGAGTCGAATCCCACAAGGAGAGCTATAAATCGAAAAACTAATCTTTAAATCTATCTTAAAACTTAACCTAGTTAGAAAATATGTGGTTGATGAAGTGATTGAACTAAAAGCTAAATAAAAATAATGTAAACAAATAACAATCAAATATGGAGATACTTAAGGCTTTGAAGATCACCACCATGGGTTGATGGTTCACTTAGGCTTATCTCAAGATTCTATTCTTCCAATCATAACTCATCCTTGTATAGGTTCTCACTTCACCTAAAGATGGGAAATTATATAATGAAGCTTATTTAATCAAACCGATTGGATAATCATTTCTAAGATTATAAGCATGATCTAAAAGCACATAAGGATTCCATGCTTAAATGAAATACCTAATATCCAATCGGTTTGATTAAATAAGCACATAAGGATTCCATGCTTAAATGAAATACCTAATATCCAACAAATCATTTATAACCTTATACTACAATCATACTTAAAACATTAAAGGGGTGTGTTTGTTAGACTCATGCTAGTGAAGACATCTTGAATCTATGACTTTAAGAAAGATGAAAACAAGAGTATGAAATGTATCCATGATTATGAAAAATAAAACTTCAATCAATTTCATTAAACATTGACATTCAAGTACATTGAGTATGCTAATCACAAAGTTGGTCTACTTTACATGGAAGAAAATACCTTGAGAATACCTAATTGAGGTCATCCTCCCATGGGGCTCACTCACACCCTTTTAGGGTGTTTAGCCACTCATGGTAAGCCTTAGGTTTTTCATTGTGATAAACATAAAGAAAATGGGAAAACTTACAAGTAAAACTCTTCAAGACTCTAAATCTCTAACTCTCAATTTTCTTTCTTTTCAAGTCCTCCCCAGTATACTCCAAGCATGGGGTATTTATAGGTGAAGAAGAATGGGAGGTGGATTAAAATAAGGAAAATATATTGGCATAAAATAAGGAATTGTATTGGAGAATGGATAGTGGAATAGGAGGTGGAGTAAAATAAGTAAAGATGTTGACATAAAATAAGGAATTGTATTGGAGATTAGATAGTGGAGTAGGAGGTGAAATGTGTAGAGATTCCTTTTGCTATGTTGAAATTGCCATGTGGATGTTCAATTTGGTTTCCTCGAGATTCATAGATGATGATATTGTTTTGGGCTTGAAAATTCTTGATCCTTGACAATGCATGTGTGAACTTCCAATGGGCTTTTTAGTTGTTGAACTTAGCCTTATTGTGTCATTTTGTGTATATTTGATGATTAATACTTGAATTTCTGCGTTATACACAAAATACACGTAATGAGAGTATTTTATTAATTAATATGACATAACAAATACAGAATTAGGGGCGTAAAATGTACCATTTATAAGCCTATCAGCGAAACACTATGGAAAATTTTTGCGACTTGCCAACTAAGAATATGGTGGAAGTCATATGTGTTCCTAACTTTATTCGCAGTGGGCTGTGGGACAACTGGCATGAGGCCCCCACTATTTACCGATCATCGCGAGTCAAGTCTGAAGGTGGGGTCAAGTCTGAAGGTGGGGCCTCTTCTAGAAAAAGGAAGGCCACCGGAGTTAAGGATCTTGTTATGTCTGGCACGGAGGGAGAGTCCGAGACGCTGGCCTCTTTTGTTAGCTCGACGAAGTCCCATGTTAGAGCTGGGTCATCTTAAAAACAATCCGCTCTAGTAGGTGAAGAGCGTGAGCCCGATCGATCCGTCAGGGCGAAAGCCGATATATCCGGCTGGGAAAGGGACCACCTGCAATTAGCAGGGGTTGAAGATGTATCGAATCTTAGTGTAGCGCGGGCGGAAGCTCTGAGCGAGCAACTGATGCTAGCTGCAGTGGCGGCATCTACTGATGCCGATCCACTCGGGACCATTCCGATAGAAGGTTCCTGTGAGGATTTGCTTGAGGTTTTGGAATCTGATCGTACCACAGGTGGGCTATCTGATAGTGGTCGTGGTGAGGCGGGCCAAGTTTCTCATAGTCTGCATTGTTCCCCGTCTCGCTCCAAGCCGTATCTCAAGGTGTTGGAGGGTCCATTGGACAACTCGCTTCCTTATCTTCCTCCAGATCCTGCTAAATCGTCACGCACTAAGGGGCCAGCTATTGGTTACAAAGGAAATGATGCAGATGAGGGTTTTGGAGCAATGGTGATTACAAAGGGTGGTGCTGGCGTAATTCCTCATCCGAAAGAGCTTCATCTAGATGAGCGGATAAGTTTGTTTGCCCTAGACTTAGTAAAGATGATCACTCAGGTCTGGCACCAGGAGGTTTATGTGGACTATGCTTCGAAGAAACATATAAGCAGGCGTCATAGCTGACTGATGGATCACACTCTAAAACCCAAGGAGGATACGTTAGAAAAGCGTATGGATAAGGATTTAAAGTACCTTATGTTGGGAATGTCTCACTTGAGCCAGGTGGACGTTGCTGGGACGAAAGTCGAGGCAGCGCGTGAGAGGGTGTACACCATGTAGCGTATATTCTCGAACATGCAGAGGTTGTATTTTGATGCACTTTTTGAAATTGAGCTACTGAGGAAGCAGGCTGAGGAGAGGAGGCTGAAACAGTCAGTCGTTACTGCTGAGGCCCAGAGGGTTCATCTGGACGCCCTTGAGTCTGACTTAGCGGAGGCGGTGTCCATGAGAAACAGATTCCAGCAAGAGTTGGATCTGAACTGGAGGTTGCGCAGAAAGTTGCGGCTGAGGCGCATTCAAGATGGCGGTCCCTTGCTGAGGAGAATGCCTTGAAGGAGGCTGATTGGGCTATTCAGAAACAACAATTGGAATCCGGTGTGGAATTTAACGATCGAGTGGCGAGAAAGGCCGAGGACCAGCTCGAACTGGAACAACATGAGCTTAGTGCTGTAAAGAGTAGTACAATTTCGGATCAATCTAATATCGATGCGTTGACCGGCAAGCTGAAGCTAATGGAGCATGAACTTATTGAGGCAAAAGCGCGTGAGGAAGAGCTTCTCTTGGAGCAAGGCAAGTGTGAATTCCGTTGGGTCGTACATGGAATATTGGAGCAGCTGACGCTGATGAAGAAGGAGCATCCAGAATGGGACCTTGATCATTATAAGAAGGTGTCATATGTAGATTTATCAGTGGCTTTTGCATCATCAGACAAAGAGGGCGATCCGGATCATAATGCTTAGACTGTGGCGCTTACGGACGCAACTTCTGCTTCCTCTTCCATTAAGCTTAGTTTTTTTTTCTGTACCTTCTCCTGATAAGGAGTAGACTTTGTACACTTGTACATTCTTTGTTTCAATTGTTTAATGAAAACAAGTTTATCTTGAGTACGTTACGTATCCGTTTTGTGCTCGTTATCCCTATTGTGTGTTTTCCATTTTGCCTTGTTGTTTTACTTTGGCATAGGCTAGTTGGGTCAATAGGAAGTCGAGTGGTCTGTCTGCTATTGAGAGTTTGACCATTTGCATAGCGAGTGACTCGTAGTCACTATTGCTTAGTCATGTCTGATAGTGGACGTTTCGCGGATGGTTCAGAAACGGGCTATGTTGTCCAGCTTTGGCCCATTTTTAGGGTAAGCCGCTGTGGGCTCGTTTTTCCCATCTGACTGTCAATCGTGATTGTTGGCATGAGTGAACTGTGATAGTCGAGCACATGCGTTGTATTTGACATAAGGCTCTTATCTCGCGTTAGGTTTCGCAAGCTCAGACCGGCATTCTATGTAGCATTCGTTCGCGAGTTGGATGAACGATTTATGGGTCGGCATGTACAACCTTTGCTGGTAATAGAATGTCAGCTCATGTGAGCGTGAAGACACTGCTTGATTTGTGACTTATCTTTGTGGTTGTTGTTTTGAAAGAGAGTGGTGGTCGCATGGCGGACCATCTAGGGCTCCCACCTTCCGAGCCATCTATGTCTGAGAAGAGTGGACTACAGGTTTGGGATGCAAGGATTTGGCGATCATGGTCTGTTGAAGAGCGATGATCCCGTGGCGAGGCGTCGACATCAGTTCAAGACTGACTAGTTTCCCACCTTTCAAACAATCTACAACCGCACGTAGCGGGCTACAAGTTTGAGACGAGAGGGTTCGGCGACCATGCTGAAAAGCAGTGGTCCCATGGCAAGCTGTCAGAATCAGTTCGAAACTGACTAGGCTCCCATCTTCCAAATCATCAACACCCGTGCGCATAGAGCTACAAATTTGGGAGTTTTCGGCGACCATGGTCTGTAGAAAAGTAGTGGTCCCGTGGCAAGCCGTCAGAATCAGTTCGGGACTGACTAGGCTCCCACCTTCTAAACCATCTACACCCGCACAGTGGGGGTTACAAGTTCAGGGTTGGTAATTTGGCGACCATGGTCTGTAGAAGAGCAGTGGTTTCGTGGCGAGCCGTCGAAATCAGTTCGGGACTGACTAGGCCCTCACCTTCCAGACCATCTACACCTACGCAATGGGGGCTACAGGTCTGAGCTTTGATCAGTAGCTATCGTTGCCAGTCGTCACCAGCTAAGCTTACCTGATTGGGTTCGGCGACCGTTGTCTGCGAAAGAGGCAATGGTTCCTGGCGAGTCGTCGTCACCAAGCGTGACAACGCTGATTAGACTCCCCTTCCTAAACCATCGGCATCTACACTAGGTGAACTAGGTGTCGAGAGTGAACCAAAAGCCATTGTTGTCAGCCAAGGCCTACTAAGCTTGCCCAGCTAGGTGGAGGCTCCACCAGCTGCAGGCGTACGAGCCTATATCCGCGAACGGAGTGCACTGTGCAATGAGTTATGAAGAAATAGGAGTACCTTGAATCACCAGGTGATATGCAGGTGTGATCTGTGTGTTAGGAATGACTAGGGTTTCTAATGCTAGTCAAGGGTGTGACCTTGATATGCAGGTGTGACCTTGAATCCCCACGTATCGTTCCTTTAGAGTGGTTAGCAGTGTACTTAACGCACTAGTGAAGGGTGGAGACTACTGCTTCCATCTGGTCTAGCCATGGTCTTCCCAAGATAAGGTTGTAGGTAGATGGCGCGTCTATTACCATAAAGTCCATAAACGGGACCTTTCTAAATTGCAACTCTCCTGCCACTACTGCTAACCTTATCTTCCCGATCGGGGAGCATTTTTCTCCGCTAAATCCGATCAGCAAGTAGACTGAGGACGTCAGGTTCTCCTCCTTGAGGTCCATAGCATGGAACACGTTGTAGAACAGTACATTGAGCGAGCTCCCCGTATCTACCAGAGCTATTTTTACCTCCCACCTTGTAATGGAGACCGATAAGACGAGTGCGTCATTGTGCGGCGCTCGGACTCCTTCGAGGTCTTTGTCTGTGAAGGTTAAGGTGGGACTGGGGCTTTGCACTCTCGAGTAGTAAACGCGTCTGTCCTCATCTGCAAGTTGTGTCCGCATCTCCAGTAGAGTCCGCTTGCAGAACTTGTTCGACTGGTTTTCATTCGGTCCGACACCATGAAGGACATAGATTATGCCCGGAGTCTCTTTATCTATTTCCTTGACCGACTCCCTCCGGTCCCTGGTCTTTCTGGTTACTTCTCGGAGCCCAGAAATTCCTTTAGCTTGCCCCTGCGGATCCAGTACTCGATCTCATACCTTAGACTCTTGCAGTCATTGGTATCGTGACCACCCTCCTTGTGGTATGGGCAATACATGTTGTTGTCCCGCTTGGAGGGGTATTTGCGCTGTTTTGGGGGCCACTTCAGATCTTCTCAGTTTTTCATGGAATTCAAGATGTCCGATAAGCTAGAATTGAGGGGGGTCACGGCTCTGGATCCAACGTAGTTGGATGTTTTCTTTGGCCTGGCCCGGCCAGGGTCTGACCTATTGTCATTGCGCTTTCGCTTGCTCTTTTCTTCATCCTCACGCCTCCTACCCTCTTTCTTTTCTTTAGGAAAGGAGGGCTTCTTATCAACTTTTGTTTCCCTCTTCACGATTCTCAACTCTTCTAAGGTGATATACCTCTCTGCACTCTTGAAGAGCTTCGTCATATCCAAAGGGAGTTCCAAGGTGAGACATTCATAAAGTTTTCCCTGTTTTAGGCTCGCGATGAAAGCCATCCTGGCTGTTTGTCGCTGCAACCATCAATGAGTGTCAGCTTGTCGTTGAAGCACGTGACGTACTCTTTGAGTATCTCATTGGATCTCTGCTTCAGAGAGAGTATGTAGTGTGGGCCCTTCCGGAGGCGCTGGCTTTCGACAAACCGCGTCAGGAACTCTTTCGCCAACATCTTGAATGAGTCAATTGACTTTGGTGGGAGGCTGTGAAACCATGTCAGTGTTGACTTCTTTAGGCTGGTAGGAAAAGTTCTGCACATCACCGACTCGGATCCTTCCTTGAGTGCCATCACATGTTGGTAATGGCATAAGTGGTTGAATGGGTCGGTAGTCCTATCGTAAAAGTTGAGCTTTGGAGGCGTAAACTTTTTTGGAAAAGCCTCACTCATGATACCGTCCATGAATGGTGGAACAGATAGACGGTAGAGCACGTATGGGTCATGCGCCACTAGGCGGAGGGGGTTCTGAGGGCCTAGCCTCTCTGCCCTAAGAGTTGGTTCTGCGTTGGCTGCGCCGTCTACTCTAGTCCAATGAGAACTAGCTGAGGCTTGACTCTCCTGTGCTTGATCTCTCTGTCGTCTCCTGGAGATGGAGGCATGTGTTGCTCCTAATCTCCCTTAGTGGGTGTAGGGTTCTGTTGTATGAGAGTGTCACGACCTGATCCACAGAGTACTATATTGTTTGCTTTGGGCCCAAGGCCCGCACAGATTTAAAACGTGTAGTACTTTGTAGATCCAAACTCATACATATATAGTACACCACCTTCCCTTACCCAGGCGATGTGGGACTATGATCTCCCCTCTATAGCTTGCCCATCCTCTTGGGATCCATGGGCTTCTCCCTCACCCTCCCGATCAGGTCCGCCCAAACAAAGGTATCACAGTCCACCCCCCTTGGGGCCCAACGTCCTCGTTGGCATACTTTCGGCTTGGTATACCATTCTGTCACGACCCCATCCACAAAGTATTATATTGTCCGCTTTGAGCCCAAGGCCCGCACGACTTTAAAATGCGTAATACTTTGTAGATCCAAACTCGTACATATTTAGTACATTACTCTCCCTTACCCAAGTGATGTGGGACTGTGATCTCCCCTTTGTAGCTTGCCAACCCTCTTGGGATCCGAGCTCTTGGGCTTCCCCTTCACTCTCCCCCTCAGGTCCGCCCATACAAGGGTATCATAGTAGTATCAGAGCTTGACTCAGTTGAAAGTGTGTCAACGAGGACGTTGGGCCCCAAAGGGGTGGACTGTGATACCCTATTGTGATCCACCTCACTATTATATGAATCCACAAATTATTGAATCACTTAAATGCTATCTTGAATATGTAGTTATCTTTATGATTTTAATGTCAAGGAAGTGTTGTAGTACTAACCTGGCACCAAAGGAAGCTTGGCTAATGCAATTTTTTCTTACTCTTTATTTATGTAAGACTGACCTGAGCATTGTTGGAAGCTAAGATACTATTCTTCTTTGTTTATGTGAATAACACTTTTCTCTAGATTCTTTAGTCATTTCCTTTGCCATGAGCAAATAGCTGAAGCCGATCAGTATTTCAATTCTACACAAGGGAAATTATCATGATTCAATTTTAAGGAGTTTTTCCTTAGGTTTGACCTCGTCCCATAGAAGAAAGTTGGGGATGCTGAGTCATGTAGAACTGCAGAACGGGGCAAATGCGACGATCATTTTGGGTATATTCTATTAGTTGCTCCAGTTTATCATCCACCTCTTGTGAGTAAATGAACGAGGCTTGATCTGCATGAAATGCCTAGGATGAGGAAGGTGATAATCAAGCTCAATGGGAAGAAACGAACATATAAATCATTTTCAATGCAATATATAGCCTTTGTGGATGGAAATGAGAGCGGTTGTGACACAAAACCCTAAGATTAGTTCAGGTTTAGCGGAATAATTAAGAAGGTAATGCAACTCTAGAATTAGAGTATCGGTTTCGGCAGTTGCATCCACATCTTTTCCCTAGTTTTGTTTGTGTTAATTTTAATCTCGATGACGAGATTTCTTTTGAGGTGTGTATGATGTAACACTCATTAATTTCTATTTGTGTAATTTTAGAGTTATTAGATTAAAAATAGTGGTTTTAAATTCCTAGGAATTTAATATTTTTTTTTTATTTTTGGAATGTTTTATGGTGGTGTAACTTAGGAATCATGTGGGGGCGAATATCCACCCAAGTATAAAACAAAATCCTTCTCCCTTCTTTCCTCTTCTCTTTCATTTTCTCCCTACGCAGAACTCCCACCTTGCGATTTCTTTTCCTCCAGGCGTGCTTCGCCGACGCTTTCTCCACCCAAAATTTGTTTCTCTCTTCTTCCTTTCTCCTCTTTTTCCTTCCTTCACCCTTGTCTTTCGATTCCCTTCACAGAAATAGAGCTATAGAGGTCGGGCGAGCAGCTTCGCTCTAATTAGGCTCTTGGGGGGAATCGATTGTGACATTTGGAGCCCGTAAACCCTGCATGTAGAGACGAGCAGTTAGTCGATCACAAAATACAGAGGAACATGGATTTTGAACCTGTCAGGGAGGTTTTTCAATGCAATTCGCGTTGTGACCGCTAGGGTGAGTTTTTGATACCTTCTCCTTCTTTTTTTCCGATTGATTCTTAAATCTTCAACATCGAAACCTTCCTTGAATTCCTACTGTCAAAACGAATCGTTGATGATCGTTTCGTGAAGTGAATTGCATGTGGCTTCCGATTTGTATTTACTTTGAAGGTTTTGATTGTGTGTTTTCTAAGATTTGTTACTAGATTTACTCCATTTTCAGAGGTGTTCAAAGCGATTTTGAATTTTGAGCCAAGAATCAGACTCCCATTGTTGGTTTTGGTGTGATTTCGCCATTTTTATGTTCTTCAGTTTGAAAGATTTTGGAGTCCATTAGCGTCGGCGTGGTGTTTCGGAGTCAATTTTGATAGATTAGTTTTGTTATGTTCACTCGGTATTGATGAAGATAGATTGGGGCTCTTTGTGTCGATTCAGCTCAATAGGATTGTTTTATTTCATATAATAGATTTGAGCTTCGTCGGAGTGGCTACCGACCTGTTTAGATGTTTTGTGGGTTTGGAACGACTTTGCCGAAATTCGGGTTTCTTCATGTGGCTGGTCAGAATCCAGGTCTGTTTTGGGGAGCTTCTGGAGTTGCAGACTAGGTGTTTCGTCAATTTGGAATTGGGTTTCGGAAACTTATTCTGCTCAGGTGAGCGAGAACGTCCCTTTTGCATCTTGATATAAAGGTAGTTTCTGTTAATATGAACGTGATTTGAATGATTGATGAATTAGTGTTATTTTATAGAAAAAAAAAGATAAAAGGGAATCCTTCCAGGTTTGAAAAACGGATAATTCCTCCTTAGCATTTCGAGTTCTTTGTACGAAGGGTAGTAAGTGATAAACTCATGTTTTGAATGTTTGTTTATATAATAATATTTGGTGGTGTGTGGTAATGTCTTGTGGTATGGAGGTTTGTTGTTTTAGAGAATGACAGTTCGAATAGTTGCGTGAATGCTGAAATTGTAACATAGACTATGATTTACTGCTTTGAGCTGTCGAATAGCATATGAAAGTGATTGTATAATTTAGCATCCATGGCATGCAATAGATAAGTCAGTGATCATTTTGGTTATGGTATTTACTAATTTTATTCAGTAATTGACTTGCATCATATAAAACTATATATATTTTCCCACAACTCTAGCCAGATGGATATGCATATTGTGTTTGGTGCATACCAGGTGGATATACATAAAACGGCGGGTGTATAACAGGGATATGTGCATACTGTGTTTGGTGCACATCAGAAGGACATGCATACTGTGTCGGGTGCATGTCAGGTGGATATGCATACTGTGTTTGGTGCATATCCCACGTTCAACACTAGGTACTACGTGAAACCTTGTTAGGTAGTAGCGCCATGGCCTAGAAAAATGGGGTTTGTTTTAGCGGGTTGATAGTTCCCCGTTGTGCGCTATACTTTGTGATTTGGGCCGCACAATCGATCTTCCTTAGCAATGTGTATGTCCTGGAGGTGGCACCCCGCTTGGGAACATACATGCCTGGAGTGGTATCAGTGTGCACGGCTTTAAAAGGCCTCTTACTATGGGGATCCAACCTCGCACATATATAACACATCACCATCCCGCACTCAGGCGATGTGGGACTATGATTTCCCCTTGGTAGCTAGTCCAACCCCTCTTGGGATCCACATGCCTGTTGGGCCTATTGGGCTCCAACCCTCACCCTCACCCTCCCCCTCAGGTCTGCCCACACAGGGGTCTCACAGTCCATCCCCCTTAGGGTCCAACGTCCTCATTGGCCACACAGGCCCAACGTCCCGGCGGCACACTTTCAGCTGGGTCAGGCTCTGATACCATTCTGTAACGACCCGATCCACAGAGTACTATATTGTCCGCTTTGGGCTCAAGGCCCGCATGGCTTTAAAACGCGTAGTACTTTGTAGATCCAAACTCGTACATATATAGCACATCCCCTTCCCTCACCTAGGCGATGTGGGACTATAATCTCCCCTTGGTAGCTAGCCCAACCCCTATTGGGATCCACGGGCCTGTTGAGCTTCGCCATCACGGGTCTTTCCCTCACCCTTCCCCTCAGGTCCTCCCACACAAAGATATCACAGTCCACCCCCCTAAGGGAGCCCAACGTCCTCGTTGGCACACTTCCGGCTAGGTCCGACTCTGATACCAAACTGTCACGCCCCGATTTTCGAGAAAAACGAAAATCCCAAAATCCACGTGGATTATCTGTTTCCCCAAAACTTGGGACATGAAATTCAATAACAATAGAAACATTTAGCAGCAACAACTTAAACATGATTTAATTACTGAAATAAATAAAAACTCTAACCAGGAAAACCTGACGTCGCTAGCCCCACTAGCAGAACTCTCGTAACGCTGCTCAAAAGTCTCTAAACCTGAAAGGCTAATCGGCTACATTCCCAAAGGAATGTACCCAAGAAGCAAAAGTTCACTTGGGTCAGCAATAAAGCTGGTGTGAGTAATCTTCATCCCAAAAACAATAAATTCGCACGTGATAAACATCAAGCTAAACACACACAACAAACCATCATACCAATAGGTAGTTCCTCAACGAGGCAAAGATGTCATGCAAGAAACGCAGTTCAAAGAATTTAGTTCTTCATCGAGGCCATCATATCATCATCTCAATTAAGTAAAATTGTATTTACTTGTACTTACCCTATAGGAGTTGACTATGGCAAGTCCGACCTGCAGAAATATTAGTGGGCTTGCCATCCTGCATGAAAAGGATTAAAAACAATGCAACGTAATTTATTCATTTTTATTTGAATTTGGTTCATCTTTTAACGGATTGATCACTTAGACGATACCACATTCGCACCACCTCCGTGCCGAACATACATGCCCGTATGCCTCTCTCATATAAAGGAGGACTTCTCCGTCATCCATGCCCAAGTGGGGTCATCACATACAGGCACGCATCGCGGATACTCCTAACTATATGAGTACGAAAAGCCACTCTTGGGCTATCAATGTGCATAAACTCACGTCACATTTTTTACGGATAAATATCAAAGCCAATTTTAGGCATACAAATTCACCTCATTTTTGCAAGACTAACCCAAAGGTTATTTTAGTTTCTCTAGTAGGAAATAGGCGCCCCACCTCAGCAAGACGACCCACTGGTCATTTAGTTTCTCTAGTAAGAGAGGGGAAATAATAAACAAAAGAGGTGTGGTAGTTCTAAGTGATACAATTCCAGGTGATTTAAATTTTCAGGAGTCAAAGTTTATCAATATCATTTATTTTTGATATTTCAAAATTCATCCACGATGACATTTTGTCATTTCTGAATCGATTCACAATCGTATCCACCCACATTTTTTGGGAAGCATAGCATACTCATAAATCATGTTTTATAACAACATGACGATCAAGTGACATTTTGTCATTCATAAGTAAATCAATCCACCCATTATTTTTGGGAAAATGTAATCATTTCAGATGCATACATACAGTGTTGGCAACACATGAGCCACACACTCACCATCCTATAATAGCATAATTAAAATATTAACCAATAGATGAGTATGACTTAACAAAACAATAATTGAGGATGTGAATGGTAATTTTAGACAAGACAGTGGTATGCAATGAAATCTACATACAAAAGATGACAGAATTCACACGAACTCATGCACAAATAAGAGTCCCACCGAAATGAGCATAAAGTCAAACAACAGATTCACAACTAATCACACCCCCATTGAACCAATTTTCTGAACTAATCAAAATTAAAGCTAAGACTAAACCCTCAATTAAACTACTATAAAAACACAACACGATCATACTCCAGTAAACATCAAAACCCACCATATAATATAAAACTAAACCAAATCCATTACACAGAAAGAAGCAAATTCTATATCAAATCAACCAACCCAAATGTTTCCCCAAATGCCGACATGCATAGTAGAGATACAGGCTTCAAGCAAAGCAAGTTCGTTGAATCATGCAAATACCCAAACATGAACCCAGCAAGCTAGGAAAAACTCACACACGATCTTGCTTAACCCTGAGAACTAACCAAATGAGCATTTAGTCAGTTCAAAATTAGCAGGAGGATGAAACAAATTATATGTCAAAACACAATTGTCAAAAAGTACATAATCTAAAAAAAATACTCCTCGAAAAATTCGTAATCTAGCAAACGCATAATTTGGAGAAGAACCCTTAACACCCCCATTCATTTAAGGAAAGAAAAAGGGGGGTTCCAAATTTGTTTCTGACAAAACTCTAGAAATTAATTACAAGATTGGCACAAATAGACTATGTTCTCTTCAAAGAAAAGTTTCAACTCCACTACATCTTTTACTATACCCCAACAAACCAAAACAACCAAAAGCATCAAACAACCAACAGAAAACAAAAGTCAATTAATTTTGATAAAAAGGAATCAGAAAATGGTAAAAGAAAAATGAAAACTTATGTTTCAAAGAAAGATCAATTCAGAAAACCAGTAACTTACAAAGAATTCATCACGGCTTCATCAACTAAACAAGCACAAGATAACCCAATCTACCAGTTCAATCTGACAAAGCTTGTGAATATCACTCCCATCAAAAATACAACTTTGAACAAAAATTAGACCTACCCATGATGTCAAATCATTAAAAGAGGCATAAACAGACATTGGGGTCTCAAACTAAAAATACCCATTAGCCATAACCTAAAACTATAAATTCAACATACCCCATTTCAAAAACTAATTAAAATGCCTAAATGGAAATACCAACTAAATAGAAGAACGAAAACCAACATACAGCAACAAACAAATCTGAAGGGGAGATGAAGATGATCTCACAGACAAATCATCAAACAATTAACCTATAACACCAACCTTTCCTCCGACAAATTCAACAAAAATCAACAAATCTTTCAAAGAGAAGAAACTCACCAAAATTGCAAAGGATTTGCGCAGCCAACACAATCATCCCATCATCCTCTCGCCTGCGATTTCTCCCTCGCCATTCCCAGCGCCACCAACACCTCTCACTTGCCATCGTCTCTGCCGAAGAGGATAAAAGGAAGAGTTGTTCTTCCTGTTGCACAAGAGAATAAGGGAAGGAGGGTTTTGGTTTTATACTATGGGTTGTTATTCGCCCCCACTAAAATTCTGAGGGCACCCACCCTCTAAACACACTAAATAAAACCCTAAATTTTGAAATTTAAATTCAATTAAATTTAACCCTATTTTATTTAATTCAAAATAAAATAAATTATTTTTATGAAATTTAGGGGCGTTACATTATACACACGTTAAATGGAATCTCGTCCCGAGATTCGGAAGGTAAGGAAAGTTAAGCGAATTTTGAAAAATACAACTTGTCAAACGAAAGAAGATTTTGAAAATACAAATTTCAATACAATTTTTTTTTAGGTGCATAATTTTTTTTTTTTTTTTTTTTGCCATTGAAAAAGTAGGGGTGTTACAAACATGCTCGGCAAGAAGATGCGGTTGTGGAAAAATCTATGATTTCGATCTCATACTGCATCTCATTTGCATTGTTAAGTTATGACTGTATTTGATCTGTGTTAGTTGATATTATGCCTTTTTATTTGAGATATATGTTTTGGTTCTCCTCATACCAGTTAGTGCTGACCCGTTTGTTTGTTTTGTGGCAAATGGGTGTACCTGACCCGAGTGCATGTGGTGGTGTTGATGGTGGCGATGCTGCAGAAGGCGTCGAATGATTGTATGGTTGTCTACGTGATCGGACAACTAAGAAATAGGTTTAACTCTCAGTTTTAGGATTTTTTTAAATTCTATTTTGTCGTGTGCTAAAAAGGGTAACCATTAGCAAGTTGAGTAAATAGAAAAAAATAAAAAGAAAAAATTTAGGGTGGCGTTGCGTCTCAGTCTTCAAGATATTTCGATGTCTAGAAAATCGGGGCGTGACAGAGAACCTCTACTGCTTTGGCGATTTATTGTATTTGAGATGACAACATATCTATCCTGGGGTCCATCATTGTTGTTGCTGACGCCGGGGTGTGAGTCTGATGCACGTGCGTCATTGGCACCGCCGAGAGCGGCAGCATTGTGCCAGTCTGAGCATTTGATGCGCCCCTTGTTCTCCATTATTGCGCGTTCCAGTAGTCACCATCTCTTTGTATTTTGAAGAGAGATGATGCTAGCAAAGGGTTATGAACTTTGTCGTCCCCACAGACGGCGTCAAACTGATGCAATTATTTTTCGCTCCCTGCTTTGACCTTGACCTGCACAAGGAACGCACGTGAGCCACGAACCACCGCTGTGGTTGCCGATGGCACTCTGCTGCTAAAGTCAGACAGGGATCTGAGGAAGGTGTAATGTTGTAAACAAGAAATTTGTAGTATACATTAGCTTACCAACCTCACGTCTTATTTATAGTGCAGGAGTCCTGGTTCAACCAGGCCATCGATGGTGTAGTTTAGGGAAGAAGATCTGTGTGAAAATTCTTCTCTAATTAGGAGTCATGTTGTGGAAGGAAGTTACCTTGTTAGCCATGTGCTCCTAGATACGATATAGTTATCGTTTCGAGAGTATTCTATAGGTAGAAGTCTCCATGTGTGATATATACTCTGGAATTTACTTCCTAGTTGGAAGCGAAGAGCTGTTGTAATTGCCCGTCCGAAGCTGATCCTCGAAATACTTGCCTTAGCAAGACTTACGGATATTAAGGATAACTGTGAGATACGTAGGCTTTGCAGGTTGTGAGAATTCGAGTTCGTCTGGCAAATTGCATTGGGCGGGCTTAGAACCGCTTGGGTCGAATCGGTGCTGGGCTGACGCTAGGGCATGTTATTCCTCGAGATCATCATGACACATGTACGACATAGAATTGGGACCATTTTGGTGTATCATCACTTACTAAGAAACCTCTTGATCCGATCACCATGTTGGACCACGGAGTGTACCAAATTAGTCAAGACATTCAAGTCAGACTTACTTACAAATCTCCTTGTCCGATCATCATGACGGACAGAAAAGAATATTAGTAGTCAGGACAACAAAGTCATACTAAGTGTCTAAGTTAAAAATATTCTTGTTCGACAAACAAGTCAGACAAGAAAGCATATTCAACCAGTCGAGACCACAAAGTAAAACCAAATATCATTTTTTCAGTTCAAGGACTAAGTCAAAAAACAGGAGCTCCGCAAAGAAGGACTACCAAGTCCATAGAGTCCTACAAGTCTAAACTACCAAGTTTGACAATAAAACCCGAAAAACAAAGTCAGGTTATATATATTATCTAAGTCTACACCACACAGTTAGCCTAGACGTTAAAGCCACTCTATACCAAACATCCTCATTGATAGCATTTGCCAATAGCACTTTTTATGATTGTGCTATGAAAAGTCAAAATTTAATTACTTTAAAACAAAAAAAAAGGTTATCTAAATTGGGCGGGCTTTTTGGTGCCCCCCCCCCCCCCCCCCCCCCAAATTTTTTTCAACTCGACCTTATTTCCTTTCTCCCCCAAATTTTAGTCTAAACCTAAAACAGAACAGACTTACGTCCTCTCCCCTTCCCTCTGCTACTGTGATCTTCTTTTCCCTCTGCTGCGATTTTTTATGCTAGCCCTCTCTGCTCGCCAGTTGCAGACCTACTAAGGGACGAGAACAACTCTTTCTCACTGCTTCTCCATCTTCTTCAACCCTAATCTCCCCATACTTACATCTCTCATCCCAGTCTGCCTCTCTCAACAGGTATCGTCATAAAAGAAAAGCCCCTCTCTGCCAAGCACCGCAACCCCCTCCGCTCTCATCGTCGAAGTCTCACCATCCAACGCCCTCTGATCTTTCTCTCCCTAATCTGCAACCTTGAATCAAGGGCTACGACATGCACAGCCTGAAACTCTCTCCC
The DNA here is from genome assembly GCA_963556465.1 of Berberis vulgaris. Lineage (NCBI taxonomy): Eukaryota > Viridiplantae > Streptophyta > Magnoliopsida > Ranunculales > Berberidaceae > Berberis > Berberis vulgaris. The sequence continues at coordinate 11,769,762 of OY747130.1, read as the reverse complement.
TCTTGAGGTAAGGTTTTTCGGGTTAGGTTAGTTTAGAAGAAAATTGGGAATTTTGGGCTTTTCTTTTCAGGCTGCTTCAAATTGACATCCAGCCCCCACCCATCATATAGTCTTTAATTTTATGAGCAACTTTGATATTTTTTTTGCTAAATTTTGAAATTTGGGAGTTACTATGCAGGCTTTTCTTCGTAACAAGAAGAATGGGTACCCCAAGCAAGATTTTGAGAGTGAGCCCATTGAACCTGATGGCTTCAAGACCACTATCATGATAAGGAACATACCAAATAAGTTCAAGTAAATTTTTTTTTTTTTTTTTGGTGGATCATCCTGTAATTTTACTATGATTTTCTTATTGTTTAGATTTTGGTGATATGGATGTTCTTGATGATCTTCAGTTTTGCAACAGTTCTATATTTGGTAGATTTCATGAATTTTTTTTCTTCTTTCAAAATGGTCGTTTTATTTTTTTTACAATTTTTTTTTCCTTTGCTTGTTTAGCTTAAGTTAGTATAACCTTTTTTTTAATTATTTATTTACATATTTATTGTTTTCCTTTCTTAAAAAAATCGGTTATTTTAGCTCTTGATTTGGTAATGATAATAAGGTCAGGAATATGAAGAGTTAGAATTCCATGCACAGGGTTGCTTTCAGCCAAAATCTAAACATTCAATCCAACCTATCTAGGCATATCTTTTCTTTGAAAACTGCAACTTCTTTAATATGGAAGTGCATGTCTCTCACTAGTCATCAAATATGATCTGTGGTGTCTATTTTCTGTTTCATTCAGTTCTTCGCTTGTGTTAGTGTCTCAAAACAGTGAGGACTTTTTGGTTATTTTGTATTTAGTAGGGTTTTCAGGTAAACTCACTAGTCATCAAATACGCATTGTGGTGTCTCCTCATTACTGCCCCACAGGCAGGGGAGAGGGTATTTTATCTTCCCCAAGGTCACTTGGAAAGGTATTAAGCTCCCCTTAGATTCTTTCACTGTCACGTTTTAATGACACGTTAGGAAAACTCAATTTAGCTACCAATTTGATAGTAAACATTTTTTGAACTTTTATTTTTGTTCCTAACAACAAATCATTCTATTGGCTAGGCGAGAAAATGGGGATAACACTAATATTGGAGAAGAGATTGAGACAATGGGTAAGTGAACGGTAGGATACATATCTTATAGGAGGAGATCGGAGCTAAAACTTTCCAGATGATATTATCTCTATTGAAGCTCCCTTCCCCTCCTTCCTATTTGACTTGGAGCCTTTGGAACAAGATTGCCAAGTTTCAGTTTGGTGGTTCTTGTTTGTTGACTTTCAGAATGAGACTGCTCCTTTCTCAATGAAAAAAAAAGAAATAGAGATGCTCTGCCACAGTAACAGTACATGGTTGTGAAATGCACGTAATTGTGTTTTGCTACTTAAACCAAGTAATAGTTAGAGACATCTTAGAAGCATTTCCAAGTGATATTAAGTTAGAAACAGCTTTGAAGCATTTCCTGGTGATATTAGTCTGCTTTCATGACTCCACAGTTACTGCTGTTTAGTGCATTTATAGTTTTTTAGCATGTTCTATGTTGCATTGGCTACTTTTACTTTCATTAGGAAATTATACTTACAAGAGTTTTGATATATATTTATGTTTATTTGGTAGAAGAAGAAAGTGACTGGAAAAAAGGATTGGAATGTACTTTGAAGAAATGACATTTTCTGTTATGTTTACATGTTATGCTATAATGAGATTTAGTTAGTTTGTCATTGTATGTTTCTACCATGTATTAAACTAGTATAATTATGCTATAAATGATGATTTTTTTACATGATCGAATTCTATTTACTGTTGCACTTTTAATAGCAAGTAGACATTACAAATAATACCAACATAGCTAAAAACAAATGGACAAAAAAAAAAAAAATTTGGTGTATACTTTTAATAGCACTTTTAAAGTGCCATGAGTAATTAATTTTATAGCACTCTAAAACTATGTAACAACATTTTATTAAATGCTATGAAAAATGTTACAACAACGTTTAACACTATGCACTATGCAACAACATTTTCTAAACGCTATAAAAGGTGTTGCACCAGTGTATTAAAACGCTATTAAAAGAATACTTACTTTTAATAGCATTCCAAAAACGCTATCATAAAGCCCGACTTTTAATAACGGGGGTTGTCATAGCATGTCATTTAATGCTATCATATCCAGTTATGGCATTTTTGGCATGCTATAAATGAAGATTTTTTGTGTAGTACCAAATTACGTCTACGACATATTCTAGATCAAAGTCAAGATTACAGTATCTATCAAGACATACATACAAGTCGGACAGCGACTATTACAAGAAATGAAGACGGGGCAATAAAAGCACATAAATATCAAAGGAAGAATATTCATTAATGGTCTAATCTATTACATCAGTAGAAGAAGTTACAGCAATAACAGTTGGAGAGGAAGTAATCCTATCATCACCGGCAGGGTCAGTTGGAGGAGATTGAACATTATCTTCAACAACACCATCAGCGGGAGGAGATGGAGTCTTGTCTTCGACAGCAAAAGCAAATGGAGGTGGAGCTTTATCTTCAATAACAGGATCGGTGGAAAGAGACAAGGCCTTGTATGCAGTGGTATGATCAGAAGGAAGAAGTGACGCTTGACCTTTATCAAGCGGATCACTCAGAAGGTTCAGAACATACTCTTCCCCGTCCTTAGACGAAGTAGATACATCCTTGAAGATTTGGTTAGCTACGACACGATATTTTTACATATCGCAATCGTCCTCCGACTTAATGTGGTCAATGATTTCAATCCTACCATTGACAATTTCACCCCACTCTACTCTGCCTCTACAGTAGCCTTAGCCTTCTCCAATAAGGTAGAAAGTTCCTGTTTGGTTCTACCAAGCTCCTCATCAACTCCAGAGAGCTTCTCCGTAGCTTGTTCCTTACCATTTCTCTCTTTAGCAAGTTGTTCTTTAACTGAAGCAAGTTCAGCAACTAGCTTTTCAACTCGCTCCACAGTAGTCTTACGAGTAGCAGACTGCGATTCATCAACATATAATGATTGATCACGAGCAGCCTTCTCACCAGATAGCTCACTTTCAACAACTGCCAACGGCTTCCGCAATCGATTCTTCTCCTCTTCCTTCTAAGAAGCATGAGCAGAACTTATCACCTTATCCTGCTCAGCATACTCCTCCTTTCAGCTTATTCACTTGAAACAGAGTGCCAGAAAGTTGCAACAGTTGCTCCGCCATTTTCTTCTCCAAGACCAACACGTGATCACGAGCAACCTAGTAGTCGGATCCCATCATCCCAGCATAAGTGAGATGGGACATCCCCTCCATTATCTGCTTAACACCTTTGTCAAGGTGCTCTCTAGTCGGACGCACTGGCGTTGGGACTTTCCCCATCAACCACTTATGCCACGAGTTAATATGGTTGTGTGCACTCTCCTGCACGTATATCTCCGAGTACCAGTTGAAAGTCTCATCCGTATTATTACGTATCTCTCCAGGAACAGGTTTCTTCCAACTAATTGTGGATGAAGCATAGTGGGGTTCGGAAGAACTGAAGCTCCAACCCTGGTCACCTGTTTGACGACCAAAACTTCAGTGATGACAGAAACACCACTTTTACTTTTCTACTTTAAAACAGCAAGGGCAGGCTTTGGACGAGGAGGAGACGAAGCAGACAACTCCTTCAACCTCAGATCAGTAAGAAGAGGATAAATAGGAGGAGGGCAATTGGAGCTTTGACCACGATCAACTTCAAGCTCATCAAAGGCATGATTATAGTCAAAGTCAACCAAGGTCTTCTCAGTATTCGGATTCCGAGACTGTTCCATTGCAGGTTCTGTCATCTCATTCATAATGACACAAGCACCATCATTTGAAATCTTGCTGAGATCGGGTACGCCAGTAATAGAAAGAAGGGTATTCTACGTACGAGAGATTTCCACCTTACTTCTCTCAATAGCCCGATCCAGTTCTTTAGCCTCATGAGCAGCAAGGCGAGCATCATCTTCATCATCCTTTCCAGAAGAAGTTGGAGGAGCAGTCCGAACATTCCTCGAAGCAGAACCAACAAGCCTATTTCAATTTAGAGGGCGGACATGAGTAACCATACCAACTCACTCATAACCATCCTCTTAGACATGCTAACAGGCCTAAGAGCCTTCTTCTTCCGGGTGGTCGAACCAATACCACCAACAGCAACTGGAGCATTGAGATACGTAACTTTTTGGTGGAGCTCAATTTTCCATCAAAGCTAGCACCACCAATGCTAGCAGGAACAATACGCTCCTTTGCAATAGTGACATCAGAGTTATGATTTTCAAGAACCAAAGAACTCTCCAAGGTGTTTTGACTGTACAAACCACTCCATTCAACGACATCTGGCACTAGGAATTCTTCCAAACGTACATGAGGAAGCGAGAGGAACTGCTTCCTCTTCTGCATCAGTCAAATAAAGATCATTCCCCTCCTGGGTTCCCTAAACAACCTCAGAATGGGCCTATTGTCAAGCATGAAATACCCAGACTTCATTGAAGCATATAACAATGGCCTCAACAAGAACCTGAAATCATCATTCGGTTTCCCCAAACAAGTAGGCGAATGAAGAAAGCAAACACGATTCGTGTTAACCTTAAACGACACCACAAAGTGCAAAGTTTTCTCATTTAAAGAAATACCACACTGCAGGGCTCTCCCCATAGTTCCAACCATGACCCTCCAGTCGTTGGGACCCATTTGAGCAGGAGGAATATCAATAAAATTCAAATAAGCCGAGAAGATCTCTGGAACTGGAAAACGAGACCAACCTTAAACAATCCAGGGTAAAGTGTAATGTAACCTGGTCTCGGACGAGCAGGGATGTCTCCCTTTCTGGGCAGAACAAGTTCCAAGTCAGACAAAATAGAAAATGTCCAACAAACATAGTCCAAAGTTTCTTGTGTTGCCTGCCTAGGCTAAAAAAAGGCTTCACACAGGGCCAGTTTTTCATCACTTAGGGTTTTGCTGGAAGCCATGACAAAGAGGTGAATAATACAGAGAATGAAAGGAAGAAGATCAAATGAGCTCTGCAATTGGAGATAGCGTAAAGAAGATAACACAGATCTCCACCCCCTTGATAGGGTTAGGCAACGCAAAGACGACCAATGAGAAATCGTGCATGATACGATGGCTACACGAAATCCAAGAAATCACCGAAATGAATAGATTAATGGCGTAGTGGAATAGAAACCGAATCGACAACTGTTGACGACATTTAATATAGTGGCCAACCGATGATGAACTAAAAAAAACCAACCACCGAAGAGTTAGTGGTCACACAAGCATGCCCACTAACTAGGGGGAGTAGCTGATGATACCTCAAATAGTCATCTACTCATGACCGTACACGTGGCAAAGATCATTCATCACGAGGAACAAACACTTCAATCTAAACACGGATAACAGGCCGATCCTATAAGTCCAAAAGGCAGGCCCAGTCATTGAAGACCAAAAATGTCTTTAATAATATACCAAGAATAAAGTTAAAGGCCCAAGCTCCAGGCCCAACAAGTCTCTTCCCTTAGAGAAGGTGGACGTTACGAATGAGACAAGTCATGGCGGCAATCACTCCCCCAATTACGCATCTCATTGAAAGAGGGGACCGTTGTGAGAAACGTCTCTCCTCATCGAGCCCTGCATGCTTAAGTCACGCAGAGAGTTAATTACGCACATTATATAAGGTAAATGAGAGGTTCATGAAAAAGGTATGCAAACACAACACAACTATACTCTCACTACAACATATATAGGATACAACGATGTGCTTTGCACGTCATCATATGCTTATGATGACGTCCATCGACACGTCAAGGAATCGAGGATCATTATAAGTATGGTGCATTCCACAACGTGCATTTTGTGTAGAATCTTGTCCTTTTAGGTTTACAACGACTTATGTTGCACATTGTAAATGTTCGGCGAAGCAGTGACATGCCTTGAATGTTGTTGTACAAGACATAACTGATTAATAACGACCTACTGGTCACAACTTAACTAATCGTTGAGGGCGGGTAATGCACGACTTCTTATTGCAAACGACGACGCCCAATGCACGTCTTCAAATGGTTTGCTAAAATTAAAAAAATATTATATATATATGCGGCTGACCCGGCCTAGGTAACCCTGGTTAACCAATATTTCGGGCCTCTCTCTATCCAGCCCATTTCAGCCATGTTATTGTTCAAATCCAAACAATATTTGCCTTTTGTTTTGCAAAAAAAACAAAGAAAGTATCCAGCATATTCCAAGTATTTTTTTAATTAAACCTCCCGGAGATGCCAGACCTTTATTACTCATCAAAAAAATTTTAATCAAATCGGGGGTACATTACGATTAAACCCGAATAAAAAAACTCATGAGAAATTAATAAACAATTGAGCGAAAGTTCAACGAATTACCTTTCCCAAATAGCGCCCAACTCCAAACATCCAACACCCATTCACACCAAAACACTTTGTTTTGGTGGACAGAGCAAATTTTCTACATCTCCAGCAGACTCCACTTCACCAGAAAATCCACCAAGAAATACCTTTAAAACATATACTAATTTAGAAACATAGCTCATGTATAAAGCTTCAATCAGGAATGAACTAAAATTCATGATCAATATTTTTTTTCAAATGATACCAAATATTTAACGAAGAATGTATCTCAAGGACATTATTCATGACATCTTACCTTATGAAATAGTCTTACTTAGCAGGAAAATCAACCTTGGTCATGAAGATCTTTCCAACAAAATGCAGAAGCGTACGTATTAATGTAGTTGCACATCTGCCTCAGTTTAGTCCCTTATAAACACTATTAGACTATCTGGTACAGGTTCGAACAAATTCACAAGTGCATTCATAACTCATAGTAATACAATTTTCGTATTTCGATGAGGTTGAGAATCAATCTCAATTGAGAGTTTAAATTGGTCGAAAGTTACTCTGTTTTGCATTTTTTTTTTTCATTTTCGGTTTCTCCGTTATGTTAAGTTATGCATATTTATTGAATTCGGGTTTAAGGTTTCGACTTTGAGGGGATTTTGAGAGTTTTCAAGGGAGAGGGAGGAAATTTGCAAGAGATTTGAGTGTGAAAAGATATTTGGAAGAGATTTCGAATGGAAAGGGAAGAACCATTCTCGATCTGAATGGTGAGGGAAAAAAATGGATGTTGTTTATATAGGTGGTGTGAAAAAGTATGGTGGTGTGAGAAAGAAAGTAGATGGTGTGTGAGAGAGGAAATAATTGTGTGGAGTAGTCGCTGCCTTTATTTATATTTACTTTGTCAGTGTAAATTTCAAGGATTGTATTTTGGATATAAATGAAATCAATTTTGTTATTGATGATTTAGAATAATTCACAAAATGACTACAGCGCGTAGCAGTAAGCGAAAATGGTAATGCCTATGGTCAGTAAAAATGTTCGCCTACAACTTTGGGCCTTATGCAAAGCGATTCCATACGGCTACAACTAGGTGTTGTCGGGAAAGCCTTTGCTTACAACCTTTGTAGTGAATGGGGAACTTGCACATGCATTGAAACAGGATTATATCCCTTATACCTGTAAACCAAAATCACCATAAGTTTGATTGGTGGCGTGCACGTAGATTCTGGATGAAGGAAATGTGAGGTGTAACACAAAATTGCAGAAAAATGTTAGTGTCGACCATTATTTTCAATTTGCTTCAGAGTCATGCCTTGAAGATTACCAATATACTGCAAAAGCTAGTCATGGTGTGCTCATTTTCTTGTTCAGAGGAGTTTTTGCTTTAAATGCATATATACCATTCTTTAGCTCACCAAAATCTACCAGAACGTGTTAGATAGATACAGAGATGATAAACAGATGATATGCAGAAATCAAAAAGAAAAAGAAAAAGAAATACAAATCATAAATACAAGAAATTCTCTAAACTATACAAAAAATTCTCTAAACTATCTTAGAGATCGAGCCTCAAGCCAATTTCTTGGTTTACACTTGGGGATCAACTGTAAGATCAAACTAGATAGTTTATTGAATTAAAAGATAGAAATAAAAGATAAAAGATAAAATATTATTTATTTATACAAAGATAGAAGATAGAAGCTTACATGACAAAGGCGTAAGGATTTTCACACTCGAAATTCGCTTACCCTAAACTTGGAAAACAACTTACTTAAATAGATAGGTTCCAGACGAAGATAAGCTTCGCTGGAGGATAAGGCTGGTGGACGATTTGTCCTTTTTAATCATGATTGAGATAATGCGAATACTATTCTCATGTGACTGTCGGCAGATATTGTTGAAGATGTTTCGACTGTAGCTGCTTTTGTAGTGGGTGAACAGTGGCTTCACATGGATGCCTTTGTAAAGAGAAGCTGTCGGGCTGTCGAGACCGAAAGTAGCTTGTTTTGTAGTGATGTTGGCAGATACTGCCTTTGATGATGCGGACTGTGGGTCCATCAATCAAGTGGAGAGAAGACGTCATAACAGTCATCTTCATTGAAAGGAACTGTTGGTTCATCTTCTTTGTCTGAATCTTCTGAACAAATCTTTGACAATGTTTCAAAGAGTTGAGCCTTTGTAGGTTTTCCTCTAAGCCGATGTCGTATATGTTGACGAAGAAGCTTAGCATCTGAAAGAGGTTCAATTGGATTCACCTGAGGAGCATGAGAATGGTTTTTGTCTGACAAGAAGTGGAGAACTCCTTTTGTAACTCTGGAGTGGTCAAATTGTGCCCACCACTTTACTTTAAAACGGCGGCATAACCATAAGGGAGCATTCTTGGATTGACAAGGTTTTCTCAATGTTGAGCAGGTATAATCCCAGCATAAAATTCAGGATAAACCAAATCTGATGAAGAACCAAAGTGACAAGACCTGCTCTGTAACAGGATATGGAGGTTGGTACTTTTCTTGGAAAATCTTTCATCCTTCTTGAATAGCAGGAAGAATGATGTCTTGAATCGGGCCAAAATGGCTCTACCAAATGTGTTGGAACCAAAGAGGAACGGACTTCTGTTTGAACTTCTGGCAGAATAAGAAGAACCATGAATGGTCACAATTCTGCGATTGAATATAGAAAGCTCCTGACCAGGTTAGTTTCTAGTCAAGATAATTGTATGTCTAGGGAACATAGTTCACTGAGAACTTCTTGTGGTAGTGAGGGAGCTGATGTCAGTCAGCTTCTGAGAGAACTTTGAGGATCTGACACTTGGAATGTGTGATCCTTTCTTGGTGGTCTCTATCATGATGATGGGTGATAATCACAGAATCAGAATCTACGAGGATGAACTCATAGAATTCCTGTGATATTGTACTATTTGCTTCTTCAAACTGCTGCTGTTGAGGAAACAAATTTTTTGCGATGAGCTGGGGCTTTTTTACTAAAGCATACATGGATGACTCGATCATAGTGATATAATCAAGGCATGTTTTAAGAATGTATGGATTTGGTGCCGAAGTTTGCGGCTTTGTAAAACTGGTCATGGTGGAACCAGTTGCTTCTTCTTGGTTCAACGGAGTGAACTTCTGTGAAAGGGAAAGGGCATAAGAAAGAGGGGTTTGATGCTGTGAGGCAGAAGGCTTCATAGCATATTGGGATTTTGATTTGGGTTTGGAAAAAGAAGGAGGACGAGAGGAAAATGAGTTAGAAGAACTCATCTTTGCAAGAACTCTCTTGTTAGGAAATCTGCAAGAGAATTATCAGCTCCTTTTATAAACTTAATTTCAAAATCAAAGGCTGAAAGAAGACCTTGCCATCTGGCAAAGATCTGTTTGGAAACGAGATTTAAAACATTTTTAGTTAAAATCTCTTTGGCGGATTGACAATCCACTTGTAATACATGATGCACAAGACAATTGACAAAACCTCTTTCTTCACTGTGGAATAATTGAACTGGACAGAGTTCCAAATACCAGAATGGTATCGAACCAATTGGATGGAAGTAGAATCTGAAAGACGCTGTTTAAGAATACCACCGTACCCTAAATTGGACGCATCTGTTTCTACAATTTTGTAGGCTTCTGGATTGGAAATCCCTAGACAAGGAAGATGCTTGACTCTGGACTTGATTTGACGGACAACCTGGGAATGGGCTTCAGCCCATGGGCCTGGAATTTTTCTCAAGTCTGGCAAACAAAGGTTTTAATAAAACTCTAAGGCCTTTGTAAAAGTCTGCAACATAGTTAAGAGATCCTAAAAATCGTTTTAATTGGTTTTTATCTTTTAACTCATCTGAAAATTTGTTTGCACAATCAATTGCTCTAGATATGGGAGTGAGAGTCTCATGAAAAATCTTATGTCCAAGAAATCAGACATTGGTTTGAAAAAGATTGATTTTTGTTGGAGAAAGAACTAAACCATTTTCTTTGATAATTCTTTCAAATTGATACAAATGTTTCCAGTGAGCTGGAATTGATTATGAGAAAACAAGTATATCATCGATATACACGATTATAAAGGTTGATAAAGGGGAGAAAATATCATTCATGATATTCTGAAACTCACTAGGAGCATTTTTTAGGCCAAAGGGCATAACATTCCATTCAAAATGGCCAAATGGAACATTAAACGCTGTTTTGTAACGATCAAATGGATGAATCTGAATTTGCCAAAATCCAGATTTGAGATCAAACTTTGAGAATACACAGGCTTAGTGTAATCTTTTAAGAAGATCTCTTTTGTTAGGTATAGGATACCTGATCCATTGCAAAGCCTGGTTTAAAGGCTTATAATTGATAACAAGGTGAGGACTTCCTCTTTCTAACTCAGCTGTTTTGTTAACATAAAAGGTTGCACAGCTCCAGGGAGATTTGGAATGCCTAATAAGTTTCTTTGAAAGCAAAGCTTTGATTTCTTTCTTGCAATGTTCCATAAGCTCAGAATTCATTTGAATTGGGCGAGCTTTAGTTGGAATCATTGAATCTTTGAAAGAAGGTTCGTAAGGGAGACGAACAACATGACGTTGGTGATGCCAAAAAGCATTAGGAAGTTCAGAACATAATTCCTTTGTCAAATGTTCTTGATATTGAACAATTTGAGTTTGGAGCTTGGGGTCAAGAACTTGCTGATCAATGCGTCTAAACGCTATGTCTGCTTTAAGGGATTGCAAATGTTGTTGCTTCTGAGAAATGAAATTAAGAAAACAAGTATCATTTCTGATATTGTTAATTTCTATAATTTCAGGTTTGTAAAGAAAATGAAACTCAACGTCTGTGCCAAGAATTTGGGTTTTAATCTCTGATGTTGTAAAAGAAAACAGATAGATTGCTGCAAAAAATGGCGTTCCAATAATCATCTTCTAGACCATGTTTTGAACAAGCAAAAAATCTTGTTTGATACAAACTTTATCTTTGCAGATATGAGCATTGGTTAATTTGTATTGTATAGCCAATTTAGAATTGGTGGTTGTATACAATTTTTGTTTTGTAAGTTCAAAACATTCGATAGGTATTAATCCTTCCGCAACACAGTTAAGATCAGCTCCAGAATCAATAAGAGCTTTACATGGGATAGTAATCTCTTTATTGATAACGAGGTTAACTTTGCAAAATCATCGTTGATGTGTAACTTTGTTGATTTCATTTAGAAAAAAAGGAGGAGTAATTTCTACGGGAGTTTCAGAAGAAGATGGCATATCTGGTAAAGACGTATTTTGAAGTCCATTGATCCGAAGATCAAGGAGAGAATGATTTTGTTTTAAAATCATAATGTCTTTTTGATATAATTGACTTCTTGTTGAATATCAGATAAATTGACAGGAATAGAAGAGGTGGATCTTCTAAATTTGTCAATAATCTGTTTGTGATCATAAAATGGATTTATGACCTCTGGGGTAGGTTTTGTGGTTCAATTTGTTTTGATATGTTGAAGATACTCTGTTTTAAGCTTAGGATCTTCAATACGGTCAACAAAATCTAAAAGAATGTTGAATTCTTTTGTTTTTGAAAGCATATTGATGCTTTGGAGGTTATTGCTGGCATGCCTCTGCGCATTCACCATCACTAATCTTTTCAGATTGATCAGAATCAGAAGAATAATTCAAATTGAGAATTTGAAGATCTTCATCTGAATTATCTGATTCTGAATTCATTAAAACTTGTAAAAACATATTTTTGATATCTTCAGGAGCTTGGAGTTTTTGAATCTTTTGGGTTGTTCTGCAATTCTTTGCATAGTGACCAGGACGACTGCATTTAAAGCAGACGGGTTTTGAATGGGTATGGGTTGGATACTTCTTGAATGGTTTGGTAGACTTGGGTTTATGCGTACCATGTTTCTTGGGCTGACTATAATACTGATCATAGTCTTTGGGCTTGAGTTGTTTAGGTCCATAAGGTTGTTTGGACTTAAACTTTCTAGCAGGATGAAACCTGTATTGGAGTTTGGATTGAGAAGGCTTTTGATGAGGGAGCTTAAAATCATCATAGCCATATTGTTGACAGAAATTGTCAAGTTCTCTTGGACCATTGATATTCTATTTCTTTAATTGGGCTTTAAGTCTTAAATCATCCAAATACGCAAAGCACATTTGTTAATGAAATTAATGATATCTCCAAAGGTGAGACGTTCATAAGGAATGTCATCTTGGTAGATTTCTTGTAATTTTTCTCTAACATTTTCAACAAAGATAGGTGGAAGACCAGAAATGAACTTTCTCTTCCAAAAAGGATTATCTGCATCTGATTGAAACATAACCTTTTTCAGGAAGATGTCTTTGTACCACCGAAAGTGGCTCAAAGTCGGACATTTGTGGATCATCAACAAATCTTTAGACTTGTTCTGAAATTAGAGTATGAACCGAATCAGGGATCTCTGAACCTTGTTCTGTTTTTATAGGATTACCTAATAAATCAACTTTTACTGCATTAAAAATTGATTGTTGCTCACCAATTGTTAAGTAGTTATCCCACCATCCTTTGAGTAGTCCAGAAAAGCCAGCAATGATAAGGGATGCAATTGTCCTATCATTCTTACATTCGCTACGATGAGCTGAACCCATCATAACCATCTCCTGGGTTAACTCAATAATATTTTCTTCAGTTAAACCATCTATGTTCCATGTATAGAGGTTACCTGTAGAAAATGACCCATAGACTTGAAGAGATTTCTCTTCATATTACATGTCAGGGAGTGATGGTCTTGGATAAAAGTTTCTAGTTGTTGGAAGTGGATTTTGATTTTTTCCATAACATTTAGCAAACTTAATGGGATTGGCTTGGTATTAGATGTAATTCAAACTATCCAGTGCAGCCATAGGATCAAAATCACTATCTGAATTCATTGCTTGGGAAGACAATGTATTGATTTGAAGATTTGATTTTAAATTGAGAGTAGCCAATTTAAGATCAATTTCTTTGATTAATTGATTTGGTGTGGTTAACACATTTTGTTCAACAGATGTAGGTGTAAAATACATTGCTGCTTTTGATACATTAAAGGCTTGCTTTTGAGCCAATTGGGAATGTGCCAATTGATCTTGGTGGACTTGATCTTGGATCAATTTATCACCAATCTCATGAAGCAAGATATTGGTGTAATTATTCTGTTGAATAATTTTACCAAGACCTTTAAATGTATTGTCAATCTGAGGATCTTTGAATGATGACGCAAAAACATCACAGCCTAAAGTTGAAAATTTAATTTCTTCTAAAGGTGGCAAAATGGATTCTTTGGCGGAATTTGTTTCAGTTGTATGCCAGAATTTGGAATTAGTTTTGATAACATTTATGCTAGGAAGAAAATCAGAAAAATACCAATCTAAAAATGATAAATTTTCTTGCATTTCTTCACAACATGCATAAAATTGTTTTCCTAATTCAGTTCTTTGTTCTTCTATTGTTTGGGCATACAATTGCTCTCTTCTTTGACTATTGGAAGGTTTCACAAATTCTCGTTTGATCCATTATTTATCAAGGATAAACTCTGTTTGTAAAACATTCAATTGAGGATGAGAGGGATGATGATCTTCCATTTCAGATTGAGTGGGTGACTCAGGATTGTAGATTGGTTGCGGGATCTGAGAAAATTGTGGATTATTTCTCAAACTAGCAAGAGATTTTGACTTTGAGGGGATTTTGAGAGTTTTCAAGGGAGAGGGAGGAAATTTGCAAGAGATTTGAGTGTGGGAAGAGATTTGGAAGAGATTTCGAATGGAAAGGGAAAAACCATTGTCGATCTGAATGGTGAGGGGAAAAAATGGATGGTTTTGTTTATATAGGTGGTGTGAAAAAATATGGTAGTGTGAGAAAGAAAGTAGATGGTGTGAGAGAGAGGAAATGATTGTGTGGAGTAGTCGCTGCCTTTATTTATATTTACTTTGTCAATGTAAATTTCAAGGATTGTATTTTGGATATAAATGAAATCAATTTTGTTATTGATTTAGAATAATTCACAAAATGACTACAGCGAGTAGCAGTAAGCGAAAATGGTAATGCCTATGGTCAGTAAAAATGTTCGCCTACAACTTTGGGCCTTATGCAAAGCGATTCCATACGGCTACAACTAAGTGTTGTCGGGAAAGCCTTTGCTTACAGCTTTTGTAGTGAATGGGGAACTTGCACATGCATTGAAACAGGATTATATACCTTATACCTGTAAACCAAAATCACCATAAGTTTGATTGGTGGCGTGCACGTAGATTCTGGATGAAGGAAATGTGAGGTGTAATACAAAATTGCAGAAAAATGTTAGTGTCGACCATTATTTTCAATTTGCTTCAGAGACATTCCTTGAAGATTACCAATATACTGCAAAAGCTGATCATGGTGTGCTCATTTTCTTGTTCAGAGGAGTTTCTGCTTCAAATGCATATATACCATTCTTTAGCTCACCAAAATCTACCAGAACATGCTGTATTTGTCAGTTTGGATCAGAAAAAAGAATATCAGATATAATTTCTAAGTTGGTGGTTATTACTAGAATGAGGATCTAATCCTTATCTTACGGATCCATGAAAAAATTAGTACAGAGCATACAAGCATGATTTTTTTTTATTAGAATGTCATACCTTTATTTATCATCAAAAATTATTTACAGTCCACTCGGGGTACGTTTATGACTTTACCCGATTCAATTCACTTAACTATTGCAATATGTAAACAAAAGAAGCTAAACTAGCTCTAATACTTGTCACGCCCTGATTTTCAAAGAAAACGAAAATTCCAAAATCCACATAGGATTATCCGTTTTTCCAAAATTCGGGACGTGAAATTCAATAACAATATAAACATTTAGCAGCAGCAACAACAACGTAAACATGATTTAATTACTAAAACAAGTAAAAACTCTAATCAGAAAAGACTGACGTTGCTAACCCCACTAGCGAAACTCCAGTAACGCTGCTCAAAAGTCTCTAAACCTGAAAGGCTCATCAGGAATGTACCCAAGAAGCAGAAGCTCACTTGGGTCAGCAATAAAGCTGGTGTGAGTAAATCTTCATTCCAAAATCAATAAATTTGCACGCGATAACATCAAACTAAACCCAAACAATAAACAACCACACCAACAGGTAGTTCCTCAATGAGGCAAATGTGTCATGCAAGAAAAATACAGTTCAAAGAATTTAGTTCCTCAACGAGGCAATCATGTCATCATCCTAATAAGTAAATATGCATTTACTTATACTTACACTGTAGAAGTTGACTATGACAAGTCTGACCTACAGAAATATTAGTTGACTTGTCATACTGCATGGAAAGGGTTAAAAACAGTATAAACATAATTTATTCATTAAACAGTTGTCTTCGTACAATATTTGACTTACGCATATTATTCATTTTTATTTGAATTTGATTCATTTTTAACGGATTGATCACTTAGACGATACCACATTAATCAAAGGTGGTAGTTCGAAATCAACAAAATTTCATCAATTCTCGACCCCAAATCCCCTCTTGCATAGGTTGAATCAAAAGTTTTTCTCTAAACCTAGCTTCTACAACAAAGTCTACCATTAACCATAGGTAAATCTAAACCTATTGAAATCATAGGTAAATCTTCGTACCCACGCAGAATTATTCGTTTTTCTCAAAACTCGAGACGTGACAATACTCCTAAAAAGCATAGCCTGAACTATCCTCAACCAAAACTTTATACTCCCTGGTGACCAAAACCACCACAACCCATAAAACATAGTATTTGTAACTCTGAAACAAAGATACAGCAGCATCAATAAAGAGATGAACCACACACTGCACAATAGTTGGTAAGGACCTACACAATGTCCATTTTGGTCCGATGCTCGTGCATATTTGCTCTTTTTCATAATAGGGAGGTCACATAGGAGATGTCAAAATTTCTTGACTGCCGCCTGGATACAACCTCCATGGCCACCCTTGAACTCCAAATCTGAAAATTTTGAAAGCGTCAAGTGGTCAAGAACATAAATTAAATTGCTTTCGGAATATTTCGATTCGTAAGGTGTAAAAGAATTTTAGCTCCATCATAATGTCCAACAATGGGAAGTTTAACAACAGTTTGAAAACTCAATATACAATTGAAGCATCCTGTTAAAGAAAGAAAGTCTACACATATTACAAAATAGAAAAGTTAGTATAGAATATATAAAGAAAGTTAGAATAGAATAATAAGCCTTAGGTTTCATGTTTCAATATAATTAGGTCGAAGTTAGCTATATAAGTGTGTATTCAATCAATGAATCAATTACAATAATTCAGTACAATTCTATTATAAATATTTTCTTTTCGTGGGATCAGAACAAGATTAAATCAGCGTGATCGTCTTCAAATCGTCTCCATCATCATATCACAAACATCTCTTCTGTTCAAACACCCATTATCACCAAATACCCAATTTCTTCAACAACTTCTGTTCAAACACCCAACTTCTATTCAAGAACCCACAAACACCCAACTTCTTCAACAACTTTTGTTTAAAAACCCATTATCACCAAACACCCATTGTAACCCATCTCTCCACCCATCTGCCAACGAATCATCCATCCACATCTCAGATCATCAATTAAACAGATTAAAAGGAGAAGATCTATTCTCACTTGCATCACATCAAAAAGAGAAGATCTTTTCTCACATCAGAAGCAAATACCGTGAAGGAGAAGATTTCTTCTCACATCAGATGGAGAAGATCTCTTCTCACATCGTCGACAACGGGATTTAGTTGCATCCATCATCAGTCACCTCCAGCCAATCATTACTGATCCTAGGGGCAATAAGATCTCCATTGGAGTCCCAGAAGAAGAAGAAGGAGCAAGATTCAGTCAGTGTACCCAATATAAATCCCGGTAAGATTCACATCGCTCGTTTCCTCGCTCATTTCCTCGACACTTCGAATTTCTGTAAGAAGAATGGGCAATAAAATCTCCATTAAAGGCCTGCTTTTCTCTTAAGTTGTGGTATCTCTACCCACGCACTATTAACACCCCAAGTTTCAATCAGTACACCAACTGAATCGAGATTCAATATCTCTACCCCATGGGCTATTAGCACCTGAAGTTTCAGTCAGTACACCAATTGATTTTAAAAGATCGGACTTTTAACTAATTTTAAAAGTTAGTATACTACGTAGCCACCGCCACTATGGCCAACAATACAAGCAGTGGTTCCAACACCACCACATAGGGGTGGGCAAAAATCGATTTAAATTCGGTTAACCGACCGAACCGGTTTTCAAATTCGGTTCGGTAATCGAACCGAAATATGAGTAGAAAGAAAATAATTTAAACCGAACCGATTATAAACGGTTTGAAATCGGTTTACGATTTTCAACCGACCGATTAATTAGATATATATAAATAACTAAATAACATGTAGGTGTCAATACCTGATTAGTGCAACAAATACACTGCAGTACACCTTGTTGCACTGAATCGCCCCCTTCTCATAAAATTTACAATTTTGGGCTAAAAATTGGGCATGTTTTAATGAAAGTCTTTCAAGTGTTTGAGCCCGAAATTTCAGCCCAACCGAACCGAACCGATCAGAAATTCGGTTCAACCAAATTCATCGGTTTGCAAATACAAAATTCGGTTTCGATTTGGGCAAACCGAATGAAATCGGTTTGGGGCTCAAAACCGAACCGAACCGACATTGTCCACCCCTACCACCACATCACCATACAACAACTTCAAGGCTCAAATATTGGTAATGACATTTCTATTACAAAATTGACAGGTAAAGTACTCTCTCTCAAATCTCATGACTCTCATTCATCTTGGATCCTTGATAGTGACGCCACTGATCATATAGTTCATAACCCTCATTTTTCAAACTCGTCCACAATCGAACCGTTGAGCTTCTTGATGGTACACTTGTTATTACACACATTGGCACCATGATTTTTTCTTCTTACCTTGCATAATGTTCTTTGTGTTCTTTCTTTTAATCTTAATTTAATTTCCATTAGCAAACTCACAAAACATTTTTTTTTCTCACCATTTTTCTCAACAATTTTTGGTTGATACATGACCTTCGTTCGGGGAAGATGATTGGGATAACATTTGAGCTTGATGGTTTGTACTACCTGGACGACACCATCACCACAACTTTCACCACTTGTCACATCACTCAAGACAACAACCATATGTTATGGCACAACCACCTAGGTCACCTTTCAGACAAAACTCTCCATCTTTTTCCTGTCTCTTTTCACGATGCTAATACTTGTGTTTCCAATAAATACATTATTTTTCCTGTGGCCAAACAAACTAGAAATATATTTCCTTCATCCCATATTTCGAGTACTAGCCCTTTTTCATTATTACATGTTGACATTTGGGGAGAATATCACGTTGGTTCCCTTTCTGGAGCGCGTTATTTTATCACCATTGTTGATGATTATACACGATGTACTTGGATTTATCTCATGAAACACAAGTCTGATGCACACACACTTTAATTTCATTCATTATTTATTTTGAAAACCAATGTTCTTCTAAAATTCAAACCATTCGTAGTGATAATGGACTTGAATTTTTTTCTCACTAATTTTTATGCTTTAAAAGGCATTACCCATCAAACTTTTTGTATTCTCTATGCCCCAACAAAATGGGGTGGCGGAACGCAAACATAGACATCTTTTGAGTGTCGCTCGTGCTCTTTTGTTTCAAGCATATCTCCCTAAACGTTTTTTTGGAGAAGCAATTCTTACCACTGCATATCTCATTAATCGCACACCGACCTCTGTTCTTAAAAGCAAAATGCCTTTTGAACTTCTCTATAACAAACCACCCACCTACTTTCACCATCGAGTCTTTGGTTGTCTATGTTTCACTTCCACACACTCCCAACATCCTAGTAAATTTGATGTTCGTTCTAGTCAATTTGTCTTTCTTGGATACCATCACAGGCAAAAAGGATACAAAGTCTATGATCTCACCCACAAAAAGGTCATTGTTTCTCGTGACGTCATCTTTTATGAGGAGTTTTCCTTATTTTTTGACAAAATGCATAATCACCTCGTTGACCGGTCCAACACACTTCCCCGACCGGTCGCCCATGCTCCGCTTTTTTATCATCTAACAGTGTTTTTCTCTGACTGATCGAACCACTCCCACCGACCGGTTACCCAATCCGACGCCTCCGTCACCGACCATTCGAAAACCCCGGATACCTCGGAACCCCAAACCCATCCTATGGAACCCCAAACCCATCCCCCGAAACCCCAACCCAAGAGGTTTCCCCTGCCCCTATTCCACCCTTAGACCCCTCCCCTCTCCCACCCCACACCTCCACTCATGAACCATCTTATCTTCAACAATATCATCTTGATATTTGATTGCCTTCCCGATCATCCCACTCATCTGTTTCGAACGTTGGGCCTTCTACAGGTATTGTTTACCCCCTTTATGATTTTCTTTCCTATGACCATTTATCAACTTCTCACAAGGCTTACACCACTTCTATTTCTTTAGTCAAAGAACCCACCAGTTTTATGCAGGATCCAAAGTGACGTTAGGCCATGAGAAGTGAGATCGATGCTCTAGAAACCAATAACACTTGGACTTTACAGCCTCTTCATCCTAGCAAGCATCCGGCTGGTTGTAAATGGGTCTATAAGATCTAACTTAATCCAGATGGTAGTGTTGAGCACTACAAAGCCTGTCTTGTGGCTAAAGGATATAGTCAAATTGAAGGTATTGATTACAAATATACCTTTGCTCCTGTTACTAAATTGGCTACTGTTCGTTTTCTCCTTGCTCTTGCATCCACACAGAATTGGCATTTATGTCAACAACGCTTTTCTTTATGGTGATCTTTTTAGCATATGTACATGAGTTTTCCTCCTTAAGTTATCATCTTCTCTCATATCAGCAGGCTACAATCATCTAAGGCCGATTATTCATTATTCGTCTTATCCAAGGGTAACAGCTTTATTGCAATTCTCGTATATATTGATGATATAATATTGGCAGTAATGAAATTTCTAGCTGCAAAGTTTAAGCTCAAAGATTTAGGAAAATTGAAATATTTCCTTGGCATTGAAGTCGCGAGGTCATCCAAAGGGATTGCTTTATCTCAACGAAAATACGCACTTGAAATATTGGAGGACACAAGGTATCTTGGAGCAAAGCCTTCACGTTATCCTATGGATCAAAACTTGGTACTCACACAAGATGATGGAGATTTGCTACCAAATCCCACATTGTACCACAGGCTCGTTGGAAGGTTGATATACTTAATGATCACGAGACCAGATTTGGTTTATTATGTTCATGTCCTAAGTCAGTTTATAGACAAGCCAAGAATACCACATTTGGATGTTGCACACAAGGTCTTGAGGTATATCAAGGCTTCACCAGGACATAGTATTTTTTTCTCTTCCACCAGCTCATTACAGTTGAAAGCTTATTGTGATGCAGATTGGGCTAGATGTAGAGATACTAGGAAATCCATTACAGATTATTGTGTCATGCTTGGCGATTCACCAATTTCTTAGAAAGCTAAGAAACAAACTACAGTGGCAATATCTACAGCTGAAGCAGAATATAAGGTCATGGCTTCCACATGCACTGAGTTAACCTGATTGAGGTACATTCTTAATGATTTGCACATTAATCATCCTCAGGCAACCCTCTTGTTTTGTGACAACAAGGTTGCACTCCATATTGCATCTAATCCAGTTTGTCATGAGCGAACGAAGCATATCGAGATTGATTGTCATTTGATTCGAGAAAAGATACAAGAGGGTACTATTCAGACTAAGCATGTTGGAACACTACATCAACTGGCAGATTTATTCACTAAAACTTTGAGCACTTATCAATTTGATAATTTTCTTAGTAAGTTGGCGAACTCACTATGAAAAAACTACAGACAATGAGCTATCCAGGCCATGAGGTAGATTATGTGATTGAATGTTCAAAGAAGCTTCAAACATTTTGCCGATTGGACATACATAGCTAGATAAGATATTATTATGAACATTCGGTTGTGCAATCATCAACATGTAAAGTCTTTGCTCACTAAAAAGCTTAAAATATAATTAGACTTCAAATTTTGTATATACAAAATCCAGATAAGATTAACAATAGCAATGCTTCGGTACATAAACAAATTTGGATGTATGGTACATCCACAAAAGGTTACCACCCATTGTACATCAAATTACTACTAAGTATATATAAATTTACCATTATGTGACTTCGACTTAGTTACTAACTTGGCATACAAAAAGTTAATACTACGAACTTAAATTATCAACCAAATTCACAAAAGTTACAACCCTGATGACCTAAAGTTACCTTGTTGCACCATGCATTCATACCTTTGGATGTTAGAAGAATTTTCATTTAAATTCTTAAGTGACGGCAACTTTTAAAATATATAATAAGTTGTAAGTTGATCAAGATATTATAATATCAAATTGAAGCGAACTGTTTGCATGAATTAGGTTGAGTATCATGAAACATTTCCCTATATAGGATAGAACTAGGGATGACAAGAATAATGGCACATAATCTGATATTCAAAACACTGCAAATTATGTTTTTTTTGGATGTAATTAATAACAATGACAAGAAGAAAGCATTGAAATCTCATCCTCCTACCTTGGAAGATTACAGCCATGAGGCTGCCACCTCCAGTTGAGGTACTCATAGTCCTTCCTTCCGTTCCTATGGCACTGAAACCCCGGATCAAGAAAAGGGCAGCTCTCGTTATAGTACGGTTGACCTCAAACTCTTTCATCTCTAACCCATCTTTCATTGGAATAATCACAAGCTTTCAAACCATGATTATTTGGCAATATAGATGATAAGAAACCAGTAGGGAAAACCCATTGATGTTGAAAAGGACTTTTGAGTGGAAGAAAAGAAAGGAGAGTACATATGCGAGTTTTCTTTTGATGAAGAAGAAAGGGAAAGGATAGGTCGTTTGAACCTTTTGGACCAAAGGTGTAGGAGGAGGATCCATGAAAAAAGGAAAATTTTGTAGTTTTATGTTCCAAGGAAAGTGTAGAGAGAAAATGGAGGTCTTTGTTGTTGAATGTTTCATCAGAATTGTAGGAGCCTTTTAGCCTTGTTTAGACAATATAGAGAGAATCTTGTTTGTTCTTCTTCTCTGTTTCCAATTTTGTTTCCATGTTGTGTTGTGTTTGAATTTTTTTGTTTGTTGATAGTCCTATCTAATATCTCTAGAATAATTTCTTGTTTATGTCGTTCTTAGCACCCACAGATATTCCCAATGGATTCCATCTATGGACCTTAGCCCAGAGTTAAAAACTCGGCCCAAAATCAGTGAGATTATAGAAAAGCCCAAGGTTTATTCCATGGTCCACTTTAGAAATTTCAATGGTATTTCATATGGCCCTGACTTTTTGACACCACCACATCCACTCTTTTTGACATGACCCATTTGTTTTATCTATTAAAGGACAACGCCAATAAAAGGGTCTTTTCTTCCTCTTCTTCTCTCGTCTTCACAGGAACAACAACTAACAACCCTTGCCCTGCCCGATGTCAGCCGCGCCGCTCCTCCCACCATGCCACCTTTTTCTCCTCTCTCTTCTCAGGACAACCCCTTCCATGTTGCGTCCACACCACCCCTCTCGGCCCCCTTGCCTTCTTCTCGCAGGCTTGTGCAAGGGAGAAAAAAAGAAAGAAAAAAAAACAAAAAAGAAGAGGAAGAGAGAAGAAATAGGCTGGGGCAGGGAGGAACGGGGTGGCTGCTGCTGCTCCATTCTTGTTGTTCTTGAGAAGAGAAGAAGAAGAAGAAAGGATAAGAAGAAGAATAGAGGAGAAGAGTAAGAATATAGGAGACGAAGAGGGGAAAAAAGAAAAAAGGTGGGGGCGGGGTGGTCGGCTAGCGGTAGGGTGACGACACCGCTGCTTATGTTGTTGTTGTTCTTGAGAAGAGAGGGCAAGAGAGAAGAGAAGTTCCTTTTATTGGTGATGTTAGAAAAAAGGTAATGGTGTAAAAAAAGGAAATTGATGGTGTCAAAAAGTTGGTGCCATTTCATATCTGTGTAGTGTCACTAATGGAAAACTGGGAATAAATACGTGCTTTTTCACAGCCAACATCAATGGTGTGTACTTTTGTCCACAATTTGAATATGGTGCTCCCATTAGCATTACTCTTGGAGATGGTGAATTTTCATTTATTAACTCTGACGAGTAAAATCATTTAAGCACAATTTTCTTTGAATAATTATCTTCTCTTAAAATAAAGCCTTGTCATGTTCACTTTTCTTAGCTTTTACAATTTTTTTTTTCCTTTTTTTCCAAGGGCTCTGACTTTTTGATATTATAATGTCGAGTAATTCTTGCTAGCCTGGGCCCAGCTGCCTGGTTGCTGGCCTGGGGGGCAAAAATACACTCCCCCCCCCCCCCTCTTTAAACTTTTTTTTCAAAAGTGGTTAAAAAGGAGGGGGGGCAAAAGTGTACTTTTGCCGCACCCAGGCAGCAAACCTCGCCCCTTTCCCAGGCCAGCTAGAATTGGGGTATAATGTCTCCACTCTGACATCACTCTTTTTTAGCTTATTAAGAGACACCACCAATAAAAGTCATTTTTTCTCTCTCGTCCTCTTTTATCTTATTCTTCATTTTTACTCTTGGACATATGTCGCTACTGCCTTGCCTTGCACCTCCCCCGTCCCTTCTTATTTTCTTTCTTGTTTTCTTTTTCTCCTCTTTTTCCCTCTTTTTCTTCCCAATAGATGGCTACTGCAGCATTCATTTTCTTCTCAACAACAACAAACAATAGTACCTGCCTCGCCATCACCCCTCCCTTCCCCCACTTTTTTTCCTTGAGCGACAGCTAAAGTTTATTCCGCTCTCACCTTAATCTTTGTGAGGATGGAGCGAGAGCAAATGAGAAAAAAAAAAAAAAAAGGGGGAGGGGGTGGGGGGCGCCCGACAGTTGTCGTTGCTGCTATCGTTATTGCATATTTGCTATTGATGAGAATAAAACATAGGGAATAGATGAATGGGAAAAAAGGGGAAAAGGCAAGCGAACAGAAACAGCGATGTGGTGGGTGGGAGAGAAGTTAAGGCGATAGAGTGGCAGTAGCAACATTGACAATGGTGGGAGAGAAGCGACTGTTGTTGTTGTTCTGATGAGAAATCGTTGAGAATGGGAGAGGTGAAGAGAGAAAAAAAATTGATATTAAAATATTTGGGTTTATATTCATGGTGTCAAAGGACAGGTAGTGGTGTTAGACATAAAATAAAGAGAAAGTGGTGTTAAAGAGGAGAAATGATGGTGTCAAAAAGTCGAAGCCTTTGCCAAATTGCCTGAAATGAGTTTGGGTTGGTTTCTTAGCAGCCAGCCCAATCACTTATCACAACCTGTGCTCACGTGAACCCTAGTGACTACTCCAAACCACCATATCCTCATATCCTCTTTCTCACACCACCATTGAGTTTTTTTTTTTTTTTTTTTTTTACTTTTTCACACCACCAATAAATATGCATAACTGAGAAAGCCAAACTCAAAACGAAAAAAATGCAAAACAGGGTAACTTTCGACCAATTTAAACCCTCAATTGAAACCGATTCTCAAGCTCATCAACGAAAGTTGTAGTACTATGATTTATCTAATAAATACAACTTGAATCACTTGAAAATGTTTTGAAATTGGCAAATTATGGTCATTTTACTAAAGTCGCGCAAATATGTCTCACAATGAAAACAGGATAGTGTTCCTGAATTTTGGCCAACTTATGTGCTCGATCAAGACCAATTCTCAAGTTGATCAAAACACAAATATTGTAGTACTCTCAATTATCTAATAAAAATAACTTGAATTACTTGGAAATGTTTTGAAATGAGCAAGTTATGGTCATTTTACTAAATTCGATTAAATCTGTTTCGCAATAAAAACGGGATAGTGTTCCTGATTTCGGCCAACTTATGTGCTTGATTGAGACTAATTATCAAGTTGATCAAAGTAGAAAAGTTGTAGTACTTTTAGTTATCTAATACACACAACTTGAATCACTTGAAAATGTTTTGAAATGAGCAAATTATGGTCATTTTACTAAAGTCGCGCAAATCTGTCCGAAAAAATTTATGTTCGAAGAATTCACTGCAGGGAATTTGGGATAACCCGCATTGTGCTCTGCGTTTCACACGGGACACTGCAGGTTATCCCAAAATCCTCGCATTGTGCTTTGCGTTTTGCACGGGACACTGTGGGTTATCCAAAAATCCCCGCAATGAATTCTGCGAACATAATATTTTTTGGACAAATTTGTGCGACTTTAGTAAAATTACCATAACGTTTTAATTTCAAACCATTTTCAAGTGATTCAATTTGTGTTTATTAGATAACTCAGAGTCCTACAACTTTTGTCTTTTGATCAACTTGAGAATCATTCTCGATCAAGTACATAAGTTGACAGAAAGTTAGGAACACTATCCCATTTTTATTGCGAGACAGATTTGCGCGACTTTAGTAAAATAACCATAACTTGCTCATTTCAAAACATTTTTAAGTGATTCAAGTTGTTTTTATTAGATAACTCATATTACTACAACTTTCATGTTTGATGAGGTTGAGAATCGGTCTCAATTAAGGGTTTAAATTGGTCAAAAGTTACCCTATTTTGCATTTTTTCGTTTTGAGTTTGAGTTTCTCTGTTATGTTAAGTTATGCATATTTATTGAGTTTGGGTTTAAGGGTTTTGACTTTGAGAGTTTTTTAGGGAGAAAGAGAAGATTTGCAAGAGATTTGAGTGTGGGGAGAGATTTGCAAGAGATTTGGAATGGGGGAGATGAACCGTTGTCGATTTGAATGGTGAGGAAAAAAATTTGACGATTTTTGTTTATATAGATGGTGTGAGAAAGAAAATAGGTGGTGTGAGAGAGAAAAAATAGTGGTATAAAGTAGTCGCTGCCTTTTCTTTATGGTATTGCACTCTAGGTAAGGTACACATAAATTAGTCACACATTAATTAGTCAAAAGGTTGAGGCAAATCAAATCTTTGTTGGGTGGATGTGCACGTGCAAAAGTTTAGAACAACATGCCCAATTAAAGCTAACCATTGTAGCAAGAACAAGAGATTAGAAAGTTTTTATTTTTTTAATCCATTAATCTCTCTCACCTCAAATGTCGCTGACGGTATTCGAATCTAGGACCTATAATTTCATCTGCCACAAACTTATTATCACTGAGTTGGTACCCCATTAGCTGAAAGTCTTTACCTATAACATAAAACTCACCAAAATCAAATTGTTGCAAATGAGGCATGAGAAATTGTTACAATATCGGTTATATATTCTACTCTTCTCTAACAGATGAGACAATCCACTTTGACTTTTTTCCCCTTTAACCTCATTTCCACCCTAAATATCATCGATAAGGTTCGAACCATATCCTGAACCTGTGATACCATCTGCGACAAACCTACCAACTGACTTGTATTCCACTTTCACTTCCACTTAGCCATGTATCACAGTTAAAGTGCACCCCCTTCAAAAGCTAATTACAAGAAGAAGAAGAAGAAGAAGGAAAAAACAAGCCATCCAAAATAAATTACTTTATAGCACATAAAGTGGGGATATCATGAGTTGGATACTTTTTCATTTTGTCCCTTATCCCAGCTTTAACTGGGATTCTACTATATAAACATTTTTCAAGAAATCCAAACTTGGTTATCCAGTGGTGAAGGGTTAGAGTGCATGGCTTTAGTTCACACCACTTTTAAATTAGTTGTGGCCAAGACAACGATACATGGGGTCCTGACTTTGTATGTTTGTGATTGTGTGTATAACACTAAAATTACTCCTTTTTCAGATAAAACACAATCTTTGCATTATGGGTGGGAAAGTTTATCACAAACAAATGAAAATGCAATGACATTTTAGCTGTATTTCGAATTGAATATTTTTATTTTAGGGTCATAGTAATTGACATACAACAATTCTACTCGGCCTGGGTTTTACGCCTGGGTCACTGCCAGGACCCTCCTGGGCAAGTGTGCCTAGGAGGGTGTTGGGCACGTGCAATCGATTTTGTGGGAGTGAAAGGAGAAAGAGAGCAAATTTGTTCAAAAATTGGGAAACTCTTCTGCGACTCCTTGACCACAGCCATTGTCGGTATACCAACCTTATCCCCCGCCGCCAGCTCTGCTCTGGAGAGAACCCGAACACATCGAAAGCACGGATCTTGATGATGACTTGAAGACTACATGGGAGGGGGTGAGCGGGTTGGAGGACCAGCAAAGGAGATATCTTGAGAGACTAGACACAAAAGGGGTTCTTTGGAAACACCCAAATGAGGGTTCATCCATGGTATTTCGTCTCTCACATGGCGGAGATGTTGAAGCGGATGGGAACTGTTTGTTTACAGCTTCCAAGAAGGCCATGGGGTTGGAGATTGATGCCAGGGAGTTGAGGAAAAGGACGGTGAGGAGGGTCTTAGAGGATCTTGAATTGGTCCATGAGGAAGAAAGGGGTTTCATTGATTCGTCAATTAAGCATCTTTATTCACCTGATTTGAAGGTTGGGTGGGGGATTCATGTGGTTCAGAAGGTGAAATTGTTGGTCATGAAGGCTGATTAGTAGATTTTTATATTTCGTCTAATCAATTTGTTTTATAAATTTTCAGTAATTTATTTATTTTGTATTAAAAAAAATCTCAGTTGATATTTTATATTTTCATGATTCATTTTGTAATTGTAACATTCCATTTGCAGACTCAGAAGGAGAGCTCTTTAAAATGTTTAAAATGCTCAAAGAATGAAAACAAGGGTGAAGGCGAGGCAGTGGATGATTTGAAGCTCAAAGATAGCAAAGATAGTGGTGATACTCATGAAGCTGAATCATGGACTGATGCAGAAACTCTACTTCTTTTGAAATCTGTTTTGAAGCACGGATGCTGAAATGTGTTATTGCTGAAATTGCAATTGAATAAACCACTTTGACTAACGTGGTAAAGTAACCATGAAATGAAGTACCTTTGACACATACAAAAAAAGTTAATTTAAGTGTAATCCCTTATGTTACAAGGGTTGAGTGATTAAAGTTGTCAATCTGCAAACTCTCCCCACTGTTGGGTGCGCCCTTGTATATGATAGGTTTTTTTACTTAGCTGGATATAGCAGTTTGTGTCGCTGAAGAATTCTTATTCTCATTGGACTCATGCCGGAATGCTGATTATTGACTAAATTATTTATTTTAGAGTGCTATGATAAGTTAATTGATTAATATGGTGTCTATAGTTGAAGTTTTCACATTATACTATGGGTTATGGTAACTAAAATATTATATGAGTAGGAATGGCACTGATAGGCCTCCCCATCTTCAAATTGCCAGAGGCTTCCTCACTTTTGCACTAACTTTCAAGAAGAAAGATAAATGAAACATTCTCTTAATTTGGTAATAACAAACTCCAGATTCAGAGTTCCTTCAGTTTATTGAAAGATTTTGTTTTGTTTTGTAGATCCAATAAATAGTTTTAAAGGGCTCATCAATTGTGTTTGTGTTTTTCATGTTTATAATATATGTATTCATGTACCATGATCTTGTTAGATTGATGTTCATGATCTTGTTAGATTGATGTTTATGTAGAATATATTTGAGAAATTCATGCTACTACATTGCTCAGGAACAGACCAAAGAAGAAAACAGATAAACGACCAAGAGAAGCACGAGTTGCCTTCATGTCTGAAAGCGAAGTTGATCATCTTGAAGATGGATATAGGTGGAGAAAATATGGGCAGAAAACTATTTCAGGATTAAAAGCAATACCATGAGAAAGAGAAAAGAAGGGAGAGAACTCAATGAAAATAAAACACCCTTGTTCCATGGATTAAAAGCAATCAAATACAGCATGTAGTTTAAGCAATGTCAATAAAGGTTTTCGAGCAATCATGCATCTTTAACAAAAACTCAGCAACAATTCAGCATCCAAAATTCCAAAATTTCAGTAAATATTCAGCAACATTTCAGCATCCAACAATATTTTCTGCCCATATTTTCTTCACACATTTCAGCATCCGTGCTTCAAAACAGATTCCAAAAGAAGTAGAGTTTCTGCATCAGTCCATGATTCAACTTCATGAGTATCACCACTATCTTTGCTATCTTTGAGCTTCAAATCATCCACTGCCTCGCCTTCACCCTTGTTTTCATTCTTTGAGCATTTTAAACATTTTAAAGAGCTCTCCTTCTGAGTCTGCAAAGATGGAATGTTACAATTACAAAATGAATCATGTAAATATAAAATATCAACTGAGATTTTTTTAATACAAAATAAATAAACTAAAAATTTTTATAAGCCTTGAATTACTGAAAATTTATAAAACAAATTGATTAGACGAAATATAAAAATCTACTAATCAGCCTTCATGGCCAACAATTTCACCTCCTGAACCACATGAATCCCCCACCCAACCTTCAAATCATGTGAATAAAGATGCTTAATTGACGAATCAATGGAACCCCTTTCTTCCTCATGGACCAATTCAAGATCCTCTAAGACCCTCTTCACCGTCCTTCTCCTCAACTCCCTGGCATCAATCTCCAACCCCATGGCCTTCTTGGAAGCTGTAAACAAACAGTTCCCATCCGCCTCAACATCTCCGCCATGTGAGAGACGAAATACCATGGATGAACCCTCATTTGGGTGTTTCCAAAGAACCCCTTTTGTGTCTAGTCTCTCAAGATATCTCCTTTGTTGGTCCTCCAACCCACTCACCCCCTCCCATGTAGTTTTCAAGTCATCATCAAGATCCGTGCTTTCGATGTGTTCGGGTTCTCTCCAGAGCAGAGCTGGTGGCGAGGGAGAAGGTTGGTATACCTCGGCAATGGCTGTGGTCAAGGAGTCGCAGAGGAGTTTCCCCAATTTTTGAAAAAATTTGCTCTCTTTCTCCTTTCACTCCCACAAAATCGATTGCACGTGCCCAACACCATCCTAGGCGCACGTACCCAGGAGGGTCTAGGCAGTGACCCAGTCGCAAAACCCAGGCCGGGTAGAATTGTTGATTGACATATTGTTAACAAGGCCGGGAACTGTTTGATATTTCGTAGATCACTTTGGTTTTTAATTTGGTTGTGGTCTTTAGTTTTTTGTTTAGTCCCTAAGGAAAACAAGTGTTGGCTCAAGTCGAAGTCTATATTTGTAAAGATTTGTATTGAAATATTATTGTGTTTATTCATTGACTAAATACAAGTTTATAAAAATAACTATGACCTAACCTTGTGGAGATAGGAAATCTAAGATTTTTTATTTTATTTTGACTTTTCTAACATATTATATACTGACTTTTCAATTCTGTAACACTTTCATATTTTGTAACATAAGTAGACTTTCTTTCTTTAACACCCCCGCAAGTTGGATATGTAGACGCAGATGAAATGTGCAGCTTGGAGAAAACTTTAAAGTTCAATTTGGTAAAAAAATCATGACTGTCGAGTGAAACTGCTAATGGTTTGACTCGAGACATCATGATTGTCGAATTCTGAAAAATTTTGGATGATTCCTGTATGAAGAAATCATGACTCAATTCGAGTCTTGGTATTGCTCAATTCGAGTCAACACGGATTTTTGATGATTCCTGTATGAAGAAATCATGATTCAATTCGAGTCTTGGTATTGCTCAATTTGAGTCAACACATTTTTTATTTTTTTTGTGATCTCTACTTGGGCTTGCTGATTGGCGTCAAGGTTAAGAATCTGGCTGCGTCAAGTTGTTTTTGTTTGAATATCAAAAACACTACTAAGTTGCTATTGTTGATTGATTGAGACAGGCTATTGTTGTTGTCCTCCCTTCCTTGTTTGAGTTGTAGGTTGGCTGCGTGTGGCTGTTCTGCATGAAGTTGTTATAGAGTGCAATTTTCATTCAATTTGGTTGAACTTGTTGTTGAGAATGTTCTTGCTTTTGTCATCCCTTCCCCGCCTCTTGCGTATATCGTAGTCGTCGGAGGTGGGAAAAAGCTTGAATCCTAGAGTCTTAGGTCACCAAAAAAAGAAAGCTGCTATGATACCATCTAAAGAATTGTATTGAAATATGATTGTGTTTATTCATTGACTAAATACAAACTTATAAAGTTAACTCTGACATAATCTTGTGGAGATATGAAACCTAAGACTTCTTATTTTATTCTGACTTTCTTAACATATTTTATATTGACTTTTTTATTATGTCATATAGGTAGATTTTTTTTCTTTAACAATATTAGTAACAAGTAGCTACAAAACTGAACTTTGGTCTTATTTAAGCAGTAATCTGTGATCATGTGTACTTCCAGCACTGATAGCACAAAGTCTGAAAGGACGATAGGGATTTAGGTACATTTCCGCGCCAGAGGAGCCTATAAATTATTGGAGACTGTGATTTTATTTATGTATTGCGCTTTCAACTACTAATTTTTTCTAAAACTAGAAACGTTCTTCTATGTTCACTATGGCCATCATAGGCTAAAAAATAAAGGTTAATGACCCTTGGCCGTGTTCCCCACCTATAGAGTACCCCTTCACCCCTTTTATATTTTGTTAATTAACTAGTAGATATTATATTAAGGATTTAGTTAATTAATTCTGATACAATGCACCCCATTCCCCCATTGTGTTTTGGTGATTTGGTTCCATTGTTCTCAACCCTAAACTAATTAAGAAATGCAAGATTTTCATATTAAATTATGGGTGGCACTTTACACTTAACATCATGATAGAGATAGAAGTTCAAAGTGAGAGTGCACAATAAAACCATAATTAAATTGATAATATGACCCACAATGATATCAAAGTTCATGATAAAACAAAAACTGTGATTCAAACTTTTTTAGATTATACAGTTTTCCTGGTAAGGACAAAAGGGCAGGACTTATAGTTTTTATTAGTGTTTTAAGTAAATGACCATTTTGTAAGCACAGAAAAGAGATATAATTGGAGATTCTACATCAGCCAAAAGCATCCAATATGTAAGCTTAGATTTGCAAGAACCACCATAGTCTAATCATATCAAGGTTGATTAAAAGGGATGAAAAGGCTGTAATCATCAACTCATAATTTTTTTGTATCAAGGCATGAATCTCCACTCACTAATGAGAAGGCAATAATAATTAAGCAAATGTCGGCACTTGTATATAATAGAGGTTTAACCAAAAAAAAAAAAAGGACTCTTCGGTATAATAGAGATTAGAGAATGTTCTCATCCACTTTTTGGTGGATAATGAATTAAGATGTTAAAGGATCTTTTGGTGGTAAATAAGATTTATGCATCAAATTCTGACAAATTAATCATTGTTAGTATAACTCTTATCCTTAATTTTAACAAGGCATTGCTTGTATACCTTAGGCATTGTTAGGTGATCATGTCTCCAACCTTTAGCTCATGTTAGTATGGCTTTGTGAAAATTGGTTCAATTTCACAAACTGTCGAACTGCTAAGCTGTTCCAAGGCCAAGCCGCTGGCTATCTTTGTTTACATTCTAGTCACCTCTAACCCTAATCTGCTGACCCAATCTACCAACAAACCTGTGAACCAGAACGAATAAATTTTCCTATTTGAATTTGAACACTACAAATCCACAATCTTGTTTTGGATGTTGATTAAGAATTTGCTCTCAGACAATGGATTTGACATCATGGTTTATTCAATTATCCCGTCCAATATCGTTTATGTCAACACTGAGATTTAGTAGAATTTTGTGAGTTCTTATTCTTAAAGGAGACAATGGATTTGACATCACTTCTGTGGGGTTTAACATCGCTGAACCACGTAACTAATTATGTGTTCTCTACCAAATTTAAATTTGAACATTTTGAAATGGCAATCCTATGTACAATATCTTTGATATGTTGTCTCTGCAAATAGGCCTTTTGCTTGATATGCCTCCATCATGCCTAGCTCCTATTAGTAAGGAATGAGCATCTCCAACAACACACTATGTATAATAAGTGTATGATAAAGTAACATACCACTCCAATCATAGAAGTTTTTGCTCACAATAATCAAGCAATAGCAAAACCTAGTAGTACAAGTCCCATACCCAAAGAGCATGGAAACGAAAGGTGGTGGGGACTTGGGGATAAATGTTAGATCCCCTCCCTACATAGCTAGCTCAAACCAGGGTGAATGATGGAGGAGCTAGGATGCCACCATACTACATCACAAGAATAAGCATGGGGAAGAAAAGAAAGAAAAGAAGGGATCTACCACCCATATCTTTGGGTTCAATCCATCTGAAGATGCGCAGAAGATAAGATATGGTGGTCTTCCCTTTCATTCAAATTCCTTTGTTCTTTCTTCTTGATTTTTTATACTCAATCTAGGCTAGATCCCGATGGATGAGATTGAAAATTGATTTTTTGTGCCGCCCAAATTATGAGAGTTGTGACACTAATTTGATGTTTTTGATACTCTGTGGATTGCAAGTATGTGCATATGCAATCAATAAAATGTTCTCCGTGAAATTTTGGTCACTTTTTAAGTTTAAACTTGGGGTTTTTTTTTTGTTCTCCATCAAGCTGTTTATAAAATTGCATCTGAGGTTGAAGATGACTAAATCGTGGACAAGACCTTCTACAAATTTGAGAGAGATCTTGAGGATGAAGGTCGTCTTCTATATTCCTACTTGATTTCCTAACATTATTCAGATGCAGGGTTCTTATTTAATAAATAATCCATTTTTATATGAGACTAATTTCAGGTACCTATGTGGGCCTTACAAATTTCAGTCACCAAATGTTGACCTCTCAGATAAATCAAGGATTAGCACTAAAGAACAATGCAAAGCGAAGATCTTTCAATCCACTTGCAACAGGATCAAATCACGCACACCAACAATGTCAATGTGAAACTGAGCTTGCTCATTAATCCTAGTACATGATTGATAATTTGTGTCCCAACTATCTTTGAAACTTTGCTGTGGTCTTCATCACATTTTGTTACCAATTGCTAGTTGTCGCTGTTTTGTTTGTTTGTCGACGCAATCAGGCAAGACTTTGTCCCCACTCCATCAGATTGGACACTAGTTACAACTCTAGCAATGGTACAACAACTAAGGCCCTCACGTGCCTCCATAGAGCCTTGTGTTCCTCCTTTCTAGTCAAGTTTATTGCATGAGTTGAATAAAGTAAGATCATATATCAATGCCAGCAATTGTTAGATAGATCATCCTTCCCTGTAAATTTCTATCCAGGCTAAATTTCTTTACTCAACTAAGTTTGACAATGGAGGAAAGTATTCGAGTAAATGCTTACTAGCTACTAGAAAACAAACAAACAAAATTCACAGTTAATTTGCACCAGATTCACCACTTTGAGTCGAGAGTTTGAGGTTTTAACAAAAAATTTTACCAACTTGGCTGGAAAAACAAAAACAAGGCATCCACGCTCATACTTCAGCTATCTCGCTTACATTTCTTTCTATGAATTACTTCATAGCAATTAGGTTACATAAAACTCATACTGTCGACTGATATCATCTATCCAAACGCCAAAATGAAAATGGTCCAAAAAAGTCCCCAATATAATACATTCCCCACCCTCTATATGAAAATTGATCCATCAACCTAACCTGTAAACTGAAAGAAAAAAGAAAAATTAAACTTTTTACACTTTGAGACTAGCATCATTAACAATTCCAGGATGTTTCTTAATCTCTCCATCTAATTCAGCAAAACTCTCATCCATCTCTGCATCATAACTTGCATGAAAACTGTACACAACATAGACCAGCACTGCAAGAGCCGAAAAAAATCCAAATCTCACGTATGAAGGGCCATCCAGAGAACCCAACAAGAAAACATTGAGAAAGATTGAAATGGATGGTATCCAGGGCATTAAGGGGACACCCCAGAATTCAGGCTTTCGAGCTTGTGGTACTAGGTAATGGAACGTTTGTAGGATCACAATTGCACCTAATGTGCAAGCGACAAGCACAAAAATTTTGGGCTTGCCCGAGGGAGCGAATTGCCAAATGAGAGTAAAAATGATGGCTGTGAGGGAAAAGGACATTAGGAATGACAGTGTAGGCCATGGGTTCGTTGTTCCCACACATACGTAACGTCTGTAAATCACAGCATTGGCTACCATGTAGAAGACGAATAGTGTACCGATGGACACAAGGTTTAGCAGCACATTTAAGTCCGTAAACAGAGCTATAACTGCCGTGAAGATTCCTAAAAACAGAAGTAGCGTAAACATATATTAGATTACAGTATCATGAAAGAATTAGTAAATTGCCGAAAAACAAACACTAGTTTGAACCCCAGACATATGATAACGTTCACCACAAGTCTACCAAAACAATTGCCGAACGAATGGTAAATTGCCAAAAACAATCACATCCTTAATCTATATACGCAAAGATGGCCCACTCGACCATCACTGAGTTCAGTGGTCCAAACAATAAGAATGAAAAATTGGGAACAAATAAAAAACAAACCGAATGAAATTGAATTCGTCCAAACCAAACAAAACTCCAACTTGGATAAGAAAGTACTATTTGATTCCAAACTTGGATAAGAAGTACTATTTTATTCCAAACTCCAAATTGGATAAGAAAGTACTATTTGATTCCATCCCAATCAACCCTAAATGAGGATGTCCTCCTCAACTACCACCTTCACTACAGTGGGTCCCAAAACCCCAACGGCCTAACCGTTTCATTAAGAATCCCGTTTCAGTTCCGTAATTTCGCGTACGTTAGCAAACACTACACACACACACACAAAAAAAAAAAAAGCGCACAAAAGGCAAAGAGCGCATTCAACTTACCGAGAAAAGCTGAGGCGTTGACCGGGGTGGAGGTCTTGGGGTTGACCTTGGCAAACCAAGCTGGGACCACTCCTGACCGTCCGATAACGCACAAGTACCTCGCCTGCCCCAACATCGCCACCATCAAAGAAGTGAGTATCCCGAAGCTCGCACCCGCTCCTATCACATTCGACGCCCATCCCCAGCCGTCCGATCCTCCTCCTCGAAATGCTGAAGAGAATGGCGCCTCTGTGTCAATCTGCGCGAGAAGAAAAAAAAAATTGGCATTTTAAATGAGATTTTCGGTGTAAAGTAGAGATGAGATAAATGCAAAAAATCTGATAGTACTCTGTACTTTCGCCTGTGTTGAGTTGATTTCTGCTGTGCCTCTCGTTGTCACCCCTCGTGGCACTCACTTGTGGGGACCATCATATCCCTGGTTATCCGGACCCACGTGGGCTTCAACAGGTGATCCCTATCTCACTAGTGTGCCACGAGGATAGAAACAAGAGGGTAGGGAGTTTAGAGTTAAACTATTCCCAGAAGCACGAAATCCGTAAAAAATCTGAAAAATTCCATTGTTCTGTTTTTAAATTTGAGAAACAAAGTTGCCCTGTATTCCGAGCAAATCGAAGACGAATAGATAGGTTATTAATGGTGGATAAAGAATCAATTTAACTTTTTATGATGTTTGAAGGTTTAAAATGTTTAATTACCGCATCATAAGGTACAAGCTTGGACATAGAAGCAGCCATTAGACAGTAAAGAATGGTAACCAAGACGACGGATCCCGAAACACCAATTGGGATGTCTTTGGCTGGGTTCTTCACTTCTTCCGCCATAGTTGAAACTGCGTCGTAACCAATATAACTCAGGTAAACCATTGCTGCCCCATTGAAAACCCCTGAAACCCCGTAAGGGAAAAACCCATCTGCCCTCACAGGGTCTGCTGGTTCTGTGAAATTCTTCCAATCTCCTTTCAGAAATCCAATAACGATGATGAATGCTATGAAGAGTATGTGAATTGATGTTAACACCATGTTCAACACAGAACTCTCTTTCGTGCTGAAAAAAACAGAGTAGTTGATGTAAGATTGAATGGAAAATAGAGACTAAAATGAAATGGGTTTCGGTCACAACACAATTGGGTGATGAAATGTTCGTTTATTTACCTGTAACAAATACAAAGAGAAATCAAAAGAACGACGACAACAGCGATGAGATCGATTTGATTGAAACCATCAGGAAGCCCTGAAATGGTAATTCTCCATCTCTCAGTTGCGTCAACACCCACTGCAGTTCCAAGGTAAGCTGTGAAACTTCTTGCAACAGCGGCGTTGGAGAAAACATACTCCATCACTAGATTTGCACCCGTCAAGAATGCTGCGAATTCGCCTGAAAAAACCCCACAAAAAATTTGTGAAAAAAGAAGTGAAGTTATAAAGAACGAGTAACCTTTTGGAATAGAATGCGCACCGAAAGTGATTCTAAGGTAGCTGAATGCGCCACCAGCGACAGGCATGTCTACAGCGAACTCAGTGTAACAAAAGGCAGAGAGGAGTGCGCAGAGTCCAGCAATGGCGTAGGATAGCACGACTGCTGGACCAGCGTAGAGCCGAGCAGCTCGACCAGTAGTGACGAAGACACCTGCGCCAACCATGCCTCCAACGCCAAAGCCAACAAGGTCCCACCATCTCAAGCTCTTCTGCATGTCTGAACCGGACCGGGCTCGGATGTGACTCATCTCTTCAAAGGTCGTGGAGACCGATCCGGCTCGGCGAGCTACTCGCTTTGTTATTTCGAAGAGTGAGCGAGCGTAGGATCGGAAGCTGGAAGAGGAGCCAGATTTCTCCATCTCTTCTTCTCCTCCTTGTTTGTCTCTGTGACTCTCACTCTGTGATAAGGGGAGAAAGACGGGTGTTATATAGAGTTTTGTGGGGCTGGATATAGATGGGGTCTCATCTGACTTTTCTGTTCTATTTAAGTGGTAATTTTTAACGTGGTAAAAAATAGGGTAACTTTTGGTGGTCCAATGAAGCAGATAGAAAAATGTGATAAAGAAACAAGTTTTGGGCGATGCAATGAATTGAAATGGCGAGGTTTTGGGCGAATTTTCATTTTTGAATAAGTTCACAACATAGATGAAAGGGAAATTTCATGTCGACGTCCGGCCCTACTTGCTTGTGGCAATGTTAGTTGTACAATCACATTTTTCTCCCACCAATCCAATAGAGGAGAAATAACAAAAGTGATGAGTTAAAATGTTCGTGATGTTATGAGCAAAAGGAAATAGAATATGACACAGTTTTGGAGGGTGTATTCATGTTTGGTTATAGATAGGATGCAACAAACACAAAAATCAAGTTCAGTCTTATTTGGTTAGACATAATTGTTGTTGATAACACATTTGTTAACATAATTAGTAAATATTGCACTGCTCCGTTGATGTTTTGTAAGTTTCTTAAGGTAAAAATTATGGTGCATTTAACATGTTAATAGCAGTGTTCTAAAAATAGTTACGCGTTGGGCGGGCAGCGAGCAGGTGCCTAGCTCGCAGGAGTCTAGGCGGGCTTAGGTTTTGTATTATTACTTTAATAATTTACAAAAGTTAAGCATAATACTTTATCAATTACATCCAATTTAATGCCAATATACATATGCAAAATTTAAAAACATGAAAAATTAACAATCGTGAACAAAATTTATTGAAACTCAAATGACTGAAGTTGGTCATGATAGGTACTTTATATAAATTTAAATTTGTGTACTCTTTTATTTTTCTTCAAATTGCATGAATAACCTCAATTATGTTTGATAAAATTGGTAGAATCCCATAGCATATTGGGATTTTGATTTGGGTTTTGAAAAAGGAGGAGGTCGAGAAGAACTCATCTTTGTAGGAATTTTCTGGTTAGGAAGTCTGCAAGAGAATTGTCAGTTCCTTTTATAAACTTCATTTCAAAATCAAAGGCTGAAAGGAGACATTGCCACCTGGCGAAGATCTGTTTTGACACGAGATTTAAAACATCTTTTGTTAAAATCTCTTTGGCAGATTGGCAATCAACTTGTAAAAGAAAATTTTGATTTGTTAAATCATCTTGAAATTTCATGATGCATAAAACAATGGCTAAAACTTCTTTCTTGACTGTTGAATAATTGAATTGGACTGGATTCCAAATACCGGAATGGTATCGGACCAATTGGATAGTAGAATCTGGGAGGCGTTGTTTAAGAATACCACCGTATCCTAAATTGGACGCATCTGTTTCTACTATTTTGAAAGCATCTGGATTGGAAATCCCTAGACAAGGAAGATGCTTGACTTTGGACTTGACATGACTGACTATTTGGGAATGGGCTTCAGTCCATGGGCCTGAGTTGTTCTTAAGTCTGGCAAACAGAGGTTTAAGTAAAACGCGGAGGCCTTTGTAAAAATCTGCAACATAGTTTAGAGATCCTAAAAACCTTTGCAATTGGTTTTTATCTTTTAACTCATCTGGAAATTTATCGACAAAATCAATTGCCCTAGAGATGGGTGTGATAGTCCCATGAAAAATCTTATGTCCAAGAAATCAGACATTTGTTTGAAAAAGATTGATTTTTGTTGGAAAAAAAACTAAACCACTTTCTTTGATAATTCTTTCAAATTGGTACAAATGTTTCCAATGGGCTGGAATTGATTCGGAGAAGACAAGTATATCATCGATATACATAATTGTAAAGTGTGAAAAGGGCGAAAGAATATCATTCATGATATTCTGAAACTCACTAGGAGCGTTCTTGAGACCGAATGGCATAACATTTCATTCATAATGACCAAATGGAACATTAAATGTTGTTTTATATCGATCAAATTGATGGATTTGGATTTGCCAAAATCCAGATTTGAGATCAAACTTAGAGAATACACAAGCTGAGTGTAATATTTTAAGAAGATATTTCTTGTTTGGAATAGGGTACCTAATCCATTGTAAAGCCTGGTTTAAAGGCTTATAGTTGATGACTAAGCAAAGACTTCCTCGTTCTAATTCAGCTGTTTTGTTAACATAAAATGCTGCACAACTCCATGGGGATTTGGAATGCCTAATAAGTTGTTTGGAAAGCAGGGCTTTGATTTCTTTCTTGCAATGTTCCATAAGCTCTGAATTCATTTGAATTGGTCGAGCTTTAGTGGGAATCATTGAATCTGTGAAAGAAGGCTCATAAGGGAGTCTAACAACATGATGACGACGATGCCAAAAGGCATTGGGAAGTTCAGAACATAAATCCTTTTTCAAATGTTCTTGGAATTGAACAATTTGAGTCTGGAGTTTAGGGTCAAGAACTTGTTCATCAATGCGTCTGAATGCAATTTATGTTTTAAGATATTGCAAATGTTGTTGTTTTTGAGTAATGAAGTTAAGAAAACAATTATCTTTTTTGATATTGTTGATTTCAATAACTTCAGGTTTGTAAATGAAAGGAATTCAATATCCGTTCCAAGAATTTGAGTTTTGATGCCTAAAGTTGTAACGGAAAATGGATAAATTGCTGCAAAAAATGGGGTTCCAAGAATCATCTTCTAGGCCATGTTTTGCACAAGCAAGAAATCATGTTTGATACAGACTTTATCTTGGCATATGTGAGCATTGGTTAACTTGTATTGTATAGCCAAACTAGAATTTGTGGCAGTATACAATTTTTGTTTTGTTAATTCAAAATATTTAGTAGGAATTAATCCTTTTGCAACACAGTTAAGATCAGCGCCTGAATCAATAAGAGTTTTACAAGGAATGGTAATTTCTTTATTGATGACTAGGTTTATATGACAAAACCATCGCGGATGAGTAACTTGGTTGATTTCATTAAGAAATTTTGGATGAGTAATTTCTACAGGTGATTCAGAAGAAGAAGGCATATTAACCAAAGATGATTGTTGTAACCCATTGATACGAAGATCAAGGAGAGAATGATTTTGTTTTAAAATCATAATCTCTTTTTTGATATGATTAACTTCTTGCTGAAGATCAGAGATATTGACAGGGATAGAAGAGGATGATCTTTTAAATCTGTCAATAATTTGTTTGTGATCATAAAACGAGTTTATGACCTCTGGGGTTGGTTTTGTGGTTAAATTTGTTTTGATGTGTTGATGATACTCTGTTTTTTATTTAGGATCTTCAATACGATCAACG
This sequence comes from Berberis vulgaris, assembly GCA_963556465.1. NCBI lineage: Eukaryota > Viridiplantae > Streptophyta > Magnoliopsida > Ranunculales > Berberidaceae > Berberis > Berberis vulgaris. The sequence goes on along the minus strand of OY747130.1, from coordinate 11,728,451 downwards.
AAATCTAAAAGAATACTGGATTCTTTTGTTTTTGAAAGCATATTGATGCTTTGAATATTGTGGCAATGGCATGCTTTTGCACATTCCTCATTATTTTCTGGCACAGACTGATCAGAATCAGAAGAATAATTCAGATTGAATATCTGAAAATCTTCATCTGAATTATCAGACTTAGAATTCATAAGGACTTGTAGAAACATGTTTTTAATATCTTCAGGAGCCTGAAGCTCTTGAATCTTTTGGGTCGTTATGCAATTCTTTGCATAATGGCCAGGACGACCACATTTAAAGCAAATGGGCTTTGAATGGGTTTGGGCTGGATATTTTTTGAAAGGTTTGGTAGGCTTGGGTTTGTGCGTCCATGTTTCTTGGGTTGACTATAGTATTGAGGATAGTCTTTGGGCTGAAGTTGTTTAGGTCCATATTGTCTTTTGGACTTAAATTGCCTAGCAGGATGAGACATGTAAAGGGCTTTGGATTGGAATGACTTTTGATGAGGAAACTTGAAATCATCAAAGCCATATTGTTGACAGAAATCACCAAGCTCTCTTGGTCCATTGATATTATGTTTCTTAAGCTGGTGTTTCAATCTCAGATTATTACAAATATGCAAAGCACATTTATTAATGAAACTGATAATATCGCAAAATGTAAGGCGGTCATAAGGAATTTCATCTGTATAGGTAGATTGTAACCGTTCTCTAACGGTTTCAGCAAAGATTGGTGGAAGACCAGAAATGAACTTTCTCTTCCAAAAGGGGTTATTGGCATCTGCCTGAAACATAACCTTTTGAAGGAAGATATCTTTGTACCACCTAAAGTGGCTCAAAGTTGGACATTTGTGGATCATCAACAAATCTTTAAATTTGTTTTGGAACTCACTAGGGTCACCCATAAAATGTTTCAGAATACAAAAAATTAGAGTATGAACTGAATCAAGAATCTCTAATCATTCTTCTGTTTTTATAGGATTGCCTAATAAATCAACTTTAGCTGAATTAAAGATTGATTGTTGTTCCGGAGTTGTTAGGTAATTATCCCACCATCCTTTGAGAAGCCCAGAAAAGCCAACAATGATAAGAGAGACAATAATCCTATCATTTTTTCCTTCATTACGATGAGCCGATGCCATCATAACCATTTCCTGAGTTAACTCAATGATATTTTCTTCAGTTAATCCATCTATATTCCAAGTATAGAGGTTACTGGTAGAAAATGACTCATAGACTTGAAGAGGTTTCTCTTCATATTGCATGTCAGGGAACGATGGTCTTGGATAATAATTCCTAGTTGTAGGAAGTGGATTTTGATTTTCCCCATAAGTTTTAGCATACTTAATAGGATTGACTTCATAATGGATGTAATTCAAACAATCCAATTCAGCCATAGGATCAAAATCACTTTCAGACATTGCCTTGGGAAGACAGTGTATTGATTTGAGGGTTGTTAATATTGAGAGCAGTTAATTTGAGATCAATTGATTTAATTAGCTGATTTGGAGTTGTTAAAACATTCTTTTCCACAGAAGTAGGTACAAAAAACGCTACTGGTTTTGGGATATTCAAAGATTGCTTTTAAGACAATTGGGTGCTAGCTATTTGATCTTGGTGAACTTGATCTTGGATCAATTTATCACCAATCTCATGAAGCAATAAATTAGTATAGTTATTTTGTTGAATAACTCTACCAATTCCTCCAAGTGTATTTGTAACCTGGGGATCTTTGAAAGGTGATGCAAGAACATCACATCCAAGGGTGGAAAATGTTATTTCCTCTAATGGCGGCAAAATCGATTCTTTGATCGAGTTTGTCTCAGTTGTATGCCAAAGTTTTGAATTAGTTTTGATGACATTTATGCTAGGAAGATAATCAGAAAAATACCATTCTAAAAATGATAAGTTCTGCTTCATTTCTTCACAACAAACATAAAATTGTTTTCCTAATTCATCCCTTTGTTCTTCAGTGGTTTGAGCATACAATTGATCTCTTTTTTGTTGATTGTATGGTTGTACAAACTCTTTTTTGATCCATTCTTTATCAAGAACGAATTCTGTTTGTAAAACATACAATTGAGGGTGAGAGGGAGGACGATCTTCCATCTCAGACTGAGTAGGTGACTCAGGATTGTAGATTGGTTGCGGAATCTGAGGAAATTGTGGGTTATTTCTCAGACTAGCAAGATCAAGATGGGGAAGGACCTCAGGAGGTGTCTGAGTCCTTTGGATATGTGTGGGTGCTGTTTTGAAAGAAGATATTGATCTTCTTCCTGAGTCAGACAACTTTAAACTTGTCTTTCTGGACTCAGAGAATTGTAACTCAACCGTTCCATCTTCAAGAGTCAGAATCTGACTCAATCGACTTGGAACTGGCATGCGAGGTTCAGTTGGAACTTGCCAAGTGACTGAAAGTGTGATTTGATTCCAGTGAATTGTCTTTGGGAAAATAACACTTGTTTTTTCTTTGTTTGCCTGGAAAAGGATGGTATATCCTTTTGCAGACTCCATCAGTGCCTTAGGACTCAGCTGAGTCTTCATGGCTTTGTAGGTAATTTTGTAGATCAAAGCCAATGGTTTTGATCCTGGAAGCATATCATATCCAGATGTCTGGACATTGAGTGTCAGTGTCTCGAGGACATGTGGATCCGTGAGAGATACTGAGAAATTGGGGTAACAATCAAAATAGATTGGACCCATTGCTAGGGTTGACTCTGCGATTCCTAAGAGCGAGTCATCGAACCTATTATGCCTACAATCGCGAAGAGCGATTAAAGCACAGTTGTCTAACCCTGTTCTTGTAAGGGGTTTTATCCCGATTTGAATTAATCCAATATGGATATATTTGTAGTCATTGCTTTGAAGGAATTCCAAAGTTTGATTTGAAAACAGTAGTTTTGATTCCATAGATCCATCGAATGATATGGTTTGTTCAACCATGTCAATCAGATTTTCTGTTTTTTGGGAAAACAGGGATTTGGAAACATTGTAAATGTTTTTGTAAAGGATTTCTGGTATTGACCATTTTTGTAAATTCTTTTCTACTTCAGAAATTCTACATTCCATATGATTGACATCATCTGGAATCTGTTTTATTGAATATTTGTAAATTCATTTTTGGTTCAGTTTGTTCATATTTTGATATGGTTTAGTTTGCAACTTAAGAAGAATTGAGATAATCTGCTCTTGGGTGTAAGGTATTCCATATTAACATCGTACAGGAATTAATTTAAGATTTGCCCATATATTATATTAAAATACAAAATTAGTCTCTAAAAAATGGTTATAATATATTATTTTTCTAAAGGTGTAGGATTTAAATCTCCACACTCAAGGACAAGACAAAACCAAACTGATCCAAGAACACAAATAGTAAGATGGTGTTTGTTTGTTTGTTTGTTTGTTTCTTTCTTTCTTTGTTTTGATTGGAGTCAAAAGTCATAATAAGAAGTGAGACACCCTACTTAGGGTGTTTGTTTTTATTTCTAAGTAGAAGTTAAACTTCTGATTGGAGCCAAATGTGTGATTGCTCAGTGGTTGAGCAGTGACGAATAATATCACTGGGTCATTAGGTTGAACCCTGTCGACAGCATCTGAGATGAGAGGGGTTAAGGGATTAAAACAAACACATTTAAATTTTATAATTTCTATTGAGTACTTCAAAATAAAACAAACAACTCATTCAGAAGTTCTTTTATAATTTATAACTCAAGTTAAAAGGTAGCTTCTAAAAAACATCCCCACCTAAGTATTTGCCACTATGTACACACACAAAAAAACATCCCCACCTAAGGAAACCTAAGACGTCTATTCTATTCTGATTTTCCTAATATATCATATTTTGTAACATAGGTAGACTTTATTTCTTTAACACTCCCCCCAAGCTGGACATGTAGACGCTGACAAAATGTGCAACTTGGAGGAAACTTTGAAGTCCAATTTGGTGAAGAAATCATGATTGTCGAGTGAAGCTGCAATGGTTCGACTCGACACATCATGATTGTCGAATTCTGGATGATTTCTGTATGAAGAAATCATGACTCAATTCGAGTCAACACAGATTCTGGATGATTTCTATATGAAGAAATCATGACTCAATTCGAGTCTTGGTATTGCTCAATTCGAGTCAACACAGATTTTGGATGATTCATGTATGAAAAAATCGTGACTCAATTCGAGTCTTAGTAGTGCTCAATTCGAGTCAACACGGATTTCGGATGACCAAAGATGGTGGATGTGAATAGCGGAGTGAAAGAGATTCAAATTTCTTTTAATTTTTCCTCCGTTTCTTTCCTACTATGCGATCGAATTTGTGACAGGGAGAGAGAGGGGACGAGAGAAAGATCGCGTGGTCTACATCTATCTGGGTGTTGCTGTCGTGTGTGCCAGAGAGACGTTGTTGCTGTTCTTTGTTGAGTTGAGATTTTTTTACTTGTGGTGGTACTAAGTAAATCCGAGGGATGCAAATAGCTACTGGATAAAGAGAAAATCAGGCATTTCTCTTTTTGCTCCTTTTTCTTTTTCTTTACCTATTTGGCTTTGGGTTCAAGAGGATGGAGATGCAAGATCAATGATAGATCAGTGGTTCCAATGACTGTTGCAAGTGACGATTGTTGGAAAGATCCAGCTGTTTTGACTTCCACTTCTTCTTGTCTGACCCTCTTGATGAAAGATCGTCTGCTTGATGAAAGAGACAACATCTTGGAGCTTCTCCTTCTTCGTCGATCTCGTCATCCTCTTCTTCTGCTTGTTGTCTGTCAGAGGAATAAGGGTTGCATCTGGGAGCTGCAATCTGATAGGAGAGTTGTTGGCTATAGGCAAGAGAGAGTAGCGATCGAACATGGTTTTGAGTATGTCTGTGGTTCATGAGGTCTCTGATTGGCGACGAACAAATAGAGAAATGGCGAGACTGTGAGAGAAATGGGAGGTGACGATGGCTTGCGCTCGATCGGTGTTGGGGTTGTTGGCTGGTGTGATTGTTCTGTGAAAAAAAAGGAATGAGGGGTCTGTGGTCGATATCGTGTGTGATGGCGAGAGAGTCTCACCACTGCTGGTAGCGGTGATGAGGTGGCGAAGATAGGGCATTAGTGTGATGAAGAGTGCCGAGATGGATCATGGTAAAATTGGGGTGATCTTTGGGGTAAATTTGAACCATCCTTACATGCGATAAATTTGGGGTGATCTTTGATTGATGGTAGCGATGAGCCATGATGGTGGATCCGTTGCGGGTTTTTTTTGTTTTTTTTCCGTAGCCCACCATGTATGACATGCCCATTGGTTTTGTCTCCTAGAATGTAATCAACATGCTTATTCACTTGTTAATGCATAGATGGTGATGGTGGACGCTGAGATTGATGCTCAACGGTGATGAAGGACGCTGATCGAGATTAATGTTGCAGTGTTTGTGTGTTGTGGTTGCGTGAATGGTTTGTGATGGCTGAACTTATAGTTCTTGAAGATGTTTCTGCTACTGTCCTTTCTTTCCCGCCTCTTGCGTACTGCGTAGTCATCAGAGGCGAGGAAGAATTTGAATCCCCAGAGTCTTAGGTCACCAAAGAAAGTTGCTCTGATACCATGTAAATAATTGTATTGAAATTATTACTGTATTGTATTTTTCATTGACTGAATACAAACTTATAAAGCTAACTCTGACCTAACCTTGTGGAGATAAGAAATCTAAGACTTCTATTATGACTTTCCTAACATATCCTATTCTGTAACACTTTTCAATTCTGTAACATAGGTAGACTTCTTTTCTTTAACACTTCCTCGCAAGCTGGACATGTAGATGCAGACGAAATGTGCAGCTTGAAGGAAACTTTGAAGTCCAATTTGGTGAAGAAATCATGACTGTCGAGTGAAGTTGCTAATTTTTCGACTCGAGACATCATGATTGTCGAATTCTGAAAATTTTTGAATGATTCATATATGAAGAAATCGTGACTCAATTCGACTCTTGGTATTGTTCAATTTGAGTCAACACAGATTTTGGATGATTCATGTATGAAGAAATCATTATAGATTTTGGATGATTCCTTTATGAAGAAATCATGACTCAATTCGAGTCTTGGTATTGCTTAATTCGAGTCAACACAGATTTTGGTAGTGCTCCGGAAAATTCTGGATGATTCCTGTATGAAGAAATCATGACTCAATTCAAGCCAACACAGGTTCTGGATGATTCCTGTATGAAGAAATCATTATTCAATTTGAGTCTTGGTATTGCTCAAATTGAGTCAACACATAATTTTTTTTTTTTTTTTGATCTCTCATTGGGCTTACTGATAGGCATCAAAGTAAAGGATCCGGCTGCGTGAAGTTGCTGCTGTTTGAAGATCAGAAACACTACTAAGTTGCTATTGTTGATTGATCGAGGCAGATTATTGTTGTTGTCCTCCATTCCTTGTTTGAGTTGTAGGTTGGCTGCGTGTGGCTGCTCTGCATGAAGTTGTTGTAGAGTACAATTTTCCTTCAATTTGGCTGAACTTGCTGTTGAGGATGTTCCTGCTACTGTCATACCTTCCCGCCTGTTGCGTAGTCGTCGGAGGCAGGGAAAAACTTGAATCCCCGGAGTCTTAGAACATCAAAGAAAGTACTTCAAAACAAAACAAACAACTCATTCCGAAGTTCTTTTAGAATTTCCAACTCAAGTTAAAAGGTAGCTTCTGAAAATCATCCCCACCTAAGTATTTGCTACTATGTATATAAAAAAATAAAAAAAATAAAAAAAAAACTATAGAAAAAAAAAAGAACAAGCTGTTTATAGATAAAGTTAGGGATGGGCATCCCACTCGCGATTTCGATTCCGGACCTATTCCGTCCCGATTTTTTTGGGTCATTTTAGGATTGATCAAACTCATCCCGATCTAGAGTGAGATGGGACGGGATAAAGATTTTCAATCCCGCCTATCCCGTCCCGTTCCAAATTTATTTATTTAATAATAATAATAATTATTATTAATCAAAATACTGATGTGTTGAAATTAAATCAATGTAAGATGAAATTCTATATGAAATCTAAATGAATTGAATCATTAATTCTAAATAAAATAAAATATTTATTTGTTTTTCAAAATTTTTTTAATATTTATTTATTTAATATCTATTATTATTTATGATATAAGTTATATGTATATAAATTTGATATTATTGGTTTGTTAGTAATGTGAGATAAAACTTTTTTTGTTATTATTTATTGAAGGACTATTTAATACGTGCTCATCTCATCTCGTTTCGATCCTGTTTGAGATGAGACGAAGTTGGAATGAACGAAATGGATCCATCTCGTCCCATGCCCACCCCTAAATAAAGTAACCCAAACGTGTGTACGGAGTGGATACATATGAACAATCCGCAGAGACAGCATAAATCGGAATATTACTGGCTGGAATTGGTGGCCAAGGAAGTGGTCATGGATTGACCCAATCAGGAAAGAAGAAGATAAGCCAAAAGGGAGGCATGGCCCATGTGACTGGGAACTCTCTAGCTAGCTAGGGACACACAACTCACACTCCAGAGTAGTGTACAGTACTGACTCTGATCTTCTGCTCTATCTGTCACAGTTTTATGGGATTGGGCGGCTGGGCTGAAGGGAAATCAATTCTCAACGTAATGGGTGCAAGCAGTGGGATTCAATCCAATTCACTCCAATAATATGTGTTTTTCTTCTTTCATTCGTTCTCATCCACAATGGATAGATACGACCTGCCTGCAAGTTTTTCTTTGTCTGATAATGTATGTCAGATAGCTGCTAATAAATTGTAGCAGTACTTTTGGCTGTGTGGGCAAATCTTATCAGCAGCAATGGAGGATCCAATCACAACTCACAACTGCCCTTTCTGTTTTTCTAGCTATGTGGGTTGGGAATAAAGAGAGAGGGAGAGATATGAGAATCCTGTTGTTCCAAATTGGGTGGCCCATGCTTATTGACTTCATTTGGGCTCCCGAGGTTCGCTTCCTTCTTCTTTCAATCCTTTTTTGCTGGAACAGAACACCCAAAACTTTATCTAATAAAAATTTCTAATATTATTCTTATGTTATGCTTATTTTAGAATCAGTCCGTAACTTTGCAAGTTTACTTGGCCATGGTAAGGTTGTGGCAATTGAGAAAATAAAATGGAAAAGTCACATCATTCGCTCCCCTGCACCCTTTGAAAGGGAACGCACTATTATGGATCAGCCCTTCTTGGCGTCGAGGAAAGGGGCGAGGGGGTGAGGTTTTACCACTCACCCTCATCGAGATTCACAAAGTTGTGCATCTCGAGGGTATAGGCATGCATTTCGAGGGGAATGAGCGGTCACACCCACCCCCCTCGTCCGTTTCCTCGCCATTTAGAATTTTCCATTATGGATAACATCCGCATCAAACTGGGCAAAATTGGGAAAGTCCAACACCTCTCAAATTGCAGCGCTACATGAAATGTTGCGCTCCATATCTCAAATATATAGCTTCTACATTTTTACATTACGTTACTCTTTACAAACTCACTAATGAATTGTAAACACAATTCTTCAAATTAAACACTTTTTTTTTTTAGAGATTAATGTAATGGAGTGATGTAAATTTGGTTGTATGGTGAATTGGAGTCAGGTGGAACTTTGTGTGGAAGCTCTTAACAAGTTTTCATGCGTCCAAATATCGTCCTCCTGTGAGTTTGATCCGCAAAACAGATGTTAGACTGTCAAAGACCATATTTTTTGTGGTCGAAGGCACTCTGATGCTTAAGTCAGTATCTCTATTTGAAGAAGGAAGTAAATATGGACAAAACTCAGTTAAAGTTACATACATTTGTAGAATGTTCCCTTTACATTTTATAATGGTCACAGTTAATTCTCTGCGTGACTTAAGCATGTGAGACGCAACGAAAGGAGATGTTTCTCGTAACAGTCCCCTCTTTTATGGAGATGCGTCCGTGGAGGCGTAACTCCCTCCATGACTCTTATGCAACGTTCCTCTTCTTTATGAGAAAACTCGTGTGGGCCTGGATTCAGACATTAATTCGTGCGGGCTTCAATTACGTCTTCCTTTAATGGACCTTGTTTGGGCCTTTATGACCGATTTAACCTTCTTGGGTTTTACAAGCTGGCCCGGTACATGGGACGCCAGATCTTCGTGATGGATGTTTTTCTGCCACGTGTATGACTGTGATGACGGTCTATTTTGATGTATTATCAGCTACTCCCCTCTTAGTTAGTGGATATGCTGATGTGGCCACTAACTTCGTGACGGTTAGTCTTTCAATTCTATCATTGCCTTGTATTTAATGTTATCAGCAACTTTTGGTGGATTGGTGTCTCGATTTTCTGCTCATCCTTCATTTTTGCGCACATTTTTTAGATTTCACGTAGCCATCATATCTCACACATTGTCCCATGAGCAGTCCATTTATTGTTTGGCTCTATAAAAAGGGGGCGTGATGGGTTTGTTTTCCCTATTTACGCTATCTTTGAAATTAGGGTTTTGATATTTATCTGACTCCTTCGTTTTCATTGCTTCTCTGTTATTTAACGATGTTTGTTGGTGATAAACTAAGCAGTAAGCCACTAGCTACTTGTGAAGCTTATTTTTCTCCCAAAAAAATCTTCTCAAGCGAAGTTGGATAACCTTCGTTCTGACTATAATTTGCCACTTGACCTCGATATTATTTTGCCTAGACAAAACGACAGTCCTTGTCGTCCAAGGTCTGGGTACGTTGCACTATATCCGTGTATGTTCTCCTCTAGCTTTCGATTTCAAGTTCTAGAGTTGTTTTGGGATTATCTAGATTTTTTGGGTATTTTTCCTGCCCAAATGGGTCCTAATGGTTGGAAGGTCATGGTTTCTTCTTATGCGAGAACTATTCTATATAGCATTCATTCGACTATGAGGGTTCTGGACTCGGTGGTTAGTCTGATGGTGACCAAGGATATTTGCTTCATTCGTTCTCCCGTCTGCTTCGCGAAGCTTAATGATGACATCCGCGATTGGTCGAGGTCCTGGTTTTTCGCTTTTGTCAGCTGATTGCGGAGGAGCAGAAGGTCAGTGACCAAATTTTGAAGCTTTCCGTGTTCCCTGTGGAGGCATTTCTCTCCGAGGACATCTTGGATCGTAGTGGTTTGTATACTATGAACGAAGTGGAGCGGGCTTTGCTTACTGAATCTCGTGTTAAGGAAATCGTTGCTCACGCTACTCATACTAGCATTAGTGGTGCTAGCATTGATTGGGAAGTGAGTTCGGATAGGTGCGTTACAGATATCGATGTTCCTGTGAATGTTGTAGGCCCAACCTCCAGGAAGAGGAAGCTTGCGAGGCCTGTTAGCCCATCGAAATGATTATTGGTGGATCCTGGTTGGGTTCCGACAAAGAAATGATTCTCTACTCGTGGTGCAACTTGGATTGCATCTCGTTCGAGTCCTTCCAGCAAAAATGTTCCGAAAACAACATCTCGTCCGAATCCTTTCTGCAAGGATGTTATGGAAGAGGATCACACACCCTCGAGGAGGCTGAAGAGATGAGGCTGGTGCTGGAGATGGGAGAGAAAGAAACTACCCGTCCGTTGGACGATGATGAGAAGATGCTTCTTTTCGCCTATGGTGTTTCAAACGTTGTTGAATGATCGAGTGACGATCCTCGGGCGATTGATGACAAAATGCTCCAGTTGGCGGTGGAGCAATCTAAATAGGTTGTTGGCAGTGGTTAGAATTTCGAGTTCTTCCTTCCCAATCTCCTTCCATTAACATCAACGAAGCGGTCGGATTCTTAGTTCTTCTCCCGCACGTTTGGATTCTCTTACTCCTGTTTCCACTACTAGTCCTGTTCCTGCTATGGTTTCTCCGCGCCGGGAGGGCAAAAGTGATTTTTCCGTTGTCACAGCCGTTTCGCCTATCCTTCTGGCTGTTGGGGGTGGTTCCTTTGTGCTTCCGGATCCCCGTATTCTTCATCCACAAATTAGCTGGACTAAGCCTAGCTCGGGAGATATTCGTATCAAGTAAGACGACAAGTTTTGTTGGTTTACTTAGCTTGATGTGCAAGATGGTGCGCACAAATTGATAGATGAATGGCACAGGCGGTCAGCGGAAAAACTTTCAATGCCCGTATTGGATCCGAGCGCTCATCTTGATTATAGTCTTAAGCAGATAATGGACGGGATGAATCATCTCACTTATACAGGGGTGATGGGCTTGGTTTATCGAGTTGGTCGTGATCAGGTGTTTTCTTTGAAAAGAAAGTTGGAAGCACTTTTGGAGGTATTTTCTCACGCCCTTTCCCAATTCGACGTGTTGAAAACACAATGCGCATAGTTGAAGAAAATGCCAGGACTGCTCGGACTTTGTTGATCGAAGCGAAAAATGTGCCGGATAAGTCTGCCGCTGAGCTCAAGTCCTTGATGGCCAAGTTGGATGGGGTCTGTGCTTGTTTACGTGATGTGGAGAAGGAGTTATCCGCCGAGAAGACAACTTATTATGAAACTTCACGTGCTGCGATCAAGGATTGTGATTTCATTTTTTGAGTTAATTTCGGACCCTTGATTTTAAGAAATATTTCATTTCGTGTAGAAAAAACATAAAAATTTCGGTCGTGATTTCTAATTTAACAATATAAATTATGCATTTTAATTTCTTAAATACTATATAAAAAGTCTCACACGACTCGTAGTGTTATACAAACTAAATATTACATAATAATCAATCACATAACAAACTTTTGATACTAAAATAACATTATAACATGTTAAAATATACAGAGATTAAAATATTTATTTATTTTCTCAGAAATTTTTTTTGACATATTTCGGATTTCGAAAGAGATTTCGGTAACTTCAAAATAAAAAAATATTTGGTGAAAATTTGACATATTTCAAGAAATCACATTCCTTGGTTGCGATTGAACAATCTGTCAATCGTGATATTGTTGAGAAGCGGGTGGAACAGTTGACAATTGTGTTCAATGAGGTCAAAGCATATACTTCCATTATGCTTAACACCGTTGAGGGACAGTTTACTGCGGCAAAAACCAAACTCGTTGTTGCCAAGGACAAGCTTCGAATTGTGGAGGCTGAAGATTGGAAGCGAGTTGAGCTTCTTGATTATATTGAGGGGCTAGGTGTGGATTTGTCCAAGTACCGCCATTTGGTTGATCAAGCTTTTGAAAACGATGATGGCGAAGAAGGTGCAACACTCTAATGGTTGAAGAGCCATTGTTCCCTTCTCTTTCTGAAGAGAGAACTTCATCCTCTCCCGTAGATAATGTTGCTAACGATGTTGTGGTTGCCTCTATTTCTTCCCCTACTCATTCGTCTTCTTCCCCGGATGTAACAGAATAGTGTTATTAATGAAAAAATAATCGGTTTTTGGTGTTCTTGTTTGCATGTTTTTGTAATTTGTCTTGTCGACTCGTGTGTTGCTTGTTCCTTTTAGTCCAGTCGTAGTTGTGTGAGTTGCATGTCAGACTTTCTTGACTCGAATGGCTATTTTCGTGCTTTGACGCATTAGTTGTCTTGAAATGGGTCGACTTTATCCTTTCTTCGTGATGTGTTGGAGCTTACTCGAGCGTGTTGACTTTTCTGTCTCGACTTTTACTTTATTGGTTCGGTGTATTGGTCGACCCGTAGCTTTTTAAATTAAGTTGACTTGTTCATCCAACTCTTACTTCGTCGGTTTGACGTAGTCAACCCAAAGCTGCTTTTTAACTAGGTTCACTTATTTGTCTAACTTTTACCTCATTGGTTTTACGCACTAGTCAACCTGAAGTTCTCTGAATTAAGTTGACTCGTTCGTCCAAGTTTCACTTCATTGGTTCGATGTACTGATCGACCTGAAGCTTTCTGAATTAAGTTGACTCGTTCGTCCAACTTTTATTTCGGTTGGTTTGACGTACTAGTCAACCCAAAGTTGCCTTTTAATTAAGTTGACTTGTTTGTCCAAGTTTCACTTCGTTGGTTCGACGTACTGGTCGACCTGAAGCTCTTTGAATTAAGTTGACTCGTTCGTCCAACTTTTACTTCATTGGTTTGACGTACTAGTCAACCCAAAGTTGTCTTTTAATTAAGTTGACTTGTTTGTCCAACTTTACTTCGTTGGTTCGACGTACTAGTTGACCTGAAGTTGTCTTTTAATTAAGTTGACTTTTTTGTCCAACTTTAACTTTGTTGGTTTGACGTACTAGTTGACCCAAAGTTGTCTTTTAATTAAGTTAACTTGTTTGTCTAACTTTCACTTCGTTGATTTGACGTACTAGTTGACTTGAAGTTGTCTTTTATTTAAGTTGATTTGTTTGTTCAACTTTCACTTCGTTGGTTTGGCGTACTAGTCGATTCTAAGTTGTATTTTTAATTAAGTTGACTTGTTTGTTCAACTTTCACCTCGTTGGTCTGACGTACTAGTCGACCTGAAGTATTTTTTTAAATAAGTTGACTCGTTTGTCCAACTTTTACTTCGTTGATTTGACGCAGCCAACCCAAAGTTGCTTTTTAATTAAGTTGACTTGTTTGTCCAACTTTTACTTCGTGGGTTTGTCGTACTAGTCAACCTGAAGCTCTCTGAATTAAGTTGACTCGTTCGTCCGACTTTTACTTTGTGGTTAATCAGACCAAAAGTTTATTATATATCCGACTTGTGTCCTGATTTCTTTTGGCTTGATATGCCGATTGCTCTGTATGGATGAGTTTTGATGCCTTTATCCTGTTGTCCATGCGTAAGATGGGCATTCATAATTTGTAATTTTATTGATATTCCTTTCTCAATATTCTGACCGCCCTTAGCGGTTGTTCTTATTGAAAATTTACGCTAGATTGAATAATGATTTGCTTTGTCTTCCTGACCTTTGCTAGGTTGATGTTGATCCTCGTGTTGTTAGAGGCTTATGTATTTGTTGTTTTGTCTCGTATCGTCTATGTCTTCAAGTCGCCAGACTTGCTATTGGTTATGTTTCACTATTTGTTGGATATTGTAGCTAGTGGACTCGGGGTGCTTTCTGATTCGGTAGCTGAGCAGTATTGATTTGTCCGATCATGCTCATATCAACGCCAAACTGTTCAATCAGGCTCACATCAGCGCCAAACTTTCCAATCAGGCTCACATCAGCGCCAAATTGTCGAATCATGCTCACATCAACACCAAATTGTTCAATCATGCTCACATCAACGTCGTGTTCGGCACCAACTGTCGAGGTTTAATCGAGCCTATTCCCATAAATTTCGTCGTTAGTAATTTGGGTTGGGCTTGCATATGTCAGTAGGGTCCCTGAATTGTGTTAGTTGATCGATGCTAGCTTCTCCATGTTTTTTTTACTGTGCATTGGTAAAATGGTTCGTCCGATTCATTTTGCGTTAGTACTCCTACTTTGATATAAATCAGCTCGGGTGGGAGGTGTTTCTGACTGCTTCTTTGGTTGGGTTGATCGTTTTGTTTCCTCCGGCCATGCAGTGTAGGGCGTATATTAGTTCTCTGGGTTGTTACTTTGATCCCGTAATGGTATATGCATTTTCCTTTCCTTTGCACTGCTTGTCTGGCATTCCGATGAATTCGTCGAGGCTTCCTCTCTAAACTCAATGCTCAATTTCATCATTCAGATTGTAGCAGTCTTCAGTATCGTGTCTGTGATCTTTGTGGAAGGAGAAATATTTGATTTTGTCTCTTCCTTTTGGGTTTCCTCTCATCCTGAGCGTGCATTAACTTCAACCCATTTTGCTATCGGTTGGTGGAGTTTTGCTAGGGCGACGCTTGGATAGCATCGGCTGGCTGAATGCGCTCTTTGGTGAGTTTTTCCAACATCTTTGTCATGTGGTTGATTTGGACCATAAGCCAGTCTACCCGAGGATCGGTGGCAGTGTTGCTGGATGTCTGGGTTATTTGAGTTATTGCATGCTGTGGATCTTGATTGTCGGGTGCAATTGGCCCAATAGTCACTGCTGTGTCTTGTTCACGAGCTGCTTGCAATACAGTGTTGCTAGTAGGAGGGTTATTGTGATCGTCACTGGGTTGAGGATCTATAGAGTGTGTCATTTGTTCTGACAACTTGTCGGTCGTCGATTAGATTTTGATGAGCTTTGTCACTGTGGATCTTCTTTTTAGAAAGGAAACTTGTCGATCCCCACGGATGGCGCCAAACTGATGCAAAACAGATGTTAGACTGCCAAATACCACCTTTTTTGTGGTCGAAGGCACTCCGATGTTTAAGTCAGCAACTCTGTTTGAAAAAGAAAGTAAATCTGAACAAAACTCAATTAAAGTTACATGCCTTTGTCAAATGTTCACTTTACCTTTCTAATGGTCGTAATTAATTCTCTGCGATACTTAAGCATGTGAGGCGCAACGAAATAAGACATTTCTCGTAACAGTCTTCTCCTTTATGAAGATGCGTCCGTGGAGGCGTAACTCCCTCCAGGACTCTTATGCAACGTTCCTATTCTTTATGAGAGAACTGGTGCGAGGCCGGATTCGAGCGTTAATTCGTGCAGGACTAGATTTGTTCTTCAATTACGTCTTCCTTTAATGGGCTCTGTTTGGGCTTTTATGATCGATTTAAGCTTCTTGGATTTTACTAGCTGGCTTAGTGATGGAACGCCAGATCCTCGTGATGAATGTTTTTCTGCCACGTGTATGGTTGTGATGACGGTCTATTTTGATGTATCATCAAGTTCGATACTTCATTATCGATAATAAAGTTTCAAAATGACAATTAGAGAAAATCAAATCAAAGTTCACGTGTTCATCCCACCCAACAAAGATTTTCTTTGCCCATACGTCCCACCTTGACCAACATTTGAAATGAAACACCAAAATCCAAAAGCAAAATAATCTCACGTGACCATTGCAATGCAACCAGAAAGAACGAAAGGCCTTTGAAGTTTCACTAAAGTGACAAGCTTTTAGTTGGGCCTGTGTTATGAAATTAACCCAAGCCCTTCATCAAAAAACCCAATTTTTCAAATAGATATTATGCTAAAAAGGCCAAATTTCTTATTTGACTACTCAGTTAGGATTTCCCTAAGTTTAATTTACTTAAAGGGACCATAGTAAATAAAAATTATTGTTTATTAAATTCATTTGAACTTTCGTTTATGAAAATAATAAATTCACATTAGAAACAACATGGTAAATTTTCATTCCATTTCGACATTTGTGCCTTGAGATACGCATTAAATGGATTTTCTTCATTAATATCACGAACCCAACGCGGGCCCACCTTGGGCGCGACATAAGCCTGCCAACGCCCATTGTCCAGAGCCATCTTTTTGGGTGCTCCTTAAATACCCATAGACTGTTTATCAAGTTATTTAGTGGCGGGGACCTAAACATGTATCTCGACGAACAATGTCGAAAAATGTGAAATTTTAACACGACATTTTTAGTGTTAATTCGTAATTTTTTTCTAAAAAATTTCAGCTCAAACAAATCAAGAAACAATTTTTTAAAAGTTTTGTTAGGGTCCTTTTAGCTAAATATAACTTGACTAGGTCCTATACTTACAATAAAAACTAGGGGTGGGCATCCCATTTCGCGATCCCAATCTCGTTCCAGTCCCATCTCATTCCATCCCGATTTTCTTCGGGACCTTTTGAGATTGATCAAACCCATCCCGATCTAGAGTGTGATGGGATCGGAATGGAGATTTTCAATCCCGCCCATCCAGTTTCGCTATGTCCCTGACTTATTTATTTAATATTTATTATTATTAATCTTAATCAAAATTACTCTTCTAAAGGAAAGTTTAAGATGTGTTGAAATTAAATCAAAACATTTATTGTTTGGAAACTTGCATGATTTAGTACTCTTTGTTTAGATAGAAACTTTAGTTTGAAAATTTTAGGTAAAATAGAACCCATGAAAAATTTATACTTTGTCACATTTTAGATTAGTTATACAACAATTATTCTTGTAACACATAGAGGGCGCCTCACATAAAAAACTGTAAGTTCATTGGACCATAATGTTTATGACATTTAATATTTTTATGAAGAAAGTTATATGTACATAAGTTAGGCATTATTTGTGTGTGAGCAATGTGAGATGAAATTTTTTGTTATTCTTCATTGGATGGCTATTTAATACATGTTCATCCCGTCCCGTCTCGTCCCGAACATGTTTGGGATGGTAAGAGGTTGGAATGAGGTTTATCCCTTTCTGATCCCGAATGAATGGGATGGGGATGAGGTCCATCCCGTCCTGTGCACATTCCTGGTAAAAAGTAAAATTAGTCCTTTTAATCTGATGCCCCCTTTTTCATAAGCACTATGGAGAAAATTGAAAACTTAGGCTTATAAGGTTATTACTGCACGAAGGTCGTAATAAGTTTGCAAACAATAGTGTTTCCATATTGAGTTGTGGATATACGACGACCATTAAGGCCTTGGGATCATTGCAGTCCAATCCAGTTAGCAATATTCTTGAGATATTTCACATTTAAACTTAACAACATGGTCGCCATCTAAATACTAACTGATGCAGTCGTTTTTCGCTCTTTGCTTTGACTCAGTTCCTGTTGACCTTATTAAGTAACGCATGTGAGCCACGGACAACCGTTGTGGTTGCCGATGGCACTCCGATGCTAAAGTCAGATAGGGATATGAGGAAGGTGTAATGCTGTAACAGAGAATTTTTAGCGTACCTTAGCTTACCAACCTCGCGACTTATTTATAGTGCAAGAAGTTATGGTTCTACAGGCCATCGTAGACGTAGTTTAGGAAAGATATTTTGAGATCCTTCTCTAATTAGGAGTCGTGCTGTAGGAGGGAAGTTCCCTGTTAGCCCCATGCTCCTAGATATGCAGGAGATAGTTTCCAATCTAAGAACAATCCGTAAAAGGGAGTTTCTTTATGTGGAATGTACTCTGATATTTGCTTCCATGTTGGAAGCAGAGAAAAGCTGTAGTTGTTCGTCCGAAGCTGATCCTCGAGATACTTGCCTTAATAGGACTTATGGGTATTGAGGATAGCTGCGAGACGCATGTGCCTATCATGTTGTGAGAGTTCGGGTCCGCCTGGCGGACTAAAGTGAGCGGGGTTAGAACCGCTTGGGCTAGATCAGTGTTGGCTAATGCTAGGGCCCATATTTCCTCGAGATCATCATGACACGTGTGTGGGTTAGGGGTGGGCAAACGGGTCGTCGATCCGCGGGTTCAACTCGAACCGGACCATTTTGCTCTAAACGGTCCGAATTTCAATTATAAGTTTTTACATACGGTCCGGATCGGTCCGGGTCCGTTATAAAACGGTCCGGTCTCGGCTCCTGTTTTTAAAAACGAAACGGTCCGGATTGGACCCGTTTCAAATTGCATTTATTAAAAACCTACCACCAATAAGTAAAGGAAGAGGAGGAGACATGAAGGAATCACCAAAACCCCCTCTCTCTCTCTGTCTTTCTCTCCTCTCTCTCGGTCTCTATCTCGAGAAGCTCTCTCGGTCTCTGTCTCGAGAAGAAGAAGCAGCAGCGCAGGCAGGCTCCTCTCTCTCTCTCGGTCTCTGTCTTGAGAAGAAGCAGCAGGAGATCTCCGTCTCCTCTCTCTCTCGAGAAGAAGATCTCCATCTCCTCTCTGTCTCGGTCTCTGTCTCGAGAAGAAGTAGCAGATCTCCTCTCTCTCTCGGTCTCTGTCTCGAGAAGAAGCAGCAGGAAGGAGATCTCCGTCTCCTCTCTCTCTCTCTCTCGGTCTCTGTCTCGAGAAGAAGAAGCAGCAGCAACAGCGAGAACCACCACCAGCAGGAGATCTCCCTCTTCTCTCTCTCTCTGTCTCTGTCTCGAGAAGAAGCAGCAGTAGCAGATGGCGGGGAGGATGAAGTTTCTAGCTAAATGTTGATCTTCTCTGTGTCTCAGATCATAAGGTTTAGCTAGAAATTTTTAATATGTATGTGCTTTTCATTTTAATGTCTCAGATGGCGAAAATGTCTCAGATCAACATTTATTTTTCTGTTTTTTTTTTTTAATGCAATTTTTCCTGTTCTTGATTGGATCTCTTATGGATTTGTATGAATATGATAGATCAATTTTTTGTATGATCTGTATGAATATGATTGGAACCGTAGGAACCGAACCGTTTAGAACGGTTCGAGTTAGGTTCGGTTCCAATTATCAAAATGAAGGGATCCGGACCGGACCGGATCCGTTAAAATGTAAACGGTTCGAGTTAGGTTCCTTAAAATTTGGAACCGATCCGGACCGTGCCCACCCCTAGTGTGGGTTAGAGGTGTGACCGCTTTTATGTATCCTCAGCTACCCCCCCCCCCCCGAGTTAGAGGGGCGTGAAGTCAGTTCACTGACTCTTTGAAAATACAACTGTACCTCGTAATGATTGAACTCGAAGGTTCGTCTCGAGCGAGCATAATATTTATGGATATGCGACTGCTCAAGGAGGGAAGTGCGGTTTGCCTTCCCTATAAATATTTACTGTCTTGAGGAGGATTTTCCCATTGTTATCTTCACTATCTTTTCGAGCCACAATATTTGTTCTTTCTTCTAATGGCTGACAACGTTAAACTTTTTTCCAATGATCCGTTATCTCTTGCTTGTATCAATTTCTTTGAAGGTAGTCTGGTCGACGAGATTGAGTTGATCGGTCTTCATAGTTTGTACCACATCCCGGGAGATTCACAAATTGTTCCCGCATGTTTTAGGTCTGACTGTACCTCCTCATGGGTTCATAGGCTTGCACCGAGGCACGTTCGAGTTTGAGCTCCGGTTTCCAATGCCAGATGATGTTTGACATTTCTTCACCCATTTTTGTATGCCTTCCGCTCAAATGGTACCGAGCTGGTTCAAGATACTGCTCGCAATTCTCCTCAGGGCTCATGACGCTGGTCTCCATTTGACTTTGTCGGTGATCCATCACTTGACCAAGGTTCGATTGGATTCCAGGGGTATTTGTGTGCTGAAATGTCCTTCTTGTTTGCGACTGGCGGCGGACAATGCTGAATCTTGGGAAAAGCAATGGTTCTTGGCTTCGACGGATTCAGGTTACTTCAAGCTCGGGAGTCGTAGAGTGTCTCGATACTTTCAGTTTGATCTTGGTGAGTCTTTTGGTCGTCGGTGCATGCATAAATTTGTATGTTCCTTCCGTTATACTATTTCTGACGTTGTCCCTTTGTTTCAGAGAGATTTGTTATTTCGTCTCTCAGTGAGGAAGAGAAGCGGATAGAGAGGGAGTTTCTCAAGCTCCCTATGACTTCCGTTGAGGAGGTCATAATGCCAGGCATTGTCACACGTTGTGGGCTGCTGCGGTGTTTTTATCGTGCTTGCCCCGTGTCAGGTTCACCAGCTAAGGGGGTGGTCACTCGTCGCACAAGGAAGATAAGTCTGGCCTTGCCTAGCCCTTCCGAGCTTGTTGAATTGGATATGAATGTACCTCATGTCGTTGTTTCAAAGAAGAGGCAAACTTCTGTCAAGGTGGCTTCTCCTCTTAGTATGTCGCGGACTGCACACGCGGCACCCTTGGGGGGTCTCGACCTGTCTCCAGATGCTCCGGCTTTTCTTGTTGACTTGGCCGGGGAGAAAGTTGGGTCGCGTGTTGAGGTTTGCGTCATCGTGGTCTCGGGATAGCTACTCATGCCCTAGAGTCATATAGTCTTGTCTCGTTGCACCCCGAAGCCCATAGGAGGGTTCTTGCTTTGGAGAAGGCCTCCGCGGATCTGCGGATGTCATATTTGGATGCTTTCTATCGGGCAGACTCCCTGGATGGTCGGTTGCAGGATTCTGGCATTGTCGCAAACTGCGAGGGTGTGGAGGCTGTGGCATTTGTTACCGAAGTAGAAGTTGCTGGTGTGAGAGCTCAGCTGAGCGCCGTCGAGTCCAATTTGGCGTCAACTCGTGCCGAATTGAGGCAGACCAGGGCCGAACTAGAACACCTGGATGAGGCTGTGGACAAGTGGTCTTCTGAACGGGAGGCTCAAGAAGCCGAAAAGAAGCAGGCTGAGGCAGAATGGGTCGTTGAAAGGTAGCAGCTGGAAGACGTAGTTGATGAGGGGCTTTGCCGCGTCTTGGAGGTGAAGCGGTTGCTGGCGGAGGAACACTCACACTATGAGGCCCTATTGGGCGTGGTGGAGTTTGACATAGCAGGCAGGAGTCCGTTAATCTCGTCTTAGGTCATTTGGGGTAGACTGGAGCTCCTGGAGCTGATTAGAGTAGAGCATCCCAGTATTGACCTTGATTTCGCTCGCTACAGGAGGGCTGCTTTCGGGCCGATCAATCGAGGGGAGGGCTTTGGCACCCAGAGGCTTACTGATGAGGAGGATGCTTCTCCTTAGAGTCATTGTAACACTCTTTCTTGGACGGATAATATATAGATATGTTTTTTGAATGAAAGTACTATTTTACCTCGCATTGTCGTGTTTACTTTAGTTGCTTCGTAGACCGTAAAGTTTGCTGTCTTCATCAGTCAAAATATATTGCTGTTTTGGGTTGCTCTTATGACAGATTAGTGGTTAACCAGTAGAAGTCGTTGTTGGTCAAGGGTTGACTAGGCTCCTTCAGCCATTGTCTATAATGACTTCCTAAGTGTTGGTGGACTAGTGCTGACTTAAGCTCCTATTCCTTCGACCATTGTGATCCGCGCGGAGCGGATTAGGCTTTGTGTACCAGAAGTCGTCGTTATCGTCGAGGATTGACTAAGCTTTCCTGGTAAATTCGACGCTCATTGTCTGTATTGTGAGCAATGATCCTTTGGTAAGTTATCGTCATCGTCATCAGCAAACAAGCGCTGACTAGACTCCTACTTCTTCAGCCGTCGTGATCCGTGCGAAGCAGATTAGGTTTTGGGCACCAGAAGCCATCGTCATTAGTCATGAACTGACTAAGCTTACCTGGTAAGTTCGGCGATCATTTTCTGTATTGAGAGCAATGATCCCTTGGCGAGTCGTCGTCATCAGCGGACAAGTGCTGACTAGACCCCCACTTCCTCAATCGTCGTGATTCACTCGAAGCGGATTAGGCTTTGGGCACCAGAAGTCATCGTCATCAGTCGCGAACTAACTAGGCTTACCTAGTAAGTTTGACGATCATTGTCGGTATTGCGAGCAATGATCCCTTGGTGAGTCGTCATCATCAGGGGACAAATGCTGACTAGACTCCCACTTCGACGTGCTCCGCACGAAGCAGATTAGGCTTTGGGCACCATAAGCCGCCATCATCAGTTCTGCGATCATTGTCTGTATTGAGAGTAATGATCCCTTGGGATTCGTCGTCATCAGCGGACAATCACTGACTAGACTCAGCCGCCGTGATCCGCACGAAGCGGATAAGGCTTTGAGCACTAGAAGTCGTCGTCATCAATCACGATTTGACTAGGCTTACTTGTTAAGTTTAATGATCATTATCTGTATTGAGAGCAATGATCCATTGGCAAGTCGTCGTCATCAATGGACAAGTGCTGACTAGACTCCTACTTTCTCAGCTGTTGTGATTCGCGCAAAGCGGATTAGGTTTTGGGCACCAGAAGCCGTCGTCACCAGTCGTAAACTGACTAGGCTTACCTAGTAAGTTTGGCGATCATTGTATGTATTGAGAGCAATGATCCCTTGGCGAGTCGCCGTCATCAGCGGACAAGCGCTGACTAGATTCCCACTTCCTCAGCCATCGTGATCCGCACGAAGCGGATTAGGCTTTGGGATGATATTCGAGTCTGGCCGTAGCCGAGCTAGTCGAGGGTTGTAACGGACTGCAGTGGAAATTTTGGTAATAGCAAAATATTTTATTGATAATTTTTTTGAGGTGCTCTACATTCATGGTTGTTTAAGCCCGTCGTCGTTTGCGTCTTCCAGCCAATACGTTCCTGACCTGTTGACCTTGCCAACTCTGTAAGGTCCTTCCCAGTTCGAATTTAGCTTTCCCGTTCCAACTTATTTGGTGTTTTGCTGGGTTTTCCTGAGTGCCCAATCTCTCACCTTGAATTCGCATGGCTTGACCTTCTTGTTGTAGTATTGCGCCATCCGTTGTTGGTAGGCATATATCCTGGTGGAGGCTAGATCCCATTTTTCGCCGAGGAGGTCTAATCCCACCCGCAAGGCTTCGTCGTTATCGTCTGGCCTAAACTCTTCCATTCGAAAGGTTGGTACCTCGAGTTCTACCGGAACCATAGCTTCCGACCCGTATGCTAGGGCGAAGGGCGTCTTTTCGGTAGGTTTTTTTTAGTTGTTCGATATGCCCAGAGTATCCCTAGTAGCTCTAACCCATTTTACTTTGACCGCGTCGAGTTTTCTTTTGATGACTTCTAGGATCGTCCGATTGGTAACTTCCGTTTGGTCGTTGGCCTGGGGCTGTCCTGGCGAGGAGAAGTGGTGCTTGATGCCCAGACTCTTGCACAGTTTTTTGACCTTGCTACCTTCGAACTGAGTTTCGTTGACTAACCAATACTTTGGGGATGCCAAATCTACAAATGATTGTGGCCCATATGAATTTTTCGATCTGGATCTGCCCGAGTTTGAATAGGGGCTCGGCCTCGACCCACTTGGTGAAGTAGTCTACGGCCACGAAAGGAATTTTTTACCAGCCGATGCCGGGAGCGGCCCGATGATGTCCATTTCCCATTGCAAGAATGGCCATGGACTGGTCATTGGAGTCAATGGCTGGGCCGACATATGGGTGTATGGTGCGAACTTCTGACATTTGTCGCTCTTGCGGACGATATCTTTGGCGTCTCGCTGCATGGTTGGTCAATAGTACCCTAGAGTCAGCGCCTTATGGGCGAGGGTTCTCCTGCCTGGGTGACTTTTGCAAATGCCGTTGTGGATCATTCCGAAGACTTTGCTTGCCTGAAGGTTATATACATTGGAACAGAGGCCCCGTTACCGATCTCCTGTATAATTTATCGTTTAGGAGAGTGTACCTTGCTGCTCTATTTTTAAGTCTTCTTGCTTCGACCTTTTCGGTTGGTAGGGCTCCGGTTTCAATGTATTCTAGTATCAGAGTCATCTAATTTTGCTGTGTTTCTACGGCGCAAATATCTTTATGCTCTTCCTTGTCGAGGCTTGATTTCCTTTGATATTTGATGAGGCCGCTAGAGACTTCGTCAGAGGCTGAGGCATATTTGGCTAGCGTGTCAGCTCTTTGGTTGTCTTTTTAGGGGCATTGTGTGAGCTGGCAGCTCTTGAATTTTCCCATTACGCCAAGTACCTTGTTGCGGTAGGTTATCATGTAGGGATATTTGCTATTGAAATCTTCTTTGGCTTGGTTGACTACTAGTCTTGAGTCATTGTATGCCGATCTATACCGATCCCTAAAGCTAGCTTTAGCCCAAAAATGAGGGCTTCGTACT
This sequence comes from Berberis vulgaris, assembly GCA_963556465.1. Taxonomy (NCBI): domain Eukaryota; kingdom Viridiplantae; phylum Streptophyta; class Magnoliopsida; order Ranunculales; family Berberidaceae; genus Berberis; species Berberis vulgaris. The sequence continues at coordinate 11,704,241 of OY747130.1, read as the reverse complement.
CGGTCTCGTTATTTGAAGTGGGAAAACCGAATCTGACTGCCTTTTTCGAGGGTGAAGCCGTTGAGGGAGCGAAGTGATATCCGTGTTCCGCTCACTCTATCAGTTGAAGATCCGTCGCAGCGCAAGGTCCATGTTTGGACATCTGATTCTGAGAGCTGGTAGTCTACCTTCGACCCGAGAGTCGATAAACTCAGCAATGAAATCTGCTAGTGCATGTGTATTGATGGTGGTTCTTGGAGCGTAGTTTATGTTAAACTGTCCAAGCTCTAGCGACCATTTCACTATCCTGCAAGATAGCTTGGGTTTATGCAATACCGAGCGAAGTGGATGCTTGGTTAGGAGCGTTATGGAGTGGGCCTAAAAATAGGGTCTCAGTTTCTTGGAGGATACGACCAGCGCCAGGTCCAGCTTTTCCAGGTCTAGATAGTGTGCTTCGGCTTCTATGAAGGTTTTGCTGGTGCAGTATACTGGTCTCTGGGTCCCTCGGTCATCTCGTTTAAGGGCTGAACTGACAGCGTGTTTCGAAACAGACAAGTACAAATAAAGTGTTTCTCCTATCGCGGATTTTGAGAGTTTCTCTGGGCTTCCTATGTATGCTTTTAGGCTCTGAAAGGCTTGTTCGCACTCCTCATCCCACGGAAATCCTTTGCTTTCTCTTAGTATCTTAAAGAATGTGAGACATTTGCTAGACAACTTTGATATGAATATGTTGAGTGTTGCTACCCTATAGTCAGGCTCTGAACGTCTATGACATTAGCCGGGGCTTTCATGTCGAGAAGGGACTGAATCTTTTTTGGGTCGGCCTCAATTCCTTTTTTGTTCACTATATAACCTAGGAATTTTCCAGATCGACTCCGAATGTGAACTTTTGTGGGTTGAGTTTCATCCGGTATTTCCTGAGTTGGTTTAATACTTCGGCAAGATCTTGTATGTGGTCGGGGTTGCAAAGGCTCTTGACCAGCATGTCGTCTATGTATACTTCCATATTTCTACCGATCTGTTCTTTGAACATTCGATTGACCAATCGTTGGTAAGTAGTGCCTGCATTCTTCAAGTCGAATGGCATCATCTTATAGCAGTATATTCCTCTTTCCGTCACATAAGAGGTTTTATCTTTATCTAGGGGTGCATGAATATTTGATTGTAGCCTGAATAGGCGTTCATGAATCTGAGTAGGTTGTGCCCTAAGTGGCGTCTACGATCTGATCGATGCATGGGAGTGGGAAACTGTCATTTGGGCAGGCTTTGTTTAGGTCGGTGTAGTTTACACACTCTCCATTTTCCATTTTTCTTTTTTATGAGAACGGTGTTTGCCAGCCAGTCGAGGTATCGCACTTCCATTATCATGCTCATGTCGAGTAAACGTTGTACCTCCTCGTTTATGATCGTGTTTCTTTCAGACGCCACTGGTTTTTTCTTTTGCCTAACGATTTTCTTTGAGGGGTCCACCTCAAGGCGATGGGTGATAATTGAGGGATTGATCCCTTCCATGTCCCGTATGGTCCAATCCTGGTTACACTGTAGCAGCTCCGTAAGTTGCTCCACCTTTGCCTTGCTCAGGCAGAAACCGATCTGAATGGCCTTGCTATTTTGTGGGCTGTCGAGGTAGATCGCAACGATCTCTTCCTCTGGCATTGGGACTTCCCCAAAAGCTTATTGGTGTCTCGTTATCTAGTGTCGGTTGTTCTTCTCCTACGCTTCGGGTTGAATGGAGGATTGTCTTTGCCACTAGGTTAGCTGCTTGTTGGGAATTTGATGCCGGGCATAATAGAAATTATTCTGCAGGCTAATAGCAACAGATAATTGACAGGGAAGAACACAAGAAGATTACCCAAAAACACAGAGAAAATAACTCTAATATTTAAACAAATTACTCAAATCAAAGGTATCTCTAAAATCAGCCCACAAGCCGGGCTTTATAGCTAAAACTCATCAATATTGGAATTTTACCAAAAATGGCAACACCCCAATAATCATGCTAAAACAAAATACGTAATAAAAGAAATATACTGCCAGAAATCTGGCCCAAATTGGGTTCGGAATAACTTCCTAAACAATAATTGAAATATTACTATAAAGGGAAATAAATTACTAAATTTGTGGATTCGAAATGGGGAAATGGTGGATTTTGGCCTCGAAAAGATGTGAAACGAATATAGATCATTGACCATGTCGTGCGCGTTGAAAAGAGATTTCCAAATTGGGGTCGTTTGCGCGATTCTGATACTCGTAGCCAAAGTTATGGCCAAAATACTAAAACGCACCCTAAATTGCCAAATTTGAAATAGAATTATGATTTCCTCTAATCTTGCGCTGATCTGCTAATTCGAGATATCCTAGTGCTAATAACGTGCTATCTGACAACTCAGCATCATCTGACTTGGATCCTCCTGCATCAGTCGCCCCGGGTTGGAAAGAACTCGTCCTCGAGTTCACAATAGCATCATCGGGATCTGCAAAACAAGGACTCAGGTGCTTGACATTAAAGACATCAGAAGTCCTCAAATGACTGGGGAGGCGCAGTCCGTAGACATTATCATTGATCTTCTGCAAGATCTCACAGGGTCCAATCTTTCGCTTCTTAAGCTTATTATACTCTCCAACAGGAAAACGATCACGGGTTAATACCGCCCAAACAAAATCACCAACATCAAAAAGTACCTGACGACGGTGACGGTCGGCTTGAACTTTGTACTTGGAATTACTTTCGTGAATAGCCAACTTCACCTGCTCATGGATACCCCGAAGATGTTCTGCCATTGCATCTGCCTTAGGGTTCAAACGACCCACACGTGGAATAGGGGCTAAGTCAAGCACCCCGGATGGATTCTGGCCATAGACAATCTCAAATGGGCTCATTCCGGTGGTTCTGTTCTTCGACCTGTTATAGGCAAATTCTGCCTGAGGTAACGCCAAATCCCACTGTTTTGGTTTAGTGCCTGCCAAACTTCTTAAAAGGTTCCCCAAACTGCGGTTTACCACCTCGATCTGTCCATCCGTTTGGGGGTGGTAGGCGCTGCTAAAATTTAAGTTCGTCCCCAGTTTCTCTCAAAAACTCCGGCAGAAATGACTCATGAAATTGGTGTCACGATCTGAAGTAATGGATCGGGGAACACCATGTAAACGCACAATCTCTCTGAAATAAAGATGGGCGATCCGGGCGGCATCCATTATTTTTCTGCAAGCTACAAAATGGGCCATCCTGGAAAACCATTCAACCACAACCAAAATAGAATCCCAGGCTCATTGGGTACGGGGTAAGCCCAACACAAAGTCCATACTGACATCAAACCAAGGGGCCTTAGGTACAGGTAAAGGTGTGTACATGCCCGCATTAGTGAGAACTCCTTTGGATCGCTGACATACATAACAACGCTCCACATAATGAGCCACATCACTGGTCAATTTGGGCCAATAATAGGAAGAAGAGATCAAGGCCAACGTCTTATCTCGCACAAAGTGACCCTCATTATGAAGTTCACGAATAATCTGCTTCCTTAGTGAACAATCTGGAATGCACAACTGTAATCCACGAAACAGATAACCATTATGCAAAATAAAGTCATGTCGTTGACCATCAGTTACCTCCTGAATTATCCTTCCGAAAGAAGGATCTGCAACATACATATCAGAGAAAGCCTCAAATCCTGCAACTCTAGTGCTCATGGTGGTGAGGAGTAACGTACGACGGCTCAGGGCATCAGCGACACGGTTTAGACTCCCTGCTTGGTGCCTCAGCGCAAACGTGAACTCCTGCAAGTACGCCACCCACTTGGCATTCCGGCGACTCAGCTTGTGTTGCCCAGTAATGTACTTCAGGGCCTCATGATCAGTGACAAGAATAAACTCTCTCTGTACTAGGTAGTGACGCCAATGCTTCAGGGACTGAACTATGGCATAAAACTCCAGATCATAGGTGGAATAATTCTTCTTTGATCCTAATAGCTTTTCACTGAAAAAAGCTATTGGATGCCCTTTTTGACTCAGAACACCACCAATGCCAACCCCAGATGCATCACAATTGACCTCAAACACCTTTTCAAAATCAGGAAGTGCCAAAACTGGTGCTTTTTTCATCTTCTGCTTGACCAGTTGAAAACTGGCCTCCGCTTCATCGGACTACTGGAAATCACGTCCCTTGAGGTACTCTGTGATAGGAGCAATCAGGGTGTTGAAGTTTCTGATGAACCGACAGTAGAAGGACGCCAATCCATGGAAACTTCTGACATCGTGTAAGGTATTTGGTTTGGGCCACTCCAAGATCGCATCTATTTTCAACTGATCTACATGAACACCGTCAGTAGACACAACAAAACCAAGAAAAGTAACAGAAGTAGTAAAGAAAGAACACTTCTTCTGATTGGCCAACTTCTGATTGGCGAACAGGTGCTCCGTCCTCAACTTATCAAAAATAGCACGAAGGTGATCAAAATGGGACGCCTATGTCGGACTATAAATGAGGATGTCGTCGAAGTAAACTACAACGAATTTTCCCATGAAAGGCCGTAAAACCTTATGCTAAATCTCATAAATGTACTGGGCGCATTGGACAAGACAAAATGCATGACCATCCACTCATACAACCCATGATGCGTCTTAAACGCTGTCTTCCACTCATCCCCAGGCCTTATTCTGATCTAGTGGTATCCGCTTTTAAGGTCAATTTTTGAGAAAACCTTAGATCCGGACAGCTGGTCTAACATATCATCCAGGCGGGGAATTGGAAACCTGTAATTCACTGTAATCCTGTTGATTGCCCTGCTATCAACACACATACGCCAAGAGCCATCTTTTTTTGGCACTAGCAGAGCATGTACTGCACATGGGCTCATACTCTCACGGATGTAGCCCCTCTCCAACAACTCGACCACCTGTCGCTGCAACTCTTCAGATTCCTTAGGACTGAGGCAATAAGCCTGCCGATTAGGCAAACTGGACCCCGAAACAAGGTCGATCTGATGCTGAATATCCCGCATAGGCGGCATCCCAGGAGGAAGATCCTCGGCATCAGGTCAGAAAACTCTGCAATAAGCTGCTGCACCTCTGTTGGCAAATCTGAATTCTCATTGTCTGCACTATTCACACAATGTAACAAAGCATAAACCACATCTCCACGATCAATCTCAACTAAAAACCTGAACCTAGAAAGCAGATTAGTATTATTGGTTACCGGGGTAGGAGTGGTTTCTTCCCGACGAGGTGCCAACACAATCTTCTTCCCTTTAATGCTAAGGGAATATGTATTTTTTCGCCCATCATGAATAACACTGCGATCATACTACCAAGGTCTGCCTAACAATACATGACAAACATCCATAGATACAACATCACACCAAGCATTATCAAAATATTTATTGTCAATCGAAAAAGACACTAGCAACGCCTATCTACTGTTACCTCACTGCCTTTATTCAGCCATGATAATTTGTACGGCTTTGGATGACGATCTGTCTTCAACTGCAATTTCTGGACGACCTCTTCAGACACGACGTTTTCACAACTGCCACTGTCAATGATCGTCTTGCGGACTTTATCTGCAACTGTGCATGTCGTGTGGAAAATATTGGTTCTTAACCAATCGTCCCCTGAATCATCCTTGGGAGTCAGTAGAGTCTTACGAACAACCAGAGTCTCATGACTATCTACATACAACACATCTTCATCTTCATCATCGTCATACACATACTCTCCAAGTTCCTCAAATTCGTCTACCACATCTTCCTCAATCAGGAGATTGTTGCCCTTCTGAATAGCAGGCTTCCTGTATTCAATCGCTCTATGTCCCTGTTCACCATATCTAAAACATCTAATAGTAGAGTTACTCTGCGGTGTTGGTTGGGTAGGACGGGATTCTTGAGGGCGAACTGGCCGACTGCTTTGATCATTTCTGATCATAGGCCTCCTGTTTTGCTATTTTTCCACAGCAAGTGCACGCTGGTAGGCTTCAGAAACGGTCCACAGTGAGTGAAGGCTGAGGAAATCCTGCAGGGGTTGTCGTAATCCTCCCAAATATCGCGCCACCATCTGCTCTTCCGTCTCAGATAAGTCATTACGGGCTACTAATTGATAGAACTCCTCCGTGTAATTATCAACTGATTTCGTGCCTTGCCTCAATGAATGAAGTCGTTGAAACAAAGTTTGAGTGTAGCCGAAAGGAAGGAAGTGACCCTTCATATTTCCCAATCAGTGATTTTGGCCTGGCTCTACCTGTCGCGTGATCGCTTCAACTGCTCCCACCACGCAGATGCTCTGCCTTTGAGTTTGATGACAACCAATTTCACTTTGACAGGATCTGAAACTTCCTTATACTCAAAGATACGCTCTACTTCATTCAACTAATCCACGAATCCTTCGTCCTGTAATGTCCCAGAAAACTCGGGTAGATCTACTTTGAAACCGAGATTTCCATGACGATCCTCCCGACCACGGCGCTCCCAGAATCGAGCACGATTGTGATACGGGTTTTTGAAACTGGAATCAGAATCATGATCTTCCATCTCACGATTACCGAAATCCTGCGTCGTTAGACGCTGGGTTAGCTCTGCAACTTGCCTCTGTAAATCTTCAATCATCACTTCCTGAACGCTACGATCACGGTGAGGGCATTCCTCATTCAAAACTTGCCCACGACGACCACGACCACCAGCCATAGAAACTGATAAAATCTCACCCTAAGAAGATGCTGAAGTTGTGATACCAACTGACGCCTGGCAGAATAGCGATTATTCTGCTGGCTAATAACAACAAATAATTGGCAGGGAAGAACACAAGATGATTACCCAAAAACACTGAGAAAATAACTCTAATGTTTAATCAAACTACTCAAATCAAATGTATCTCTAAAATCAGCCCACAAGCCGGGCTTTATAGCTAAAACTCATATTGGAATTTTACAAAAAATGGCAACACCCCAATAATCATGCTAAAACAAAATACGTAATAAAAGAAATATACTGCCAGAAATCTGGCCCAAATTGGGTTCAGAATCACTTCTTAAACAATAATTGAAATATTACTATAAAGGGAAATAAATTACTAAATTTGTGGATTCAAAAGGGGAAACGGTGGATTTTGGCCTCGAAAAGATGTGCAACGAGCATAGCTCCTTGACCACAACATGCACATTGAAAATATCTTTCCAAATTGGGGTCGTTTGCGCGATTCTGATACTCGTAGCCAAAGTTATGGCCAAAATACTAAAACGCACCATAAATTGCCAAATTTGAAATAGAATTATGATTTCTTGTCATTCTTGCGCTGATCTGCTAATTCGAGATATCTTAGTGCTAATAACGTGCTATCTGACAGCTCAGCATCATCTGACTCAGATCCTCCTGCATCGAAATTGCTAGGTGGCAAGGCCGTCATATATTGGCATTCCCTGGCAGCTAATTGATCTCCTATCAATGTACCGATCACTCGGTTCGTTGAATACTTGACGCACTGGTGTGGAGTGGAGACTGCCACTTCCATATGATGTATCTAGGGTCTTTCCATGACCGAGTTGTACACCGAAGGCACGTCAATCACTATGAACTCTTGAAACGGGGTTTTCTGAGCTGGCTGCTCTCCTGCTGTTATGGTCAACTATATATTTCCCACGGGGAACTGTTTTTTGCTACTGAAGTCGATCAACGGATGACTTTCTGGGGTCAACGTTGCCTCGTGGAGTTGCATGCTGCGGAGCATACGGAGGAACATGACGTTCATCGAGCTTCCATTATCTACCAAAGACCTTCTTATCTCCCAGCCCGCCTGGGAAATTGTCACCACTAGGGCGTCATTGTGTGAGAGCTTATGCCCTGGAGATCTCTATATGTAAATACTAGTGGTGCCGATGGGCCTCTCTTTCGACCAGGCTACAACAGCTGCTCGTCACGTATCGCTAGGATCCTCATACCTCGTAAAGCCATTTTCCTGAACTTGTTGGATAGTTCGGACTCATAATGTGCTCCATAAAGCACATGTATTCCGTTGACCGATGGCTCATCGGGTTCGGTTATTCCTCGGACGATGAAGCCCTGTGTTTCCTTTGCCGGGTTAGTCGCGTTTTCAAAAGGATCCAGCGTCAGAAGGTTGTTGAACTTTCCTTTTGGTTGCCTATCGATAAAAGCCAATGCGGCTGTTGTGAGAGCGCCAACTTGGTGTTCATGCGTTACCCATGTCATGGAGGGTGGTGAAGCAACATAGGCTGAGTGCTAGGCGTTTCGCCACTCTCCTTTATTGCGAGATTTGGTGGTCACCATCTCTCTGTATTTCAGAGGGTGATGATGTTGGTGAATAAGCTAGGAACTTTGTTGTTCCCATAGACGGCGCCAAACTGATGCAGTCATTTTCCGCTCCCTGCTTTGATCCAGGTCCTACTGACCTACACAAGTAACGCGCGTGAGCCATAGACCACCTTTGTGGTGGTTGATGGCACTCCGATGCTAAAGTCAGATAGTGATCTGAGGAAGGTGTAATGCTGTAACAGGGAATTTTTAGCGTACCTTAGCTTACCAACCTCACATTTTATTTATAGTGCAAGGAGTCCTAGTTCTACCAGGCCATCGTAGGCGTAGTTTAGGAAGGAGATATTCATGGAGGTCCTTATCTAATTAGGAGTTGTGTTATAGGAGGGAAGTTTATTTTTAGCCCTGTACTCCTAGATATGCAGGAGATAGTTCTTAATCCAAGAGCAATCCGTAGAAGGGAGTTTCCCTGTGTGGAATGTACTATGATATTTGCTTTCAGGTTGGAAGCAGAAAGCAGTTGTATTTGCCTGTCTAAAGCTGATCATTGAGATAATTGCCTTAATAGGACTTATGGGTATTGAGGATAGCTGTGAGACGCGTGTGCCTAGTATGATGTGAGAGTTCGGGTCCACCTGGTGGACTGAATTGAGCGGGCTTAGAATCGCTTGGACCGAATCAGTGTTGGGCTGAAGCCAGGGCCCGTATTTGAGGTGTGACCGTTTTTATGTATCATCACTAACTATTGCTAAGACTATGTATGGAACAATCTGAATGTACACCCCAAGAAATTTGCCCCCAATTCAAGTAGAAATGATATAAATGAGTATTAGCTTCAATCTTAGCGACTTATTTTATTGGAAATATTCCAGAAAAAAATACTAGAATTTTTTTTGATGTGATAGCTAATAGCAAGTCCTTCATTAATTGATACTGGGTGACATTTTAGGACCCGGGGGGGCTCCTGTGCACACAGCGCAGGACGTCCTCCTGTGCACATTTATGAGCCGTCAGATCAGATCCGACGGTTCAGATCGAAAGATTTCAAAAAAAAAAAATTTTTTTTTTTTTCAAATCCATCAATTTCAGCCGTTGGATTAGATCCGACGGCTCTGCTTTGTGTGCAGGACGTCGTCCTGTGCACTCTGCGCAGGAGCCCCCCCCAATTGATATTGAGAATAAAGTGAGTGATGAAAAGGTTTTCTCTTACACTTTTACATATTTGTTTATCATTTGTTCCCTCTTTTAATTAATTTATATTTGCAAGGGACCACGACTTATAAAATTAATTCATTGCTTGCCTCCTTTTTTTTTTTGGCCAAAAGTTTAAAACTTCATTAAATGGGAGACCATTGCATTCTCCCTTTTTCTCTCGTTCATCGAAAAACTTGCATTTTCCTCTCATTTCTCTTCTTCTTTCTGCAACAAAAAAATGCTAGATATTTGGAAACTCTCCTAAAAATCAATGTCGGTGTGCATCAGAAGTTGAACATACTCTTTCGCATGGTTGAAAGTATATATTATACTCAACAACTTCACGCTGCGAGGTTGAAGGGGTTTCAACTACTTGTAGTTAGAGCCTTAAAGCAATAGGCCTGAATGTTGATAATATTGAGAGATGCAAAAACGAGGAATCAAAAGTGGATGTCAAAGAGAGCCAAGATGAGACATCCCCATTGATACAAGTGTTGTCGTCTTGTGTTTCATAGTTGTTACTCTTTAGATCAATCAATGATTTACAATTGCGATGATAATTATTTCTGTATTTGAATCTATGCTGATAAATCATATGTTTGACATTTAATTTACTTTAATTTTTCCTGTTGTATCTAATTAGTTTACTTAAAATTATAGTCAGTAATGTCATGACAATTGGTTTAAATTGGAGTTGTGAATTGGATACATCGAAGTTTATACAATATATATCAAAATTTAGTTTTGCTCGTGGCCCTCAAAAGAATAAGTGTGATGCTATTCCATTCGAAACTAGAAGAACGAAATGAAACAACTCTTAAATTACATTAGTAATTGTAAGATAGATTGCTCTCTCATTTATCAACAAAACTGAAGTCAGTGTTTTACTACTAAATTGATAAAAATACATAAATGAACCAAATATTAAAATTTACGGTGGTCATGGAAGGGTTTGGTTGGACTACCAACTGGTAAGAAAAAAATACTGTAATTTTTTCTGTTATCAAGTATTCATTAATCAATCCAATTCGTGAAACAATTTTCCACTGCTCTATACTGGTGTTGAAAAAGTATTGTAACCGTCAACAATGTTTATAAAAGAATAACTGGTATGAATTATTTTATTACCACATATCATGTTAAAAATTCCATTGACACAACCAACATTTTTATATTTACATTAACCAAAATATTAGCAATAGATGCATCCCTTAGCAATAATTGACACCAATAAAGTATTACCATTGAAGTAAAAAAAAAAAAAAAAAGTCTTATGCTATTTGATTCGGAAGTACATATGCAAGAGTGACTGATCCAACAACTATCTATCATCAATATATTATGTTATAGTTGAAATACAATGTTTCATCTTTTAATTTTTTTTATATAGGTTCATTCGAGTTGTGAGTTGGGTTGAATTAGAGACAACGAAGTTTATGTTCTTTCATGGCCCTAAAGAAGAAGTGTTATGCTATTAAGTTCGAAAGTAAATAAGCAAGAGTGACACGTCCAAAAAGCTATATGTCATCAAATTATTGTAGTTGTGGCTGAAATAAAATGGTTTCAGCGCTTAACTCTTGATCTAATCAAATTCGAATTATGAATTGCATTTGATCAGATTTGAGACATAGAAGTTTAGGTTCGCTTGAACTCATAAATAAGAATAAGTGACATGTTTTTCGATTCGAAAGTACATATGCAATAATGACATGTCCAACAACCTATCTTCATCAGTATATTGTAGTCATCATTAAAATGAAATTATTTCGTCGCTCAATTCTTGATCAAACTTTATTCGAGTTGTGAATTGGAGTGGTTAGAGACATCAAAGTTAATATCTGAAATCCGAAGTTTAGTTAACGTTCGCAGCACAAAAATGAGGAAGTGTCGCTCGTGGCCCACAAACGAAGAAGTTCACGCTTTTTAATCGGTTCTAAATTAAATCTCCAAGAGTCACTTTTAATAAATCAAATGTCATTAGTATATTGTAATCGTCGTTGAAAAGAAATGGTTTCATCATTCAACTCTAAATTTAATTAATTTTGAGTTTAAAATTCGATTGGCGATATCGAAGTTAATCTTAAAATTACGAAGATTTGGTGTCGCTCGTGGCACACAAACGATGAAATGTCATGTTCTTCGATTTGAAATTAAATCTACAAGTATTACACGTTCAATAAGCCATCTGTCATCAGTATATTGTAGTTGTCATTGAAAGGAAATAATTTCTTCGTTCAACTTTTAATTTAACTAAATTTGAGTTATGAATTCAATTGGATTGATGACATCGATGTTAATATCTGAAATCCGAAGTTTAGGTGTTGCTTCTGGCTTACAAACGAGAAAATGTCGCGATCTTCAATTTGAAGCTATATCTGCAAGAGTGACACGTCCAATAAGCCATCTATCATTAGTATATTGTAGTCATCGTTGAAAGAAAATTGTTTCGGAGCTCAACTCTTAATCTAATTAAATTCAAATTGTGAATTTGATTGGATTGAAGACATCGAAGTTAATCTCTAAAATCCGAAGTTTTGGTTCGTCGTGACCCACAATATAAAAAAATGTCATGTTCATTGATTCTAAACTAAATATGCAAGAGTGACACGTGATATTCACGTAATTTATATATAAATTATTTATTAACTTAGATTTGTTAGTGTTTCAAGCATTGTGTTTTATTCTTATTATTTTGTTTTCATGTTTTTACAGGATTCAGAGCTTACAAGATGTAATTACACTAGCGCGACAAATTCAGAAGAACAAGTACTGGACTTTCATGTAGAGGCACGGGCGATGAAGCTCAAGCCCACAATCCACCTAAAACCTTAATTATTTATTCCCCTTATTCTTTTTTTTTTTCTCTCTTTTTCTGGTAGCCACCCACAACCAAACACGATCTACCCCCTTTCTCCTTCTTCTTCACCAGCCACACACACAGGCCGCCACTCTTCTTCTTTCTCTGCAATTTTCTTTCTCTCCTAAACAACCCACCCTAATACGTATTCCATTATATTGATTTCTTCCACCATAGCTTAACATATCATCACGACAGTAGCCGTGCACCATCCACTTCTTCCTCTGTTCTCCATCTCTCAATAGATCAGTGACACCAGTAAGAATCCATACAAAAATTACAACAAAAACTCAACATCAATACCAGATCAGTAACACGAGTAAGAAAACCATAAAAAAATTACAAAAAAAAAAAAATCAATCAAGAAGATCTCAAATATAAACATCTCAGATCCAAAGATCCCAGATCTCACATCCAAAGATCTTAGATCCAAAGATCTTAGATCTAAGATCCAAAGATCTCTTCACAATGGAATGGATGTTGATATCTGATGAAGAAGCAGAGGCGGAAGAAGGAATGACACATGGCGGAGTAGAGGATGAAGTGCATTGAACTTGCTGGAGGTACGCAGCGGAGCTAGATGGTGCAATGACCAGTCAATTCAAAAGGTTATTCGTTGTAGTCTTCACACCTTTCTTTCTTGCAGCTAGCTTAATGGGAAGGCGGGGAAGGGAGGGGCGAGAGAAGCGGCTGGGATGGGTGTGGTTCTTTCGAAGCAGAGAGATGGAGAGGAGATTAATAAAAAAGAAGGAGAAGAAGGAGACGATGGGTTGTCTCTTAGACTCGAGGAAAGAAATTAGTCTTAGGTCTTTAATCTTTTAAGTACTGATTCTACTGAAGGGTATTTTAGTAATAAAATGGGATAAACGAATATCCGTGGGGCGGATATGGCCAAATCCGTATCCGCTCCGAATATTAAACGGATACAGTTTGGATATCCGTATCCGCCCCAACCTCCATTTAGCTTTAACCAAACCAGCCCCGATATCCGTGAAAATCTGCCCCACTGCCATCCCTAAGACTAACAGACCATCGTCCCTCACAAACTCTTTTCGCTTCTCCATCTCATTGCGTCAATGACAACCTTCTCTCCCTTATCTTCTTCCTCTCTTCTGATCGCCTTTCCCTTCTTATTCCATCTCTAATTTCCTCCGCAACCACCTTCATGCCCTCCACCACAGAATCCTCATGCCATCTCACATCCAAACACCCCCGAGCAAACCAGTAGTTCCTTTCCACCTCGCAACAAACTGCCACCTCACTGTCGTAGCCAGCCACACAATTCTCCATTGCCTCCATGGTTCTCACAGACACAACAACATCATAGAAGTGAAAAAGAAGGTTTAATTCTCTTCTTCATGCTATTTTCACCACACACTATCTTTTGTACCACCACATAGCACCCACACCTTTCGTAAAATGCGTTCATTGAGGAGGAGACAAAATTGACCAAACCTTCTGTCGCGATCACCTCCGCCATGAGCTTAAAAACCCCGCACCGAGGCAAAGATGAAACCATGGGCTTCTAGAGTTTGATTAATCTAATTTATTGTTTTAGTTGTATTTATTGTTAAATACAATCAATTTATAAATATTGATGAATTGCTTTCACCGATTATAAAAGGTTTGAAATTTAGACTAGTCAATAGTTAGAGTGTTTTTTGTTAATATTCGAAGCATGCTTTAATTGATTATGTTAAACATGTGATTGTGTGTGTCATCGCACAACACTCAATGCTAGGGGTTTAGACTTTTGCTAAAATTGATTGTGAAGTTAGAAAAATCTTAAGGTTATTAACGATCACATCATCGATGCAAGCAAATGATTGTTCATCCCTAGTGTTTCTCACTTTACAGTAAGTTAGTTTTAAATAATTATTGAAAAACCTATGGTTGATTCGATGCCTTGGTTCACATCCCAATTATCTTATTATTTCAATTTTTAATTGCTTAATTTTTAGGGTTAAATAAAAAACCTATAAAATCGACCAAACCAAACCGACAAATTTGGTTCCTTTTTTTATGGTTTTAGTTTGGTTTGGTTTTGGAAGTTGCAAAACTGATAAGTTCAATTTGATTTTCGATTTTCGATTTTGAATTCAATAAAACCGAAAAAACCAAACCGACTAAAATACCACATTGCATGTTTGAAAAAAATATTTAAAATGTTGTGTATTTTTACTTTAACATTGAAAAGGCAAAATAAAGTATTGTACTTTGAATATTGATGAATTGTTTTCATCGAATATATCGGGTTTGAAATTTAGAGTCGTCGGTAGTTAGAGTACTCTTTGTTAATATTCGAAGCATGCTTTAATTGATTATGTTAAACATGTGATTGTGTGTGTCACTCAATGCTAGGGGTTTTGTTTTGCTGAAATTGATTGTGAAGTTAGAAAAATCTTAAGGTTATTAACGATCACATCATCGATGCAAGCAAATGATTGTATTAGTGTTTTTCATTTTATGAAAATAGTAAGTTAAATTTAAACAATTCTCAAAGAACCTATGGTTGATTTGATGCATTGGTTCACATCCCAATTGTCTTATTATTTCAATTTTTAGTTGCTTAATTTTTAGGGTTTAACAAAAAACCTATAAAACTGACTGAATTGACCAAATCGACAAATTTGGTTTTGTTTTTTATGGTTTCCGTTTGGTTCAGTTTTGGAATTTTCAAAAGTGATAAGTTCGGTTCAGTTTTGAATATAATAAAACCGAAAAAATCGAACTAACCAAAATACCACAAGCATGTTAAAATATTATTTAAAATGGTGTTTATTTTTACTTTAATATTGAAAAGGTAAAATAAAATAGTGTACTTTGACAATGAAAAGGCAAAATAAAGTAAGATTTACTCAATACTCTTGAGTGTATCCATATTTGACTTTGGAAGAAACTCTCTTATCAAGAGAGAAGGCTTCTAACTAGGGCTGAAAAGAATTGAATTGGAAAAACCTACCATATTTAGGTTCGAAATTGAATTGAATTGGGTTGGGTGATAGAAATAAGAGAAAGGTGAAAAAGTTGTCATTCGCGTGGGATAACAATTATGACCCTTGGATTGGTTGCGGTAAGGATCCAAGGGTGAAAGCTAGTTAGGGTTTGTGTGTGGACTTGACGCATAGGGTTGGCAGTGGGGCAGATTTTTACGGATATCCGCCCCACCCAATCAGTATGGGGCGGATTTGGATATGGCTGAATGGGTTTTCGGGTGGTTTCGGGTATCCAAAAAATATCAGTTTACTATTCGGGGTGGATACGGTTTTAGCCATATCCGTCCCGCAGGCCCTGCGGATATCCGTTTAACCAACAAATTTACAAAGTACCCTTCATCTATATAAAGGGTTTAACTCGTTTTTTCACAAATACAAATATACAATCGCTCCACGCTCCCTCACACCAATCGCTCCCTCACTCACCAAGCTCTCCCACTCAGGCTCTCACAGAGCGATCTCCATCTCCCTCCCTCCCTCACACCGCACACCACCTCGCCCTCCCTCACGCCGCGATCTCTCTCCATGCTCCCTCACACCGCGAGATCCTCCCTGCTCCCCTCACGCCGCGATCTGCCTCCCTCGAGAGATCTGCATCCCTGCTCCCTCGAGAGATCTGCCTCCCTGCTCCCTCGCAGAGAGATCTCCATCTCACAGAGAGATCTCCCTCCCTCACGCCGCGATCTCTTCCTCTCACAGCCAAGAATCAAGATCGAAAGACAAAGGGTTTCTTCCTCTCCCCCATCAGAGATCAAGATCAAATCAGATTTGAGACTGAGATCCAGATTTGAGATCTGATCTGATCTGATCTTAGATCGAATCTGATCAAGATCTGATCTGAACTGATCAAGATCAAATTAGATCTAAGATCTGATCTGATCAAGATCTGATATGATCTGAACTGATCAAGATCAAGATCTGATCAGATCAGATTTCAAGATTTGATCTCAGAGATCAAATTTTTTAGATCAATTTTTCTGTAATATGTGGTATTTTTTTATTTTGAATTTGTTGTAATTTTTTTTAGATCAGAGAACTCAAATCTGATCTTTAGATCGAATTTTTTTTTTTTTTTTTGTAATTTGTTGTATTTTTTTGTAATTTTTTGTATGTATAAATGATTTGTAGTGTAGAAGTATTTTTACTGTATGTAGAAGTATCTTACCTGTATGAATGAAAATAAAAAATTTTAACGGATATTTTGGGCGGGGCGGAGGCGGTTTTTTAATAAACTTGTAAACGAATTGGCGGGGCGGATTTGGGGATCCGTTGATTCCGACGGATCGGGGATGGATTTAGTCAATGACGCATTGTTTTTTTTTTTGAAAACATATTGAATGGGCAGCTACTGCTGATTCAGGGTGGAGATGGAGAGCTCTCCTTCACCAACTTGAACCATTTTTTCACCTTATTCTTCACCTAATCCTCTCTAATGATTTCACGCTCACCCCTCTTTCATTTTTATAAGCGACAAATGATAGTTTTGCTCATAACCAAACTACTAATCATCTTTATATCCAAGACTCTCTTCTTTTCTACTGCCTCTAATTCTGCCAGCCTTTGTGCTGCCTCAACAGCTTCGATGGTTTCCTTACACTTAGTTTTCTCCCACTCAGCGATAGCCAGAACTTCTTCCTCAAACTTAGGAGCTTCTTCCAATTTCCATCAATTCATCTCGTTTGCCTTAAGATAAGGATGATAAATCGGTAAGTGAAACTAGTTGGAAAGTGAACACCTTTTATTATTTGAGATGGTTAGTAATTAGTATAGTACATTCTATTTGACATGAGTTGTTCTACCTGTCGAGGGAGTGGGCGAGGAAAACAGCGAGGGAGGGAGGGAGCAGTCCATCCCCTTCGGGATGCGTGCCATCATTTTTCATGCACACATCCCGAGGGGATGGACGGCTCCCTCCCTCCCTCGCTGTTTTCCTCGCCCACTTCCTCGACATTTAGAATTTTCGATTTGACATTGAATGCTTCTTTGCAAAGATCAACTCTCAAGATTTTATAAATTCTATTTCTTCTTTGAAAATCTCCACAAACCGAAAAAACTGAAAAAGCAAATCAAACGAGTTCGGTTCGGTTGGTGAGCAGATTGGTTCAGTTTCGGTTTCTCAAACAAAGAAACTTTTTCGATTTATGGTTTCTTAAAAACCCGAACCGTCAATTCGATTTTCAGCCCTATTAATTTTATTCAATTAATTTAGAAATTTTCAATCGATGAAACAGTCATTTTAAAGTTTTCGATTGTTTATTCAATCCTTGTTGGATCAACCCGTGTTTATGATTGTCTACGAGTTAGATAAGTATACACCTGCGGTATAATAATTAGGTTTAAGCCTATTAATATAGGTTATTAAAATCTCCATCAAGTTTTTTGCGTTGTTACTGGGGATTGTAACAGTGCAATCGAAGTCTCGGGTTATTTTCACTAGTTTGTATTTTAGGTTTAATTTTCTTTGTTTATGACCAATGTTAGGAATTGTTTGATAATTGGTTTTGTCAGTTTAAAATTTTCAGGTTAGGCATAAATTTGATTTGCTCTTTATTAGTTTAAGTTTTAATTTGTTGCATTGGTTGTGCAAACAATCAAACATTGGTATTCATGGGAGTTTTCATGGGAACGAAGTGAAAAGTAAGGTCGTGAAAAATAGGGAAAAAGAAAAATAGGAAAGCAAACAAATACAAAAATAATATATAGATATAGATTGCATTGCTATTTTCCTTTTTAGGTTGCAATTCAAGTGAACACTTTCAGAAGTTGGCGAGCTGTCAGGTGGACATTTCTTCTAATCGATGAAAATTTGACTTCTAGCCAACATTGCAAGTAACCCAAACGAGGTTCAAGTTGGAGGTAGCTTCTCCCAACCGCATCTACATGCAATTTCTGTCGTGATTACTTAGTGTTTTGGTTATTCGTTTTTGTTAGTATTGCATGCAAATTTGAATAGTGACAAGATTGATTTGCAAATTTCGTGTCTCTCCCGTGGATAGGTTAACCACCATCTATTTTAAGGTTAGGAACCTAAGCTTTCATTGTTTAATTTTGTAGCAAGATAATTGTTTAGGACAAGTTTCACGCTAACATGATATATCTTTGGAAGTTTGAAAGCTTAAAGTTGTCAAGTGAAGGACATATCCTATCTTGGAATAGTTCTGAAACTAGCATTACACTTTGAGCTAAAAGTGAAAAAATAGTAGTAGCAATTTTGTGGTAGCGGATTGATAAGCAATTATCGTGCCTTTTCCACGGTTAAGTAAATTGGATTTCAACTTTTCATTAGTAGCAAAGCTCAAGGTAAAACTAAGTTTATGTTAGGTGTTTGCCATTCATCTTGTTTGCACATCATTTATGTTTCGTTTATGGTTCCTGATGTGATCAAATCCGTCCTTGTTGATCTCGGCTATATGAAACCTAAAAAAATTAGCAGTAATTAAGCCAAGGACCACCGTTGTAGTGGCCGAAGGCACTCCGATGCTTAAGTCATATATCGATGCTACAAAGAGTGAAGACTATGTAATTGCAGTGTGTATGCGTACCTTCCTCCTTTCACCATTTCTTATAGCAAGTGTTCCCTCCCCATTTGTCCCTGTGATCACGGACATGATGGCGGGAGGAGATCTCGCATAAGATATTACTTATGCATGACCGAGTCTCTTCAGCACTTGGCTCTTTTTAGGACCCAATGCTTGGTTGGGCTAGAGGTGATTTTGTACAAGTGGGTCTCGGGCTTGTGACAATTTGAGATCCATTTATTGTCCCAGGCCAAGCCCTGAGACCCATGCCTCGGGGGCTGATGTTTCTTCGCCTAGGCACTTGACTTATGGGCTGATTAATAGATTGCGCATGGGTTCGCATGGGACTGCATTGAGGCCCTTTACGTGCTAGGATTAGCCCATGCCACATGTACGACTGTGATCGTATGATTGATTGATGTCTCATTAGCTACTCCCCCTAGTTAGTGGGTCTGCGTGTTAAGCCACTAACTACCTGTGTGTAGGGGCCTATGCGAGGTCATGATGATATATTTCGACACCATTTCGGCTCCTACACTGCAATTATTGCTTGTGCGATGGTTTTTGGTGGTTGCTTCACCAGCAAGTCAAGTCTATATAGACTTTCCTCGAGAGAATCTGACATTTTTTCCCTGCCTGAGTTATTGTTTTCTTGTCAAGAATTCTTTTCAGTTGGGTTAGGTGCAAAACTTTTATCTGATCATGACTTCTCGATTCTCGGCTGACCTTTTTGTGGCATGTATCGAGATTTATGGAACATCTCTGATGACGGAGAGGGATCTTGGAGGGAAAGGTATACAGCTATGTATAAGGCCATGTTTAGAGTGGGTCTGTGCTTCCTTGTTCCTGAAATTATTTGGGAATTCATGTCATTCCATGGTATCGCTTTGGCCCAATTGGCACCAAATGGGTGGAGGGTTCTGATTGCCACTCTGGCTAGGGCAAATGCTATTGGGCTCTTTCTGACACCTAGGTTGATCCATTCCATGGTTTCTATTTGGACGAGCAGCCATGGTACCTTTGTTGGTGAAGATCTCTTGTTTTTGCGGGCATTCAAAGGACAAAAAGAATTGGCAACAATACTGCTTCTTCGCTACTGTGCGGTCTGGGTTATTTGACCATGAGAAACAATTTATTTATTGCAAATTCAAGAACATCAGTAAGTCCTCTGACTTTTCTTATTGATGCTTTTGGTGTGATGCTTATTGTATGTCTGATGTGCCATTTGTTTTCTCTAGGGAGACACAACATTGTTTCCCTTTCTCATGAGGAGGAGAGA
The DNA here is from genome assembly GCA_963556465.1 of Berberis vulgaris. Classification (NCBI taxonomy): domain Eukaryota; kingdom Viridiplantae; phylum Streptophyta; class Magnoliopsida; order Ranunculales; family Berberidaceae; genus Berberis; species Berberis vulgaris. The sequence continues at coordinate 11,684,166 of OY747130.1, read as the reverse complement.
TCTAGAGATGAATTTCTCTATCTGCCTCCTATGTCCCTTGTGGATGCACTTACTGCTGCATTTATCGAGCGCAGTGGTTTTGCTCTCCGATGAGGTCAGTATGATAGGCCAAGCGTAGACTGCTTTGACTATCTCTTCTTCTGGCGTCAGACCATTAGGGACGTAAAAGAAGATAGTTGCAAGGGATTCCAGTCCGTCCAAGAGAAAGGTCGTGGAGGGGCTACTTCATCCAACTCGTAAGTCCAAAATGGTCAAGGTGGGGGCTTCCCAGGCTGCCCTCTCCATTCCATTGTTGGTCATGAAGAGGGAGCTCGTCGAGCACTCCCATTCAGTGGTACCTTTCCGCGTTTCTGAGGAGACATTGCCTGAGCCTGACAATCTACCTCCTTGCCATCCTGCCTCGATATCTTCCTTCGAGGGGGAGCATCTTCGTGTTGCTGGGCTTTCTGCTGGTAGTAACCTAGGTTTGAAGTTTTGTGCTTCGAGGGGCACTGCCCACGATCTATTGGCGACTCCGTAAGCCCAAAGTTTTCAAAATCACTCGACTTCCTTACTGTTGTTGTCGGCAAAGGGAAGGGAGTTGTGAAGTTTCCTCTTTATTCAAAGGTTGTAGTTGCTAGGGGGTACCCTGACCCCAAAATCCTCCATTCTGGCGCTCACATCAACTTTCATGGCCCGGGCACTATTAACCACAGCTCTAACGACCTGTGGCACTAGAAGGTTGATAAAAGGAATGGATCCTTGTAGCTTCTAAGGAGTTTTTTTCCCGTCCGGTTGATCATCCTCTATTGGAGGAGATACTTGTGAGGGACCACCTTAATCAAGGTTTAAAGAAGCTCATGTAGGTGAGTCAATACTTGTTTGTTTGTCATTGGCCTCGTAACTGTACTTTTTTTTAACCATGTGTTCGACTTCCTATCAGGGGATGGCCCACCTGATGTACGGTGGGATGCTGGGCACTGGGATGGACTATGCACGGGACATAGTCTATGCCATAGAGAGGTCGTTTGCTAAGCAGCAGTTGCAGCTATCGGCTGTTTTTTTTAAATGGATTCATTAGGAAAACAATTGACTGTCTATCGCGGCCCGAAGGCTCAACAACGATGCCTGCGAGAGTCTAGATAAAGCTTTGACTGCTCAAGCTGACTTGGAGGTTCGATTGAAATGAGTCTAGGAGAGTCTAGATGAGGCCCTGGCTGCATGACCTATTTGATGACCGAGCTCGAGGGAATTCGGGAAGATCGGGATAGATTGGTAGTTGAGCAGATGGAGGTTGCTGACCATCTGGCATCTGCAAAAAAGTCAGTTGTCGAAATCCAGACTACTATGGATCATGAACAAGCCGATTTTTCTCGATATATTGAATTCTTTGACGTTGTTATGATGCAAGTGTCTCAGCTTACTTAGGAGTGAGACTTCGAGCGTGCAAGTCGATTGCAACTAAGCGCAGGCTGGCAGGTTGTGAGAGTGGACTGTCTTGAGTGCGTGGAGAATTGTCTGGCTTGAAGGCGTAGTGGGCGGTTAAGGACAAGGAGATCCTCAATGCCGGTGAAATTACTGACTTCAACAAGGTTGTTGCTGGTAGGCTGAATTTGCTGGATTACATTGCACAAGATCATGCCGACTGAGACCTTTCTACCTATAGGCAGGTGGCTTTTGTTTGCTTTAAGGAGGAGGATTTTTCCTCTTCTTCCCCACGGAGTGGCTCTGAGGCCGATCCTCTATCGCAGAGATGATATCTGATCTTGTTGTTCCAGAGCTTGTTGCCGACCTTGAGGCCATTCTAGATTCGAGTTGCAGGAGGATGTTCCTGACTCTACTCCCATTGCATGAGCGGGTTTGTAATGAAAGGAAAAAAATTATTAATGAGAAAAATTTCCCTTTCTTTTTCTTTATGTCTGTGGTTGTAGATGTCGTATTATACATTTCCAATTTTGGCTTAGATTAGGTTGAGTAGGCAGGTGTATCTATCCCCATTTGAAGTAGGGGTTTTATCCATTGTGAGAATTAAGCTTTAGGATAGTCACCTTTGTTTATGCGGGTCGCGTTCCCTTAATGACGTAATTACTGTTTCCCTTAATAGTTGATCATGCGTAGAGGCTTCCATCATGCCGATTACTATATTTCTTTGCGACCTTTGTAGATATTAGGTTGCCTTGTAAGCCATCTCTTGTTATATTGAAGTTTGGTACCATATTCCTGCAGTCTCGTATGTCCTGAGGACTCTGAATTGAAGTGGGGTTGCCTTTGAGTTTCTAGGGCTTCCATAATATGCCTTACTTGTGGACAGAAGTTTGGTTGTTGAGGAGTCGTCTTCGCCCAAATGGGCTAGACTCTCTATATTTATCTAGCTCAACCCTTAAAGGTATTGAGTTGAGAAGAAATAGTCCCTGCGCAACTGGGCTAGGCATTCTATTTAGACCCCAATTCTGAACGGGAGTTGGGTTGCTAAGGGACCTTATTTGCTTGAGTAAGCTTGGTTCCTAGGCATATCTTGCTCAAACCTTAAGAGGGTTTGAGCTGAGAAGAAGTCTTTTTTAATCAATCTGGTCCAGATTTCTTAATATGCCTCAATCCTGAACATGAGCTGAGTTGCTGAAAAACCATTTTTGCCTGGATGGGCTATGCTCCTGTTATCCTCAGGTTCAGTCCCCGAGAAGACCCGAGCTGGGATAAGTCATCCACAACAGTATAGGCTGGCTTTTATAATATATCTCAATCACGAACAGGAGTTGAGCTAGCCGAGGATTCATCTTTGCCCAAATGGGCTAGGCTCATTTACTCCTCAGGTTTAGTCCTTGAGAGGACCTGAGCTGGCAAAAGTATTTTAGGCTTATCTAGCCTTGATAATATACCTCTATCTTGAACAAAAGTTGAGCTTGTTGAATAACCATCTTTGCACCAACGGGCTAGGTCCCCGTAGTCCTCTGGCTCAGTCATTGAGAAGACTTACGCTGAGAAGGAGTCTGTTACACCTGTTTAGGCTAAAATTCCTAATACCTCAATCCTGGGCAGGAGTTGAGTTGCTGAAGAACCATCTTTGCCTATACAGGCTAGGCTCCCGTACTCCTTAGGTTCAGTCCGTGAGAGGACCTGAGCTGGGAGAAATCCTCCACACTTGTTTAGGCTGGACTTTATAATATACCTCATTCCCGAACAGGAGTTGAGCTTGCCAAAGAACCATCTTTGCTCAAATGGTCTAGGCTCCTGTATTCCTCATATTCAGTACTTTAGAGGACCCGAGCTGGAAGAAGTCTTCTAGGCCTGTCTAGCCTTTATAATATGCCTCAATCCTGAATAGGAGTTGAGCTCGCCGAGGAACCATCTTTGTTCGAATGGGCTAAGTCCACGTAGTTATTTGGCTCAGTCCTTGAGAGGACCTGTGCTAGAAAGGAGTTTTTTACGCCTGTCTAGGCTAGACTTCATAATATACCTCAATCCTGAACAGGAGTTAAGTTGCTGGGAACAATCTTTGCTCGAACAGGCTAGGTCACTATAGTTCTCTGGCTCAGTCCTTGAGAGGATCCAAGCTGGGAGAAAGTTTTCCGCACCTATCCAGACTGGATTTTATAATATTCCTCAATCCTCAGCAGAAGTTGAGCTGCTGAGGAACTATATTTTCCCCAACGGGCTAGGCTCTTGTACTTCTCAGGTTCAGTCCTTGAGAGGATCTGAGCTGGGAGGAAGCCTTCCAGGAATGTCTAGGCTGGATTTTATAATATACCTTAATCCTAAACAAGAATTGAGTTGTCGAGGAACCATTTTTGCCCAAACGGGCTAGGTCCCTGTAATCCTCTAGCTCAGTCCTTAAGAGGACCTACGCTAGAAATGAGTCTTTTTACACCTATTTAGGCTAGACTCTATTCGAGTGGCGAGTTGTCCATGGGTTGTGCTCAATCGATGTGTCGTACCTTGACTCATTGGCTGACTAGGTCACTTGTGCGATGACCTATCAATGCCTTTAGTGGGGCTAAGCTTGGCCACTTGTGTGCCATTTCGATCCCCGTAGTCGAGCCAGGTTATCTTAGGAGCTGTGAGTCATCCATGGATTGGACTTGCTCGCTTGCGGAAAATTGCTCTGGGACTGGGTTCTCCTTCTTCCGGTGGGCTATCTATGGATTGGGTCCGCCCACTTGCGGTGGACTGTTTGTGGAGTAGGTTGTCTTAGGAGCGGTGAGTTGTCCGTGGAATAGACTCACCACTTGTAATGGACTATCCATGGACTGGGTCTGGTCCGCTTGAAGTGAACAGTCCGAGGATGGGGTTCAATCTGTAATTGAAATGCCTTGGCTTCTGAGGCGAACTAGGCCACTTATGCAATAAGCTGTCGACATCCTGAATAGGACTAGTCTCGGCCGCTTGTGCATCATTTTGGTTCCCGTGTTAGGATCATGTTTTGTTGAACAGTGAGTTGTCTGAGGACTGGGCTCGACCTCCCGTGTCGGGTCCCTAAGCAGACTAGGTCACTTATGCGACGAACCATCATTGCCTTCAATGGGGCTAGGCTCGGCCGCCTGTGCACCATTTTGGCCCTCGCATATAAGGATCGGGTCTTCCCCTGCAGAAGGAGTTGAGCGTAGAGTAGAGTCGTTTTTAAAGAAATTACCTTTATTGATCTACTTCAAAAGTGTTTCATACTACCCTCGCAATTCCTTACCAGTAAGCGCTTGGCTTGTTGGTCCATCTTTCTTCGAGGGTACTTGAGTCAGTCATGGTTACTTACCTGATAGCTTCATCGCCACGTAATAACATTTCCCGGCAGAATATTGATCTCCCTTGATAGTTCCAGTCTCTTCGTTGACAGGGTGCTTGAGGCACTGGGGCCTTATGAAGACCACTATCACCCATCTGTTGGAGCCAAGGTCTTCCTAGGATTATATTGGATGAGAAGAAGGCATCCACTGCGATAAACTCTGTCATGAGGAGCTCACCGGTTTCCCTGCTCCTACGAGTAGGCTGATGCCCCTGACTGAGTAACTTCGGGCATTGCTAAAACCAACCATCACCTGGTTGTCCTGTTTCAACTCCTCTTCTCTCAGCCAAATCCTGTGGAATGCTTCCAGGAACAGAATGTTGGATGAGTTCCCCATGTCGACCAGTGACCTTTTGACGCCCAATTTTGACATGGCAATTGATGATACATAAAAACGTTTACACTCCTGAGCCGAACACGTGTCATGATGATCTCGAGGAACTATGGGCTCAAGCATCGACCCAACACGAATCCAGCCCAAGCGGACCCGAACTCTCACAACATGCTGGATCCACACATCTCACAACCACCCTCAATACCCATAAGCCCTCTTTAGGCAAGTATCTTGAGGGATCGTCTTTGAACAGGCGACTACAACTGCTCTCTGCTTCCAACTAAAAAGCAAATACCAGAGTATTTTCCACAGAGGGAAACTCCCTTCCACAGATTGCTCTTGGATTGGGAACTATCTCCCGCGTATCTAGGAGTGCAGAGCTAAAAGGGAATTTCCCTCCTACAGCACGACTCTTAATTAGAGAGGGATTTCCACGAAGATCTCCTCCCTAAACTACGCCTATGATGGTCTGGTTGAACCAGCACTCCTTGCACTATAAATAAGACATGAGGTTATTAAGCTAAGGTACGCTACAAATTTCTTGTTACAACATTACACCTTCCTCAGATCCTTGTCTGACTTTAGCATCGGAGTGTCATCGGCCACCCCATGGTGGTCTTTGGCTCACGTGCGTTACTTGTGCAGGTCAGTAGGAACAGGGTCAAAACAGGGATAAAAAATTGACTGCATCAGTTTGGCGCCATCCGTGGGGACAACATAGTTCTTAACTTTACACTAAGCGTCGTCTCCTAACAAATTCCATAAGGATGGTGACCACCCGATCACACAACAACAAACCACGGGACACGTCCAATGCTCCGGCTGTCGCTATACCAGTTCCTACCAGGCACGGGCAACCAACTCATGCCCCTGTACCAGCGGCAGTAACAGTGGACCCCAAAATTGAGGTGCTGAGGTCTTAAATACAACAGGTCATCAAGGCGGTGGAGATACTCACAAGACAGAATCCACCCACTGCTGATCGAGACCAGGAATAACACGAACCTCCACCTCCAGTGGATGATAGGGAGCAAGCGTAGGAGAGCCAGGCCCCACTAGTTCCCATTGAACAAAGGGAAGTTGTGCGGCTAACGCCGATCCAGCCACTAGGACAGAGAGGCTCGGTCCCAGGAACCCTCTTCGCTAAGGAGCGCACGACCCATACATACTATATCGCCTTTTCGTCCCACCCTTTGTGGACCGGATCATGAGTGAAGCTCCTCCGAGAAAGTTCACTCCCCCGAATCTCGATTCTTATGACGGGACCACCGATCCTTTTGATCATCTATGCCACTACCAGCACGTAATGAAGCTCAAGGAAGGATCTGAATCCGTCATGTGCAGAACCTTTCCCACCAAAGTCAGTCAACTCCTTCAAAACATTGGCAAAGGAATTCTTGACACGTTTCGTCAGGAGCCAGCATTTCAGGAAAGGCCTGCACTACATACTCTCTCAAAGGAAGAGTTCCAGTGAGACACTCCGAGAGTATGTCACATGCTTCAACAATGAGCTGACCCTCATTGACGGGTGCAACGACGATACAACGGCGACATTCACTACGGGACTCAAAGAGGGAAAAGCTCTTCGAGGACTTAACCTTGGAGCCCTATCTGGACTTGGCAGAGCCCTCAAGAGTGTCCAGAGAGGCAGAGACACATCACTTTGGAGGAGTCAAGGACCGCCAAGAGGGAGACCGAAGGCAACAGGAAGCCCACAACTTCTAGGGACAAGAAGAAGAGAAAAAACACAAGGATGAGAAGCGGAGCAAGAGGAAACGCACTTACATTAGACATGATCCTAATCATCCCAGGCTTGAGAACTCATCCAACTACGTTGAATGCAGAGCCGTGACACCCCTAAATGCTAGTCTGTCGGATATACTCAACTCCATAAAAAATTGGGAGGAATTAAAGTGGCCCCTGAAGACACGCGGAGACCCTGCCATAAGGGACAACGCAAGTACTGTGCGTACCACAAGGAAGGCGGCTACAACATCAATGACTGCAAAAGTACGAGGTATGAAGTAGAGCACTGGATCCGCAAGGGCAAATTGAAAGACTTCTTGAAGTCTGAGAAGCAGTCAGAACAGACCAAGGATAGGGGGAAGTTAGTCAAAGAGATAGAGAAGGAGACTCCTGGGATAATATACGTCCTTCATAGAGTCGAGCCGAATGAAGACCAGTCGCGCAAGCGGACTCTGTTTGATATGCGAACACGACCCGCGGATGAAGATAGACGCGTTTGCTATTCAAAAATTCAGAACCCCATTCCCATTTTGACTTTCACGAACAAGGACCTCGATGGAGTTTGATCGCCGCACAACGATGCCTTGGTCATCTCCATTTCAATTGCAAAGTGGATGTAAAGAAAGCTCTCGTTGACATAGGAAACTCGCTCAACGTTCTGTTCTACAATGCTTTCCGCAACATGGACCTCAAGGAGGAAACCTTGTGCCATCAGAGCACCCGCCGATCGGATTCAGAGAGAGAAATGCTTTCCAATCGAAAAGATAAGGTTAGCCACGATAGCTGGAGAATCGCGGCTGAAGAAGGTCCTATTTTTGGACTTCATGGTGGTAGATGCACCATCATCCTACAATCTCATCCTGGGAATATCGTGGCTACACCAAATGGAAGCAGTGGTCTCCACCCTTCACTAGTGTGTTAAGTATACTGCTAACAACGCAGAAGGAACAATACGTGGATACCAACTTATGACACGAGGCTACCCTTACGCCACACTGAAACAAATAAAATGCTCCCAGATTCAGCTACATCATGCGGAGCAACCTGATCCAATGCAAGGCCAAAAGACGGAAGAGACAACATTTTTTAGTGGTACAGGAACAGTCAGCTCTCCCGCTCAGCGAGTAGTAATGGCAATGAAAAGCGGGAACACTTCCCCCCGACATGACGACGACACGGAGATCTGTCTCTTTGCAAGGTTTACTCCTCAGTGACCTATGTAACTCCTCAACAATCCCCAAAATGATCTGCGAAAGCTATCAGAATTCGCTTCGAGGCCAAGATCAGTTTATCTCTATCAATAGTTAGTTTGCTTTAAGTTGTTTGTTTCCCTTTCCGTAGTAAATATTGAGTTTAGAGTTCTTAAGAGACTTATGTGATTCACAATCATTTAAGAAATAAAGCAAGAATTTCATAAACAAACTCTATTGATTATTGGAAAGATGTAACAACAAGCACCTTGAGGCGGATACAAAAGCCTACATACTACGAACGAGCTGAGGCAAATATAAAAGACTACATACTGCAGGCATCTGATCAACATGGAGCGAGCACTTGCTCAGATTGTCTGATCCCGTAAGTGACATAAACAGTCCAAGGCGAGCTACCTAAAAGCGAAAAGACACTCCATGGAACGCCGCCTTCAAATATGGCATGCGGGGGTACAAAATTGACAACCAAGAGTAATTTTCCACACTTCGCGAACTTTGGAAAAGTATCAGGTAAACTCGGAATGTGCACACCTTCCCACGCAAAGGGGAATGGAATATTTGGGAATCAAATACCCACTCCAACAGGCCATGCTCGACTCCACCTTCAACTCGGATGCCGACTTCCAGCACAAGGGAGGCGACATTGTTAATCGAGAAGTGGTGGAGGCAACCACCACGAAGTGGGACGCAAATGTTATCTCTGAGATCAAACATTCGGGAACAACGACAAGGCACTTGCACATAAAAGACAAACCCTTCCTTTGGGAAAGTACCCGCACTACCTCTCCGTGATATGAGAATAGATTACGAGACCTCAGTGGATTGACTATGTGCCCGCCCTCAACAAGTGACCACGCATAATAACAACTATCATCATGCCTGGCCGATGTAAACATCAGAACTTTCAGAAACTTATGTAATGGGGATTCAACTTCAACCTTTGTGAAATCCAAAGCATTTTCCTCAGCCTTTTGAAAACCCAAAGCATCTTCTCCTAACAAGAACATTACAGGAAATAAACTCAGCAAAAGATGGTGCCTACAATGATTAGAAAACACCATTATATAGACATAGTGGTTCACCAAATGGGCATTCCAACATTAACTGCCAAAGATTGGATGCCGATGGGAAAATGGAAGACGACGATTCCCAAGAAACTACGTTGACCATGTCAATCAATTAATGGTGTTGCACGCAACCCCATCAATTGAGGGGAAGTAGCTGATATACTCAAACGTCACACAACCTACACCATACACGTGTTATTGCGTGATCTACGCCGTACACGCAACGCACCACGCAAGAAACCCTAGTCCTTCATCTGTGGACCCATGGGCTCAACCTGTTAATCGAACAACACCCTGTTGCATGCTTGGCACGAGCAGTCGAGGATCCTAGTCAACTTTGACGTAAGGACTTTATCACTCGCTGAGTTAAATTAACTTCGTCCACACCATAAACCACTAGGTTCGCGCGCCCCTCAGCAGGTAGAACCTCTGGTCAAACAGGGCAAGCTTAGTCAGCACTGATAACGATATCTTCTGGTTTATCCCGACACCTAGAATGCTTAGTGCAGGCATCGACGGTTTAGGAAGTTGGAATCTAATCAGTGAGGCCACGCCTGGAGACGACGATTTGCAAGGGATCACTGCCCCATTAATGGTTAGTGTTTGCCAAACCTAATCAGGTAAGCCTAGCTGGTGACGACTAGCAACGAAAGCTTCTGATCAAAACCTGGACTTGTAGCCCCCACTGGGAGGGTGTAGATAGTCCAAAAGGTGGGAGCCTAGTCAGTCCTGAATTGATTTCGATGGCTCGCCCAGGGACAACTGTTTTTTAGTGTGGCCGCCAAATCACCAAACTTAGACTTGTAGCCCGCCCTGCGAGGGTGTAGATAGTCTAGAAGGTGGGAACCCATTCAGCCACGATCTGATTCCAACGGTTTGTCACGGGACCACTGCTTTTCAGCATGGCCGCTGAACCCTCCCAGATTTGTAGCTTGATGCACTCAGGTGTAGATAATTTGGATGGTGGGAGCTTAGTAAGTCTCGAATTGATTCCGATGGCTTGCCACGAGACCACTGCTCTTCAGCGTGGTCGCCAAACCCCTCTCGAATACGTAGCCCCCACCGCGCGGGGAGGGTGTCGACGGTTCGAAAGGTGGGTGCCTAGTTAGTCCCGAACTGATTCCGACGGCTTGCCACGAGACCATTGCTCTTCAGCCTGGTAACCAAACCTTTAATCCCCGAGTTTGTCGATCGCTTTGCTCGATCATAAATAATTCGAAAGGTGGAAGCCTAGTCAGTCCCTAACTGATTCTGACAGCTTGCCACGGGACCACTGCTCTTCAGCCTTGTCGCCAAACCTTTACTCCTCGAATTTGTCGATCGCTTTGCTTGGTTATAAATAATTCGTAAGATAGAAGCCTAATCAATCCTGAACTGATTCTAACGGCTTGCCACGGGACCATTGCTTTTCAGCCTGGTACCTAACCTTTACCCTCCGAATCTATCGACCGCTCTATTCATTCATAAACAATTCGGAAGGTGGGAATCTCAAACAGCTCTCCACACGACCTTCGCTCCCCCTCAAGATTGCGGACGCAAATATGAGTTTAGCTAAGTCAGCTCCTTCACGCTCAAACAGATTGACATTCTAACCTTAGAAAAATGCCACTCGTGCTAATACAAGGATAGTACAACCGGTGCCCGGATGAAAGCTAATTAGGACGACAACCCGAACTTACGGCGTCTGACTCGGTGCGAACGCTCAGACACGTACTTTTGACAATCACAGCGTGCCCGAGGCAACAGCTACAGCCGACCAGTAAGACAAACAAGAAAAAGCTCAAGCAATTTCCGATGGGACAGGACACAACTCGGGTGACTCAACCCCCAATTAAACTCTTCGCAACAAGCCCACTAGTGGACATAACTACGCAGCAATGACCCCGAGTCATTAACAATACAAAGCGGTCAAGCTCTCTGCCACAGACATTCCAGACAACGTCCTATTGATTCCACCGGCCTATGCCAAAGTAAGACGACATGGCAAAATGAAAAACATGTAATAGAATCGCCAAGTATGAAATTAAGAAAACTATTTTCATTAATGGTCAAGACAAAAAGTGTACAAGCATACAAAGTTTGCTCCTAATCAGGAGAAGATACAGAAACGGAAGTGCTAAGCCTAGGGGGAACAGGGGCAGAAGTTGCATCTATACGCACTTCAACTTGGACGTCAGGGATTGAACTGTCCTCCTTGCCCGATGACTCAGAGGTAACAGACAAGTCCACATATGACATCTTCTTGTAAAGGCTAAGATCCCACTCCGGATGCTCCTCCTTCGTTAGCGCCAACAGCTCCAGCCGGCCATGAAAAACCCAGCGGAACTCACATTTGCCTTTTTCCTAGAGAAGTTCTTCCTCCTGCACCTTTGCATCAATAAGGTCACACTCCAGTAGCTCCAATTTGCCAGTTAGCGCATCGACCTGAGATTGCTCTTCACAGCACTGAGTTCATGCCATCCCACTTCGAGTTGGTCCTCGGCCTTCCTCGCATCTCGAGCATAAAACTCCACATCGGATTCCAACTGTTGCTTCTCAGCAACCCAGTCAGCTTCATTCGAAACACTCTCTTCAGCAAAAGATTGCAGCTCAGAATGCGCCTTAGTCGCAGTTTCTTGAGCAACCTCAACCTCTAGGCGGAGTCAGCTTAACTTCTAATTAAGTTTGTCCCTCTCGGTCAGATTACGCTCAAGGTTTTCCAGACGAGCCATCTGAGCCTCAGCGGCCACGGTTGATTGATCCAACTGCATCTCTTCGGCCTGTTTTTTAAGCCGCTCAATTTCATGGAGCGCATCAGAATACAACGTTTGCACGTGCGAGAAGACACGCTCCAAAGTATATACTCTCTCGCGAGCCGCCTCTGCTTTAATCCCAGCAACGGCCGCGTGACTCATATGAGACATACCAAGCATAAGATACTTCAAACCCTTGTCCACATGCTCTTCCAGCGTATCCTCCTCGATTTTTGGAGTGTGGTCCATCAGTCAGCTGTGACGCCTGCTTATATGCTTCCTCGAAGCATACTCAACATTCACCTTTTGGTGCTTGACATGTTAGCTCATCTTCACCAAGTCCGATGCGAACATAATTATCCGTGCATTAGCATAAAGCTTCCTTTGATCAGGAACTATTCCAGCGCCGCCCCTTACGGACGCCACCGTCCTCAGACTTTCCTCTGTGACTTTTCCTTTGTAAAAAATGACCGACCCGTTATTGCGAGATGACCCAACAGGATCCAGAGGCAGATGAGGGACCGAAGTATCCAAAGGACCTTCCAATAGTTCTAGCTAGGCTTAGAATGAGACGGTGAGCAATGCAAACTACAGGAGACACGGCCGGTACCACAACCACTTTTAGGCGAGTCAACAGTGGGGTGATCAAATTCCACCACCTCAAGCAAATCTTCAACAAAGCCCTCTACCGGAGTGGCCCCTTGCAAATCAATGCCAGCGGAAGCCGCCATTGCAACCCACACAAGGCGGTCATTCAGAGCCTCAACTTGCGTGTCACTAAGGTTCGACCCATCAGCAACTCCCGCCAACCGCAGATAGTCTTTCTCCAAGCCAGGAACATTAGTTTTCGCCTCAACAATCCTAGGGGACTCGCGCTCCTATATCACCAGAGCGGGTCGTGCCGAAAACGGATCGGTCCAAACGCAATGTTTTTTCCTCACAAAAGAAGCAAGCGTCTTAGATGAATCCTCCGCATCAGACAGAACGAGAGTCTGGGCCCTAGCAGCCTTCTTCTTCGTGGAAATGGCCCCATCTTTCAGCTTAATGCGCGACTCTCGATGCAGAGTGGGGGCAACGTGCTAATTGTCCCACAGCCCACTACGAACAAACTTGAAAACTCTTATGATATCAACCGCCTCCCTTTTTGCCATGATGCGGAATGCCTCCATGGTGGTTTGCTTTTCTAAGGTAAGGGGAACAGTGAGAAACCTTTTTGCAAAAGAATATAGGCAATAATCACTCAGACTGCTATCAAGCACATCAAAGTCATATGAAAGGATTTGAACTTACGAAGCGGCCTGAACTGGCGCTCAGGCAAACGACCCTTGCACTGAAAATATTTCGAATCAGCAAGGGCCAGAAAGCAGTACTTATAGCAGAACTTGAAATCATCCGGCAGGTTAACAAAGCAATTCGGCGACTTCATCTTGCAAACAACATTAATTTAAAGTCGAGGAGCGGTCAGCAACTGAATCACCCGCGAGGTCACACTAACGACGCCTCCTTAGCACCGAACAGAATCATGAGAATGATCTTGTACCCATTGGGTCCCAACTGAGCTGAAGGAATCCCCAAGAAATCCAATAAGTCCCAAATCACGTCAAAAACTGGGAAACACACTTCAGTTTGAAGCATCCCTCGATGTAAACAGATGAAATCGGCTGGAGGTGACATTGGCGTCTGGTCGCCCGTCAGAAGGTACAACAACAAGTCTTCAGGAACTCCAAACTTGGTATGGATTTCAGCGAGACCAGACTCGGACAACAACCTGTCTTCAAAAAACTCTAGACCCTTAGCCAAAACAACATCATCAAGAAGGTTTTCTCGAGCCATGAAGAAGACGAACGAACCTTTCAGTACAATATCTAAAAAGCAAGTAAAGCAGAAAGGTCAATCTCAGCACTGTGGAAGACCTACATAGATGATAGTTTCCCGCCTTTTTTCGCCGAACCAACACACACCCAATTAATGCAGCGTGCGACTCAAGGAACGATTCAGACTCAATCATCATGAGCGCCACATCCCTTCAAGAGATGACTTAGCGAACCAATGTGACGGCCTACTAACTCGGGGTGAGTAGCTGATGATACATAAAAACGGTCACACTCTTTAGCTGAACACGTGTCATGATGATCTCGAGGAACTACGGGCTCAAGCATCGACCCAACACGGATCTAGCCCAAGTGGACCCAGACTCTAACAACAAGCTAGGCCTACACATCTCATAGCCATTCTCAATACCCATAAGCCTTTTTTTGGCAAGTATCTCAAGGATTAGCTTCATACGGGCAACTACAGTTGCTCTCTACTTCCAACTAGGAAGCAAACACCATAGTATCTTCCACACAGGGAAACTCCCTTCCACAGATTGCTATTGGATTAGAAACTATCTCCTGCGTATCTAAGAGTGCATAGCTAACATGGAACTTCCCTCCTACAACACGACTCTTAATTAGAGAGAGATCTCCACGAAGATCTCCTCCCTAAACTACACTTATGATGGCTTGGTTGAACCAAGACTCCTTGCACTATAAATAAGACATGAGGTTGGTAAGCTAAGGTACGCTACAAATTCCCTGTTACAGCATTACACCTACTTCAGATCCCTGTCTGACTTTAGCATCAGAGTGCCATCGGCCACCCCACGGTGGTTTGTCGTTCACGTGCATTACTTGTGCAGGTCAGTAGGTCAGAAGGAGCAGGATCAAAGCAGGGAGCGAAAATCGACTGCATCAACAATCATGGTAACTAGGGCGTCATTGTGTAGGGAGACCCTTGCAAGTTCTGCTCGGTAATCGTCAGGTTCGGGGTTGGGTGTTCCAGCTGAGCATGTTGAACTGAGTGATCTCCACGGTGGGGACTTGTCTGCCGCTCTTAGATTGCTCGCTTCCTTTATCGGTTGGATTTTTTGGTCTGTTGGGCACGTCTGCAATATTTGTTTCAACCTCTAAGACTGCTTTTTCTGTCTCTTGGGGTTGTTTTTTGTCAGAATTTACGAATTCTCCAAATCTTCCCCTTCAAATCCAATACTAGAGGCGAGCATCCCATCCCGCGATCCCGTCCTAATTTTTTTGAGTCCTTTTGGGATTGAACAAACCCATCCCAATCCAGAATGAGATGGGATCAGGATGGAGATTTTCAATCCCTTTCATCCCATCATATCCTGAACTTATTTGTTTAATATTTATTAATAATTTTAATCAAACTACTATTCTAAATGAAAGTTTAGGATGTGTTGAAATTAAATAAAAACATTTATTGTTTGAAAACTTGTTTGATTTGGTACTCTTTGCTTAGATAGAAACTTTAGTTTAAATATTTTAGGTCAATTAGAACTCATGAAAATATGTTTTTCCACATTTTAGATTGGTTATACGACAATTATTCTTGTATCACATAGAAGATGCTTAGCTTAAAAAATTGTAAGTTCATTGGATCATAAGTTTTAGATGGCATTTAATAATGTCATGATGAAAGTTATATGTACATAAATTAGACATTATTTCTGTGTGAGCAATGTGAGATGAATATTTTGCTATTCTTCATTGGATGACTATTTAGTACAAGCTCATCCCATCCCATCCCATCCTGAACCCATTTGGGATGGGATGAGGTCTACCTCGTCCAGATCCCGTCCGGTCTCGAATGAACAAGATGGGATAGGGATGAGGTCCATCCCGTCCCGTGCCCACCCCTACCCAGTACTCTATCTTGTTCTTGAGACTTTGGCAGTCCTCGGTGATGTGACTGTGATCCTTGTGATAGGCACAATCTTGGGTGGCTAGTCGATGTCCTCCCAGTTTTTCATGGTGGAGAGAATTTTGGCCAAGCTGGAGTTGAGGGGAACAAACTCAATAAAACTTGCGCCGGCGTAGTTGGTGGCCCTGTTGGGTTTGGCCTTGTCAGACTCGGTCTTGTTGTCGCTCTTCCTCCGTTTTGACTTGTCCTCATCTTCACGCCTTTTTGCTTTCCCCTGTCCTGAGACCTGGGGGCCTATTTGGCCTTAATTTTGCATATTTTTCCGCAAGTCGGCCATATCCCTTGGGGGTTCGAGGGTGAGGAAGTTGTAGAACTAACCTCCTCGGAGGCCAGAAGTGAAGGTAGTGAGCGACGTATCGTTTCTACAATCGTCGATCAGGGTCAGCTCATTGTTGAAACGAGTGACATACTCTCTGAGGGTCTCGCCCTAATTCTGCTTGAGACTCGGTAGGTAGTGAGACCCTTGTCTGATTCACTAGCTTCCTAAGAATCTTGTGATAAATGCCTTCTCCAAAACATGGAATGAATCGATAGATCTTAGCTGCAGACTGTGGGAAAAGTTCGGCACATGATGGCCTCTAAACTTTCGTTGACCGCCATCACGTGGTAGTAATGGCGTAAATTGTCTGACGAATCTGATGAACTCGAGCTTTGGTAGGATGAACTTTTTCGGAGGTAGGGTGCTAATGATTTCCTCCCTAAATGAAGGGACGGTGAGGTCGTACAAGATATTAGGATTGGTTGCCCCCAGTCGGAGCAAGTTTTTTTACCGTGGTACGGTCTGTTTCCATTGCAGGGTCCCTGTGATCTCCGTCATCCCTTATGCTCTCGTGTTGGCCGGTTCTTTGATCCTTTTTGGGGAGGTTTTCACTTTCCTAGACATGCTCTCGAACATCCACTTTGGTGTGGGATCTCCCCAAATCTCCGCCGCTTTCGTGCGGCTGTTGTCGATCCTGAGCGAGTTTCTCCACCACTTGCGCTAGATGATCCATATGAAGAAGGATCTGGTCTGTGCGAGACCAGTCGTGACTGCCTCAGCGGCTGAGCCATGCGACTACTCTGCCCTCTCGGTGGGATTGATTTGATCCTGTGTGGGGCTTCTTTAGCCGAGGGTTGTCAGGTCGGCATTGTTGAGTGCTCGAGATCTGGTGCTGGTGACCATTTATCGATGCTTTTATTGAGCTAGAAAGAACTTTGTGTGTTCATTGTAGGGAAACTTATTGTCGTCCCCCTACGGATTACACCTAACTAATGTGTTCAGATTTGTTCTTGTTGATCCCTACGATACCGAACCTGCAAATATGAGCAACAGTTATGCTAGGGACCACTGTTATGGTGGCTGAAGGCACTCCGATGTCAGATATCGATGCAAGAAAGAGTGAAGACTATATGTAAATAGCAGTGTGTATGCGTACCATTCTTCCCTCTTTCACCGTTTCGTATAGCGAGTGTTCTTTACTCAATTGTCCATACAATCGAGGGCGTGCTGGAAAGAGGAGATCTCGCATAAGATCTTACTTGTGCATGATTGAGTCTCTTCGACACTTGGCTCTGTTTAGGACCCAATGTTTGATTGGGCTAGAGTCGATTTTGAGCGAGTGGATCTCGAGCTGTGATAGCTCTGAGATTCGTTGTTCAGGCCTTATTGTCTTGGGCCCAGCCTTAAGACCCGTGCCTCTGTGTTGGCGTGTCTTGGGCCTGGGTACTTGACTTATGGATTGAACAAGTAGTTTGCGCATGGGTCTGCGTGAGACCACGTTGAAGCCTTTTACGTACCTGGGTTAGCTCATGCCATGTGTACTGCTGTGATTGTATGACCGACTGATGTCTCATCAGTTCCTTTGTTTTTATTTTTTCTTGGAGTTAGATAATCTTCATGTAGAGGTTAGGCTTCCATAAAAAAAAAACTTGAACCTTGTTAAGGAGTGTTACATTTGAAACTCTGGTGTCTTTTAGTTTATGCGTACCTGAGTTTGTGATTCTAAGAATAGGAAAAAACCCCGATGAGTTCTTTGAAGTTCCTGTTGCCTTTCTTGGTTTTCCCTCATTGTATACCGAGACCAAGGAAATGACTGAGGAAAATGCCTTTAAGAATTACTTCTACCCAATCTCCAAACGCTTCATTTTGCATAGTGTTACCCGAGACAACTGAAAATAGCTTTGAACTCAAACCATCAATCATCTATCTTTTGCCCTTCTATGGTTTTGAAAAAAAAAGATTCATATCTCCATGTCAAAGAATTTCTTGATATTTTTGCTGCCCTTAACTACCCAAACTTTTTTGATAATTCGGTCCGTCTTAGGTGGTTTCCTTTTTTCTGAAAGATAAGGCAAAGTCATCGTTAAATTCTTTAGAGGAAGTAACCATTACAACTTGGGATGCCTTGTCAAAAAAAGTTTTTGTGAAACTATTTTCACATTCATAAAATGAATGCCCCTTGAAGAGATATGTATAATTTTAAACAAAAAGAGAGAACATTTTTATAAATGTTAAAGGTTCAATGAACTCATTGTTAAAGGGGTCCCATCACGGATTTGAGAAGTGACATCTAGTTCAACACTTCTAAAACACATTAACCCTTCAAAACCGTCGTATGATTGATGCCACTAGTGGTGGATTACTCATGAAAATAAATGATGAGACATCAAACAATTGACCGATCATAGCTGAATATGTAGCGCATATTGGGGCTAATACGAAGAAGCCCTAATCTGGTCTAATGCACGCCCAAGTCAGGTCCAACCCAAACTCAGACTATTTACTGTTTAACCCGTAAGTTAGGTGCCCAAGTCCAAATTACACAAACCTAATATGACATGAATCTCGGAGTTTGGCCTAGGACAATAAGGCCCAAACATAGATCTATAGTCGATAACAAACCCAAGATCCATTTGCACAACTCTTGGTCCAATCAAATATTGGTCCTAAATCGAGCCAAGTGCCAAAGGAGACTCAGTTATGGACGGGTAAGATTCTAAGCAAGATCTCCTCCCTCTATCATGATGAGAAAGGTACACACATGCAACCCTAAATTTATCAATTTATCTCCATTCGTGTTTAATGCATGGATTTAACATTGGAGGGTCTTTGGCCGCCACAACGGTGGTCTCTGGTTCACCGTTGTTTGTCTTTGTAGGTAAAAAATCGACAGGGACAGATTTTGAAGCATCAGTTTGGTGTCGTCTGTGGGAAAATGATTAAATTTTCCTTAAAAAAAATACAAGCTATGCTAAACAGCAGAGTCTCAAAACATAGTCACTAGCCCCAGATTCCGAGCTAACAATAACAATGTTGAGCAGATAATGCTCCAGCCGAGGAAGCCCTGTCGCAAGGCCCAACCACCGAGTCGGCCAAGACAAACCTCCGCATATATCAAATTCTATTCCATATGAGTCATCTCATGCAGGTGGTGGAGAGGCCTACCCAGGATCGACAACCACCATCAGAGAATGGCAGAAACCCGGAGAGGTCCCAGACCCAAGAAAATACTAGAAAACGCGTCCACGAGAGTGAGAATGTCGCTATTGAGGATTGGAGAGTTGGCCAGGAAGGGAACTTGAGGGACAAATGAGGCTTTGGGAACCATGCCCCAAAGACAGACATGACCGTAGTCGAAACCCACTTCATTTGGGGGTGACCAAATCCAGATGTTATGTACAATCTCACAGTTTGACCCTTTTCTGAGCAAATCATGAGCGCGCTTCTAACGAAAAATTCAGAAGCACTCGCTTGATCATGAGCAGATCATGTACCCGTCAAATCACTTACACCATTACCACATGTGATGACACTAAAAGAAAGTTCAGAAGCAATTTTGTGCCAAGCTTTTCCTACCAACCTAAAGAAGCCTACACTGACCTAGTTCTGGCAAAGTCGTTCATTACGTGATTTGTGGGAAGCCAACGGATCAGGACAGGGCCACATTATCTGTTCAGCCTAAAGCTAAAAAATGGCAAACCCACAAGGAGTACGTGACTAGCTTCAACGTCGAGTTGACTATGACCAATGGTTGCAGCGACGACACCTCAATTAACGCCTTTAGCACCTTCCTTAGGAGATGACAATTCTATAACTTCCTCACCCAGGAACCCCCAACAGACATGGGCGGATCTGTTGAAAAGTGCACAAAAGTACATAACCATAAAGGAGATGTTGGCAACCAGAAAAGGGCAAGAGAGTGAAACCAAGTGCTCCTCCAGATCCAGAAACAGAGATGAGGACAAGTAGGAAAATAACTCCAAGAGAAAACGGAGCGACAACTCATTGGAGATAATTTAAAACGGTTCGACCAAACAAAGCCTGAAAAGACTAGCAGCTACAGATATCACCACTACACTCCGTTCAATTCCAGTCTGTCTGATATCTTATCCACCTTGAAAAATTGGGAGGATATCAAGTGGCTATCGAAGCTTATGGGAGATCATTTAAAACGTGATAAGAACAAGATCACAAGGAGATAGTTCACGACACCCAGGACCAGTGTAGTCAAAGGGAGCCGAAACGACCGCTTAAAGCGAAAAACAAAGCAAAGTAGTGACAACACGCTTTGTTTCAGTTAAAGCAAAGCCACCACCTTAAAGCGAAGAAAAACGACCTCTTTTGGCGCTTTTTTGCCAAAGCGTTAGCTTGATTAACCAAAAGTGAAATCCAAAGTCCAAACTCCAAACCCCAAGGCCCAAACTAGCAAACCCTATTTTTTTCTCCTTCATTTTCTTATCTAATTTTGTTCCTCCGAAAATTCTAGCCGGCCTGGTATTCGCGCTTGGTTTGCATGTCTGATCGGCTAGAATGACTTTTTTGTCCCTCTTCTTTAAAGTGTTTGTGGTTGTATTTAAAAGAAGAGGGACAAAAAGTGTAAATCTGGTCCAAATCCAGGCCGGCTAGAAGTACTCTTGTTACTCTGGTCCAAATCCAAACTCCAAACCGACGCCTCTCTTCTCTTCTCTGTAAGGTCCCTGGTCTTCTTCACTTCTTCACATCTTCAGATTCTTCACTTGCTCTTCACATCTTTTTCAGTATTTCTTCACGTCTTCTTCAGTTCTCCAGTTCTTCTTCTTCGTCTTCTTCACATCTTTACTTCACATCTTTTTCGTTTTCACTTCTTCAAATCTTCATCAAGTTCTGAGCAACTCGTAGAGGTGAAAAATGAGATATACTCGCAGAACCCAAGGCAGATGGTTAGATATTCCAGTAATGTTTTTGGGACCGAACCTGCAAATTGGTGAGAACGATCAGAGAGGGATCACATCTTCTAATTGATCGATTGATCGATCTGCTAATCGATCAATTGTTGTTGTTGTTGATGAGATTCGTTTTCCCCTCTCTACTTCGATCTTCTTCAGCAATTAGCAAACCCATTGGAGATATCAGCAAACAGGGCGTCTCCAATCGATTAGGTATTGTTGGTTTATCATTTATGAGATTCGTTTTCCCTCTCTGCTTCAATCTTCTTATTTAGCAAACAACAAAGAGCAAACCCATTGGCAATTTCAGCAAACGGGCGTCTCCATTTTGCATTGTCAATCGCTCAGGTGATGAGCTTCATTTTCCCTTCTTTGCTTCGAAGTTCTTCAGCAAAAAATCAAATCCATTGGCAGCTGTTTGCTGTCTCAAATTTGCATTGTAAGCCTTGTTTAATGGGTTTTAATTTGTTTTATGTGTTCGGAAATGGAATGAAGCCATTATATCTTATTTATGCTCTGTATATTAGTTCATTGGTTTTGTATGTCTCTATACATGCTTTGAAAATTTCTCTATCAGTTCATTTATGGGTATTCGACTATTGTGAAATTACATTACATATCGACTTTTCTGAATATTAGGTCGTTTGGTTACTGCCTTATTGGTATGATATGGTTTAAGGGTTCCATGTGCAATTCTTAGATTTTCCTTCTTTTTTTTTTTTTTTTAGGAGATTAAGCTGATTGATTATGGAAGAAAATCGTGGGACAAGGGAGAGTCGTTCTCCGTAAGACATTGATTAAAAGTATGGTGTTGTGGTGAATGATAACAAAAACGTAGTGCAATGTAATTTTTGTTCGAAGATATTTAGGGGTGGAATCTTTAGATACAAAAAACACTTGATCGGCAGAGAAAGTAAAAAGGGGAATACCAGTGTCACTGCGTGCAAAGATTGCCCACAAAATGTTATAAATGAAATCAAGGAAGCCATGTTGAAGAAGAAGATAACAAATTCTTACACTCGTGTGCTTAATGTGCATCCAATTATTGATCTTATTTGATTTGCATGTTATATTTTATGGAGCTGTGGATTTACTTTTATGTTCCAATATTGTTTAAGAGGGTTATGTATCTTGCTTGTATGCTTGTCATATTGTTTTTCTAAGATTGAATGTGGAAATGGAAAAAAACAATCACTTTTATTTATTCTGAACAAGTATATGATGATGTTTCTGGCTTCTTTTGTTGTAGTAAATCATTTTTAAGTTACCATAAATTTGTTTATAATTATTATGATATGCAAACAAATCATTCGTGTGAAATCAAAATGATCCATATTGTCATATGTCCGATGCACAATTATAGAGCAAAAGTAACCAAAACACAAAAAACTTATCTAACCAAATCATCAAATCACAAACATAATAACATAGGAAGTAATACGAACACGTACATTGATTCGAGCTAATATAGTAGAAAAGCATAATGCATATAATTACATTTTTTTTTAAATAATATTACAATTATTTTTTTAGTATCGCTTTACTTGCATAAAGCCATCGCTTTGCTTTTCGCTTAAAATGAAGCCATGCCAAATCGCTTCACCACTTTGACTAACTTGCCCAGGACTACAAAAGGCCCAAGAACGAGATCCAATACTGTGCCCAAAAAGGAATGCTGAAGGAGTTTGTCGGCTTTGGGGGCAGGCATCCTCGAGGAAAAGAAAAAAAAAGGAATCTAGACATGAAGCCAAAGAAAGGACTCTCGACGTCATATGCGTATTTCACGAAGTGAACGAGAAGGGGGAACACTCCAATCGTTCATTGAAAAGATCGGTCCAGGATCTATGAGTCAGGTCCCACTACAAGGAACATCTTGTCCAACATATCAAAAGAGAATGCATAGGTCCGAGCCTGACATTCACGGGGTGGGACATGAGGGGAGTTCGCTTTCCCCACAGTGACGCTCTAGTTATCTCAGTGGAGATTGTAAAGTGGGAAGTAAAGAGGTCACTGGTGGACACAGGCAGCTCCACCAATGTTTTGTTTCTTGAAGCATTCTGCATGGTGCAATTGACGGAAGAAGAGTTGAACCTGCCAATCAAGCCATGTTTGACTTCAACGAGGAAAAATTAAGCTGCTGGTAGTTGCAGGGCAGCTAGATCTGCAAAAGATCCTGATGATAGAGTTCTCGGTCGTAGACGCCTCCTCCGAGTACAATGTGATCCTAGGCCGACCTTGGCTACACCACATGGAGGCGGTGGTCTCCACGCGGCATCAATGTCTCAAATACCCTGCAGATGGTGAAGTGGAAACAATCAGAGAAGACCAGAATACTGCTCTAGAATGTCATTATGCCACAACTAGGCAACCAAAAGACATAACACAATAGTCCGAAGTAGGGTATCCAGATGAGGAGGCCCCAAGTCCAAATGCAAAAAACATGTCTCCACTTTTGGATGACAAACCTCCTTCTAGCCAGAGAGGAAGACCAAACACTTAGCAGCCAGAGGAAGAGTTTGTCACCATATACCTAGACAACCCAACTAGCACTAAAATCGTTCAGTAGGTTCTCACCTTAACAAGACACTAACTGACCAATTAACCATTATCTTAAAAGAAAACCAGAATGTATTCGCGTGGACAATGAAGGACATGGTGAGAATTGACTCCTCTGTAATCATGATATTCACGTAATTATTACATAAAATATCTTATAATTTATAATTGTTAGTGATGATACATAAAAACGATCACACTCCTGAGCCGAACACGTGTCATGATCTCGAGAAACTACGAGCACAAGCATTGGCCCAACACGAATCCAGCCCAAACGGACTCAGACTCTCACAACATGCTAGGCCCACACGTCTCACAGCCATCCTCAATACCCATAAGCCATTTTTAGGCAAGTATATCGAGGATCAGCTTCGGACAGGCAACTACAGCTGCTCTCTGTCTCCAACTAGGAAGCAAACACCAGAGTATCTTCTACACAGGGAAACTTCCTTCCACGGATTGCTCTTGAATTGGGAACTATCTCTCGCGTATCTAGGAGTGCAGAGCTAATAGGGAACTTCCCTCCTACAGCACGACTCATAATTAGAGAGGGATCTCCATGAAGATTTCCTCCCTAAACTACGCCTACGATGACTTGGTTGAACCAGGACTCCTTGCACTATAAATAAGACACGAGGTTGGTAAGCTAAGGTACGCTACAAATTCCCTGTTACAGAATTACACCGTCCTCAGATCCTTGTCTGACTTTAGCATCGGAGCGCCATCGACTACTCCACAGTGGTTTATGGCTCACGTGCGTTACTTGTGCAGGTCAGCAGGAACATGGTCAAAGCAGAGAGCAAAAATCGACTGCATCAGTTTGGCGCCGTCTGTGGGGACGACATAGTTCTTAACTTTACACTAAGTGTCGTCTCCTACCAAATCCCAGAGAGATGGTGACCACTAGGTCACGCAACAACAAAAAATCAGAGGACGCGTCCAGTGCTCACATTATCCCTGCGGTTCTTTTGAATCCCGAGCTGGATGTACGATCTCTTCTTACACACCTGGACCAGTTAATGATTCAGACGTTCATATCGATGAAGCGAAGTTCCGACGAGACATATTTAACCCGATTCAACAATGAGTTTAATGTCGCATGCTCAAGTGACGACACAACGTCTGTCTTAACCTTCATTAACGGTCAATGAAAAGGAGAGTTTGACAACCTTCTGAGACCGGATCCTTCAGCAAACACTACAGATTCGGCAAATAAAGCACAAAGCTTCGTCATCCAAAGATAAGATCGGGAGAAGACCAAACACGGGGAGCCTTCGATCAACAGGATACATGCGCTTTACGAAGCACATTCAGAGTCCGAACTGTCCAACATGTCTAGAAAAAGGTCTCTACGAGGCTTGAGGATTCAACCAAAAGAATCTCTATCGGAGAGACACTCTTCGCCCTAGCATACGAGTCAGAAGCTATGGTTTCGGTAGAGCTTGAGGTGCCAACCTTTCTGACGGAAGAGTTCAGACCGGATGAGAACGACGAAGCCTTACGCGTGAGACTAGACCTCCTCGATGAAAAGTGGGATCTGGCCTCCACCAAGATAGCCAACTACCAACAACGGATGGCGCAATACTACAACAAAAAGGTCAAGCCATGCGAATTCAAGGTGGGAGATTGGGTACTGCGGAATACCCAGCAAAACACCAAAGAAGCCGAGGCATGAAAGCTAAATCCGAATTTGGAAGGACCTTACAAAGTTGCTAAGGTTAACAGGCCGGGAACATACTGGCTGGAAGACGCTGACTGTAACGGGTTAAAACGACCATGGAATGTAGAGCATCTCAAAAAGTATTATCAATAAAATATTTAGCTTTTACCAAAACTTCCACTGCTGTCGGTTACAACCCTCGCTAACCCCGATTACGGTCAAGCTCGGACATTTACCCAAAGCCTAACCCGCTCCGCGGGGGTCACGACGGCTGAGGAAATGGGAGTCTAGTCAGCGTTTGTTCGCTGATGACGACGATTCGCCAAGGGATCATTGCTCTCAATGCAGACGATGATCGTCGAATTAGTCAGGTAAACTTAGTTCGTGACTGATGACGACGATTTCTGGTGCCCAAAGCCTAATCCGCTCCGCGCAGATCACGACGGTTGAGAAAGAAAGAGTCTATTCAGCACTTGTCCGCTGATGACGACTCGCCAATGGATCATTACTCTCAATCTAGACGATAATCACCGAATTAGCCAGGTAAACTTAGTCAATTCGCGACTGATGACGACAACTTCTGGTGCCCAAAGCCTAATCCGCTTCGCGCGCGTTACGACGGCTAAGGAAGTGGGAATCTAGTCAGGGCTTGTTCACTGATGATGACGACTCGCCAAGGGATCATTTCTCTCAATGCAGACGATGATCGTCAAATTAGCCAGGTAAGCTTAGTCAGTTCGCGACTAATGACGATGGCTTCTGGTACCCAAAGCCTAATATGCTCCGCGCAGGTCACGACGGCTGAGGAAGTGGGAGTCTAGTCAGCGCTTGTCCGCTGATGACGACGACTCGCCAAGGGATCATTGTTCTCCATGGTCGCCGAATTAGCCAGGTAAGCTTAGTCAGTTCGCTACTAATGACGATGGCTTATGGTTCCGAAAGCCTAATCCACTTTGTGCGGGCCGCGACGGCTGAGGAGGTGGAAGTCTAGTCAACGCTTGTCCGCTGATGACGATGACTCACCAAGGGATCATTGCTCTTGATACATACAATGGTCGTTGAACTTACCAAGCAAAGATTAATCAGGCTGAAACTGATGACAACAATTCTCAACATGCAAAGTCTAACCTGCTCCGCGCAGGTCACAACGATCGAAAGAATTTGGTTAACTCTTGACCAACAACGACTCCCACTGATCAACCCCTAATCTACCGCAATAGCGACACAACACAACAATATATTTGGACTGACAAAAAAAAATTTTGCCTGACAGTACAAACCCTATAGTCTAAAAAGCAACAAAAGCAAAATACGACGATGCAAGGCATAACAAATACTACGATTCCCAAGGAAACTGCACAAATCGCATCAATCAATTAATGGCGCTACACGCAACCCCATCAATTGAGGGGGATTAGCCGATAAACTCAAACGTCATGTAGCCTACACCATCCACGTGTCACCACACGATCTACGCCGTACACGCAACGCACCACGCAGGAAACCCTAGCCCTTCCTCTGCTGGCCCATGGGCTCAGCCTGCTATTCGAACAACACCATGTTGCATGCTTGGCACGAGCATTCAAGGATCCTAGTCAGCTTTGATGTATGGACTTTATCACTCACTGAGTTAAGGTAACTTCGTCCATACCCTGAATGACTAGGTTCGCGCGCCCCTTAGCAAGTGGAACCTCTGGTCAAACTGGGCAAGCTTAGTTAGCATTGATGACAATGACTTCTGGTTTGCCCCAACACCTAATTTGCTTAGCGCATGCATTGACGGTTTAAGAAGTGGGAGTCTAATCAGCGCTGCCACGCCTGGTGACGACAACTTGCCAAGGATCACTGCCTCATTTACAGTCAGTGTTCGCCGAACCTAATCAGGTAAGCCTAGCTGGTGACGACCAACAACGAAAACTTCTGATAAAAACCTGGACTTGTAGCCCCTACTGCAAAGGTGTAGATAATCCGGAATGTGGGAGCCTAGTCAATCCCGAACTGATTATGATGGCTCGCCATGGGACCACTACTTTTAAGCATGACCGCGAAATCACCAAACCTAGACTTGTAGCCCGCACTATGAGGGTGTAGATAGTCTAGAAGGTGGGAACCCAGTCAGCCACGACCTGATTCTGACGGTTTGCCACGGAACCACTGCTTTTCAGTGTGGCCATCGAACCCTCCTAAATTTGTAGCTTGGTGCACTCAGGTGTAGATAATTTGGATGGTATGAGCCTAGTCAATCCCAAACTGATTCCGATGGCTTGCCACGGGACCATTCCTCTTCAGTGTGGTCACCAAACCTCTCGAATACATAGCCCCTACTGCGCAGGAAGGTGTCGACGGTTCGAAAGGTAGGAGCCTAGTCAGTCCCGAACTGATTCCGAAGGCTTGCCACGAAACCACTGCTCTTCAGCATGGTCGCCAAACCTTTACTCCAATGGACAAGTAGAAGCCACCAACCCAACAATCCTTTAATCAATTAAGAAGAAACTCGAAGCAGCCAAAGGGCTCTGGGTTTCTGAACTTCCAGACATCCTCTCGGCATACCGTACCGCATAAAGATACCATTTGCCCTTGCCTATAGGTCTGAGGCAATGGTTCCAGTGGAACTAGGAATGCCAACATTCAAAATACCAACATTCAGAATAAAAGAGTTCAAGCTAGAGGACAATGATGAAGCTTTGAAAGTCAGACTAGATCTGCTTGAAGAGCAAAGAGGCAGAGCTTCCGTCAGAATAGCGACCTATCAGCAGAAGATGGTACAATACTACAATAAAAAGGTCAAGCCTCAAGAATTCAAGGTCGGTGATTGGGTAATCAGAAAACCCAACCAAACACAAAATACTAATGAGAGGGCAAGTTGAGCTCGCACTTGAAGGTCCCTATAAGGTGACAAAAACCAATAGGCCTATTACCTACTAATTGGAAAACCTGAGTGGAGAGCGTCTTAAAATACAGTGGAACAAAGAACACTTAAAGAGGTATTATCAATAAAGGTACTCTATTTAAAGAATTCCATTTCATATAACTCTATAGACAGGGGCAAGCCTAGTCCAACCAAAATACCACGATGGCACATAGTGGACTAGGTCCAGTCTTGTGATGGCTCACCGCACTTGAATAACCTGGTCCAACCAAGGGGACCACAATTGCGCACAACGACTGAGTCTATTCTTATTCTGGATGTCAACAACTCGTTATACTTAAGTGGCCTAGTATGCTTAAGGAACCACGATGTTGTATAACGGACCGAGTCCAGTCTTGCGACGGCTCGCCACACTTGAATAACCTGGTCCGACCAAGGGGACCACAATAGCGCACAGCGATCGAGTCTAATCCTATTCACGATGTCGACAACTCACCGCATCTAAGTGACTTAGTTCGCTTAAGGAACAGTAGTGTTGCATAGCGAACCGAGTCCAGTCTTGTGACAGCTCACCGCACTTGAATAACCTGGTCCGGTCAACGAAACCATAGTAGCGCACAACATCTGAGCCTAATCTGATTCAATATGTCAACAACTTGCCACGTTTAAGTGACCTCGTCCGCAAAAGGAACCTCGGTGCTGCATAGTGAACTTAGTCCAACCTTGTGACGGTTCAATGCAACTAAGTACTCAAGTCTATTTTTACCTATGCGACACTCCGACTACCAATGCCCATTCAGGATTAAGTCAGACTATCTTATGAAATCCAATCCGCATGGACCAAGATGATTTCTCTAATACTTATGTCCTATTCAGGATTAAGTCAGACTATCTTATGAAATCTAGTCCACACAGACCAAGATGATTTCTTTGATACTTAAGTCTTATTTAAGATTAAGTCAGACTATCTTATGAAATCAAGTCTGCTCAGGCCAAGAAAATTTCTCGGATACTTAAGTCCTACTCAAGATTAAGTCATATTATCTTATGAAATCTAGCCCATTCGAGCAAAGACGATTTCTCTTACACTTAAGTCCTACTCAGGATAAAGTCAGATTAACTTATGAAATCATGTCCGTTCGAGCAAAGATGATTTCTCTAACACTTGAGTCATGTTCAGGATTAAGTCAGATTGTCTTATGAAATCTAAGCCGTTCAGAACAGGATGATTTTTCTAAATGCTTAAATTCTCTTCAGAAAGTAATTGACTCACATCACGGAGCTCAGTCCGCTTGGGCAGAAGTGGCTTATCGGCGTCGTCGCTCCTATTCAAAGTTCAGTTGTCTTATGATTGGGTCTAGACCAACTAGACCAAGAGATTGTCAACTTAAAACTAGTACACCTGGTCTGACATAGCATCCTAGTTAGAACTAATTTGATTCGCATGTAGTCAATTCAGAAATATTACAAGAGAAGAAGCACATATATAGATAACAAAAAAAAACTTTATTGATTAAACAAAAAGTTTTTACAAAGCTTGACCGACTGGTCAAATCAAAGGATTACACGAAACAAGCATCTTAGTTTAGTGGAAAGGAAGATGTGAGCGAAGATTTACTAGAAAACATACTGAGGACCCGCTCCACCAGTCTGTCTGGAGGAAATGCTCGAGGTGCTGCTAAAGAAGAAGTTGTCGGATGAACCACTTCGTGATAGAGCAAGATGTCGGTGCTATCTCTAAAAGGTGGTGGGAGACGATGCAGGTGCACCTCATGCTGGATGAAAAATTTAGGACCAAAGAGATACCCTCGACTTCTTCATAATATAAGGGTAAATTTAGAAGCCCTGAAAGAGCAATTGGAAACTTACTAAAATTAGTGGGGGCCTCAAAGTACAAATCCTATTGGAACTCATCACTACAAATGTCAGAATATATAGAGGCTTCACCAACAAATGCTCATTCTCAGCCCCTGAAGAAATCAGGGCAAAAAAAACATTCAAACAATTCCATATGAAAAGGAAGAAGTGACACTCTGCGAATAAAGAATAAAACCTTAACCAGCCAAACCAAGCTTATATATAGGCGCAACATTTGTGAAGGCAACCACTCGATAGTCACATCACATTAAAGTCAAAGGGGTGTTTAATTCAGTTACCTATACACTGGTGAGATGCACGCATCTTTACTAATTAGGGGGAATAACTGGTGAGACATCAAATAGTCGACCGATCGTAACCGAACACGTGGCGCAGATTGGCGCTAATACAAAGAAGCTATAATCTAGTATAATGCATGCCCAAGTCAAGGCCAGCCTAAACCCAGATCATTTACTGTTTAGTCCAAAGGTCGGGTGCCCAACCCCAGATTACGCAAGCCTAATATGACACAAATCTCGGAGTTTGGCCCAAGACAATAAGGCCCAAACACAAATCCATGGGCTATAACAAACCCAAAATTTTGCACAACTCTTGGTCCAATCAAATATTGGGTCCCAAGCAGAGCCAAGTGCCAAAGGAGACTCAGTCATGGACGGGAAGATTCAAAGTGAGATCTTCTCTTTCCATCATGTCCTCGACGGTAGAGTCAGTAAAAGAATGAAACACTCATTATATAAGGTGAACAAAACGGATGAGAAATGTACACACATGCAACCCTAATTTAGCAGTATATCTTTATCCTTGTTCAGTTTTTGACTTTACCATCGGAGTGCTTTTGGCCGCCCGATGCCTTTGACCGCCATAATGGTGGTCTCTGGTTCACCGTTGTTCATCTTTGCAAATAAAAAATCGTCAGGGATGGATTTGGACGCATAAATAAGTGTTATTGAGATTTGAGACTACTTTAAAACTCTTTCTGAATATTCTCAGTAATGGGATTATTCGTTAAGGGATTCTGATAGGCATAAGGGTGGTATATAAAAGGTTAGAGATACATTCGTTCACTCACCTACTATCACCTAGAAGCAGTTGTTACGACTATGACTCAGGAAATTGATGCAATTTTGAATTTGACTCAACTCTGTCTCCCACGAATGTTTCATCTGAGGTTTGTGCTGCATGTTCGAGTCTTAGTCATTCCACAATTGATTTTGATTTGTAAAATGATTATCCTGCATATTTTGCTAAGCAAGTTAATGTTATTCGGTGACCTGGTAATAATCCACAGTCCAATTGTTGGAAACCCAAGTTTAGCCAGGCTTTTCAATCTCTCTTGGGCCCATGGGCCATACCAAGGGAGACCTGTTGTCTCCCAGGCTCCGTAAGCTCCTAGCCTTCTTAGGCCTCAATTTAACCAAGTTCATCCATCCAACACATCCAGTTTAGAAAAAAATGGTTAATCGTTTTATGCAACAAATAGAAAGAATGTTTGAGTAGAATTCTAAGGTTATATCAGAGTTAAAAGCCATGATTCAACACCAGTCTCAAGCCATTAATAAATTTGAGATAGTTGTGAGTCAGATTGCTCAGGCATTCCTTGAGAGAGAGCCTAGAAGAATCCTAGTCAGCCCGTTCAAAACCTAAAGGGTCAATTCTTAATTGGGTAGCACATCCAAGCCATGCAATGAAGATATCAAATCTCTTATGACCCTTAGGAATGTAAAACAAGTTGACAATCCGGTCTAAATACTCGATTCAAGTGTTATTGCATCCATGTCTAAGTCAAAGTAGGTTGCATCTCTATCAGATAACGAGGTTGATAAAGTCTCACCTTTTAAAGATGATTTTCTTGACTCTGACCCCACTCAAGCATCTTATTTGGATCACAGCTCCGATAAATAAATGAACAAATGTCAATGATGTAACGAAAATTTTAAAACAAGTTCACATTAATATCCAAAGGATGAGGAGAACTCGTCCACAGAAGAAAACGAATTATTTTTCCTCATTTTCTTTTCTTCTTCTTCTCCTGCTTCTTCTCTCCTTCGTTGATGATTCGAACGATGAGGCTTGATGAGGAAAGCGAGGCTTGATAAAGAGAAACGACGAAGATGGGAAGTTGGTGGCTAAATCTGGTGGTGGTGGCTCAATTAGGTGGTCTGATCTAGTTTTGGTGGTTCTTGTGGTTCGATCTGGTGCTGGTAGTTCAATCCGTGGTCTGATCTGTGTATTTCTCTTGTCTTGTCTCGACCTTGTAAGAAGGAACTATGTGTGCATCAAGGTGAATATTTGGATTTTTTGGTTTGGAGGTACTTATTACATCAGATGTTGATTAACAATGGTGTGGCTTTTTTGGTTTGGAGGTAGAAAAGGGATTGAGGAGAAGAATATGGATCCAAAATCAATTAACAATGGCATTGGATCTTCTTCTCATCTCGTTGCATCAAATGAATACTAGGTGAAGGTTAGGTGATAGATAGATCTAATCAGATCAGAGGAGGTTACTGTTGTAAGGGTTTTAAATAGCGCAACCAAAGCTGTGTTGTACTATGGGCATGAGGTTCATGAAGAAGCAGCTAAACAAATTTGAGCTGTATTTGCTGTGATCTATGTTTGATCGTGGATCGCTAGTCCAAATCTAATGAAACATCAGATGTTGATATTTGAGAATACATCTTTTCTCTTGAAAAAAAAAGAAATGATATGTTACAATTTTATTTTCTTTTTTTTTTATACGGATATTTGGGGTGAGCCAGATATCCACCAATCCAGTCGGGGTGGGGATGGTTTTTGAAATTTTTTATAAACAGATAACTAGATCGGATTTGGGTATCCGCGATCCCCAGCAGGGTAAGGATGGATTTACTAAAATCCCCCCCATTTCCATCCCTACTCCCGAGTTAGTGGGTCATTTAATCGGTCCACTGGGTCATTTCATGAAGCAACTGTGCAGTCATGATGATTGATTCTGAGTGATTTCCTCGAGCGCGAATTGCATTAATTAGGCATGCGCCAGCTTGAAAGCGAGAAAGACGGGAGTTCAGCTTTCAATCTCAGAGATTTTGTTTTGTTGTATTGTATGTTGCGCTTTTGACTTTGCTCAACCTTCGTATTCGAAAGCTTATACTTTCTCTCATGGCAGACCGGGATCATTTTTCTGATGAACTCTTCGCCAATGGCCATAAGTT
This sequence comes from Berberis vulgaris, assembly GCA_963556465.1. Lineage (NCBI taxonomy): Eukaryota > Viridiplantae > Streptophyta > Magnoliopsida > Ranunculales > Berberidaceae > Berberis > Berberis vulgaris. The sequence goes on along the minus strand of OY747130.1, from coordinate 11,651,229 downwards.
TTTTTAGGAAAGGTTGCTCTCTTAATCTGATCTGGAAGTCCTCCGTAAGTCATACGAGATACCTGATGATCTGGTGTTCTGCACTCTGAGCGTTGATCTGGCGCCATTGTACCCTCCTAATGGGTTTATTTGTCTTCACCAAGGTATGCTTAAATAGGGTGTCTGTTTTCCTGTCATCAAGGAGATTTGCGAGTTCCTGGCGTACCTCGGTATTGCACCTTCTCAACTTGTGCCGAACGGATATAAGACTTTGATTGACATTCTGATTAGGGCTAAGGACGATGGTATCCGAGTGTCTTCGAGAGCGATGTAATTGCTCACTTATCCTCGAATAAACGAGCACGTTGTGTGTGTGCTAACGTCGCCAAATTGCTATGGCAAACTGCCTGATAATTTTAAATCATGGCAGAAGTTATGTTTCATGGCTCCGGTGGACTCGACGTATTTTGAGCTTGTTGGTCGTCCAGTGAGTAAGTTGATTCCTTCCCTGATTTTGCTTGTGTTAACTGCATGTTAGATTGATCTGTTGTGATTTTTGCAGGGGGATTCTCTACTTCGCATTTTTTCTACTGATGATAAAACAACTTTGGATGCGTTCTGTGACATGCCTCATCTGGAAGTAGAAGATGTCGTTAAGCCTTCTAATGTTGAGCGTAGTGGTCTGTGGGCTCATTGGCATGTGGCTCCCACTGTGTATCGAGTGAAGAAGCCAAAACCTAAAGGTGCGTCTGTTTTGTGAAAGTTGAAGCTTCCCAAGCTCAAGGTTCCAAGCCCTTTGAGGAGGGCAAAAATAGATGAGGCGCTTCCTTTTCCTGTGCATCCGAAGATGTCTCGTGCTTTGTCTAGGTACGTCCGCAGGATGTGGTGCTGTCGAGCAAATGCCTAATTCATCCGTAGGAGTGGAGACTGTTGTTTTTTAGGGGCGCGATGCTCAAGCTAAGGCCCCTATTTCCCTTCTTAACTTGGAGAGGGAGTATCTGCAAATGGTGGGCATGGAGGATGTTACCAAACTGAGCCCCAAGCAGGCGAAGTTTATAATAAGATGTTGTTGCAGGCAAGCATTGAAGCTTCGAATGGTCGTTCTTTTTCAATAAAAGACTTTGAGTTCTGTCTCTCTCTGGATCATGAACCTGTTGAAGAGTTGTTTCATCATCGGCGTCATAGTGAAGGTTTGCCTTTTGTCGCACGTACTGTGCTCCATCTCATTACTGTCCTCATGTTCAACTAACGATGAGTCCAAGGAATAACTCATTTTTCTCTTCCTCGTCAACTGAAGCTGGACCGGCACGTGAAAAATAGATGGTTGTTGCAAGGAAAGGGAAAGATGTTGATGGGGGCCCTGATGTAGTGAAAACTACTAAGGGCGGTGCTGGAGTGATTCCGGTTCCGAATGATAAGGATGAGCAACCAAGCTTGGCATCAGGAGGTTGACATCTCTTACACTGCAAAGAAGCATATCAGCAGGTGGAATGATTAGCTGGTGAACTACACTCCGAAGCCAGTGAGAAAGACACTAGGAGAGCGTTTAGATGAAGGGCATAAACACCTTGTGCTGGGGATATTATATCTTAACCAAGTGGCTGCATCTGAAATTGAAGTTGAGGCCGCTCGTGAGAGACTGTATACCATGGAGCGGGTTTTTGCAAACTTGTAGAAGTAATACTCTGACGCTCTTCAAGAGATTGAGTCATTGAGGAAGCAACTCAAAGCTTTCTCAGATACTGAGCGGAATCCAGGTCTATTGGGTCGAAGGCTTAGAAGGCCCGCTTAGAGGCGCTTGAGTCCGACTTGGCAAGGGCAGTGTCCACGAGGGTTTGATTCGGGAATGAGTTAAACCTTGTCTGTCATGACTTGCAGCTTGCCCGTGATTCTGTGGCTGGAGTGTAGGCTGAATTGCAGGCTCTGCAGGATGAGGAGGCTAAAAAGGAGTCTAAATGGACTGTCTGATGTTAGCAGCTAGAGGCTAATGTTGAGTTTCATGCCAAGAGTGCACAGACCGATGAATAGCAGTTCCAACTGCCACAGAGTGAGCTGAATATCACCAATGATAAGTTGGATGCTCAGCAGTCCAAGACTGAAATCCTGTTGGGCAAGTTGGAGCAACTGAAGCAGGAGTTTGCTGAGTCAAGAGGGCGCGAAAAGAAGCTTCTCAAGGCCTAAGGCACATTTGGATTCAACAAAGTCGTGCATGGAAGGCTGAAGATGTTGCATCTGATGAAGGAAGAGCATCCTGACTGGGATCTCTCCTATTATAAAGATATTGCATATGCAAAGTTTGGAGTGACCTCCGATTCGTTTGATGAAGAAGGCGACCCTGACGAGGGGGGAGAGGTGACGCCCACAGATGTGTCTCCTGCTTCTTCATTTGCTAAGTCTAGTTTTGTTGTATCTAGCTCTCCTCCCGATGAGGGGTTAATCTTATACTCAAGTTTGCAAATGAACAGTACTTTGCACTTTTTTTACTTCCTTTGTTTTTCCTACTAGTTTTTATCTGCTTTGTCTTATTAATTGTAAGACGAGAAGCTTTGTTAGGCTAGGAAGCTTTACGATTGATTCGTTGTTGAGAGCTCTGACTTCTTGTGTTGCAATAGTTTGTGCACTTATGGTCATGCTTCTTTTTAGAGATCGAGGAATGTAATACGCCATCTGTCTGGCGGCTTGGCTGTATGTTGGACTAGCAGTTGTTGTAAGCGTATTAGTCAAATTGTGGTCCCAGCGCTTGCACCATTGTAAGTGATTGAACAACAGTCTTTGTGAGTTGTCTAGGTCAAGCTTTCAAAACTCTGACTGGACTTTTGAGTTGTATTTATTTGTTATTTGTAGAATAGGCTTAATTGGACATGGGGTTTTTATCGCCAGTTATAACTGACTAAACCGGGGCCAGGTTTTGGCGACTACGGTGGTCCTCGGCAAGCCGTCTTCACCAGACTACATGAGTATTGACTAAGCTCCCACTTTCCAACCCATCTTGATCCGTTCGTGGCCATCTAGGAATTGGCGCGAGCCAGCAATTATCATCGTTAGTCATTCTGACTAAACTTTTGGCGAGGGTTCGACAATCATTGTCTGTAATTGGCTAATGATCTCTGACAAACCGTTTTCACCAGGCTACATGAGCACTGACTAAGCTCTCACTTTCTAGGTCATCGGAATCCACCCGTGGTGAACTAGGCTTTGAGCAGACCAAAACCATTGTCATTAGCGGCCACTGACTAAGCTTTGGTCAAGGTTCGGCGATCAGCGTCTGCGTACGAGAGCACTGACTAGACTCCCACTTTCTAGGCCGTCAGAATCCGTTATTTGCTGACTAGGCTTTGAGTAGACCAGAAGTCGTTGTCACCGACAAAGCTTCAGTCGCGTTTGGTCTCTATTGCTCATGTTTGGACAATGATCCCTGGCAAGCCGTCTCGATCAGGCATCAGAGCGCTGACTGAGCTGCCACTCTCTAAACCGTTGACATCTGTTTAAGTTAACGGACTCGGCGTTAGAGTGTACTATAAGCTATTGTCATAGGTCGAAACCGACTAAACTTTGGTTAGAATAAGATTATGGGCATGTAATTTGACTTGGGTGTCCTGACTTACTTAGCTCGCATATAAAATCCTAGGCATGTAAGTCTGACTTGGGTGTCCTGACTTACTTAGCTCACATGGCAGTCTGATTCCAGAGTCGGATCGATTGATCTGACTAATAATAAATTGACCAGCTTCGATGAATTTTCGGCATGTAAGTCTGACTTGGGTGTCCTGGCTTACTAAGATCGCCTGGCGATCTGATTCCAGAGTCGAATCTATTGATCGGACTAATAATAGCTTGACCGGCTTCGATGAACAGTAGCGGAATAATAATGAAGTTGATGCCTTGGGTTTAATGACAACACTCTGTAGGCGCACTCCTTATTTTGTGGGTGCTTAGGACCTTTTGTTGTTTGTTCCTTTGCGTGTGCTGGGTCGAATTTGGTAAGGCATAAGCTTGGGCCCATTAGTTGAGGGGCCAAATTAGAAAAATCTTTATGGATCAGCGTGTCAGCGATACGACACCCTCTGTGAGACGGTTCAATATCAATTACTCCCCCCTGTTAACGGGGTTGATTGCAGAGTCATTAACTCAAAAAATGTTTACTTGTGCAATTTTCATCGGAACCGTCATTTTCCTGATTTCCTGTACGACATTTAATGCTAAAGTTACTACTTGTTGACGCCTCTTCGTAAACATTTCGTCTATATATGGGTTGGCCATTCTGCGTTCAAGCACTGCAATGATAATAGTAGAGCATGTTAATCGAATGCATCATACTAGAGAGTTTTTTTTTGGATTTTCCAAAGGCTAAAAAAAGATTTCCCTAACTGGAGTCTTCGAATGTTCTATCGTTTGCACCGATAAGTCTTGGTAAGACTTGCTATTATGTGGTGCCTCCTGATCGGGGTAGGCATCTTATTGATCTCATGAGATCTTATAATGTCTTTTTACATTGCGAAAAAGAGTTACAGACTTCCTCTCGAGGGTCAGGTCTTCCATCCTTCGCTGCTCAAGCACTCTCCCATCTGTGTACTGCTGTCGAGGGTTGGTCATCGCAACTAGTTTATGGTTGATGGGAGCATTGGAGGTCGTGACTCACATTCCTATGGTGGCACATCTGCCTCACCTCAAGCATTACGTGTTTGAGATGCGCCCTTGCTTGGCAGTACTGTGAAACCTCGATCGTCCGCTTGTCCGAGGACGTTTTCGATAGCTTTCTGTCGCTTCCTTTTGTTCTTCTTCATGAGGCAGATTGAGCTGAGGTTCCACTTTTGAATCGTCTTTGTGGGGTGATTCGACGGAGCAATGAATTGAGTGTGTTCCTACGCCTTCTGCTCAGGACATTTTATTTTAACCACCTTCTCTTTTGGAAGGCAAATTAGCATATCAGAGTCTTTATCCTTGTTTCAACAGATAGATGTTTGCATCGGACTTAGATACTTGTAGTGTATAAACTGATGTACTAGTTCGTCGGAAAGCTTTGTGATAACTCTCATTGCAATCAATAAAATTTGTTTTATTTCTGGAATGTGTCCTGTATGAACAACTCTTCTACACTGAAATGAAAAATAGAAAACAAGAAACGAAATCAAAGCAACAAATAATTTAACTCCGAGCGGAGACTGAGCTAATCCGGCTCTGAAGGAGGCGCAAATGGTCCTGGCTCGGATTGCGTAGTCCCTCTAGCAAATTTTTTTAAAGCTGACAAAGTTACTGAATAGTTGACTTCGTGCTAGCGGCCAGTTCCTCCCTGATTAACAGCTCTTGAAGTTGGTCTTTGTTTGCTGAAGTATTGTTACTTAGCTCTTTGTTAGTCTGGATTGCCTTGCTATCTTTGACTTCTGGATTTCCGCATAGTTGCGCTTTGGTTATCTGGGCTTTTTCGCCCGCATAGAATGATTCTCCTATTTTGTCTAAGCCTGATGCCTGACATGTTGGTTTTGTGAACCTGAGGTGTAACTGGCAACAGTTGTTGGTTGATCTCCTCGGATAGTCCATTGGGCATGGTTGGTTGTTTAGTTTATGCATTGGTAAAGGGTGGATACCACTGCTTCTATATGATGAAACCACAGTCTTCCCAAGATGATGTTGTAACTAGACGGGGCGTCAACTACCATGAACTCTTGGACAAGGTACTTTCGTAGTTATGGCTCTCTCGCCACCACTATTAGATTGATCTTCCCGATGGAGAAGCATTTATTCTGCTGAATCTGACCATAGGGTGGTTGGCGGGCATTAGATCTTTCTCCTACAGCTGCATGTGGCGAAATGCACTGAGAAACATGACATTTAGTGAGCTTCCAGTATCCATCAAAGCTTTTTTTAGCTCCCACCTAGGGATGAGGACAGAGGTTACCATGGTGTCATTGTAAGGAAAATGTTCCCACTGGAGATCCCTCTCTGTAAACGTCAGTGATGGGATTGGGATGTTAACTCATGCATGTTGCACTTGTCGGTCTTCATACTAAAATGGTGTCCGCATCTCAGTTAGTGTCCTCTTGCGGGACCTGTTTGATTTTTCTGCTTCGGGACCGACGCTGTGGAGGAAGTCAATGACGCCAGGAGCTTATTTTTCGATTTCCTTGACAACGTCCGCTCTTTCCTTTGCTCGGCCTTACCTTCTGTCCGAGCCTAGGAACTCTTTGAGTTTGCCTTTCCTAATCTAGTACTTAATTCTCCTTTAAGGTTTCTGCAATCCTCAGTATCATGTCTGCCTTCCTTGTGATAGGCTCAGTATTTGCAGTTGTCACGCCGAGCAGGGTCCTCGCTGATTAGGCGACCACTTCAGCCCTTCCCAATCCTGAATGGAATCTAGGATGTCGGACAGACTGGTATTGAGAGGGGTGACATACCTAGACTCCATGTAATTCGAATCCTTGTCCTGCCTGGGGCGGCCTGATCGGTCTTGTTGTCTGTGCACTTCCTCTTGTTACTGTCATCGTTCTCTTTCCTATCCTTTGGAATAAAAGGCTTCACCGACTCATGCTCTTTCTTGGTGGCCAATATTTCGTCTAGAGTAATGTATCTTTGGGCATCTCTGAGCAAGTCAGCCATATTGGTTGGGGGTCCAAGGTGAGGAAGTCATAAAGCTTGCCTATTCTCAGACCCAAAGTGAAAGCCGTGATGACAGTGTCATCACTACAACCGTCGATGAGGGTCAACTCATCATTAAAACGAGTAACGTATTCCCTCAATGTCTCGTTCTGTTTTTTATTTAAGGTCAGCAGATAATGCAAACCCCTCCTAAGCCGCTGGCTGCCCACAAAGCATGTAAGGAATGCAAATGCCAACATCCGGAATGAATCGATGGATTAGGGAGGAAGGTGGTGGAACCACGTCAGTGCTTACGTCTTCGGGTTTTTTTTTTTTACAGGGAATGAGCGGCACATTATTGCATCAGACCCTTTCTCATGTCCCATCGTAAAACTCCTACTTCGGTGGAGTATATTTCTTGGGCAGCGGTTCATCCATGATATGGTCCATGAACGGAGGGGTCGTGAGACTGAACAACACATCTGGGTTTGTGGCTCTGTTGCAGAGGGGGTTGTGCGAGACGTGCCTATCGGCTTTAGGCGTTGGGTCTCTGTTGGTTGTGCCTCTGTTTCTTGTCCATTGAGAAGTTGTTGGGGCCGCACGGCTCTCTTGAACATGCTCTCTTGTTGGGGAACGAGCACTTCGCTACTCACGGTCTCCCTCTGCAAGTGAAGGATACCGCTATTTGAGAGCCTCCAGCGTCTCTGCGATTTGTTGCATTTGTGTTGAAAGCAAGTCTACCCTTGGGTCTGCTGCGGTCGCCACTGGCGTGGGGTTTGAAGAGGTTCCTCCCGTGGCGGTGGTGGAACTGGCGGTGCTCTGCCAGTTTGAGCGTTTGAAGGTATGGAGGCATCTCCATTGTTGCGAGACCTCGTTGTCACCATCTCACTGATTCTCTAGAAAAGGGTGGAACAATAGTTCTTTCTGAGGAACTCTATCGTTCCCCAATGACAACGCCAAACTGATGTAATAGTTCCTGTTTTTCTTCCTTGCTGCTTACCTAGACCTGCACAGGTAGCAAACATGAGCCAAGGACCACCGTGTGGTGGCCGATGACACTTTGATGCTTAAGTTAGATGAGGCTTGGGAGAGGCCTAAAACTGTAAACTAGGTTGTATTGCGTACCTTTAGTTCATCGACCTTATCTCCATTTTCTAGTGAATGAGTCATTGTTCGGCTAGGCCTTTGGTGGCATAGTTTAGGGAAAATGATCTTCTTGTGGGATCATTTCCTAATTGGGAGTTGTCCATGAGGGATAATTTTCCTACACGACTCGTGTTTCTAGATCTGCGGGAGAGGTTTTCCTTTCTGAGTGTTGTCCATGCAAAGAAGTTTCATTGCCCGACTTATACTCTAATATATGTTTCCTAATAAGATCCAATGTGTTGTTGGCCTGCCTGTCTTGGGTAGATCTCTCAGATACTTGCCTTAAAGGTCTTACAAGTATTGGCCCTGACCGCGTGAAGTATGAGCTTACTGGCTCGTTGCAACTCGGATCCGACAGTCTGGATTCTGCCAATGATGGGTTTGCTGTTGTTTGGGCCTCGCTGGATTGAGCGTGCAATCGGACATGCTTCGTTCTGTAGACGAGATTATCATGACACGTGTACGGTGCTGATCAGAGGACGGTTTGATGTATCATCAGTTTTGTTCGCAGCCTACAGACTACAGCTGTTCTTCTCCACCCATAACATGAATAATTTTCCATCGAGCTTTTGATAAAAAATCTAATAGTAGAGGGATTTATTCTGGTTGCAAAGTTCACAACCCAATTTCAAATTCCATAAGTCCACGGGCCAAAATTTCATGTTAGGTTTGGATTGGCCTGCCCAAGTTAAGTTGCACGCTACCATCTACATTTTGTTTGAATAATGTATAATCTTGTAAATCAATAACCTTCAAAAAGTATATATCACTACACCAAATTGACATATTTGTAACAACCCAAAAAGAATGTCATTGTTGTGCTGTAACAGTTCACAAAAAAAAAAGGTATTTCTATTTTCAACAGCAACAATTCTAGGTTCCAGTAATAGGGTTGTTTGCTTGAATGTTGATGGTGCAAAGATGGAAGGTTCGGTGATGAAGGTGGGTTTCAAATTAAAGAAACAACTCTGTTTTAAAATAGAGCTTTCTTTTGGATTTGGGACTCTATGGACAACTATGTTGGTTTTCTTCACAACATTGGTGAAGAGGAATTTGGTTGGCAGGTTAGCTGGAGACATTGGCCTGGGTTTCAAGTTCTTCTTGTTAGAATTTGATTTAATTTCCATTGGTTATTTCTCGGGTAAAGTCGTAATGTACCTTCGAATAGGTTATATATCAAATTTTTTGACAAGTAATAAAGGTTTGGCATTCCATAGTTGTCCCTCCCTCTTCAGGGTTTAATTAAATAAATAAACAGTTTCACAAATGAAGTGATACAATAATTGGATCACCATGAATAGTATGGTATTGCAAGTGATGTTATTCATGGTGATTCAATTTATTGTATCACTTTATTTATGAAACCGTTTTTCAAAATTTTGGTTGAATTTTGTTTTGAGTTAAAATTGTTTGGTGGACTGTTACATAAACATTTAAAATTTGTTTTTTTAAAAAAAGTGATATTATTTGGGAGTTTTTATAAAATTGTCCATTTAGTATAGTGTGCGTTTGAAATGATGATATGAGAGAACCTGAGTGTAGATAGGTAGCAGGCTAGCAACAAATTTTGACCCTAACTGCAATTCGACAGATCTTGAACAAATTTTTGATATAGGTCAAGCCTAACAAATTCTAAGCATCTAAAAGCAAAGATACACATTCTGATTAGGGGTGGACATCCCATCCCGCGATCCTGAACCCGTCCAGTCCCGTCCCGATTTTTTGGGTCTTTTTGGGATTGATCAAACTCATACCGATCTCGTTCCGTCCTGAATTTATTTATTTAATAATAATAATTATTATTTTTAATCAAAATACTCTTTTAAATTAAAGTTTAGGATGTGTTGAAATTAAATTAATGTAAGATGAAATTCTATATGAAATCTAAATGAATTGAATAATTAATTCTAAATGAAATTTAATATTTATTTGCCTTAAAAAAAAGTTTAATATTTATTTATTTAATATCTATTATTATTTATGATGTAAGTTATATGTATATAAATTTGATATTATTGGTGTGTGAGTAATGTGAGATAAATTTTTTTTTTTGTTATTTTTTATTGAAGGACTATTTAGTACGTGCTCATTCCGTCCCATCCCGATCTCGTTTGAGATGGGACGAGATCGGGAAGAGATCTATCATGTCCCGTTCCAATCCCAAATGAATGGGATAGGATAGGGATGAGTCCATCTCGTCCCAGACCCACCCCTAATCCTGATAACCACTACAAAAACCATTTTGGTCTTCTTCAAAAGAATGTACTACATGAGGTTGAACCCAAATGTTGAAAGTAATTCAACAAGATAAGAAAGGGTAGGCGTGGTTTGGCGCAAGTGGCTACTATTTAAGTCGTTAAGTTGGGACAATATCTTACTAGAAGGCGGCTAGGTGCTTGAGCTTGAGGCATGGGTGGTTTAGCTCAACTGGCCTTAAAGCTTGAGGCCTTTTTTTTAAAGGGGGATTTTAAATGGCCTCTTGGCAATAATTACAAGGAATCGAACCCTAATCTAAATGTTGTTGCTTTCACTAGTATTAGCCAACATAGTTTTGTTAAAGTGTCAAAAAAAAGATGATTAAAACTAATTAGTTTTTTTCATTGGGATTGTGAAGCAATTCTATATTGTTGTTGATGATGTAAAACGTGAATATGTGAACAATTTTAATCTTCATCCTCCTTTTTTATTACCATGAATATAAGGTTTAGGAATCCTCACAACCCATGCTCGCTTTCCTAAAAAAAAGACGATAATTAACTAAAAGAGACACCACCAAATAATGTTTAACTGTTTGCGTTGAAAAAGGCACAGGCTTTTTTGCCCAATTGAGTTGGGCCTAGGCCTGGGATGAAATTTACACCCTGAAAAGTATAACACATTGGCATTGATATTAACTAAGAAAATTAAGTGGAAATCCGAAATGTTACTCCATTACGCATGTCGATTTGACTCTATTTGAAAGCAAAGTTTAGTGATTCTCATTGTAAGAATTTTCCCCTTGTTTCATAATGGTTTGTGACAATCTGGTTACTTCGGGATGGCCCATATAAATATTCTACTCCAAGATAATGATTAACCTTAAGCAGGTGTCGAAAAGGTTGATAGTGAGACCTCCATGATTAGATAAGAGAAATTTATTATGAGGATTAATAAGCATGTTCTAACAAGGCCCAGTTCAAGAAATAGCGACCTATGGCAATTAACAAACTTAGCCTCTAAAGGAAACCAAACCAAGTACTTTGATAATCTAATCATTCGACATTTTTGGTTCAGTCTTAATATACTTAATATATATGCAGTCGGCAATCCTTTTCGACCTAATTTTTAAACCTGAAAAGTTTTTCTTTTTCTTTTATTTTTTGTTTGGGGAGGGTGGGGGGTGGGGGAAGGTGGTTGTGGTTTATTTTGTTTATGTATCAAGTAGGACTTGTTTAAGTCAACTAAAACAAACCACATTGTCAAGTTAATGGAGTAACTGGGTGGGGTGGTATGGCCTGTGGTGTTGGTCCTGATGAACAAGGCAGCAGCAAAGCTTGACCTTTTTAATACTACAGATCATGCATTGACCCATTTTGAACATACTAGTCTATGACTTAGCTTCAGAGAGGAGAGGACCGCGAAATTGTTTAGGGGACCAAGTAGTAACCATCTAGAGACACTTCTATCTATTTTCAATTGTCACTTTGAAGTTAGAATAAAAGACATTTGGGCCATGGCATGTAAATTATTAGTGAGGTTTGTTGACCTTCTGCGTAACAACAAATTAGAATCAAAGTTGTAATTAGCCTAACAAAGCTAACCTGAAATAGTCACGGAAAATGCTTAAATTCCTAGCAAGTGGTGAGATTTGTGACCGATAATTCAAAGCTTTCAACAAGAGGTTGACATTTAAATGACTATATAAGTACATATATTATTTAGGGAATATTTTATCCAACTCAAAATCAATAAAACTATGAAGTGCATAAATCCAAATACGATGTATTATTTGCACTATATTCAATCCATATAATGGACATAGAAGTAAATATCAAATTATATATTTAAACCTCTAGAGAGGAGGGGCAATTATGGGATGTCAAATTTTTATTATTTAAAAAAAATTTACAATGTAATTGGGGTATGTTACGATCTTACTCGATTTTTTTAATCCCTTAACCTCTCCCACTCTAGATGTTGATTACAGAGTTCGAACCCTGAACCTGTGATTCCATCCACCATTGACATATCACTGAGTTGGTACTCCAAATGTCTTTACTTGAATAATTATTCTAAAAAATAACCAAGAATAACTAATAAAATGAATAAACACTAGACTCTAGTGTGCTACACTACCATCATAGACACGCAGCGGAAAATTCTTGATGGCCACACCATTCAAAATAAATAAATAAATAAATAAATAAATAGAGAGAGAGAGAACGTGAAATAAATATAGGACCTGAGCATGAATCATAAAGCTTGTTTATAGAAGTACATTTGTCATAAAAGGAGTGCCATTATATGAAAAAAGATGCTCCTTTAGAATGATCAATTACCAGAATACTCGTATTATGTTAGAAAAATAGTGATCCAAATGAACTCGTACCCTGCATCCCAAACACATAAAATGTACACAGCATCCTCACCAAACAAACACAGTTGAAAGGTGCAACTGCCAATCGTATTACCAAGTGCTTTGCTTGCTTTTACAGGGATCCAGAGACTTGGCTCTATGATCGATGTTCAATGAAACAAACCATTTTCCCACAGCCAACAATCAACCAACTATAGCAATGTCCTTTTCGCCTACAAATAACAGGTGAAAATTGCATTACAGACATTTTCATAATCGAAACCAACGTGAATATTGTCACATGATTCTTTTGCAAAAAAATTACGGAAAACTATACAAACAGCAATATTGCTGTTTTTTGTTGTACAACTCATGAGTGGCTTACTGGTATAGCTCACGAGAATGGTTACTGAAATAGTCGGGACTACTAGTTCGTTGTCCATTTGCCAATGGTTATGGTTAATACGATCGAAGCCACATATGGCAATCAAGCTACTCTAATCATCGTGGGCAAGGACAATAATTTTGCCTCATAATGAAAATGAATTTATTTCTTGCTAGTTATTGTTGGGATATATTTGGATTGATGTTATGCTTCCTATAGTATGGCGCAATTACGTTTATGGTCTCGAAAAAAACTATTTTACCATTTAGTACGTACCACGGATCGAGGATTGTGATTTCGTTTTTCGAGTTAATTTCAGTTTTCTGATTTTAAAAAATATTTTGAGAAATATTTCGGTATGTAAAGAAAAAACATAAAAAATTCGAAGATACGAGAAATATATATAATGAATTTCGAGGGTATATGAAATGCTTGAAAAAAATAAGATTCAAGTAAATAAATTTATCAAACACATTAAATGAAGCCTAAATACCAAGAAATAAAACAAACATGAAATCAATATACAATTAAAAATTTTTAGAGTGGATCAAAAATCAATATATAAGTATAAGAAATGATAATTAGAAAATCAGGGATGGTTTCAAAACGCAATAAATTATTAAAAAAACTCCAAAATTTTTTCCAAAAAAAATATAAACTTTGGTAGCTGATTTTTATATTTTTAAGAAAAAAACCTCGAAATTTTTGAAAAATATAAATTTGTTTTCTTTCGCACTTTTTCTTTTCATAATTTCAAAATTTTTGCGAGATTTCGTGAAATATCATTCCTTGAGTGGACGTGAAAAAAAAAATTTATTATTATTATTGAGTGGACTTGTGATGTATTATTCCAAGCAAACATAGCATCAAATAATTTCAAACTTGAAAGTACCATGTTGCAGCTAGCCAATCAGATTTTCACTCATGCGAATGCAAGCACAATATTGTGAGGAGAAGGGCTGGATAGAGAAAGAATCTTAGAAAGAAAACAAAGAAATTGTTTCCAAAAGATTTCTATGTTTCATCATTTCTGGTGCACTCCCTCTCCTCTCTTTCCCTCACCACTCTTAACAATTCCAACCAAAAGTACATCACACTGTTACACTCAACAGACTACACAACAAGTGTTTGATGCAACAAGTCCCTCCCTCCTCTCTTCATCTCTAAGTCTGTCTCTCTGCAACCTTTTATCATTTCCCACGAAGGGTCTCTCACTAAACTCAGGACACCTCTGTTCTTTTACGCCTATAAGGCAATTGTGTTGTGTGACCCTTTGTTTTTAAAAACAAGGCGTGTCACAGGACCCTTTCTGTGTCCCATCCCTACCTGCCACCTGTAATCAAACTTCAATCTATCTCAATCATCAAGGACAATATATCAAGTGATCATTCATCATGAAAAATTAGCTAGGGTGGTGGTGTTGGTGGTGTGTGGTGGCCCACAACAGAGGTGTGAGCGAACATAGCACGCCTCCCTCTGATCAGTCCCCGGTGAAAATTATTTTGGCAAAAAAAAGCCATTTATGGCCAGGCCTACAGCTTCAATATACACAAACGTGCTCCTCCTATTACTTTTTGGTTTCCACTTTCTTCAAAATTTTAAGTAAATTTCTTGAAAAATTCTAATTGTCGAGGGAACCAGCGAGGAAACCAGCGAGGGACCCCACAGGGGGGGGGGGGTGGGAGCCGTCCATCCCTTCGAGATGCGCGCTTGAATATTTGGGATTTGTGCGTTGAAAATTCAAGTGCGCATCCCGAGGGAGATGAATGGCTCTTTCCCCCTGTGGGGTCCCTCGCTGGTTTCCTCGCTGTCTTCCTCGACAGTTAGACTGGTTCAAATTTCTTTTAGCATCGACTAGTTAGGATTTGGGAAATTGAGATTATTCCACCAGTGCTCTTTGCGGTTTGCATCTGCGTTCTACGTGTTCTTTATCGCATGGTTTTAATATATAGGTAAGGGTTTATTTTGGAAATGAATAACCATGCATCTCTGGCTAGGCCGACAGCTTCAATACATATAAGGAGAGACGTGGCTACTTCCATTGCTTTTTGGTTTCAGTTTAAGTCGCTTATTTTTTATTTTTTTATTTTTTTCTTGAGCTTATGGACTAGGCAAGCTATGGGAAATTGGGATTATTTTTCTATAATGGAGTTGATAACATGAACATGCAAATTATTTGATTTCTCCTGCCAACAATTTATAAAGTCCGAAAATGTATTAGAAAGGGGGTCCCCATATCACATGAGTCTAAATTTCCCTACCTTCTTGCTTGCATGGTCCATGCATTGATGATATGTTGTTTTCAATATAGGGTCCACCTTCTTCAAAGTGTAGAAAAATTAAGTAGCTTTTGTTGACAATAAACATAGCTCATTTGGGAAAAATGCAAATATTCTAAGCATTTTCTATGATATTTATGAAAATTCTCCTAATTAAGAAAAGATATTTATGAAAAGTCTCATTGTTCTCTATTTTTAAAGAGGATTTTGTACTCTAGGAAGAAGTTGTATTACGTTTTCGTTAAAATTTTGTATATTTGTGTGAATGTGTCATTAGTATGCAAGTCACTTCCTAGTTCAATTGGTAAGATTTGTGATGAATAGTAAATTTTCATTTTTTTTATTCGGCCATCCCATAGATGCCCTATCCGGCCTTCCAAGTTTTACTAGTTGGTGTTTCGATTTGTGTGAGTACATGGTGCCATAGTTATACGAGAAATTATAGCAAGGAATCAATCCCTAATTAAAATTTTAAATAATTTTATATGTCTAATTAGTATTTTGTAGATAATATTTAAAATATTTGGGGAGATTGGATATCAACCATTCAGTGGTGGTACTTTGCTCTTGGCCTACTGTCTATAACATATTTTATCTCCAAAAATTAAATTAAGTGTCAGACAGATATTTTGCTACACTTCACCTATACAATCAGACATCAATCTCATTCATTTTGTGATTGGAATTTGGTAATCAAAGCCATAAAATAATTTATACCCATTAAAAAATTAAGAGGTCCAAATGAGCTCTAGAATTCAGTCGATCCAGTGATGAAAGAAAGAGATGATA
Source organism: Berberis vulgaris (assembly GCA_963556465.1). Classification (NCBI taxonomy): domain Eukaryota; kingdom Viridiplantae; phylum Streptophyta; class Magnoliopsida; order Ranunculales; family Berberidaceae; genus Berberis; species Berberis vulgaris. Next base: position 11,635,523 of record OY747130.1, on the reverse strand, counting down.
AACAAAAGAATAATCATGGAATCTAATGAAGTAGAGTATATATTTGTGGAGTGATGCTGGGCGGCGAGGGAGGGGGTTTGACCCCCCAATCCCCCTCAAGATTCACATGGGCGCGTATTTTGAGGGGGATGGAGGGTCACACCCCCTCCCTCGCTCGTTTCCTCGCTCGGCTCCTTGCCATTTAGAATCACCGTATATTTGTGTCATGGATTGTCATCCAGGCCAGGTAGTTTTGTTTGGGGAAATGTAGAATTCCCCAATGTGGAACTATTTTATTTAATCATACATGTTTCTCGACTCGTGAAATTGTCCCCCAATATTAGTTTAACTCAATAAAATGATTCCGATTGTCAAAAATGTCCATCATTCGTGAGACAGATTCTTTGTTTATAGGGGATAATCTGGTCATTTCGTACTGATGAATCAGAACCTTGACTTAGCAGGTATTGAAGGGGGAGATAATAATATTTTGCAATCTTTATGATAAGCACGCATATGTACAGCAAAATGATACAGTGATCCTGGCACAAAATCCCTTGTGGTTTTTTTTTCTTATTACTATTGATTCGCACGCCGACCGATCTGGACCATATGATTAGGGACCACTGGTCTTGGTCTTAGATCCGAATATTATCTCTCAAATCAGAAAATGCTTATATCCTAATCACCATTTGGCAATAAGAAACCCTAATTTTGGATCCTGACCTCTATCGATTCCATGGACAGGGTGTTATCTTGTGTACTTCGTGGAGTTGGACTGCAAGTTTAAGTCATCGTCTTAAGTTTCCAGTTGTACTTCTTCAATGCTGAAAGCTACATCTCTACCACCATGAATTTTTCATGGATGATTCTCAAATGTTTAATGATTTGGCAAATCAAATGTAATAGGTTGTTCAGTGTTTGTATATCAATGCATTACAATTTACGATCTCAAAACCTCCATTAATTAAAATATTACAACTCCTATACCAACTAAACTAAGAGACACTTTACAAATTAACAAAGGTTTGTGCTACAAATTAACGTAACCAACTAAACTAAGGGACACTTTTACAAATTAACAAAGAAGTAGCTAAAGGGAGAAAACACTAGCAAGAGTAAGTGGACAAAGGAGGGAGGACATAACCTGCAGTGCAGTGATCTCTTTCTTACTCTGACATGCATGACCTATCTCACCAGTTTTTCTAGAGAGCCAGGCCAGGCCCAACACCATCCATCATCCATCAGGCCTGGCTCTTTAGAAAAGTTGCTCTCACACCCAGACACATGCACTTAAATGAAGTTGTCTATCTCCCTCGTCTCTCACTCTGAGATCAGATTTGATTAGGAACAGATCATGGAAGAAGAGGAGGGGTAAATTAAGGCAGAGACAACCCCCATCAAAGTTGGGGTCCAATCCAATCAATAGTAAATCAAATATATGGTCCAGATTGACATGACACACACATCTTGTTTGTATGGAGGTACACTCAATCTCAACCCCCATTTTATACATTGAATTTGTTTATTCCAAATCTACCCTTTCTTGGTAGGGTGGGGGAGTAAGAAAGGTCTCCATATCTCTCTACCTGGAAGTTATAGGTGAGCTGTGTCTCCATTCTTCAACTCTACCAACAAAACAAATATCAAACTATATATATAATATAGTCAGATATAGACAGAAGTTTATACATGTATGATTTGTTTAATATGGAAATATTGAGGACAGAAATGAAACACGAGATGCAAAATAGTCACCTGAGGCTGAGATCGAAAGATAATATACTTATCTCATGTAATTCTGTTCTATTATATGGTATTTGAAATCGATAACATCATTTGTGTGTGTTGTTGTTGTTTTGTAATAAAACCACGCTCTCTATTAAATGGTCCAATACCAATAATTTGCCATGGCATGTGATTTAACTCCCAAACAAGCTTCCCACTTACCACCTTTTTCATGCAAAGCCAATTATGATGATTAGAGCAGGCCTCTGTTTTTCCTCCCTCCTTGTGTTATTATATGAAATGATACTTTCTCTTTGCAGCTGCTTTGAATACAATTTTCATTTTCTTTTTACTTTTTGTCCATAAAAAGCTCTTGTTTTTGTTTTCAAGTCCGTTGGTTTGTGGTCATGAGCTTGGTCATGTTTTGCAAGTATAAGGAAACTCGTCAAGCCAAAATTTGGGTAGACATAGTTTTGTAAGGCAGATTGGTTGTTGGTGCAAAAAGAGCATGATTTCATCATGGAAATCAAATGGTTAGATTCATATGATCAAGACAAGAACGGTGTCCTTTGTTCAGATAAATACAATTGAGAAAAAATTTGCTTCACATAATGTATTAAGATATTGATATGGACATGGCATCAAGAAGGCGTGAAGAAGCACTTCTACATACATTTCTTACAACTCGCAAGCAATGACAATGCATATTTAGATGGGTCTGACTTGAAATCTATAAATAGAGATGAATATGAGAGTCTTTTTTAGTTGTTGACTTTCACTTCGTATATATAGTTTTGTTTTCAAACATTGTTTCCATCGTTTCCTCCCTTATTATGATCTTAGCGCATCTAGCTTCAAATTCATTTGTAAGAATTAGGGCTCATTATGTCACTCCATCTCCTCACCCACTTTTGTTCATATTGAGAAAAGGATATATAATTTCAATTATCGGGTTATATCTGGATATACCGCAGATATTTGTGAATGGTGAATCGAATTTCAATGAGTAAATGTTAGAAGTGTTCCTTCAAATGATGCATTTTACTTCTGTAATAGTAAAAATGAAATGCAAAAAAGACTTGAATAGTTTAGCCAAGCCCAAAATTTTCCATGTTGTTTGTGTGTCATCATTCACCTCATTAAATCATAAGCACCAATTTAATAAGAGATTATAAGTTATGACAGACTATTCTAAAACAATAAAAAGCTATGTCTGCATTCAAGCATAAATCTTTCACAATCCACAAATTCATCCTGAAAATCCCCTAATCCATTGCATTTACCCTACACAAATCACCTTTAAAGATTCCACCACCCCCAAAATACTATCCATGAAGTGTCAACTTTACTCAATACTATAGTGTTGAGTATTGACACTTGACCAAGCATCCTCCGTCGATTATCTTATCAAACACATCTCAAAATCATGGAACGAAATATAAAGCACACACGTCAATATCCAACCAAATTATGTGCTAGGAATCTTTCCCATAACAATACCACATTATGTTAATAATCATTCCTAATCAAATCCTCAAATCACACTACACTAATTTTAACAAAGACTCATGTCACAATCTACATATTCGTACCGGGGGGGGGGGGTCTCATTTCCCACATCATCCACAGTGTCTCCACAACTAAAATGTCCTTAAATCGAACCGTCCACAATAATTGTTTCACACAAACAACAACAATTTTTCACATTATTGAAAAATCTTCTCTGCCAACACACTCATAAACTTCCTCACCAACATTTATTTATTCTTCTTCCTTTAAAAACATCATCAATACTTACGTATTTTATATATGTTTTTGGTTTACCTCTGAATCTTCCCTTTGGGTTTGTCTACACAGCCAGGAAAAGGGCGAGGGAGGGGTGCAGCCGTTCACCTCCCCTCGAGATGCGCGAAATCGCATCGAGATAAGCACTTTCACGCATCTCGAGGGGATGAACGGCTTCACACCCCATCCCTCACTCTTTTCCTCGTCATTTAGAATTTCCCCTTCCCTTTTCTACCACCATTTTTTTTTTTTAATCATATCTTCCCCCCCCCCTATATAAAATGATTGATATTTCCATCACGCAAAACCTTAAAGTACTCTTGTACTTACAACAATCCCTCACTTTCTTTCTCTTACTCTCTCTAACACTTTCTTTCTTCTTCTCCTTCTCCAACTCCAAATACCATATAATTCACTTCAAACCCACAACCCTTCTATTTCCTTGTATCAACTATTGCAGCAAGCAAAGCAATGAACCAATTCTCTTCGGAAGGATTGTGGTGGGCACAATCCGCGCAACCAAACACATCTCCTCCTCCATCTTCTTCCAAATACAAGGGAGTGGTTCCACAGCCCAACGGGCGTTGGGGAGCACAGATTTACGAAAACAACCATCGTCTTTGGCTTGGAACATTCGATTCTCAAGAAGCGGCTGCCATGTCTTATGACCGGGCAGCTTCCATGTTCCGTGGTTCTGATGCCACCCTCAATTTCCACCACGACCACCAACAGCACCAGTCACCTTCACCACATAATTCAAAGGATGAAATGGAAGTAGAAGAGGAGGAGACAGTGGAAGAAGAAGATGAAAGAGTGCACATGTTCGAAAAGCCATTGACACCTAGCGATGTAGGGAAGCTTAATAGGTTGGTGATCCCGAAACAACACGCCGAGAAGTACTTCCCACTAGGCGGCAGCGACTCGGTTGAGAAGGGTTTGTTACTGAGCTTCGAGGATGAAGCTGGGAAAGTATGGAGGTTCCGATACTCGTATTGGAATAGTAGTCAAAGTTATGTGTTGACAAAAGGTTGGAGTAGATTTGTCAAGGAGAAGCAACTTGATGCTGGCGATGTGGTTTGGTTCGAGCGTACAAGGGTTGATAGTCAACATTTGTTCATTCGATGGAGACGTCGTATTCCACCACCACCAGCTGTGCAGGATAATCAATCGGTGGTGATGGTAAAAACTGCATCTCCTTCTTCTTCTACTAATCTTCAAAATCAGAGCAATAATAGTTTGGCCGCATGGAGTCATGGTTACTATCCTGCTGCACAAGCTTATCCTTCACATAATCATCATCTTCATGGGCCACTTTTATACCAACCTGACTGTCACCATGCAGCAGGTATGCAAACCAAAGCTTATCTTTTCTTCCTTTTCCTTCTTTCTTGTTTGTTCACATTCAAGGAAAGAAGAAATAGTATGTTAATAATATTAGCAAGCAATTGATGTGTGTTGTGGTATGGTGGTGGTGCATGGCAGTGAAACCAACTGTGATGCAAAACCCAACAACAGTGGCAGGAAATTCAAAACGACTGAGACTGTTTGGGGTTAACCTGGATTGCCAGCTCGACGAACCAGCTGGGGCTGAAGATGGTTCATATGATTTCCTATCCAATAGCCAGGCACAAGCCCATTACTTTAACAATGCCTCAAGTTATAACAATTACAAGGTACATTATGGGTGACTTGAACAAACTTGATATAGATTTTGTTGTTGTTGGCATTGTATGTTTTCTTTCCAGGGGGACAGGGTCCCATTCTTGTTAGAATTAATTTTATAGTATGGGCTGCCTATAAAAATTTGGTTAGTGAGAAGATCAAGGGGGTGGTGGTCCTAATAGATTTGGATAAATTACAAGAAACAAAACCACCATTAATTGAATGATGTTGATCCAACAACACATCATCCAATCATCTATGGTAATTGATGATGAGTTTAGTAGGTTCAATAAGAGAATTTTATAACACATCAAATGATTAGGATCATGTATCGGGTTTGGGCCCAGAAAGACTGGTCCACTAATTAATAGAGGTTTTGTGTTGATTAATAATGGGTCAGGTTGCATTAATTGGGAGGTTTATTACAGGTGTTTTACTTATCAAGTTTGGTACTGTTCCGTTCAAGAAATTAGGGGCAGACCCTGATTGGTTGGGCGGCGTACATTATTTATACTGATTTTTGTGTGGTTTGGTTTGGTGTGTTTACAGGATTTGAATTTCTCGCGAGATCAAAGAGGAGATGACTGAGGAAGAGATCTGTCGATGTGACTTTGAGGATTGACTTTTGATGCACTTGGTGAAAAAAAAAAAAAAAAAAAGAAAAAAAAAATCCCATATTTTCCGGAAATTATTTTCAAAGTGTCAGGAGAGGAAGTAATGGGAGTGGAGTGGAGTGTGGAAGTGAAGGACCCACAGGGTGACCTAGAGTATAGGGAGTCTCCCTTTCATTTGGTGTGGTTTTAACTAAGGGTTATGGGGATGGGAGCAGGAGATGGAGAGTTACAAGTTTACTACTAGTGCATCATTGGAATGGATTGGATCGAATCAAAGAATCTCTGTATGGCTACTGTTGAGATCTCTTTCTTTCTGTCTCTGTGTTCATTTCACTCACATATCATATCATTGGGTCACAACAGTGGGAAAGTGAGTGGGACAAATGAATGGACGACAGCACTCACAGCCACTGCTATGCAATGCTTGCTAACTTCTATGTATCTGCTATTTCTGTGTAACTTTACTCTGGCTTCGACTGTTCAAATGAGGACATTGTTGCCCATTTTCTTTCTGTTCTAGGTTCTAGCTAGCTTCTCCTCTCTTTCAAGTTTCCAGCTCTTTCTGTCTCTCTCTTATCTATTTTGTATCAGGTGAAAATGGGATCAATCAATTTTCTTTTCACGCTACTCCCCCTGCTTGTTATTTTTTATGAGTTTCAACAACTGTGCATCTATCTTTCTTTATTTTAGTAGTTTTGACTTCACAGTAATTCGAGACAACAGATAGTTCAGTATCCCATTGGTGAAACCAAATATTGTATCTCTGACAACAATATTTTCATCCTTTCATACACTACTTATTTTAGAATAGTAAAAATAAATAAATGGAGCTACAGAGGAGTTGATCCTACACCTAAAAGACCATTGACCATGCATCGACAAGTTATGTATTGTTTATCTGGAGAACAGCAGAGGTTCATGATTTGTGAGGATGCAAAACTATTAATATTAGGTGCCTGTTTGCGCCACACTAACAAACCACACCTGATCTTAAAAGGTGACAGTAGAAATGGCTGGAATTCAGCTAAAACATTGTCCTCAATGTTAAAACAGGTAGTCAATTTGTTGTCAAAGCCCAAAACCACAACTATGCATCTCTCCCCACTAACCAAAGGCTGCACATCCAAAGGGATTTTCATCTAATAAAAACTAAGACTAGTCATCTACTAAAACCCCAAACAATGAATTGGCAGAAAACATATCTGTATATAGAATTGAATGAAGCAAGGCATTTATTTTTTCCCGGCCTAGACATTATGGATAACATCTTGTTGCTGTTCTTGTATGCAAATGCTGTAATCGAAATAATTGGCTGTCACTGCAACAACCCAATCCACACGCCTCAGGATGCATTATCTAAGGCAGCTTTGAATACAAACAGACAGAGCCCACTCAATTGAATACCTATGGGTAGTATTTTCTACAGATAGTCAAGGCATTTAGTAAATTGTGATGTGTAGCCAGTTACACCCATTACCTCATGGATGGAACTGATTGTGACTTCAGGACCTCCCCACTCTTTTCAACTTAATTAGGTTCAGGTGGTATCTAGGGTACTATCTTTTTCTAATTTGTCTACAAAACTCTAGTCATGGACAATAACGTACCCTCTCTATATGAACCACAACCAAAATCCTGTGTGGCACCATATTGATCCTAAGAATAAAAACCGCCTCGATCAGGTTGTATCTGTGTACTCTTTCTAATTCATGTACAAAAGTGTGTTCACTGAAATACAAAACCCTCTCCAGACCAACCCCAACCGTCAAAACCCTGTGTATCGCCATATCGGTCCTAAGAAGAGAAACCGCCTGGATCAGGTGCTATCTAGGGACTCTTTCTAAATTGTGTACAAAAGTCCGTTCATTGCAAAAGACGGAAACCTCTCCATATCAGCCCCTAGCTGTCAATAACCACTACTATGTTGCGTCCATACACTCTAAACATGGAAATCGCCTCAATATTGCACTATTTAAGTCCTAATTGAGGAAACCACATGTTTGTTGAATAGCAACTGTTATTAATCGTTGAAAAGGAAACAAAGTTTCCTCGGTTTTTAGAGGTGCGTACAAGTATCTGAAATTAATTGACATTCATGTCTGTCAGGCTCTTTATAGCTTATAAATCTCATATGGCCATGCCAAAGAGCAATATGTAATCAGGATGCAATCAACAAATTGTGAATCAGCATGAAAGAACACTAACAAAAGTTTTCAACAGGACCGAAAGTTAGGCAGTTGTTTACAAGTTGCAAGTGAATTGATAGGAGATTTGATGTGGTGGGCCTCTTGATGTAAAGTAACCCTAACTATATGTAATATGGTCATCTATTGTATCATGTGATCACATGGGCTAAGAGAGAAAAGGGCAATACCAGTTGACCTTGGCCGCAATGGATCCAATCCAATGTTTAGTGGTACTCTGAGTGTTCGGTTGGCTGGATCTTCATTGTTGGGCATTCTCATTGGTCTACGATAGTGGCTGCCCAATCGCATACTCAAGGGACGTAGAGATCGTTAATGGGTATGTAAGGGTGGTTACCCAATTGCGTCGGTACAGTGTTGACAAATGCAACACCATTTTGCAAGATCTTCAGACCAAAGTTACATTTCCCTGCGCCATGCTTTTTGGGTTCGGGTCAATCAAATCAAGCTAAAAGCATTAGCACCTGCCAAAGAAATGGGAAAGCAAGCATAGAGAGTGGAACATGCATCTCCTTCAATGAGAAAACACATAACAAAATGGGAATTAGCAGCAACTATTGACGGAACATATAAAAGTATGATCTCAAGGAACTAGCTGAACTATTACAGGCGGTGGTAATGTAGTGATTAACCTGAATTAGTTTGTCAAGCTACTTGAAGCCCTGCCCCTAATTTGGAAACCAAGACCCCAGATCTTATCGGATGAAGATTCAAGTTATTGGGTACAGAAAACGAATCTTGCCGCTTCGAAATTCTGGTCCTACCACTTGTCTGCATTATCTGCTAATGGAAAGTAAAGCTCAAATCTATAATCATGTCTCTACCGATAGTCCCATGAAAACAAAAAGAACCATCAAAGGATGCTGAACCAAAAGTCTCCACATAAACACAACCCATCGCCCAAATGGTGTAGCCAGTAAACCAATTGGTGTTTTTTAGTCATCTGCCAAACCCTCCAACTCAATATTCTCAAATATCCTACAAGAACCCAATATGGATCCCACATGGAAGCAGTGGTATCAAATGACATTCTCAAAATTATATGTTTTGCTTAGCTTACCAGCCCAAACATGCAAGAATACTTGGGACAGAGTGCAACCCCGGACCATTAAGTTGAAATCTCATTGTACCAATTCCACAATGCCCATATGACTACATGCCGATAACATAATATAGAAAAGTGTCTACCCTTCTGCAGCATTTTCTCGCATAATTATGGACTCTATGGAGCGAGCATGCCAACCTAGTTGACTATGACAACTGTTGTGACTACTATAAACAGACTCGCAACTATGGCAGGGCAGTACAAATCTAACATCACATTCCATAAGCAATATTTCTCCCTTCCGACCAGGAAAAGGCCAATAAAGTTTTCCTCGATGCTTCCACACTAGGCATACATGTGCATAAGGGAGTCACACTAATAGTTTCAAACCAAAACCGGTTCTAACTAGCACTCAGCTGAAAGCGTAAATACAGTCTGTTCCAAACCCATCTGTTGGACCTTATGAAACAGCATCAGAGCGTCTTCATGAAGCCTTCCGTGTATCCTGCTACCCTTTAACTCCATGTTACAGCACTTATTTTGAGAAAAGATATCAAGCATGATGGGAGAATCAGTTCTCAGTTCTAGTCAGTAGCTGCAGTGATGGTCAACAGGCCTCTGTACATGATACCAAAACAACCACACACTTGGCTATAATTATAAATCAGAGCTTACATATTTCAGTTCACAAGATGGTTTAGCTTTGAAACAGGATGCATTGTAGCATGTAAATAATTCAAACTAATTACAAAAAATCATAAATATTTAGGATTTGAAAGTGCTTTTCATTTCTTTGATTCTTCTTCTAGAAGACAACTTGCAACATTAACAAGAAGGTTTAACCTTCAAATAGGATGCATTGTGCACGTAAATATCATTCGTAAAGCTCATAAATAATCATAATAATTTGAGTGCTACTTTCTTGACTTGATTCTTCTAGAAGACAACTTACAATGTCACTTGTGCAAACAGATCAACTTGAACTTTTCAGATTTTGTTTTTCACAATGTTCACATTTCACAACTTACATCCTTTGCACCACTTCTTGAATGCATTCTTGGTATCCTTACAAAGAAACTTTAGGTAGAAGCTCTTTGCATGCAAACCCACAAGAAAAGCTGGCATGAGAATCCTCCATCCCCCATCAGCATCTACAACTGTTTATTAAATCATCTCAACTGTTTATTAAATCCTCACATTAATATAAACACAGTTTAAGATATCATCTCAACTGTAAAAGTTAAGTAAAAAATAAAAAAATAGATATATAAATAAAGACTAACTTTTTATATGCATTTAAGAAATACAAAAATTGAATCACATGCCATAATTTAACAGCAACAAAACGGAATTTAGTGACAGCTAAAAGTTTTCCTCATCAATAACATAGGGCAAGAAGTGTTTTTAGTAAGATGCTGAGTACTGACGGACTCTCCATGCAACATTAATACAAAACTATCTACCATAGTACCATCAACTTGTGAGGATCAAGAAAAATAATGATTTTTCTGACTTCAAGTTCCAGAGTTTCAAATCATGACAATTACAAAATTTCAATAGAAAGACAATAGATAGTCCAACATGACATAGGTTTAACATTTATTGCAAATTCGTCAATACAAAGTGTCAGAATAGCAATTCAACCGCTAAAAGCAAATTACGATACAGTTAAATCTGCTGCACTGCCACATAAGCAGATTTTTTTTGGTGTATGGTGAACTAGACCAACGAGTAAACTGAGCATTAAATGCCTCAGGAATGTAAAAAAAAAAAAAAAAAAAAAAAGGGGGCAAGGATTGCAAGAGAGGAAATAAAGGAAAACCCACAAGCAAGCAGCTCACTAAAAACAACAAAGGAAACAGAACGAAAAAATACGACTTGCATCTCCAAGCTATGCTTAACCCAACCTAAGGAAAGATTGGAGAAACGTTCATCAAGCACCCTCTTCCAAGACACAGCCCACTGGATTGACATAACTTCAATAATCTTCCAAATGGCGTTGCAGTCAATTTTAGGCCCCCCAACGATACACAAGTTTCTCTTTGTCCAGATAACCCAGAAAACTATGAGGATCAGATGTTCCGATCCCATTCTCTTAAAACATATGTAAACTAATTGCTATAGATTGTTGGTCAAGGTAAAAAAATAATAATAATAATAATAATAATAATTCTTTAGATCGTCTTTTATTTTGATATTCATATCCGCTTTTATTGATCTCATCCAGAATGGCGAATCTCAACAGCTCTTTTCTATGCATTGGGTCTGGCATCCTCTTATTTGTATTATTAAACGCCTACTTCTTATGCTTCCTTTTTGGCAATGTAAATATATATTTAGAGACTTTAATAATAAGGCTCATCACTTGGCATCAGTTGCCGGCAACCTTGGTTGTAATAACGCTTGATTATTAATATATTGCCTAAGGCTTTATCCACTAAAAAGTGTATAAGCAAGTTAAATGTGGCATTGTGTATAGGTCTGTAGCTCTAATCAATGATAAACCTAATTTTGATGTACACTTAGGAAGTAGTACTTGTTCAGAGCTGACGTATGCAAAAAGGTTATCCATGAACGTGTTGAAATATGAAATTAATAAATAACTTCCATGATGTTTAGAGATAGATATCTTTTATGTTTCTTCAAACATGTAAGATAAGCAAGTTGGAAAATAACAAAGCTTATCAAATAAAGATGTTTAAGAAACTGAAAAGTTGCTCACCTAGACCTCCAAGTTTTGAGGGTTCTTGTTCTCTGATTGTCACATTGTCACTCTTGATTTTTACTTTATTTTCCATAAATACTTTGGATGAAGATTGAGACCAATATCTCATATCCAACTTGTTGATACCTGAATAACAAAAAATAAATAAATAAACAAAAAGACTTCATTCTTGCACAAAAAGCCACCTTAATATAAAGCAATTGGCATCTAACAAGCAATTCATATTGTAAATGTGCTTCCTTAAAGTGGTCTACCCATTAGTCGGCAGGAGAAACAAAAGAAAGTATCATCTACTCATCAAATAATAATCAAACAGTTAAATATATCATCAATGAAAATGTCAAATTGATAATGAAGCTCCAAAAGGAGGATACCCACAAAAGTCATATCTCATCCAGTTGGATCACAGAGCTTCTAGATAATTTGCATGCACGTCATAAAATAATCAAAAAATCAAGCGATTAAAGCAGTGATTAGATCATAAAAATATCCAACACTAAGCCTATTATTGCACTTAAAGTACGTAACAGAGGCACACAATGCTCTATCAACTAGTGAATAGAGAACAACAAATGCATAATCTTGAAACTGAACTAGAGAAGAACATGTTAATTTTAATACCTCTTTTCCTTGGGAGGGTGAAGAATCACTGAGATAACAGAAGCTGGAGAGGGCTTTAATCCTCGTATGGATTAGCAACAAGTAACAGAGTGCAAAACACAGGACTGCAGAAGTTGGAGAGGACCATAATCCTCTTATGGATAGCTTAGTTTCTTATGATGAATTTGTTTGCCGCACTTAGGCAGTTCTTAGTTTTGGGCATGTTATCATGAATAACTAAGGACTCCTAAGACGATCACTATGACTACAACCTTTTCATTCTCAAAGAAAGGACAAATCAAGAAAATATATAAACATAAAGTAAAAATCACATCCAACTTAGTCGATTAAAAAAAAACGTAATACAATCAATATGATTCCTTTAGATGATTAATTTCCGTTATTTAGTTGTTTCTTATGTACAAGAAAATGACCAATATGATTAGGCACTTTGAATCATAAAAAAAGACAGATCATCAATTCATGGAAAGAATCCTAAGCGCCACAATCATGTAAACAAAACTAATAAAGAATGTTGAATTTAAATCATCCTATTCTCTGTTTGCACTAATTCAACAAACCTCAAATTTAACTACGGTTTAATCTTCGAGCAAGAATTTCACGCTTCCGGTCCTCATAATACTGCCGCTCATAATCATTCAAGTTATTCAACGACTTGGCCAATACCCTTTCATCTTCGGCATTTTTCTGAGTCTCAAGTTGAAATGACACGAACTCCAATTGCTTCGCCATAAATGCATTCTTATTAGCCCTTTCTATCTCTTTTTGTTTGCTTTCAACCTCTCTTCGCTCTTCTTGTTTTCGTATCATCTCCTTGAATAAATCAAGACATTCTTTACTTCTCTCACCAATAACTTTGATCATGCTAATCACATCTGCACGTTTTGCACTCGTCCCTTCAAAACTTGCTTCTAGCGGTGGTGGTTGATCAACCATTGGCTGCTGATCGGGTGTTAATTGATCTTGAACTGGGCGAGACTCAGGCTCTTTCTTACGCCTTTGAGGCAGTATTTGTTTTTCCTTTCCGTGCTCATGATCCCCGTCTGAAACAGGCGTCGAGGGTGCACTCGAAGAATCAACATAAGCTATCCATTTCAGAGAATTATGAAGTAAACGCCAACACGGTTCGTATGGAAACGGCTTGTTATTATCAAATTGTGCATACATCCTCCTTGCTTCTTCAAACTACGCATATAAACAACATTTACTAGATAATTGCTCACAATTATTATATAAAAGTCAAATAATATAACTAACTACATTATACATGTTTAAACATCAATAAAACTATACCTTGTCTTGATAAGTAGCACCATTCTGTTGCCGCGCCTCTATTTGTGAAAGATACCCTCGAAATTTACTAACAGCTTTGTTAATTTTCAACCAACGATGATGAATTGAACTCGATGTTCTTGGTTTCAACGGAGAATTATATTCATTGAAAAGATTTGTCACCCGATCATAGAATGAGGTATCTTTCTGTTCATTGCCAACCACAGTGGCATTCTGTGATGTCTCCAACCAACATTTGCAAAGCAATTCATCATCAGCCGACGTAAAGCTCAGTCCGCGTTGCGGACGTCTTTTCATCGATTTCGATGAGGATTCTGGACCTCGAGTAGCTAAAGGTTCGTCCACAACTATTTGTAATTGTGAATGTGAATCCAATATTGTGGAATCCTCCATTGCGTAAGTTTCAGAACTCATTTTCTTTGGGAGCTCACAAACAATTAGGGAAATTGGAGGTTTTTGTGGGTGCGAAAGCCTAATTTCTTGAATTTTTTTTTTTTTTTAATTTGATGGATGGATTGAAAAGGAGGGAAGATAAACGTAAACGTACCTTTGAAAAGAAGAAAGCAAGAAAACCAAAAGCCCAACTTTGAGAGTTGAGATGGGTCTCTGAAACTAGAGTTTGAGCTTGAGAGTGCGGCCAATATCTCAGCTTGCGTTCGAAAAAAACCTCAATTTTACAGAGAAGGTGAGTGGTGTTTGGATTTGGAGGATTTCAAGTGCCCTCATTTTTAGGGTTTGAGATTGGGAATTCGCTGCGAAATCGAAGAAACAGATTCGTGGAGAGGGACAGGTGAGCGGGTCGTGTTGCAATGGTTTATGATGGGTTGGTTCACGGTGTGTGTGTGCACTTCACGTGTTATTTATGATGACCCTGATTCTAGGGAGCGAGGGAGAGAGAGCGAGATGGAGGCGAGGCCCGCCCACCACCATCCATCATCCTCGAGACGTTGTCCATGATTGCATTTCGAGGATGATGGATGGTAGTGGCCGGGCCTCGCCCCTACCTCACTCCCTAGAAGGGCTATTATGATGATCCACTTGGCCAAGTCTCTTTGGCCAATAGGTCCAATACCAAGATAAACATTTTTTTTTTTAGAGCTTCTACTTGTCGAGGAAGCCAGCGAGGGAGGGAAGGAGGGGACCGTCTATCCCTCTCGGGATGTGTATCGTCATTTTTCATGCACGCATCTCGAGGGGGATGGACGGTCCCCTCCTTCCCTCACTCCCTCCCTCTTTGATTTCCTCGCTGGCTTCCTCGACATTTAGAATTCCTGTTTTTTTTTTCAAAATGCGAGTTCAGTGAAGAAAAAAAAATTTAGCCTAGGAGTTAAGGAACCTATTAAGTCTTAAAAAAATATTTAATTTATTTGGTTTCTGTTTGATCTGAATTTTAAGGAAAATAACATACCAACACTAGAAATAACGTGTCAAAGTTTCATACAGTTTTCAAAAAAAAAAATTTAATTTAACTGGTCTTTGTTTGATATGTATTTAGGTCTCCGCCATTAAATAATTTGATAAATGGTATTGGTGAGTGTTTAAGTACCACCCTTTCGGGTGTTATTGGACAATCGGCACGGCACTTGTCAGCTTATGTCGCGCATATGGTGGGCCATCGCTCTATTTATGATATTAATAAAGAAATTTTATTAATCCCACTTAGCTCGGATCTCGAAGCACGCATGTTGAATCGTGCTGAAACTTTAATACATTATTTATGTTGTTGGTATTTATTTTTTCTTAAAATTTCAGCTCGAACTAAGCTCAAATAATATATTTTCATTTAGTCAGGTGAATGCAAGGTCTTTAATTTACAACAAAAACTAAGGGGGTTCTCCTGGGTTAATGGAAAATAATTTTTTGCACTAAGGGTGTGTTTGGTTGCACAGAAAGGAATTTTTTTTTCTTGAAAAAATTGAATTTTCAAGTGTTTGGTTGCTAAGAAAAATAACTTTTGTGTCTAAGGAAAAAAATTTAAGGTTTTGGTTGAAATTTTGGACTCGGTGATTTTTTTTTTCTAGTATTGGCCTATTTTCCCACTTATTATGGAATTTTTTTTGCTTAGCTCACACCTTAAGCAAAATTTTCTCGGCTCATGCTAATATGCCAATACCAAAATATATTATATTCCAAAGAAACAAAATAGACCATATGTTTAGCACGAAAAAATAAAATAGAGCATATGTTAATCTTAGTCTTAGATTATTTGAAGGCATGTTTGATTATTATTATTTTGTTTTCAAGGGAATGGGATGATGGGAAGGAAAAAAAAACCTAAAAAAAAAGGCAAAGATGATATGTTTTTTTAGTGGGGAAATGTTTTTCCAACCTTGGTATCTATTTTTGTCATTTTCGTGGTTTTGGAAGAAAACATCAAACATCATAAGTTATATCATGTTCTCTCCATTTCTCTCCCCCACTATATATTTTTGGTTTTTTTAGGAAAATTTTCCAAAAAAATAAATAAAAGAGAAATGTTTTCTACATCCGTCAATTGATCAGATAACCAGAGTCTTTCCAATTAGGGGTGGGCATCCCATCCCACGATCTCGATCTCGTCCCGATTTTTTTGGGTTCTTTTGGGATTGATCAAACTCATCCCGATCTAGAGTAGGATGGGATTGGGATGGAGATTTTCAATTTCGCCCATCCCGTCTCGTACCGAACTTATTTATTTAATATCAAGGATTGTGATTTCGTTTTTCGAGTTAATTTCAATTTCCTGATTTTAAGAAATATTTCTGTGTAAAGAAAAAATGTAAAATTTCGAGGATAAATGAAATTTATAATGAATTTTGAGGGTATATTAAATATGTGAAAAAATAATATGCAATTAAATAAATGTATTAAAGACATTAAATGAAACTAAAATGCCTATAATTAGAAAATCAAGAGGTAGTTTAAAAAATCAATATATAAATAGAAGACGTGATAATTAGGAAATTAGGGGGTGGTTTAAAAAATCAATAAATAATTAGAATGAATGATAATTAGAGGGGGGAAAACACGAAATTTACTAAAAACAAAATCCCAAATTTTTTGAAAAAAAATCCTTGAAAAATTTAAATTTTAGTCGCTGATTTTGTATTTTTATGAAAAAAACCCAAAATTAACGAAAAAACTTCAAAAAATGTAATTTCTTCTTTCGCCATTTTTCTTTTCTTTTCGTAATTTCAAAAAAATGTAAATTTTGCATAATTTCACGAAATCACAATCCTTGATTATTATTAATATTAATCAAACTACTCTCTAAAGGAAAGTTTATGATGTGTTTAAATTAAATCAAAACATCTACTATTAACTTGCTTGATTTGATAATCTTTGTTTAGATAAAAACTCAAGTTTGAATATTTTAGGTCAAATAGAATCTGATGCAGTCATTTTTTGCTCCCTGCTCTGACCTGATTCATATTGATCTGCTCAAGTAGCACACGTGAGCCACGGGCCACCGTTGTGGTGGCCGATGACACTTCGATGCTAAAGTCAAACAGGGCTCTGAGGAAGGTGTAATGTTGTAACAGGGAATTTATAGTGTACCTTAGTTTACCAACTTCATGTCTTATTTATAGTGCAAGGAGTCTTGGTTCAACCAGGCCATCGTAAGCATAGTTTACGAATGAGATCTTCGCGGAGATCCCTTTCTAATTAGGAGTCGTGCTATAGGAGGGAAGTTATTTGTTAACTATGTGGTCCTAGATACACAGAAGATAGTTCTCAATCCAAGAGCAATCTGTAGAAGAGAGTTACCATGTGTGGAAGATACTCTGGTATTTGCTTCCTAGTTGGAAGCAGAGAGCATCTGTAGTTGCGCGTCCAAAGCCGATGCTCGAGATATTTGCCTAATGAGGGCTTACGGGTATTGAGGACAACTGTGAGATGTGTGGGCCTAGCGTGCTGTGAGAGTCCGGGTCTGCTTGGCGGACTGAAGTCGAATGGGCTTAAACCGCTTGGGTCGGATCAGTGTTGGGTTGATGTTGGGGCTATAGTTCCTCGAGATCATCATGACACGTGTATGACTCAGGGGTGTGACCGTTTTTATGTATTATTAGCTACTCCCCTTAGTTAATGGGCCGTCACATTGGTTCGCTAAGTCATCTCTTGAAGGGATGTGTCACTCATGATGATTGAGTCTGAATTGTTGTTCGAGCCGCACGCCACAACAATGGCATCTGCATTGGTTCGGCGGAAAAAAGGCGAGAAATCATCTATTTAGGTCATCCGCATTGCTGAGTCTGATTCTTTTACTTTGTTCGCTTTCGAAGATATTGTTCTAAAAAGATCGTTTGTCTTATTCATGGCTCAAGAAAAGCTTATTGATGATGTTGTTTTGGTTGAGGCCCTGGAAGACTGTTTGAGGCCTGGTGTCCAGGCTGCGGTGTGTGTGGACGCAACTTCTGCTCTTTCTTTCGCTAGGCTTAACTTTTTCGTTTATGTACCTTCCCTTGACAAGGAGTGAAAGTTGTGTGTTTGTACTCTTTTTGTCTTTGATCATTAATGAGAACAGTTTTATCCGTTCCATACTTGTTGTCTCTATTGCATGTTTTTTGTTTTGCCTTGTCATCTTGCTTTGGCATAGGCTGGTTGAATCAATAGGACGTTGATCGGTCTGTTTGTGGTAGAGAGCTTGACCGCTTTGTGCTGTGAATGACTCGAGGTCATCGTGGTGTAGCCATGTCCGGTAATGGGCATGTTATGAACAGTTTAGCTGGGGGTTGAGTCATCCTAATTGTGCCTTGTCCCAAAGGTAAGTTGTTTGAAAATTACTTTACTTGTCTGACCAGTCGGTTGTAGCTGCTATTGTGAGCGAGTTGTGATGGTCGAGTGCGCGTGTCAGAGCGTTCATGCCGAGTCAGACGTTGTAAGCTCGGGTTGGCATCCTAAGCAGCTTTTATCTGGGCACTGGCCATACGATCCTTATATCGGCGCGAGTGGCCTTTGCTTGGTGTTAGAATGTCAGTGCGTTTGAACGTGAAGATGTTGACTCAACTAGATTTCTAATTGGCGACCAGGCTAAAAAGGGTGGTCTCGTGGCAAGTCGTCAAAATCAGTTCGGGACTGATTAGGCTCCCACCTTCCAAATCATTTAAGTCCGAGCAGAGCGGACTACAGATTCAGGGAGTAAAGGTTTGGCCACCAAGCTGAAAAACAATGGTCCCGTGGCAAGCCGTCGGAATCAGTTTAGGACTGACTAGGCTCCCACCTTTCTAACCATCTACACCCTCCTCGCGCGGTGAGGGCTACAAATTCGAGAAAGGTTTGGCGACTAGGATGAAAAGCAGTGGTCTCGTGGCAAGCCATCGAAATCAGTTCAGGACTAACTAGGCTCTCACCATCCAAATTATCTACACCTGAGAGCACCAAGCTACAAATTTGGGAGGGTTTGGTAGCCACGCTGAAAAGCAGTGGTCCCGTGGCAAACCGTTGGAATCAGGTCGTGGCTGACTGAGTTCACACCTTCTAGGCTATCTACACCCTCGCAGCGTAGGCTACAAGTCTAGGTTTGGTGATTTGGCGGCCACGATGAAAAGTTGTGGTCTTGTGGCGAGCCATCGGAATCAGTTCAAGACTGACTAGGCTCCCACTTTTCAAATCATTTATGTCTGAGCAGAGCAGACTATAGATTCGGGGAGTACAGGTTTGGCGACCAGGCTGAAAAGCAGTGGTCCCGTGGCAAGCAGTCGAAATCAGTTCAGGATTGACTAGGCTCCCACCTTTAGAACTATCTACACCCTCCACGTGCAGTGGGGGCTACGAATTCAAGAGAGGTTTGGCGACTTGGCTGAAAAGCAGTGGTCCTGTGGCAAACCATCGAAATCAGTTCAGGACTGACTCGGCTCCCACCATCCAAATTATCTACACCTAAGTGCACCAAGCTACAAATTTGGAAAGGTTCGGCGGCCAAGCTGAAAAGCAGTGGTCCCGTGGCAAACCGTCAGAATCAGGTCGTGGCTGACTGGGTTCCCACCTTCTAGACTATCTACACCCTCGCAGCGCGGTGATCAGCTGGTGATCTAAATGTATAATCTGTATGTCAGGGTTGACTAGGATCTCTAATGCTCATGCCAAGCACGTGACAGAGTGTTGTTTGAATAATAGGCTGAGCCCATGGGCCCGCAGATAAAGGGCTAGGGTTTACTTGCATGGTGCGTTGAGTGTACGATGTAGATTACGCGGTGACATGCGTACGGCATAGCCTGCATGATAGTTGAGTATCAGTTACTCTCCCTCAATTGATGGGGTTGCGTGCGAGCCTTTTCTGAAACACTGACTTTCGACGAAACGTGTCAGAAATTCCTTCGCCAGTGTTTTGAAGGAGTCGATTGACTTTGGTGGAAGACTGTGGAACCATGTCAGCGCAGGGCCTTTTAGACTGATGGGAAACAGTACCCCTGTGCGGAGGGGGTTTCCAGGGCCGAGCCTTTATGTGTTAGCGTTGAACTGGGTGTTAGCCGCACAACCTCCTTTAGTCCAATAAGAACTGGATGGTGTTTGGCTTTCCTGCGCTTGCTCCCTATCGTCTACCGGAGACAGAGGTCCAAATGTTGGTCCTGGTCTCCATTAGAGGGTGGTGGATTCTATCGCGTGAGAGCCTCCACCTCTTTGGCGATCCGTTGTATTTGGGATGCCAGCATATCGACTCTGGGATCTGTTGCTGCTGCCGTCGGTACGGGAGGGTGAATTGGCTGGGCATACAAGATAGGGCCTCATGAGGGAGGCGGTATAGGGACAACCAAAACGTTCGTCGTATCCCCAGGTTCTCCGTTGTTACGTGACCTGGTGGTCACCATCTCTGTGTTTTGAAAGGATACGAGGATTAGTTAAAGTTATAAACTATGTCGTTCCCACGGACGGCGCCAAACTGATGCAGTCGTTTTTCGCTCTCTGCTCTGACCTGGTTCATGCTGACCTGTTGACCTGCACAAGTAGCACACGTGAGCCATAGACCATTGTTGTGGTGGCCGATGGCACTCTGATGCTAATGTTAGACAGGGCTCTAAGGAAAGTGTAATGTTGTAACAGAAAATTTGTAGTGTACCTTAGCTTACCAACCTCATGTATTATTTATAGTGCAATGAGTCCTGTTCAATCAGGCCATTGTAAGCATAGTTTAGGAATGAGATCTTCGTGAAGATCCATCTTTAATTAGGAGTCGTGTTGTAGGATGGAAGTTTCCTATTAGCTTTGTGCTCCTAGATACGCAAGAGATAGTTCTCAATCCAAGAGCAATCCGTAGAAGGGAGTTTCCCTATGAGGAAGATACTCTAGTGTTTACTTCCTAGTTGGAAGCAGATAGACGATGTAGTTGCTTGTTCGAAGCTGATCTTCGAGATATTTGCATAAGGAGGGCTTATGGATAATGAGGACAACTATGAAACCTGTGGGCCTAACGTGTTGTGAAAGTCTGAGTCCGTTTGGCAGACTGAAGTCGAGCGAGCTTAAATCGCTTGGGGCGGATCAGTATTGGGTTGATACTGGGGCCTATAGTTTGTTGAGATCATCATGACATGTGTACGGCTCAGGGGTGTCACCGTTTTTATGTATCATCAGCTCCCATAAAAATTTATACTTTTTTCACATTTTAGACTGGTTATAAGACAATTATTTTTTAAGACATTAAAGCCAAATAATGATTTGTTTTAGTTTTGCACTATGAGTTATATGTACAACTATTGGTTAGTGTATCACACAAATGAAATTTTTTTTTATATCCCTTAACCCCTCCACCCCAGATGTTGTCGGCTGGGTTCGATCATGTGACCTAGTGATACCATCCGCCACTGCTCAAACATTGAGCCATCACACCTCTGGCACAAATGATGTTTAACATAAAAAAAACTATAAGTGTATTGGACCATAAATTTTACATGACATTTAATATTGTTACAATGATAGTTATATGTACATAAATTTGATATTATTGGTGTGTGAGCAATGTGTAATGAAAATCTTTTGTATTATTCATCAGAAGACTATTTAGTGCTCGTTCATCTCGTCCCGTCCCGAACCCGTTTGGGATGGGACGAGGTCGGGATGAGGTATATCTCGTCTCGTCCCGAGCCCGAATGAACGGGATTGGAGAGGGACGAGGTCTGTCCCATCCAATCCCGTCCCGTGCCCACCCCTATTTCCAACTAATTTTTTTTCCAGATAATGAGAGCACCCAAAAATAAGTAAAGCTAATTCTGCCCTTAATTTTAGGGCTGGGCATTTAAGATCGAAAAACCAAACCTCATTGAATTGGAAATCGGTCCTGTTTTATATTTATAATTTAATTTTTGTCTGATTTTTAAGCACAACTCATAAATTTCGGTCTTCGGATTCCAAAACCCACAAGTTAACCAGCTCGGCCCGGTTTTATTTCATTCCATTTCTGATTTCATTTCCTTCTATATCATTAGGGATGGAAACGGGGCGGATTTAGGCAAATCCATCCCCACCCCGCTAGGGGTCACGGATCCCCGAATCTGCCCCGAATATCCATTTATACAAAATTTTAAAATCCATCCCCAATCCGGACGGATTGGCGGATATCCGCCCCACCCCGGATAATCGATTTACAAAAAAAAAATTATTTCTCAACATAACAGAGAGACGTCTCTTACTGGCCTTGAACTTGTAAATCAGCAAATCCATCCCTGTAAACCTTCTTCTTCTTTCATTATGAAAAGGAGATGGTTTGTTTGAGAAGGCCTTGAACTCGGCTTCTCTTTCTGTGATGCAATTTGTTGGTTTTCCCATTGATTGATTTACTGAAAATTGCATCAAGAACCCATGAAAGTGCATTTGAGGAGAGGATAAGAAGACACAGATATATGAGTTGATTTCTGAAGAATAGACGATCTCCACCGGTGTCCTTGGCTTCAACTTGAACAAACCCTTCACATCTTCCTTTAAAAATCAAGGCTTTTCAAGGGAATCCATGTTAGGGTTTGAGAAGAAGAGAAAATAGAGACGATCGAGGGTGGGTTCTTAAGAGTGGCAGAAGAGAAGATCCTTCATAGATCTGAAATCGATCGGTGCCGAAGCAGATCCTTCACAAATCGGTCTAAAATCGATCGGTCGAAGCAGATCCTTCACAGATCTGAAATCGAA
Organism: Berberis vulgaris; assembly: GCA_963556465.1. Taxonomy (NCBI): domain Eukaryota; kingdom Viridiplantae; phylum Streptophyta; class Magnoliopsida; order Ranunculales; family Berberidaceae; genus Berberis; species Berberis vulgaris. Next base: position 11,612,774 of record OY747130.1, on the reverse strand, counting down.
CTTTGAGACGCTCGCTAGATCGGCCGCCATCACATCCCCCTTTCTGATTTCTTTGCCTATTTCGTCTTTCTTTAAGAGAATGGGAGTGAGAATTGTGTAAGAGAATGGGAATGAGAAACATGATCTATGAGAGGAAAGGATTGAGGAGAGGAGGCAGAGAGTATGAGAGAGATGGTGAATAAGTGATCGAATATGTAGGGTGAGGGCTTTATTTTTCCTTTTTATATGCTAAGGGTATTTATGTAATTTCATCACTTAAACGGATATCTGTGGGGCGGATATGGCCAAATCCGTATCCACCCCGAATAATTAACGGATACTGTTTGGATATCCATATCCGCCCCACATCCATATAGCCATAACCAAAACCGCTCCAAACGGTGCGGACGGGGCGGATATCCATGAAAATCCGCCCCCCTGTCATCCCTATATATCATCATTTCATTGTTCAATTCATTTCATCTTATTTCTGCTTAGCATTGAAGTTAGGGGCAACTCCTCATCTTTCCTTTCATTTCTCTCACTTTCAATCAGCAAATACAAATGCTACACTCTTCGACCAAAAAAACCCAATCTTGACCGGCTTCACTCTTCCAAAGGCCTCCCACTCGAAACCGATCTCAATCTAAACCCTAACCCTCATCCATCATTCCCCAATTCAAACCAAATTTACTCTCATCCGACCTCCAATTCTCTCTTATTCTCTCATGAAAAACGAGTCACAAAACCTTCTTCGAAAAGGGAAATTTTCACTAACGTTCTCTTTGATCTCTTCATTATATGGGCAATTCCAGCGGGTTCAAGAGAATTCGAAGTTTACAATTTTGTTAGGGTTTTTGGTTGGTATGATCTGTTGTAATGCAAAAGAGTTGAAACCGGAATCTGGGTTTTGTTTAGAATGTTGAATTCTGTGTGAGTTTCTGGATTTTTGGTCTGATTTTACTGATTTGGTTGGTGGGGTGGATTGTCCTTTGTTGAGTTGTTGGTGGGTCGACTCGTCATTGGGATCATGTGGAAAGTGTGTTTGTTTGATTGAATTTGACATTTTGAGATTTCGATGAAATGTTGTCTGACTTTCGGGTGATTCAGTGTTCTTTCTGTATCTGTGTTTGGGTGTCTTTATTTCTATTTTTGTGAGGTCAATGAGTAATGAGATTGTATGCTAGTTGATGATGTATATAATATTCAAGAGAGAGCAGTGAAATATTCTAGAGAATTTAAGCACTGTGAATTCCAACGGGCTGAAAAAACTGGATCGAGGGGGGCTCATGCGCACAAAGCACATGCCCCCTCATGTGCACAAATTCGAGGCTTTGAATTAAAGTAAAAATAATCTAACGGCATTAAATCACACATCGCCCCTCTCTCTCATTAAATCACCCCTCTCTCTCTCATTAAATCACAATAAGAAAAGTTAAATCACACATCACACACTCTCTCTCTCTCTCTCACTTCTAGTCTTTTGATTTTCTTTATCTCCGATCTTAGCAGCCTTAAGAACAATTGAGATGTCACATATTTTTTGGATCACACCATTTTGGCATTTGTTCAAACAATTGAGATGTCACATATTTTTTGGATCACACCATTTTGGCATTTGTTCAAACTAGATAATGCATGCAAGATAATAAATAAAAGAAGAAAACAGCAAAATAATAACAAGTGGAATTGTTATTACCTTGCATGTTGATACATGGCAATGATCTACATACTATCTTGACAAGTACCTCAACATGTCACTCAGAATTAAATGTAAGCATTCATAGAGTCAGATCCAGAGTACTAGCCATTCTTACATGCTCTCTGCTACATCCATCTCCTTCCTTCAACCTCTTATTAATCTTCAAAGAAGGTGAGCATAAAGAAAGACATAAATTGCTATCAACTTCGTCATCATTGACCTCCAAAACTCTTTTCCACTCTTGATTGTGTATTGGAGGTTCTATCTTGAGTGACAGATTCAAATCCAAATCACGATTGGGATCCTTCCGTTTAGCCTTGCTTTGTTCTTCTTGAGTTATTATCTGGTTTGCTGCCTTTTGGTTTATCACTACAAAAAAAAGGCCTTTAGGAACGTAGTCAAAATTGTCGCTATAAACAACATTTCGCCGCCATAAATATTGGGTGACAAAATATTTGTCGCGCAAAGGTTGTCGCCACAGCTCTGTCTTGCAAGCGTTTGTGCGATAAAAATAAATCTCCGTCGCTACAGAGTTATTTTGAGCGACGACAACAAAGATCGTTGCGAAAGGGTGTGTCACGTAATACTGTTTTGCGCGACGCTCATAGTTCTTCGTGCAAAATATACTTATGCGATTAACCATTTCGTTGCACTAAACTCTGTCGGCATAATTCAATCGTGATGAACCCTTTCGTCTCGTTAGACTTTGTCGACTTAACTCAATGGTGACGAACCTTTCATCGCGCAATATTTTCTTTACGCGACAACAATATTCATCACTCTAATGTTGTCACACAGGTTTCGTCGTTCTAGACACGCTTGATCTATTCTTATGCGACAAAAAATTTTGTCGCTTAAAGTTCTGTTTAATAATTTTGAAATCTTTTAATTCAAATATTTATTTTAATTAAATTTGAAATATTTATTAATTGAATCGTCTCACGCATAGAAAGGTTTTGCTAATTTAGTTAAATACTATTAACTTTACAATTAATAATGTAAAATCGTAATGTATCCATTACAAATTAAAATTTTTAAATCCGTACTGTATCAGTTACAAATTAAAAAAACACATCAGTACATTTTTTAGGGATGTGGTGGCTGATGATGGTTTGTCGACAGTAGCGGGAGGCTCGACAAATTAATCCCCGACTGCTAGAGAGCCCCTAATAACATACTCCACCTAGTTGCCTCTTGTGCTTGTCGTTCCCCCTCTCGGGCTTCCCTCTCCGCCTCTCGGGCCTGCCGCTCTGCCTCACGCGCTTTGGCAGCATTTAACTCATTATGTAATTCCTCCACTTTCGACTGTAATGATGAAACGGTTCCGACTGACGGCTGCGAAGCTGAAGATGAGATATTGACCTCACAAACTTTAGCTTTCCCCATCCTCCGAACAATCTTTCCGGGTTTTGGACCTAGTGATTCCAATGTCTCCGTCAAAATATGTAATCCTGCATCAGGATCGTCCATTGTGAGCTGCTCCAACGGAGTTTCCGGAGGATGCTGCGAGGCCACTCGCTCCATGTAGGCATCCCGCCTCTCCACCATCGTTTCCTTGATTAAAAAAATTACTAAAAATTAATAACTTTTAAAACAATAGAAGTGACAATATGCAGAAAATGCAAAGAATAAAACTTACATGCAACTTTACAGCCACCTCATTGCCAGGTAGTGCATAAACATCCTTGAACATGTCGATTTCTGGGAATTTTGAACCCTCCTACAAAACATTGTTAAAATAATAAACCAACTAATATAAACATTTAATTGAATGTATTGACTAAAAATAAAATAATGAAATGAAACATATGAGTTCACTTACTAGACGTCGTTCCTCCACCCTGTAAGAGAAGGGCAATGAACCAGAGTGATGTAGAATTTTCTTTTGACGTCGGTTCGCCTTGTTCGCCTCAGATCTTTTCTGTATAATTATTCAAAATATATATTAAACATATGCATTATTACATATATATAAATAAATATGTTTATTTTAATTAAATAAAAACATTAATGCTTACAAAAAATGTAGGAGTTCGAAAATGATCTCACAACCACACCCACTCATCAGGCCTATGCTCCAATTCGATTGGGGGTTGTGCCTTAGCACTATCCACATCAGAAAACGTTTGGAAGTATCGGTGGAAATCATGCTTCCAATTCCTGTATCGATCCACATACGTACCGATGATATATTCATGAATGTTTGGATCATTCATGTCAAACTCAAAGTTAACCTAAATTTTAAATAATATTTATTAGAAAATATTAAGTTATACCAAATCATGTAAAACTACAAGCATAAACATGCAAAACCTTCAAAACTTTCTACATTATAAAGATTTTAATTATTAAAGGTTGAGATGAATGGCTAAAACTTACTGTGAGCGCATCCAACACCTCGGCCTGCGTCTCGGGCTTGACCTCACTCCAAGATGAGGATGTCATCGGGCAATGGTTGCGAATGATTGCACCGATGTCATGCACCAACAAGCTATTAATCTTCGCCGATTGTGAGCGATGATGACTAGGATCCCATACTACGGGAATGCGTGTGTTAGTGGTTCGTGTGATCCTTTGGGATTTTAGTTGTCTACAGGGCCCCCTCGTTTTCTTTGCTGTTGTAAATAAAAAAAAAAAAATCAATTTGCCGAATATGATGAGGAAAAGTTAAGTTTATTACCTCTAGGGAGCTCTCCATCTCCTTGGGGGGAGGGTTTTACATCCCCGGTCATGGTTACAGTCTCGAGTGCAATCTCAGGAGCCGCTAATCGACGGTTTGTTCGTCTGGCGCTCCGTCGAGTGAGAACTTGAGGAACTGATCCAGACGATGAAGATTGATTAACGACTGGAACATTTGATCCATGTGCTGGTGGAGTACTGATAGAAGCAGCCCTTGTAGCGGGAGCATTAATGGCGGAATGAGCTACGTTGGCCGGAGGAGCGGCGACCGAACTACTAGCAGGAACAATGAATGCACTTCAAATAGATGAAATAAAAACAACTTAATTCTTTTATAGGTGTATAAATTTTGCCCTTGTGAACATTTCTTTCTGGTTCCAACCTCAATCCCAATAGAGTGATGGCCAGACAACGTTTAGAGCAGTGTGAAACTGTCGAACCCCTAATACAAATCTCAAGTTGTTGATTTTTATTTGATCAGCCGTTATCTCTGTTGCATGCTTAATTTAACATTAAAGTTTCTCACCCACCATCATATTACCATCTTGAGGAAACTCCAGAACCTAGTCAACTATATAAAATAGGAATCCATGCAAATGACAATGATTTCTAATATGCATACATGCATACGAGTGAGTATAAAATTATAAAAGTTAGTCTCATTTAAAACTGACAAGCTATGGCCAAATTGAATTATGCAGGTCGAATTGTGTTTTGCAAGTGGAGCATAATGGCAAAGAGTCCTGTCAAGGTGCTGTTTTGGCTTGGGACAGAGTTGTTTTGCTCTATTTCTTTTCAAAAACAGGGCAGCGATGGCTGGAAGGTGCAAGGCGCAGGCGCAGAGGAATTGGCTGCAGTTGCCCTTGTGAACCTTTCTTTTTTGGCCAATATAATATCGTTGCTCATTACGGCCAATATGCTATTGTTTATTCCACATTTACCACGGTATCATTTTTCATGCAAACAATCTTAAAGAAGTTTCTTACCAAAATGCCTGACTTTGCAATCTCCAGAACGGCAGTGTCAGTGCTAAAGACTCGACATAAGGTTTCAAAACCAAGGAACAGGATGAGAGCCAAAGCAGTTCCAGTTGCTAATCCAATCTGATTGAATTAAAACAGACCTACAACTTAAAACAGGCCTACAACTTATTGCATAAAGCAGTTCTAGTTAAAACATATTGACAGACCTACAACTTAAAACAGACCTACAACTTAAAGCAGTTCTAGTTGCTAAACCAATCTGATTGAATTAAAACAAACCTATAACTTATTGCATACTCTAAAAAAGATGTAAGAAACTAAATCCAAGAACAAAACATATTGACATCAGAGATGGTATTGACCTGTAAAACCTTGTAGATCACATCTTGTGCACGTGTATGATTCCCTTGAGAATACCCACTTGCAAGAAGGGCCTGCACAAGAAACATGGGAAAGAATAAGTAAGAGCACACATTTTGACAAGTTTCAAGCATAAAAGTTTAGTCAGTTTCTACATGCCCATGCAAGAAAATTGTTAACGAGGTTAAGATGAAAGGAAGAAACAATACACTAGTATAGCTTTCCTCGGACAATGGTTCCCCATAGTGGCATTTATGACAATGGCTTTACATAAACAAGAACTAAAAATTCCAGTAACTAGAGACCACAATAGAAATAAGAATTTGAAATTATCGAGGGGGAATTACATAAACAAAAATGATAACTGAGACTAGAACAAAAAGAGGAAAACTGGAAATAAACAAAATAAATAAAGGTAAGCTGACTGAAAATTTTCTGGACAATTGCACACAAAATTAAGCATGATCTCACAACTGTTGCATGTGAAATAACAGATATGTACTTCAATCAAAAGTTGTAAGCTCCTCTCGACCTTGAACGCGACCTGAAAAGCTTGAACCAGTTTGGATGATGATACACCTCTAATGAAGTCTTGTCTGCTTGTCAAACTACACAAGAAAAAATAAGAGGTCATCTTTCTGCTACACAAATTGTTAAAACAGTAGATAAAAGATGATAGTTTTAAGTATAATTACTTTGATACTAGCTAATTTCTGCCACTGTGTAGATCCCTTTTGCATTTGTAAAGGCCTGGTAATTGAGGACTTCCCCAGATTTTGTTATGCATAGAATAGCAACTTCGGCACCTGAATCAAGCAGTTGACAACTTCATCAATGAACTGAATCTATTTACACTACAATATCTTGTCAGCTGTATGTGCCAACAATAAAGCAACATTAAAGTTTCATTATATCCTTTACATGTAGAATTTTGTTCTTATTTGTTGTTCAATTTTCTCATTCCTGCGGAGACATTTTTTTTTTTTTTTTTTTTGAAGAAACAAATTAGATCATATCCAAAATGCCAATGCAGAGGCTTCAAAAGTTTGAGGTAACCAAAAGCTTTCAAACTTATTGAGCTTCCCTTGCACAAACACGGAGACTTTAACTCAATTTTGTGTAGGATGTCAAGCATATTCCACTGGTATGTCACTCAGTTTGTTAGTTTCAAGGTAATATGATTTTACATAGCATAACAAACCAGGACCCCTGATTCAATCTCCATGAAATAGGGAATCAGGAGAGAGAGAGAATGCTAGTGTTTGTTTCAAGGTGATATGATTTTACACAGCATTACTAGGACCCTTGATTCAATCTCCATGAAATAGGGATTAAGGAGAGAGAGAGTGCTGCGTAGTTCTGTATAACTCTTTACAGTCTCCATCTTAATTCATTCACAAGTACACAAAAATAGAAGTTCATCAAACTAACAAACTTTATACTTTTTAAAGGATTTGAGCGAACTAGTATTAGCAAATTGCAACAGACTGGCTGAAGAGGATAAGGAACTTAAAACTTAAAACACCAGTACTCCTAAATGATTCCCTCTCCAATTCAATGTCTCTTGTGCATCAAAACTTAATTATTGAATTAGAAAATTGTCAACGATGTGTCGTTTCAAATGTTCAGTTGTTAAGTTAATTTTTACTACAGACACTATAACAAAAAGCTACTCTGAACATTCTCAGCTAGAGAAATGAATGTAACCACAGAAATCTACAGTACTGATATTTAATCTAAGAAACAGAAATGCCATCCTCTCAAGCCATTGCCATTTCATCAACTAAGCCAGCCTAACAATAATCGCAGGGTAATACAAGATATCCATATACAACAAAATCTACAACATCACTAAACAAAATTTGATTACACCCAATATAATCAAACTTAATCCTTCGATACTTGGCACAACTATCATTAATCAAACAAAACATACCCACAAAACCATGCCCTTTTCAGAATCACGAATACCTCAACTAAAGCTTTAATTTTTCCAATAACACCTCCCATCAGTCGACATTTTACTCATTTAATTTTCATTGATCTATTTTATCACCCCCACAAACCCCCTCACCCATCTCCTCTAGAACAGAAACCCAAAATCATAACTAATCAACAAAACTTCAAATACTATAAAAACCCAATCCATCAAATAAACAGAAATTATCAATCTAATTAACGTAACCCACACAAATCCTTCCCCTTCATACCACCTCCCACCTCAAAGAAACCCAATATCATGATTAGCCAACCAAACAATCAAAGCTTTAATTTTTATGAAAACCCATTGTAGAAACGATCTAAATCACAAAACTCCATGAAACAAGAGAGGAAATGAGATCTTACCTTCTCTGCCAAGAGAGAAACTCAGAGATCGATAAGAAGCAATCACGAAACTCAAAGAGAGAAACTCAAAGATGTTGCATCTGAGATTGATGACAAGCAATCACGAACTCAGAGATCTGAGTTCAAAGAAGCAATCACGAACTCAGATGAACTGAAAGATGTTGCATCTGTGATTTGGAGACGACAGACTGACAGGAAACGATGGGTTTGAGTTTGCGCGACGAAGCCTTTATCGCTATATATCATAGAATTCGTCGCGCCAGTTTTCAAAATTTCACGCCAATTTTTTTTCCGCCAGAAGCACGCGCCATGTTTTTTTGGGGGGGGAGCATTTTGTGAGACGAAATATTCTAATTTCGTCGCACAAACATCAAATTTGTTTATTTTAGAGAAAAAATTTTATATCATTATTTAATTAATTAATTGAACTTCGACATTCATTTAACAAATTTATGGTAAAAAATTCCCAACCACACTATCACACACATTCTTTTCAATATGCATCACATCTAGGTTGTGCCTGATATTTAATTTCGACCAGTACGGAAGCTCGAAGAATATACTCTTTTTCGTCCAGTTCAGATGTGTAGCTGACCTTACAAATTAGTATCACGATTATCGGGATGTTTGCCAATCTGACCAAATTCCAAGCTATTCAACTAAGCCAAAATGTCATCCCCCGACCATTTTCTAGGTCTAATGTCGTTCTCCATTTTTTCATCAAAGTCCACCTTATTTGTTCGCCACTCGTGATCCTGGGACAACCATCTACGGTGACACATATAACAAACCTTTCCCGCGTGCCAATCAGACGTTACATCATCGTTGCATAACGGACATGCCTTATAGCCTTGAGTACTCCAACCTGAAATATTTCCATAAGAGGGAAAATCATGTATAGTCCACATCACTGCTGCTCTCAACATAAACATTGTGTTGGTAGACTTATCAAATGTACGTACACCATTTTCCCATAAGTTTTTTAACTCATCAACCAACGGCCGCAAATAAACATCAATGTCCTTTCCGGGATGACCGGGAATTAATAAAGTCATCATTGTAAATTCTTTTTTCATACTCATCCAAGGGGGCAAGTTATAAGGAATAACAACGACGGGCCAGGTGCTGTGATTAGAGCTCATATTCCCGAACAGATCAAATCCATCAGTTGCAAGCCCCAATCTGACATTGTGCGGGTCTTCTGCAAAATCAGGATACATAGTATCGAATGCTTTCCAAGCCTCTCCATCAGCAGGATGTCTCAAAAAATCATCATCAACCCTTCCTTCCTCGTGCCATCTCATATGACTCGCAGTGTGCATCGACATGTACAGTCGCTGCAATCTGGGCTTCAGTGGAAGATAACGCAAAACCTTTTGTGGAATTTTCTTCGTTTTATTACCAGAATTAGGCTTATATCTTGGCTCATTGCACACGGGGCATGCATCCATCCCTTCAATTTCCTTATAAAATAATGCATAGTTGTATTTGCAAGCATGAATCTTTTGATACCCCAAACCGAGACCATTCCTGCGCGTTACGATAATCCTCAGGCAAAACGTTTTCCTTCGGAAGCATCCGCTTCATAATTCCCATTAAATGAGAAAAAACACTTATTCGACATATGATGTTTCACTTTGCAATGCATCAACTCCACAATGGCAGTAAGCAGGGAGAACTCTGTGCAACCGGGGTATAATGCTTGTTGGGCTTGTTTCAACAGTCTTTCATAGGTTTTTTAACTCTTCACTTTGCAGCATGTTGGGAGGTACGGTATCTCCTACCATATCATCAATGTCATCTTCGTTCATCGATGCATATGGATAAACGTCATTTATTATACCCATAACTTGGTCATTATCATTCATGGACGTTTCATCAATATGCGGCACAAGTGGCTGGGAGTTCGATGAAGTCGAACCAAATTCTCGTTGCTCCCCATGATAAATCCACCTCGTATAATTCTGAATCATCCCATACCTCGCCAAGTGATATCGAACCATATTGAATGTATGCCACAAACACACATTGACACGGACACTTGATATGATTCGTCGTACCAGTGACATGTGCCCTTGCAAACTCAATGAAGCTCTCGATCCCATTTAAATATTCATCACAGCATTTGTCCTGATTTTGTATCCATTGTCTTTCCATTACGTCTGTTTTCAGTTTATAAACAAAACATGAGAATTCAAGAGAGTTAACAACACTAATAAGATTAGGTTTCAATGTGGAAAATTTTCGGCAGCATCTCAATTACAATTCTTCAAGTGGACGATGTAGATATTATTCATTAATAAATATCTAGTATGCATTCGAAAAACAATGTGAGACACTCCAAAAAATCCACATGATAGCAACCTAATTTCATGAAATTTCAAAAAAAAAAAAAAATAGCAATTTCCTCACCGTTTTCTAAGTGAAAGAGAGAAACGATTGGAGGTGTGGCCGGCGTCGGCGACGCAGAGAGATGACGATGCCTTATTAACTGCTGGAAGTTTGGAGTATATAGTGAGAGAAATCAATTGAGCAGAGAAAAAGAATAAAACGAGAGGAGAAAATAGTGAAAAACGCAGATCTGATTATTCTAATTCGTGGAGAAGATGAACAGGTTAGAGCTTGTGCGACGACACCGTTCGTCGTCCTTGGATGTTTTAGGCGATGAACCTGCTCGCTTTAAGCGATGATTCTTTTTCGTGAATACTTTATGCGACGCAGGTTTCCAGTTCGTCGCGTACGATATATTTAGGCGGCGACAAAGTTTGTCGCCCTAGGATGTTCAAGTTGGTCGTTCAAAGTGGCCGACACATAGCCATAGGTATTTTAGGGCGACAAAATATTTGGGTTTAAGCGACAATACTTTGTCGCATATTATTTATGCGACGAAGGCTTCCAGTTCGTCGCGTAAAATATATTTAGGCAACGAAACAGTTTGTCGCCTGAGGATGTTCAAGTTGGTCGTTCAAAGTAGTCGACACGTAGCCCTAGGTATTTTAGGGTGACAAAATATTTGGTTTTAAGCGACGACATCATGGGAGGGATTGGACCGAGACCGATCCAGCCTGGCCCGAAACATCGTTTACTCGAGACCCGGTTAACCGGCCTCATCCGGCCCAGGCTCGGTCCGTGAAAATTCAAAATTTTGAAGCCAAGCCAATCTTCGGTTTTTGCAATTTGGGCCGGTTAACCAGCCCGGCCCTGCCCTAATTTTAACCTTAGAAACAGATAAATGATGTGTGGATGGCAGAAAAATGAGTTTTTATTAATTGATCAAAATAAATTCTTTTCCGAAGTATATATTAATAAAATCTCTTATTTCTAAATATGTGTTATCTTTGAACCCTTCTAGCCTGCCTGGGAAACCACAAAACACTTTTTGGAGGAGGGGCAAAAATGTAAATTTTCCCCTCGGGCAAACCAAGCCGGCTAGAATTTCTTGTTATCTTCTCTATGTGGTATATTCTCTGCAAGGTAAAATGCCACATGGATAATTCAAGCCGCATCAGGCCAACCTCGACTCATTTTCCACTTTTTCTAAAATAGGCAAAAGGATCACTCCTGTGATATCCCAAATACCAATTTCACAATGACTCAAACCACTTTGATATTGTCCCTAGAATTTCTCCTCCCACAACGAGCATTAACTTAGATGACTCCATAATATATTTCTCTACGAGGGATAAAATATTCAAAATTATTCTTTGGAAAATGATTTTTAAGATATACTTCTTCACAAAATAGACCATTTAGATATTAGAGTTAATTTAATGACTAATTTGTGCCTACTTTTATACTTTTATGACCAACAAAGACTATTTTATTAACCTAAGTTAACTCATAAAATTATAGGACATTTTTACCCTTTTTAAACAAATAGAAAACCTAATTTTATACTTTTATGAGCCACCAATTATAAGTTTTCATTGACTGACAAGTTAATCAAATTATTATGCTAAGGTTTGGTAAACTTTTCATAATGTAATTAATGATGATTAGAAAATTGGTTTTCATTATTTAATAAGATCAATTTGATTAACTTGTCATAAATTTGATTAGAAAAATATACAGGTACCCGTGCATTATCTTTCTTAATAATGATTAGAAATTTGGATTTAATTATCATTGTATTTTTATTCCAGAATGTAGTTAATAAAATCAATTTTCCCACTATCAAAATTGGATTTCTTATTCTTCAATATGCATGGGTACCTATAAAATATTATATTTTATAGTTTTGTCGCTATTTAGTCACAAGCTATCTACCACAGAGCATGATCATAGCCTCAGAGGTAAAATATGAACCAATATTGAATAAGATAATTTCATGTAAACTAAATAGTGACAGAAAATTGAAGCAACCATTAATTGAGACAAAAACAGTTGCTCTTCAAACTTAGATGTATCTTCACAACCAGTCAAATCAAACACATTCAGAGTGACAAAATATTCATAAATAAAAAAATGCTAACATGAAAATATTAATGTAGCCATTTGTAGCTAACAAATGTCATAAAATAATTGCTCAAACTGCAATTAAAGACAATAATGACTAATGGGGTGGGAGGAGTTAAGGGTTAAAAAAAATTAAAAATAACAAAAACAATATAAATTAGAACCATTAATAAAATAGTCATTGTTGGTCACAAAAGTATAAAATTAGGTTTTCTATTTATTTAGAAAGGGTAAATACGTCCTATAAGTTTATGAGTTAACATGGGTTAATGAAATATTTTTTCTTGGCTATACAAGTATAAAAGTATGAACAAATTAGCTATGACATCAACTACGGCATCTAAATTGTCTATTTTGTTAAAAAGTAGGATTTAAAAGTCATTTTCTGATTATTCTTCCTTCTCCCCATCAAGGATTATGTTTTCGCGAAATTTCATTGAAATTTTCATTTTTTGAAATTACGAAAAGAAAAAAGGCGAAAGAAAAAAAATACATTTTTTAGGATTTTTTTCAAAAACTTTCTAGGTTTATTTTAGGGGTGGGCAATGTTGTTTCGGTTCGGTTTTGAGCCCCAAACCAATTTCGAACCGATTTCATTCGGTTTGCCCAAAACCCAAACCGAAACCGAATTTTGTATTTGTAAACCGATGAATTCGATTGAACCGAATTTCGGATCGGTTCGGTTCGGTTGGGCCAAAATTTCAGGCTCAAGCACTTGAAAGACTTTCATTAAAACATGCCCAATTTGTTTACAAGTCCAATTTTTTGACAGACCCAATTTTTAGCCCAAAATTGAAAACTTTTAAGGAAGGGGGGGCGATTCAATGCAACAGGGTGTACTGCAGTGCATTTGTTGCACTAATCAAGTATTGACACCTACCTGTTATTTACTTATATATATATAATTAATCGGTTGGTTCAAAATCGTAAACCAATTTCGAACCGTTTATAATCGGTTCGGTTCGGGTTAAATTATTTTCTTTCACCGAACCGAATTTGAAAACCGGTTTGGTCGGTTAACCGAATTTAAATCGGTTTTTGCCCACCCCTAGTTTTTTTCGTAAATTTTGGGGTTTTTTTCTTCTTCTTCTAATTATCATTTCTTTTAATTATTTATTAATTTTTAAAACCACCCTCGATCTTCCAATTATCATTTCTTCTAATTATATATCGATTTTTGAAAGGGTTATTTACCTTTTTAGCCCCCCATTAATTAAGGTGTAATCCTAGTTGGTGCCATTAATTATCTAAATTTCGTCTAACCCTATTTTGGCCCTTGACCGTTAAGTCAACTCGGTTGACTAGCAGAAACCATTAACTGTTTTGAAATTCCTAAAATACACTCGTGTGCCAAACACGTGATGGGTACCAAACAAGAAATACTAGAATATTGTGGGTGTAAAAAATGTACAAATAAACAGTTAAACAAATTTTCTTCTTGAAACCCTAATTTCATTAGGATCAACCTAAACTGTCGGAAACGGCGAAACTCCCCATCCTTATAATAAACAGTGCATCCATCCTTCCCATCAGTCACAACCACACAACACCATTTCCTTGCCTCTTCAACATCAACAAATGGGACTTTTTCTGTTGAAGCCTTGAGAAACCCAATCACTGGAAAGTGGAAACAGATGAAAAAACCCAATGTCTCTCAATCCAACATGCTTCATAGTGTCATCCACAAAATCAAACACTCTTATAAGCGCTTGAATGTCGACGAAAACAAGTCGACAGACATCAAGCATTCGCTCTAATGTCTCCGGCAAAATCTCCCCACCAACCCCAACATCCAACTTGAAATCAAATTTCACCCGTTGGTGAGGAAGATTAGATGAGGTAATGGGTTTGCAAACCCGAACCCGCTTCAAAATTTGATCTTGACCCCCGTTTCGATTAAGATCAGAGGAGAATATGCATGAAACTGAGTAGTTGATGAAGAAGAAACCCAAATGGGGGTGTGGGAAACAAAGTAGGCAATATCCAGACCGATCTAGGAGACGTAATTGGATTGGATTTCGAGCGAATCGAGAACATTGGACACGAATGAAGCAGCGCCTCCCAGAGACTCCCCAATAACTTTATCATCTCAAATCAACACGTCGTGGCAGTAATTCCCCACCACCAGACCTCTTCGATGATTGGGTATACAGTGTTATTGATGTTGGTGTTGAACATCTCCTTCTTCTCTCACCATGGTTGCTTGAATCAGATAATGATAAGATTGAAGAAGTCAATTGGGGGTGTTTGAGTTTGCAAGGTAACAACATTAGTGCTTGAAGAAATCATGTTTGGGGTGCCATGAAATATGACGAAGAAGAAGAATAATAAGAAAATATGAACTTTTGAGAGAGATTTGTGATGGTGGGGTGAGTTTGATGAGTTTTGGTTGAAAATAGAGCAGAAGATTGAGAGGGAGAGAATGCGCCAATGAAGAAGAAATGAGAAGAGAGAAAGAGAGAGGTTGTTAGTTAAAGTGAGTAGAAATGTTCGATGGGAAGAAGAAATGCAAATTGACTTTATTGGAGAAGAAATTCTAAAGAAAAGTGAGTAAAGAAAAGTGAGAGGAGGGGAGGTATATCGCTGGAATAAGGGGAGGGGAGATTGGAGGATGACTCCTCCAATCTTTGCTGGATTCAATACTTCAAT
This sequence comes from Berberis vulgaris, assembly GCA_963556465.1. Lineage (NCBI taxonomy): Eukaryota > Viridiplantae > Streptophyta > Magnoliopsida > Ranunculales > Berberidaceae > Berberis > Berberis vulgaris. The sequence continues at coordinate 11,597,621 of OY747130.1, read as the reverse complement.
ATCTTATGTAATACAAACAGGTGGATGGGTCAATGGTTCTGTAATATTAGAGATTCATTGTTCATTGTTAATCAGTTTTCATTGCATTGTGTTCATTGTTAATTAGGTTGCATTGCATTGTGTTTATTGTTAATTAGGTTGCATTACTAACAGGCTGTTCACTGTGTTCATTGCAGGTTGTTAATTGCATTGCATCAAAAAATTAGGTTGTTAATCAGGTTGCATTGCATCAACCAAACTCACTGACAGGTTGTTCACTGCATTGTGTCATCAAAAAAGGAAGAAGAAATGAAGAAAAAAGGAAAAAAAATTAATTGTTTATTTTTACCCTTTTGGCACCCACAATATTCTAGTATTTCCCGTTTGGTTCCCATCATGTGCTTGCACGTGAGGGTATTTTAGAAATTTCAAAACAGTTAATAGTTTCTGCTAGTCAACCAAGTTGACTTAACGGTCAAGGGCCAAAATGGGGGTTAGACGAAATTTAGATAATTAGTGGCACCCAACTAGGATTACACCTGAATTAATGGGGGCTAAAAGTTAAATAACCCTTTTTGAAACCACCCCATGATTTTCTAATTATTTACCTTTTAGACCCATTAATTCAGATGAAACCCTACTTGGGTGCCACTGATTATTTTAATTCAGTCTAACCCCCATTTTGCCCCTTGATCGTTAAGTCAACTGGGTTGACTAGCAGAAACCATTAAATGTTTTGAAATACATGAAATACCCTCATGTGCCAAACACGTGATGGGTACCAAACAAGAAATGCTAGAATATTGTGAGTGCCAAATGGGTAAGAATAAACGATTAATTTTTTTCCCTTTCTTCTTCATTTCTTTTTCCTTCTACGATTTTGTCTCTCTACCCCTGCTTTTCTTATTCGTCTTCTTTTTCTCCACAACAGACAACATGAACATGAACGTGAAAATTTCTTGTTCATCTCAAGGTCACCCCAAAGAATCTATCGAGCTCTATAACAATTTACGAAACAAGAACATCAACCCTGATGGTCTGCTTCTATTGTCTGTTGTCTGTTGTCAGAGCATGTACAACATTGGCAGATGTTAGAGTCAAAGAGGTTCAAGAAGATGTTGTTATGTTTGGGTTTGGTTCAGATCTTCTATCTGTGAATTCATTAATTAATTTGTATGGGAAATGTAGGTCATTTAAAGACGCACAAAAGGTTTTTGATGAAATGCCAAAGAAAGATTTGATCTCGTGGACATTGTTGTATGCTTTTTATGTGAATTGTGGGTTGTCGAGAAAAGCTTTGGAGATATTTCGTGATGTGGGATTGAATGGGATGAAACCCAATTCAATGACGTTGGCGTTGATTCTCCCTGCTTGTTTGGACTTGAAATGTTTGAGTTTGGGTAGAGAGGTTCATGGGTTTGCGATAAGGAATGGGATGGGAGATAATGTTTTTGTGAATAGTGATTTTGTCAAGTTGTATGTTTATTGTTTGAGTATACCGCAAGCAGAGTGCATCTTTGCAAACATGTCTAGAAGAAACACTGTGTCTTGGAATGCAATGTTAGCAATGCATTTTTCTAATGGAAAAATGTGTGAGGCTTTGGTTTTCTTCCAAAGGATGAGAAATGAGGGTCGTGAGTTGAATATTGCATCATGGAATTCGATGATCGGTGGGTGCATGAAAAATGGGCAAAAAGAACAAGTACTGAAATTAGTTGCTCAAATGCAGAACATGGGATTCAAACTCAATCATATAACAATTGCTAGTGTCTTGCCAGCTTGCACTGATTTGGAGGAACACTCAAGGGGACAGAAAAAGATTTATGGATATTTCTTGAGGCATGGTTTTATTGAAGATAAAATGGTCGCAACGGCCTTGCTTTTCATGTATGCCAAATGTGGGGACTTACATACATCCGAAAAAGTGTTTGGTAACTTGCAAAGTAAAGATACAGTTGCATGGAACACAATGATTCTGGCAAACTCGATGCATGGGAATGGAGAAGGAGCCTTGTTACTCTTCAACAAGATGATAGAATCAGGGGTTAAGCCAAATAATGTTACTTTTATTGGTGTTTTGTCGAGTTGCAGCCATTCAAGGCTTGTTAATGAAGCACGTCATATTTTTAAATCAATGAAGAGAGACTACATGATTGAACCAGATACAAATCACTATTATTGCATGGTTGATGTACTTAGTCGTTCAGGTCGTCTTGAAAAAGCTTACAATTTCATCCAAAAAATGCTCATAGAACCTAGTGCCAGTGTTTGGGGAGCATTGCTTGGAGCTTGTTGAGTGTATAAGAACATAAATTTTGGACGAGTCGTAGCTGCCCAACTGTTTGAAATTGAACCTGACAATCCAGGAAATTCTTAGTGGGTGCGGTGCCCTACTTGCTTTATGAGAGATCAAAATAAGAACGTTATAAAAAGAAGAGCAACCGAACCAACTTCATCAAGTGCTAGTAGCAAATGAAACAACTTTCAATGACAAAAAAATTCTTTAGCAATCCGCCATTAGCCTTCTTGACATATTCATCCAATTTACACTAAAACAAAGGAGGACCACAAGCTCAAAGCTCGACGAAACAGAAAGCATCAGCCAACATTAAGAAACTTATTTGGATTAGCAATGACAGAAAGAGCCTGGCATTCATTTCTGCAATAGTCTGTTACGCCTTAGTAGCTCGACTTTCTGCTTTTGGCATTTTTGCATGTTTGAGCCAACTGGCCTATCCTGCCCTGCTTGGTTGAATTCTCTACTGGATTGATTGATAGTTACTTGACCGACACTTCCCTAAGCAAAGGAATACCAGACCTCACTCATAGCAATCATCTTCAATATTAGTAGGTTTACCTCTGGTATTTGGCTTGAGAGGAAGGGAACCAACCTTTCATTACCTTAAGATCCCCTGGTTGAAATCTAGGCGCCCACAATCGAGGACCCTCCGTGATCTAGAAGAGTTGAGGAATAATAGGCTAGTGAAGAGGAACAACAAAAAAACCCTTTTTGGGTTAGGTTGCTAAGGAAAAGCACTTGAGGCACTTACGCCAAGTTCTTGAACTTCTTCAAACAGATAAACTTTACTTTATGTTCTCCCACACCACCCGCATACAGACCCGCCCGTATGAAACCCCCTCTTCCGGTTCTGTTCCATCAAGGGTGGCACAATTCTTCTCCATCTCCCCACAATGTCTCTCTACTTGCCCTCTCTCCCCAACCAATCGATATTTAAACTCAGGTTAGGAATGATGCATCACATGTTAGGAAAGTGATGAGAGATAGATCATTCACAAAAATGCCATGTTGTAGTTGGGTTCAGGTAAAAAATTGAATGTATACATTTGTAGCGAGTGATAAGAAAAACGATCAAGTTGAGGGGGTTTATAAAATTTTGGAAGAGTTGAGTGAGAAAATGAGAATTTTGGGGTATAAACCTAATACTGATTTTGTGCTGCAAGATGTGAATCAAGAGAAGAAAGAAGAAGTTTTGTGCAGCCACAGCGAGAAGCTTGCAGTTGCTTTTGGCATACTTAATTTAAATGGTGGATCATCTGTTCGTGTATTTAAAAATCTGCGAGTATATGGAGACGACCACAATGCAATAAAGTTCATGACCAAGATTGTTGAAGTGCAAATTATTTTAATAGACTCCATGAGATTTCACCAGTTTAAAGATGGATTATGTCCCTGCAAGGATTTTTTGTGACAATGATTTTATATATGTGATTCTCAGCATGTCGTTTATTGATGGCATCAAATTTCACGTGGGAAGAAGAATTTTTCACGTTCATGTTGTCTATTGTAGAGAAGAAGAAGATAAGCAGGGGCGGAGTGACAAAATCCTCAAAGGAAGAAGAAAGGAAAATTTTTAATCGTTTATTTTTACCCTTTTGGCACATACAGTATTCTAGCATTTCCTTTTTGGTACCCATCGCGTGTTTGGCGCGTGAAATTATTTTAGACATTTCAAAACATTTAATAATTTTTGCTAGTGAACTTAGTTGACTTAACGGTTAAGGGCCAAAATGGGAGTTAGACTAAATTAAAATAATCAGTGGCATCTTTATGGGTTCTTGGATCCTATAAAAACCCTGCTTGCGGCATCTTTATGGATTATGGGATCCTATAAAAATCCTGCTTGCCTTTCAAAAAAAAAAAATAATCAGTGGCACCAAGTAGGATTTCATCTGAATTAATGGGAGCTAAAAGGTAAATAACCCTATGATTTATTTATGGTCTCCATTAATTCAGGTGTTGGGTACCGTGAATTCTGTTTATTCCGTCTGACCCCATTTTGAGGGTTGACCGTTAAATCAACAGCTTTGACTACTAAAAAACATCATAATTTTTAAAATGTCTAAAATACCCTCACGTACACGTGCTTCACACACATTTACACGTGCAAAAAGGTGAGGATCTCCTCGTACACATGTACAGATTAATGGCTAGGACCAGCCAATTTTAACTCACAAAATTCGTAAAACCCATAATCGCCGCCACCCCTCATTGTTTTTCTTTTTCTCTCCTGCAACTCTTCTTCTCCCTTCCAAAGAACTCCACCGCCCCTCCTAATCAACAGCACCCCCATCATAATCAACCTCTCCGCAACCACTCCACTACACTTTCTTCTCCGGTCGACCCTACCGCTCCCTTCCAAAACACTCCACTGCCCCTCCTAAACGACCAACCACCACCAACAATCAACCTCACCACCACCATAATCGAGCTCGCCGCCACCACTCCACCGCCCCTTCTTCTCCAATCATCCCCACCCCTCCCTTCCAGAGAACTCTTTCAAACCACCAGCAAACATAACCTCCTTATTGTTGAACTTGAAACCCGACATCGTCGACTGAGTTTTAACCTTGTTCTTATTTGATGATCTGTTGGTCGAATTGAACACCATTTCGGATGATGACCTATTTCTGGCTTGGGCAGTAGCTTTCATTTTATTCTCTCGTCTTTGCTATAACATACTCTTCAAGGATGCATACATCCATTAATAATCACTCGAACTCTTTTTCTTATTCTCAACACAAAAAAGTGCTAAAAGAAAATCACGGAAATGGTTCAAGTGTTTTTGGTTGTGCTATGGTGTAAATGGGGTGGAAATTTGGTGAGTTTCTTTTATATGAAGTCACGAAAGAGGTGTTTAGCAGACTAATAGAGAAACCATGGGCGAGGACCCAAGTTTTGGTGCAAACAAAACAAGCAGTATGTGCTTTTGGTCTGTGAAATGTTACAAGCCATGCCAATGTGGTTGCTGTAACCGATGGGACAATCTGATATAATCTTCTTCTCCCACTGAACGTCTACGGAGGGAGTTTCTGTGCCGATGGAGGGAGAAGACCACTATCAGTCACATTGGTACATCCAAGAGGGAGAAGATGGAGGATTCTATCATCCAACAATCCGCAATCACCACCGTTATTCTCTTCCAACACCAACAGCAAAAAGGAACTCTGCCCCTTTGATCGATCTACTTCTCTCAGGTACCCACCCCAATCTCCTTCTCAAGCTGATCGGCAAAGGAGGAGATGAGGGAAAGTTCGGTGGTGGTCGGTGAAGCAGAAGACAAAGGGGGAGGGGGAGAGGCGGTGATTGGTGTAACAGATAACAGAGAAGGAGGTGGTGGTCGGTAGTCACTCCCTTTGTTTCACCGCCCCCAACCCCCTCCTGCAACCTCACCTCGCTGCGACCACTGCCCAACCCCCCATATTTGTTTCACTACCCCTTCCCCTTCTATATCCCTGTTTCCTCGACTGAAAATGTCGCCCCTCCTGCAACTCTTCTTGATTTTTTGCAATGGGTTACTAATTTCTCTCTTAATGTTTTGTATTAGTGATTTTTTTGCTTGAAGTATATGCATAATGAGGTTATGAATGTGTTAAAATGGTTTTTTCTGGATACCCTCAAAACGACTGAATTTTGGACCCTGATGGGGTGGTAGGGTGATTTACAGTGGATTGGATTTTGTTGTGAATTTGAAGGGAAAAAGGGACAATGTAATAACGGAAATTCTAGGGGTCGAGGGAAGGAGGCGAGGCTCATCACCCTTTGACGCTCATCTCGAGGAGGATGGATGGCCCTCGCTCCTTCCCTCGATACCTAGAAGGACTCATGTAATAACGCGAAAATTCTAGGGGTTGAAGGAGGGAGCGAGGACAAGGGATCTAGGGAAGGGCTTGTAATAATGTCTAGCGTAGTGGTTTTTTCATTCTGAAAGAAGGATGAAGGTGTGGGATGGGGATGGGGATGGGGATGGGGATGGGGATGGGGAAGTTGAAGGACGTAAATAGAAAGGGCCAACTTAAGCCTCACTTGCCAAACAACTTAGGGTATTTCAAACATTTTAAAATATTTAATAGATTATGATAGTTTTTTGCTTTGACGGTCAACACTTAATATGAGGGTCTAGTCAATACTTAACATGGGGGTTTGACGGAATAAACATAATTAATGACACTCAAGTAGGGTTTCATCTGAACTAATGGAGGTTAAAAGGTAAATAATTCATTTATTTACTTGTATTTTTTTTCACATATTTCATATACTCTCAAATTTTATTATATATATTTCATGTATCCTCAAAATTTGTATATTTTTTCTTTATCCACTGAAATATTTTTTAAAATTAGAATATCAAAATTAACTTGAAATCAAAATCACAATCCTTGTTCCTCATATCTTCACATCCTAAATAAGAAAAAAAAAAATCGTTTACACCTTTTTCATCTACTCAAAATTCTTCTTCTTCATCTATAGTTCTTTCATCCCTCATTGATTATCTATTATTCCTACTAGGGGTGGGCATTTAGGACCGAAAACCCGGACCGAACCGACAACCGGACCGATCGGGTCAGTTCGGATTTGTTTTAATTATTTAAAAAAATTTCGGTTGTAAAAGCCCGGCCAGGCCCGAAGTTTCTGGTTCGGGCCTCGGTTTCTATTTCTGAAGCCCGTCGAGTAACCGGCCCGGCCCGACTCCTTCACTTAAATAATTCTCTCTCCCCTCAAACTCCCTCAACTTCGAAAAATTCAGAGAGGAAACCAGCGAGGACGCCTCCCTCTCCCCTCTCTTCTCACAGCGAAGCCGCGGAGGCCGCTACACTCTCCCCTCTCTTCTCACAGCGAAGCCGCGGAGGTCGCTTCCCTCTCCCTCTCCCCTCTCTTCTCACAGCGGAGGCGGAGGCCGATCTGAGCCCGCTTCCCTCTCCCCTCCCTTCTCACAACGGAGACGAAGCCGCGGACGCCTCTTCTCACAGCGGAGGCGGAGAGATCTTGATCTGATCTTCTCGGATCTGCTCTTCTCACAGCGGAGGCGAAGATATCTTCTAATTTTTCTGATCTTCTCACAGCGGAGGCGGAGAGATCTTCTCGGATCTGATCTTGATCTCAGATCGGATCTGATATGGATCTTGATCTCGATTGGATTTGATCTTGATCTCGATCGAATCTGATCTTGATCTCGATCTCGATCGGATCAGATCTTGATCTTGATCTCGATCGATCAGATCAGATCTTGATTTGATCAGATATCAGATCTTGAATCCGATCTTGTAATTTGTTGTATTTTTTTTTTTTTTGTAATTTTTTGATATAATTTTTGTTGTATGTTATAATTTTTTGATATAATTTTTTTTGTAATTTTTGTAATTTTGTTGTATGGTTCCAGTATTTTTTTATACCGTAGAAGCATTTTTTTGCTCTTAGGACCGAGATCGGCCCGAAACCAGCCCGTAAATCGGTTAACCGGGACTTCGATTACCCGATAAACTCGGTCCGATTTCGGTTCTCATAAACACGGGCCCGAAATTTTTGGGCCGGTTTTCGGTTTTTAGCTTTTGGGCCGGTTACCCGTACTTGCCCAGCCCTAATTCCTACTGTGTATCATCGAAAAAAAAAAATTATCCCACTTAGCGTGGATATTGAAGAACAAAAGTCAAAACAAGCTGAAACTTTGACACATTTTTTTTATTGTTTGTCTTTAAATTTTTTCAAAATTTTGACTTAAATGAAGCTTAAATGATATATTTTTCATATAGTCAGGTGTATATAAGGTCCTTAATTTACAATAAAATTAAGGTGGTCCTCTTGAGTTAATAGAAAACAATTTTTGGCAATAAGAGTGTGTTTGGTTGATGGAAAAGAAGATTATTCTTCAAAATATGAATTTTCAAGTGTCTGGTTGAAATTTTGGACTCAATTTTTTTTTTTCTAGTATTGGCTTATTTTCCCACTTATTGTGGAAACTTTTTGCTCAGCTTACACCCTAGCCAAACTTTTCCAGAGAAAAATTTTTCTCAGCAAACATTTGTCCTGATAAATATTTGCTAGACAAATTTTTTTCTTGCAATCAAACACACCCTAATAAATACATATATTATCCAGAGAAACTAAATAGACCATATAATTAGCAGGAAAAAAGAGAGCATATGTTAGTCTCAGTCTTTCAAAATTATTTGAGGGCTTATTTCGTTTATTTTTTTAAATGAATGTGAGGATGCGAAAGAAAAGAAAATGTTCCATACTAATAGATTCGGGTCTATAACAATGGTTTTCAGTGCACGAGATCTTGTAGCACTTACCAACGAGGCCCTATCAATTAGTATTACACAGAAGAAATCCAATATAGACAATAATACAATTCGATCCGCTCTTCATAGACAAACTTGGGATTTGCGATCCAAAGTAAGATCAGTCTAAGATCATGGGTTCCTTTTTTTTTATCAGATAGGAAGGACTCTACAAAATGTACTTCTAAGTAATGGCTAATAGATCCAATATCTATCAATATGAAGAAGAAATCATGTATGAAAGGGGATTCTTATTTGTCCAAATGGTACTTCGAGCTTTGAACGAACATGAAGAAATTAATGTTACTTCTTTATCTTTTGAGTTGTTCTGCCGAATCAGTCGCTCAAGATCTTTGGTATCCGCCCAGGACCTTTTATTCTGACGTCTGCTTCTTGCATACCCTGATCGATTGCTATACTAATAGCATTTGTTGTTGCTATATGAAACCACCTGATCTTGGGTATCTGTAACCGTTACAATGGTATTATTGAAACTTGCTTGAATATTTATTACCCCATTGGTTATTCAAAGATTACTTTTACGTGAAGTAAAGCCCGGATACTTTCGTGAAATAAAACACATATTTTTTCGTGGAATAAAAGGCCCATAGTTACGTAAACTAGTTTTTGACATAGGTTTTTCCATATTTTATTTTCTTATAAAAATGAGTCAGAGATATATGGATATATCTATTTCGTGTCAAAACAAATCTTTTCTTTTATTTGTGCATTGAGTCAGAAATTAATATAATTCGTTCCCGTCTACGGATCAGTCGACATTTTTTGCAAATTTTACGAACGAAGGCTCTTTTTTCATAATTTTTGAACCTCAAATTGTATCCCAACGAAAAGAGGATTGATAAATTCAAAATCTTTGTTGCGGGGTTTAGGGTCTATTCTAAAAATTATGCACCCCCGGGTTGAATCATAGTGATTTACTTCAATTTTGACTCTATCGCCTGGTAGTATTCGTATATAACTATGTCGTATCTTTTCAGAAATATAACCTAGGATCGGGGGCTTAATATCTTTGGTCTCTACCCGAGACCTTTTGAACGGAATGTATCATTTCCTTGGGGATGCAGTAATACATCTTAGAAATTATTCCAGCGAACGTATTCCCCCTGGATTCGAGAATTGCAACATGAACTAAATGTCTCGTCCAGGCCAAGGAGCTTACTCCGAAGAGTCCTGAAAAATTATGATTCAGGCGAGATTCGACATTTTTGAACCACGAAACACTTGGTTTCCATTTCGATTATAGCAGAAAGAAATAATAGAATTACTAATTTTCAAGGTATGTTTTGTAAATCATATGACAAGATGTTTGATTTTTTTAATGGTAACCCATAATTTTTTTTCATATTTGAAAATTAGTGACTTATTTGGGGATGCCGAAGGCGTGACGCTTACCCATGCCAACAACACTAGTACACGCTAAGTGGAAAGTATATGGTCGTGCCAACAACATAGCTAGTACACTAGTTTTTCATCTACTCAAAATTTTTCCTCTCTTCATCCATATCTCCTTCGTCCCTCATTTTGATGTTTTTATTATTCCTATAATGTAACGTCACTGAATCAAAATATTAGATATCTGAATTTCTCTCATATTGAAGGTATGTAAGTTTTAGTTTTGTATTTTACTTTTACTGTTTGGATTAGCGTATATTTGATGTTTTAGTTGTTTATTTAAAAAAAAAAATTTCTCTATAGTTTTTATGGGTGCGCTTTTTTATTTCCTCTCTTCTCGAAGGTATGTACATTTTGGTTTTGAATTTCAATTTATTTCTTTTGTTTATATTATTATCATTAATTGGATTAGTTCAGTGGATGTTTTAGTTGTTCTTTGATATCTGATTTTCTCCCTTATTTACGTATGTAAATATTCAAAAAAAAAATCTTACTTTTACTTTCAATTTTATTACTATTAAATTTGATTAATGAAGTTTTGTAGTTTCATTTTATGCATTTGAGATGATTTTATACCATTCTCATATGGCGACGACTACTCCACACCACCAAAAGCGCTTTCTCAAACCACCATGTACTTTTTTTCAACTAACTCACACCACCACCACCCAAAAAACTATTTTTGAAAAAAACAATAACTTAACTTAAAAATAGGGTAACTTTCGACCAATTTAAACCCTTAATTGAGATCGATTCTCAAGTCATCAAAATACGAAAATTGTAGTACTATGAGATATCTAATAAACACAATTTGAATCACTTGATAATGTTTTGAAATGAGCAAATTATGATCATTTTACTAAAGTGGCGCAAATATGTTTTTAAACGAAAATGAGATAGTGTCCCTGACTTTCAGACAACTTATATGTTTGATCAAGATTGATTCTCAAACTCATCCAAACACAAAAATTGTAGTAATCTGAATTATCTAATAAACACAACTTGAATCACTTGAAAATGTATTAAAATGAGCAAATTATGGTCATTTTGATAAAGTTGCGCAAATCTGTCTTGCAATGAAAACGGGATAGTGTCTCTGACTTTCGGCCAACTTTTATGCTCGATCGAAACCGATTCTCAAGTTTATCAAAACACAAACATTGTATTACTTGAAGTTATCTAATAAACACAACTTGAATCACTTGAAAACTTTTTGAAATGAGCAAGTTATTGTTATTTTACTAAAGTCGTGCAAATCTGTTTCACAATAAATATGCGATGGTGTTCCTGACTTTCTGCCAACTTATATGCTCGATCGAGAAGGATTCTCAAGTTAATCAAAATATAGAAGTTGTATTACTCTGAGTTATCTATTAAACAAAAGTTGAATCACTTGAAAATGTCTAAGTTATGTTCATTTTACTAAAGTCGCGCAAATCTGTCGAAAAATATTTGCTGAAATTTTTTTACTGTTCGCTTAGATCAATAGTTTTTTTTTTTGTGATTTCTGAAAAAAAAAATTTGTAATTTCTGAAAATTTTTCTGAAGTTTTCATGAGATTACTTTGTTTTTCTTAAAAGTTTTGGGAAGGTTGCGATTTTTAAGGATTTCTATTTTGAGGGAGAGGGAAGAGATTTTCAAGGGAGAGGGAAGAGATTCGAATGAGGGAGGGAGGAATCGCGTTTCGATTTTAATAGGGAGGGAAAAAATGTTAGTTTTTTTTATTTATATAGATGGTGTGGGAAAGAAAGTAGGTGGTATCTGAGAGTAGGATGGTGTAAGAAAGCACTTATGGTAGCGTGGAGTAATCGCTGCCTTATAACATTCTCATTTTTTTTCTCCCTTCGATATTTTGATCAACTTTTTTTGTTTGTTTTCAAGTAACTAATTTTTTTAATGGTCTTATGAAGACAATTTCTTTATACACTTTCTATATTTAAATAAACAAAAGCAACCTTACTTCAGAGAGTTTGCGCAAACACTAATTCTAGAGAGCCAAGCCTGCGCCAGGCTAGCCCAATAACATCCATCATCCTAGAGATTGGGCTATTTCCAGCATCTCTAAGATGATGGATGGTATTGGGCTGGCCTGGCACGGGCCTGGCTCTCTGGAAGTGTTATTGTGCAAATAATTTAACATTTTCCTATAGGAACTTTTAAGATGCCCTAATTCTAAGGGGCGAGGGAAAGTGCGAGGGAAGAGGGGCGATGCCCATTCCTCGCCCTCCCCCCTCGCGCTTTCCCTCACCCCCTAGAAGGGCTCTTTAAGATGCTAGGTCTGTTAATATTTGCGTTAGTTCTGATTTAAACACTTAAATAATTCAATATTATGCTAAGTTCATGAATATCTTAAAATTTGTTGGTGAATTATCCTTAAAAAAAATGTTGTTCCAACAGTTTCTAACATATAAATGGAACTTTATACCCAATTACGATAATCACACTTTGTTATCAACCCTCTTTCATTTTTTTTTTCTTACTGTTCTTAGTAGGAAATATCAAAATTTTGACATCGAAAAAAATACTTCACAAAATGTAAAAGTAGGTGAAAATTCACTGCATTTCTTTTAAGAAAATATCTATGACAAAATATTTAGAAACAAAAAATAGATACTCAAATTGATAATCAACTATTTACAACGCTCTATACTTGAGCAAAATATTTAATTAATTAGACCATCTTTTGCAAATAGAAAAAATGATATTTATTATTAAAAAAAAACTCATTTTTAATTTATATAATAGGAAGACTATGGTATAAGCATGTGCAAACAACTAGTTGTTGATGACAAGAAGCAAACCATAACAACAATTATTAATTTTGAGAACCTGAACACGTAAATCGTACTAGGCGTCGACGCACGCTACGCGTGCAAACCGTTACTTATTTTACCCAATAAAGCAACCCAATTGACAAAATTGGCTGAAAATAGTCGATTAAATTATCAAAAGCAACTTATTTATTATCAATATCAAATAAATTAAATCTTATATGATGTTGATTTATCTACATTATTGAACAAAGATTAGCAAAACCAATGACCAAAATCACAAACCTTGGTGATTTTGAGAATACTCATTAGCTGATTTTGATATTCAATAAGATTAAAAATACTCAACTTGATCAATCGATTGTAGCATTGTTGTAGTAGCTAACACATATGAAAGATAGAGAACAAATGTGGGTGGCTCTTCAATCCAAGCCTCCTATTAATGTGTTAATGTGTTCAATGAATTAAATAGGGGTGATTGGATTCATCCTCCATCCAAGAGTAGAGAGTACCTGAAGCTCCATTTTTTTGAATGGTATTCGCCTCTAACACAAACTTCGCACCATCTACCTAAAACAATAAAACCCCATTATAATTCTTGGACAAAAGATTTAAGTTAACAAATAATCATTGAGAGGAAGGAGGTAGACGATGCAGATTAGAAAAGATGAAGCGATGGGCTGAAACAGTGGGAAAAAAGAGAAACTCATATCAAGATTAAAACAAAAAAACCTACAAAAGTCCACATTGCACATGTCGCAAACAACGGAAACGTATATGATTTTTTTTTGAAATTTTGACAGAATCTCCCTTGTCTTTCTTCAATTTTTTTCCACTAAAACATGTTATAAACAATAAAATTGCACTTATGATTCTGTAAGTTGTGCATGATGCAAACAACAGAAACTATACATTTTTGCAAAATTTTAACAAAATCTCCTTTTTTTTTTTTTTTTTCAATTTTTCCAACACTAAAACCTGTCATAAACAATAAAATTGTATCTACAATTCTCTAAAATCGAAGCATACCCAATTAATTACTCTAGTGGTTCTCCAAGTCTAAATCGATCAGAATCAAACAAGAAAAAATATGAAAATAGTGAATCAAAGCATGAGTAATTCAGATTGCAAACATCAAGATTTAGAAAAAGAATGTGGTTGCTCTAAGCAACTACAGGGAATGACCTCCAGCCCTATTGACTTTCAATACACAAACCAATATTTGAACAACAAATCAAGCAAGAAGATCTGAATTATTTACCTTTTGGCTTGCCCAACCAACATCAACCAACATCCGGCAACTTGTTTGGATTGTGAGATAAAGAACAGTTTTGCTAGGTAGCCAGGCCAGTCATTTTTTTTTGTTAGGGTTGAGCATTTTTACAATTTTACTCATTCCCTTTAAAACACAATCACAAACATCATTTATAAAAGGAGTAAAATTGTAAAAGAGTTTAACCCTAACAAAAAAATAGCTGACTGACCTGACTACCTAGAATTGTTGGATAAAGAATGAACGCCAAATGGATGCTTGAGCCTAACCCTTAATAAAGAGCGCTTCTACATGTCGAGGAAACGGGCGAGGGACGGGATGTGGCGGGGTGGGAACCGTCCACCCCGCTCGAGATGCGTGTCGTCATTTTTGGTGTGCACATCCCGAGCGGGGTGAACGATCCCCACCCCCACCACGTCCCGTCCCTCGCCCGTTTCCTCGACATTTAGAATTCCTCCTTAATAAAATACTTGGTCAACATACCTTTTATTTATCTACTAATGCTTCAAGGATTAGCTTGTGCAAAAAATTCTTTTAACCAAGTTTGTTAGTTGTCTTCATGATGGCAACTTTTTGGCTTGTGCAAAAAATTTATTTTGACCAAGTTTGCGATTTGTCTTATTGAGGGCTACTTTTGGCTTGTTAAACATCAACTTTTACAGGTTCATGATGGCAAAATTTTGGAATACCAACTTAGAGCATTTCTAATGGTAGAAGACCATCTCCCATTTTAACAAAAAATTAAATTTAGGAGTCTCACATTTTTTCACCACTCCAATCACATCTCCTATTTTAACTTTTTATCATTATTTTAATATATCTTCAACTTTTCTATACCAATTTAATTTCAATTATACTATTATTAATTTCAACTTAATATAATTATATTAGTTTCAATTATGTTATTATAATATTATTAAATAAATATTATTATTAATTTGAACTTAAATATATAATATTATTATTTTCAATTATACTATTATTTAGATACTTTTTTAATTATACTATTATTAATTTGAACTTAATTTAAATTTGAATAATTAAAATATTTGGGAGTTTAAAAAAAATAGTATTAATAATAATTATTTTTTATCATTATTTAAATATATCTTCCACTTTTTATATCATTATTTAAATAATTACTTTTTTAATTATACTATTATTTAAATTAGTATTAATAATTACTATTAATACTTTTTACATTACTTAAATTAGAATTAACAATTACTTTTGTTTAAATTAGTATTAATTTGATTTTAATTATACTATTAATACTTTTTTAATTATTTATTTATCATTATATAAATTAGTATTAATAATTACATTTTTAATTATACTATTATTTAGATATTATTATTATTATTTTTTATTTGTTTTTAATTTAGAAAATTAAATATTGAAAATACTTTATTATTATATGAGATATAGGGGATGAGTAACTTCCCCCTAAATTTAGGGGGAAGTTGGAGGTGGAGATATTATAGGGGATTGTTTAGGGGGAGGGTTGGAGGGGAGATTTTCTTTATGAAACCCCTAAAATAGCCAGTATCAACGATCTGATAACCAACAAACAAACCCTCTCTCATTTTCTTCAGATCTGATAGAAAATCCCAGAGAAAAGAAGATGATGGTGTTTTCATTCATTCAAAGAGCCTCAATTTCACACTTAGAAGATGGAAAATAGCAGGTGAGTTGGTTCCTTCAGATGGTGCGATCAATGAGATGGAGAACTATGTGATGTTATCGCCACAATTAATTAGATTCTTACTTAAGGGGAAGTTTGACGGCGAGAGAAGCTGAATGATTTGTACTGCGAAGAAGATGTGTGCTGCGAGTGTGTGAGAGAGGGGCGGCGATTTGTGTTGCGACGACGGAAGAGAAAGCGCAACTGATACGATAGCGAGATGAAGGTTTTTGTGATGTCTGGTGAGAAGACGAAGAGTTGAGAGAGGGGGATACAATGTATAAAGTAGAGATGGGCATGGGCATTTTGGGAAAATAAATATTGAGTCAAAGACATACAAAAGTTATTGTTCATTTCGGGAACGGACGTTATAGAAGTAGAGATTTGCTTCGTACCTTTATCGTTAACAGAGTGATAAGAAATAGAGAAGTTAGAGTCAAAAGAAAGGAGATAGAGTTTGAGTGGGATTAGAAACGACGACATGATGTTGCAAAGTTCTACGGGTAATGAGAGACATCAAACAATCACCCAACCACAACAATACACGTGGCACGAGTCAACCCTAATACGGGAAGACCTCAGGGCGGTCACAAGCAGGCCCAAGCATGGTCCAGCCCAGACTCACACAAGCCACTGTTCAACCCGTAAGTCAGGCGCTCAAACCCAGATTACGCCAGTCTGACATGGCGCAAATCTTGGAGATTGGTTGAGGATAATAAGGACCGAACACAAATTTCTGGGTTGTTGCAAGCCTAAGATCCATCTTATACAGCTCTTGACCCAATCACGTATTGGGTCCTAAACAGAGCCAAGTGCCATAGAACACTCAATCATGGGCATGTAAGATCTTTAGTGGGATTTCCTCCATCCATCATGTCTACATGCATTAAGGTATGAAGGCTTATTATTCCACAACAACGAAAACACTTTTTCACTCTTTCATATACTAAGGGATTTCACTTGGAAAAGAAAATGTTCAATACTAATGGATTTGGGTCCATAACCATGGTTTCCAGTGCATGAGATCTTGTAGCACTTACCAACTAAAGTAAATGAAGGAGTGAAATACTCCCTATATAAGATGAACAAAAGAGATGAGAAAGATGCGCACTTACAATTTAATTTAACAGTCTACATCCATCCTTAATCACTCAACTTTAGCATCGGAGTGCCTTCGACCACCAATCATCCTTATAATTTAATTTAACGGTGGTCCTTAGCTCACCGCTGTTCATTTTGCAGGTTAGGAATCGACATGGATGGAACCACGCCTCAAAGGCAGACATGACAATAGTCAATAACCCGTTTTGGTTGGGAGCAACCAATCCAGACGTCATGTATGATCTTACTGTCCCTCCGTTCTCTGAGGAGATCATGAGCACGCCCTCGCCAAATAAGTTCCTCCCATCAAAGCTCGAGTTCTACGATGAGACATCCGATCCATCGATCACTTACGCCATTACCACTGTGATGGCATTGAAAGAGAGTTTAGAAGCCCATCTTGTGTAGGACTTTCCCTGCGAATTTGAAGAAGGTTGCACTGATTTTGTTCCACAGCCTTCAGCTAAGATCCATTGATTCATTTCAAGTCTTATCAAAGGCATTCATCACCCGATTCATAGAAAGCCAACAAATCAGGAAGGAGCCTCACTATCTGCTCAACCTCAAGTAGAAACATGGTGAGACCCTTAGAGGGTATGTCACTCTTTTCAACGACGAGTTAATTATGATTGACGATTGTAGTGACACATCTGTTACCACATTCACTTTCGGCCTTTGAATATGTCATTTTTATAACTTCCTCACCCTGGAACCCCCAATAGACATGACATATCTGTTGAGAAACGCTCAAAAGTACATCACCCTAAAGGAGATGTTGGCATCCAGAAAGGGGGAAAAGAGCGAGGTCAAACACTCCTCCAAAACCAGGGACAATGACAATGAAGGATATAGACCCAGAAGAAAATGGAGCAATAGCAAGGCTGGGTCCAACCCGACAAAACTTAATATGACCAGCAACCCCAAATACCACAGCTACACTCTACTTAACTCCAGTCTGTCCGACATCCTATCTACCATGAAAAAGTGGGAAGATATCAAGTGGCCACCGAAACTCTATGGGATCCTTCAAAACGTGATAAAAACAAGCATTGTTATTATCAAAAATAAATGTCACGACACCCAAGACTCCAAGAGCCTCAGGAACGAGATCCAATATTGGGTCCAAAACGGGAGACTGAAGGAGTTTGTTGACTTTGGGATAGGCAGCCTCGATGAGGAAAAGAGGAATCCGTACAGGAAATTGAAGAGAAGACTATCGATATCATATGCGTCCTTCACGGGGCAAATGAGGAGGGGGAACACTCAAATCATTCACAAAAAGGTCGGTTCGGGAATTGCGGATCAGATCCCACTGCATCTTGTTCAGCACATATGAGGAGAAAGAACAGTCCCGAACCTAACCTTCACGGAGCTGGACATGAGGAGAGTCTATTTCCCTTTCAACGACGCCTTAGATAGAGATAACAAAATGGAAAATAAGGAGGTCGCTGGTGGACACAGGCAACTCCACCAATATCTTGGAGATGAGCGAACACCTGCCATTGATAGAAGATGCAATTGATAGAAGATGAGCTAACACCTGCCAACAAAGCCATGTTCGACTTCAATGGAGAAAGCTGCGACCCGGTTGGAATGATTATTGCTAGTAGTCGTGGGGGAGTCGGGTCTGCAAATAATCATGATGATAGAATCGTCGGTCATAGACCTCCCTCTGAGCACAAAGTGATCTTAGGCCGACCTTGACTGCACCACATGGAGGCGGTAGTCTCCTCGCAGTACCAATGTCTCAAATATCCCGCGGATGCTGAAGTAGGAACAATCAGATGAAACCAAACTTCTACTCTAGAATGTCATTACGCCGCATCCAGGCAACTAGGAGATGACTCGCAACAGTCTGAACAAAGGGATCCAGACAACATAGAATGCATATCGGCATTCGGACGTTGAACCTCCCTCCAGCCCACGAGGGAGGCCAAACATGCTGGGCAACAGGAAGAAGAAGTTATCACCATATGCTTGGACATTTCGGATAACACCAAAGCCGTCCAGATAGTCTCCAACCTTGACCACGCTCTTAATGGAGAATCAATATGTATTTGCTTGGACAATAAGAGACATGGTGGGAATTGACCCGTCCATAATTACACACTGGCTAGCAGTCAATCCAGACTTAAAACTCGTCAAGCAAAATAGGAAGCCAGTGGCGCCCGAGCACAATCAAGCCATTAACGAGGAAATGCAAAGGCTGCTAAATGACGACATGATAAATGTGTCATGTTACCCAGATTGGCTTGCAAACACAGTCTTATTAAAGAAGAAAATGGGAAGTGGAAAGTCTGTGTCGACTACACGGACCTCAACAAAGCTTGTCCAAAAGACAGTTTTCCACTGCCTCGGATAGACCAGATAATCGACCCAACGTCTGGGCACAACCTTCTCAGTTTCATGGACACATACTTTGGCTACAATTATATCAGCGTGCACCAACCAGATCAGGAGAAAACCTCTATCATAACGAACAAGGGCACATACTACTCGGGTGATGCCATTCAGATTGAACAATGCAGGGGACACATACCAACGACTAATAAACCAGATGTTCAAAGGTCAAATTAGGAAGACAATGGAGGTCTACATCGACGACATGTTGGTAAAAAAACCTCTATAGTGTTGATCACTTTGCAGACCTCCAAAAAGAATTATCCCAACTCCGTAAATACCAAATGAAGCTAAATCCACAAAAATGGTACCATCAGAAAAATTCATGGGCTACATAGTCAACCGAAAAGGGATAAAGGTTGATCCAAAGCAGTGTCAAGCTCTTACCTACATGAGGTCACCCACGAACATCAAAAGAGTTCAGAGCCTGACTGGGAGGGTGGCAGCCCTGAATATGTTCATTTCTAAATCCTTGGACAGTCACCTTCCTTTATTCGAAATCCTAAAAGGAACAAGAAATTATAATGGGGCGACCAATGCGAACAAGCCTTCCGAGATTTGAAAGCGCACATGGGAAGCATCAATCTGCTCACAAAACACATTTCAGGTAAGACACTCTACCTATACCTCTTAGTCTCAGAGCACGCCGTCAGCTTCCCTGGTTCGAGAAGAGAAAGGGAGACAAAAACCTTTCTACTACAACTAAATGTTTGATGGGGTAGAGACTAACTACCCTAACCTGGAAAAATTTGCCTTAGAACTGGTAACCTCTTTCAAGAAACTGAGACCCTACTTCCAAACTCATCAATGACAGTCTTTATTGAGTACCCACTACGGTCAGTATTGCACAAGTCGGAGTTCTTAGGAAGAATGGTTAGATGGTTAGTAAAACTGGGACAATTTGACATCCATTATGCTCCGAGAACGGCCATTAAGGTGCAAGTGTTGGCAGGAGAACAAGAGTAAAAAAGCCAATAGGAAAATGAGGACCTCGAACCACCCTCATGAGGATGGATCTTGCGGTGTGATGGGTCATCCAATGAGAATGGTAGTTGAACTGAGATCGTTATTCATACCCCAAAAGGGATCACCCTTAAGAATACTATCAAATTAGGCTTCTGCTGCTTCAAAGAATTAGGAGGTATACGAGACCCTCTTAGCCGAGCTAAAATTGGCAAGAAGAGTTGGAGTAGAAGAGATCACAGTGTTCAACGACTCTCAACTAGTAGTCAACCAGGTGAACGGTGAATTCAACGTGAACGACCCTCGGAGATGGTCTATTGCGAGAAAGAAATTAACGCCAAGAAACAGTTTAAGAGAATTCTATTCTACCTTTATTCCAATGGACTCATAAAACACCATAACTCTGCCCTAGAAGAAAGAGGGACTCAACAATGCATTCTCTACAAGTAAGGAGACCAGCTGGATGAGCCCCCTAATCAGCTACATAAAAGATAAAGTTCTCTTGACAGAAAAGCTGGAGGCTCGTAAGCTGAATAATAGGATGGGAAGATACACACTCCTTATGACAGGCTATACAAAAAGTTAGCCCACTGCTCAGGTGCTTGACCCCCACGAGGCGGACTATGTCCTCAAAGAAATCCACAAAGGAATCTGTGGGAACCACCCCAGAGGAGGAACATTGGCGCACAAGGCCCTCACGCTAGGGTACTATTGGCCCAAGACGCAGCAAGGCGCCAAAGACCTGGTCCGTAAATGTGACAAGTGTCATATGCCTGGATAGAACTTGGTCCCAATGACCAACCCATGGCCCTTTGCATAGTGGGGGATGGACATTGTATGCCCATTCCCCATTTCTGAGTAAAATTTTCTTATCGTGGTCGCCGACTCCTTTACCAAGTGGGTAGAAGTAGAACCACCTTCCAAGATTGGAGAAAACCAGATTGAGAAATTCCTCTGAAAATCCATCATCTGCAGATTAGGAATTCCAAAAACATTGGTCAAGGATAACAAGACTCAGTTCGAGGGCAACAAGATTAAAAAAACTTTGTGCCAATCTAAACATCAGTCACCACTATTAAGCGCCAGGGCATCCCCAAGCCCATGGACAAGCGAAAGTCACCAAGTGAGCGATCCTAGAAGCAGTCAAGAGGAAACTTGAAGCAACCAAAGGGCTCTGGGTCTCTGAGCTTCTAGGCATGTTTTGGGCGTACCATACCACAAAAGGACCCCGAATGGAAAAACGTCATTCACCCTGGTCTATGGGTCTAAGGAAATGGTTCTAGTAGAACTAGGAATGCTTACACTCAGAACGAAGGAGTTCAAGTTGGAGAACAACGATAAAGCTTTGAGAGTCGGACTAGATCTGCTCGAAAAGCGAAAAATGGAGCTTCCATCCGAATGGAGGCCTATCAGCAGAAGATGACCCAATATTACAATAAGAAGGTTAAACCTCAAAAATTCAAAGTCGGCAAATGGGTACTATGAAAAATCAAGACGAACATGAAAGACCCAGGGGAAGGCAGACTAAGTCCGAACTAGGAAGGTCCCTATAAGGTGACAACAATCAATAAGCCTGGAACCTATTGGCTAGAAAACCTGAGTGGGGCATCTGAAAAGACCATGGAGTATAGAATACTTAAGGAAGTATTATCAGTAAAGGTATCATCTTTAAATTTCATTTCATATGACTCCATGCACAGGAACAGACCAAGTCCGACCAAAGGACCACAAAGGCACACAACGAACAGAGTCCAACCTCGCAATTACTCGCAGCGCTAAAATAGCCTTGTCTGACCAAAGGACCATAAAAGCACATAGCGGACCGAGTCTAGTATCACAACGGCTCATCGCGCTTGGATTACCTGGTATGATTAAAGGCACCACGATGGCACACAACGACCGAGTCTAGTCATGTTTAGGATGTTGACAACTGGCCACACATAAGTGACCTAATCCGCGTAAGGAACCACAATGCTACATAGCAGATTGAGTCCAGTCTCACGACGGCTCATCACGCTCGAATAAACTGGTTCGATCAAGGGCACCACAATGGCGCACAACGGCCGAGTCTAGTCCTATTAATGATGTCGACAACTCATTGTGCATGAGTGACCTAGTCTGCCTAAGAAATCGCAGTGTTGTATAATAGACCGAGTCCAACCTCGCGGCAACACTACCACTGTGTACTCCAGTTTGTGCGGGCTATGATGACCCCCTGGCTACCAATGTCCTATTCAGGATTAAATCAAGCTATCTCATGAAATCTAGTCCGATCGGACTAAGATGATTTCTCTTATACTTAAGCCCTATCCAGGGTCAAGACGCTATATCTGATGGAATTTAATCCATTCGGACCGAGATGATTTCCCTTATATTTAAGTCTTGTTCAGGGTTAAGGCACACTATTTTATGAAACTCAAGTCTGTTCGGGCCGAGACGATTACTTTAACGCTTACATCCTATTTAGGACTAAATCAAGTTGTCTCAGCAAACTCAACTCCTACCCAGGAAGTGACCAGCTTATGTCAAGAAGTCTGGTCCGCTTAGATGAAAATACTTCTCAATAGCTTAACTCCTATTTAAGATTAAGTTGTCACGTTGTGAGATCTAAATGGTTGGAACAAGGAAACACGTAAGCAGACCAATTTAGCTTAATTCCTATTTAGGGTTGAGCTATTTTATACTACAAAGCCTCGTTCATCCAGACAAAGGTAAAACATATTGTTAAAGAAGAAACATGAAGTACAAACAAAAAAGTAAAATTTTATTGATTAAACAAATAGTTGTTACAAAACTCAACAGAGTGATCATATCAGAGAATTGCACACTACAAGCATCTGAACTTGAAGGAAAGGACTGTGCGAGCGAATATCTACAAGAACACGTACTAAAAATCTACTCCGCCAGTTTGTCTTTTGGAGGAAATGCCAGAGGTGCATCTAAAAATGCGGCAGGATCAACCACTTGGTGGTAGAGAGAGTTGTCGGTATTATCTCCCAAAGGAGTGCTGGATGACCAACTCGGGACCAAGGAGGTACCCTTGACTTCTTCTTCACAATGTAAAAGAAAATCTAGAAGCCCTCGAAGAGCAACTAGAAGCTCACTCAAATCAGTGAGCTTCCTAAAAATGCAAATCCTATTAAGACTCATCGCTACAAAAGTCAGAATATTTAGATACCTCACCAACGATGCTCTTCCTCAGCCCCTGGAAAAGTCAGGGCAGGAGAACATTCAGATAACTTCATCTTGGAGATAGGAATATAAACTCTGTAAATTCATAATATGATTTAGCTAAACCAAGCTTATATAGGAGCAACGTTTGTGGGAAACAATCTCCAAATAGTGCATCGACATTAAATGATGCGTAGAAAATGAAGGGTCGTTGAACTCAGTTACCCATGCGTTTCACAAAGTCCTTATTTAGAAAGTTAATGGGCCTGCACGCAACCCCACTAACTGAGGGGAGTAATTGATGAGACATCAAACATTCATCCAACTGCAGCTGTACACGTGGCACGGGTCAACCCTAATACGAAAAGGCCTCAGTGTGGTGGTAAGCATGTCCAAGCTTGGTCCAGCCCAGACTCAGCCATGCCATTGTTCAACCCGTAAGTCCGACATCAAAGCCTAGATTACGCCAGCTTGACGTGGTGCGAATCTTGGAGTTTGGCTCAGGACAATAAGGCTTGAACACTGATTTCTGGGCTGTTGCAAGCCCGAGATCCTCCTTACACAGCTCTTGACCCAATCACATATTGGGTCCCAAACATAGCCAAATGCCAAAGGGTACTCGGTCATGAACATGTAAGATTTTTAGCGAGATCTCCTTCATCCGTCACGCCTCAATGATAGAATCAATGAAGGAGTGAAATACTCGCTATATTAGGTGAACATAAGGAATGAGAAAGATACACACTTACAATTTAATTAAGGGTTATTTCCTATTTGACCTCCATTAGTTTATGACTATTCCTATTTGGCCCCCATTAGTTCTTTTATCCTAGTCTAACAGCCATTACCGTGTGTTCAACCACGTTAACTAACAAATTTCATTCATTTTTTTAAAAAGACCAACTTACCCTGCATGTGCTTTGAACATGTTTTTTTTTTACTAAAATCACATAAATCATATTTCTTGATGATCATGTTTGATCCAACGGCTAAGAAAAAAACATTTGAATATTTTATTTTCAATTTATGTGATTATAGTAAAACATGCGCATATGATATAGGTTTGTATATAATTTTTAGTTGGCACCCATCTTCTTTGTTAAAAAATTAAAATAAAAAGTAGATCCAAATGTTATTTTCCTAGTCGTTGGATTAAACATGATTTATATGATTTTTATGTAAGTTTTAATTGGCACCCATCTTCTTTAATATGAAAATTGAAATTAAAAACTAGATCCAAATGCAATTTTCCTAGCCGTTGGATCAAACATGATCATCAAGCAATAATTTATGTGATTTTAGTAAAACATGTGCATGTGCATATTATTTATGTTTGTATATAATTTTTAATTGACACTTTTCTTATTTGTTAAAAAAATTTAAAATAATAAAATAGATCCAAATGTTACTTTCCTAACCCTTGGATTAAACACGATCATCAAGTAAGATGATTTATGTGATTTTAGTAAAATGTGTGCATATGATTTAGGTTTGTTTAATTGGCACCCATTATTAAAAAATTACAATAAAAATAGATCCAAATGCTATTTTCCTAGCTGTTGGATCAAACATGATCATCAAGTAACATAATTTATGTGATTTTAGTAAAAACATGTTCAAAACACATGTAGGGTAAGTTGGTATTTTTGAAAAAATTGGATGAAATTTGTTAGTAGTTGAACACACGGTCATGGGTGTTAGACTAGGATACAAAAATTAATGGGGGCCAAGTAGGAATAGTTATAAACTAATGGGACCAAATGGAAAATAACCCTTTAATTAATAGTCTACATTCATCCTTACTCAGTTACATGACTTTAGCATCGGAGTGCCTTCGGCCACCACAACAGTGGTCTTGGCTCACTCCTATTCATTTTGCAGGCCAGGAATCGACTCGGACTGATTTAGACGTATCAGGTAGAAAAACGATTATTAGCATTGAAAAATTCTTATAAATTAACAACATTGCCACTACAAATTTGTCAAGTATTACCCTTTAGATTTTTTAACCTTTCAAAATTTAAATCAATTGATTAGGGAATTCAACATCTTTTTGGGTTCTCTAACCAATCTTTTGAGTTCTCTAATCAATGGGTGTAGATAAGATTTCCCAAGCCGTCCAGGCATGGAACCTACAAGAGATAGGGTTTCCAAATAATAATTGAAGTGCAATTTCGCCAACCAGGTAGGTTGTCAATCTCATCCCTGGTTTAACATTGCTAAACCTATTTAACAAAACTTGGCAAAACATAGTATAGAAAAACTGAGCATTTGCTTTTGGCTGGATTAAGCACTCTTTGGTGTTTCTTCATTCAGAACATTTTAGTTTCGCAAAAATGTTCTCATAGTTATGATTTCAGACATTTACAACATCACAGACAAAAAACATTGGCCAATGTGAAATCAGGTAAAAAATAAAAACATAACTACCATAATTTACAATTTGATATATATACATCCATTCAAATCTAGCCCTGGGTTTCATCTTTCAGCTTCTGACCATGCACCCAAGTATGGAGCTGACCACCCAACACAAAAGCAGATTATGACTTCTGAATCCCTTCTATTTTGGGTGCGGTTGATACAAGAGAAACTGGATTTCTAGGATGATCTGTCACAGTTGGGCTTAACACTTCAGGTGGCATAGTGACCCACCAAATCGAAATCAAACTTTGCTCTAGCTATTTCCCCATGATCTGTACGAAAAATAGTTCAATAATCAAAACAGGGTTCTCATTCTCCTAGCAACTTAAACAATAATCAAGAAATACTATTTCTCGATTTGTCCCAACTACCAAGTATGGTGGTAATAATCTTTCAAACTATAAGGACACTGCTAAAAGACTCTCAGGGTATCACTGCTATCACATATTTTTTTAATTTAATTCTATCTACAAATACCATAATAGAGCTGATGAGTAATACCTAGATCAGCAGAGATAAGGGCCTCTCCTTCATAATTGGGTCCAGCCAGGACAGCCTAATGGCGAAATGATGACACTGCCTCCAGCACATACCACAAAGTCTGGTGAAAGATCTTCATCCGAACCTGCAAAATTGTACTCGGGTGGGGGTGGATAGTCTTTCCTTCGGCAGAACTGGTTTAACGATAGAACGAAGCATTATCCCTCTAGGGCAATGTGGGTCATCGATGCTTGCCACACATCCCTGGCATCAGCAGTATGTGCACAGTATATTTCGACACCTACAAATAAAGATCAGATGTCACAAGATGCATGATAATGAATATCTGAAGTTTCTGAAAGCTGGGTTAGTAAGGTTTTTTTTTTTTTTTTTTTTTTTATCAACTTAACCCACCCCATGCCACCGGCCGATTCGAACCCGTGAGTGTGATTCCATCCGTCACACCTCTACCAACTCAACCGGTACACCTTTGGCCTGTGTTAGTAAGCTAGCAATATGTAATCAATGAAAAATAAGCAAACGTCATTTGGCAGAACGTCATCTGGCAGAACCCAATGGAGTTGTGCATATTCAGCAACAGTGCAAAATATTAAAAATCATGTTTTTTTCTTATTTTTTCTTTCTAAGAATTATTTCTCAACTCTGACCAAAGTATCAGTTTTTTGGAGGCAGCATGTTCCACAACCCAGATAAGCAATATGCATTACACCTCACCCCAGAATAAATTTGCAGCAACCAAGACAGGTCAGGAAACCAAAAATACAAGATCGCTATTACAGGACTACCCTGCATGTCTAACCATCTACCTCGCATAGTCTCATGCACTGGCAGCACCACCTATGAGAGAGCACAAAGAAATAGTATGAATTTTTTTTTCTTTTTTCTTTTTTGCATGGTTTCGAGTTTCGACCAAAAATTGGCTTCATCTCTCTAATTAATTATTTTTTATCAAAATAAAATAGTTTCCTTCTTCTCTATTTATAACATCCAATAGAGAGCAATTGATTGGATCATTAGATTTATCCAATCAGGTCCAAAGTGATTCTTATATAGGACCTATCAACTGGCTAGGATCCATTACTTTTCATGGGCATTATGTGCACCAAATTGTGTGAACAATTCCCTGGACAACAAATACACACTCCGCATTCATCAACAAAGTGCCCTTCATATCTGCTAAGCATCTATAGCAGCTCGTAAAAAAAATAAAAAATAAAAAATAAAAATAAAATGAAAAGTCCATTCTAAAAGGTAATATGGGGAATAAACAGACTAAATCTTCCTAACAGTAATTCAATCAATACTTAAAGACGGACTGTTCAAAACAGTAGAGAGTAGAGAAGTGCTAAATATACCTTAACCATACATTGCTGTTCTCAAAAGCAGCATTCTGTTTTCCAGCAAATAAAGGCACCTATTTTTCCAATTGGCGTCTCATACACAGGACTTGTAGATCCATCTCCAATTCCCCATATAACACGTTCCATTGCTGTTGGCATGAGTTTGCGGTGTTTTCCAAGGTAATGTCCTTGAGAATAAAAAAACAGAACTGTACAATAGTGTGTATCCTTCTCTTTCTATCACACCCATTACTAAATAAACTTTATATTTCCAGCCATTGCAGCTAACCTTTCAACTTCGAGACCTGTGGACATGGGTGTAAGGATCCATCAAGGAAGGTACATTTTACAAAAGAAAATACGGCATGACAGCTCAACGGTTAGAGTTTGGCGGATGGTACCACTAGGTCATGGGTTCAAACCCAGCTTGCGGCATCTTTATGGGTTCTGGGATCCTATAAAAACTCTGCTTGTCTTTCAAAAAAAAAAAAGTACAGGCACTAGTGGTACAGGCACTAGTGGTACTAACTGCCAATAACAATACAGTTAAAAATGCATCTAGTTGGACTGAAGTTTTCTTGACTTGAGTATTGATCGTTTAAATTTGGCGGACGTGAAATAGTCCCGCTCACATAGCTCTGCAGTTTTAAAACACATACTTCATAATTTCCTTTGTTAGGCACGAAGTTAAAATCTGTCCACACATTACTATTTTGATAACTAACAATTTGCCTACTTATAGACAAAATGGGTGTTCACAAGTTCAATTTGAAATAGATAAAGCCTCATCCCAAATGTTTGTTAAAGAAGGGGTGAAAACTGCAGAAAAGGAAAAATCCTCAATTGGGTTGAAAATTATTACTGTGGAGGATGAATCTACAAAAAATTCAATCTTTTATATTTATCCAGTATCCACATTTGCCTATTTTGTAATTTGCATTTAATCCATCCATTCACTACATTGCATACAACTAACAAATTTCACATCTAGAGAACCCAATAAACAAAAATCAAGACATAAACATTCAAAATTCCTACTTATACCCAGAAATGCAAACGGGGTAGCAAGGAAATAAAGATTACCGGGAACATTGATGGCCGATGCATGATGCTTGCAAAACTCTTCTCTCCCTTTCAGAGTCCGAGCACCGATAGCCACACCAAAATTGGAACTGCGAGGATACCCTCCAATGAACGCTTCAGTAAACACCACGAATTGTGACCTTAACTCAGCTGCTTCAGCCAGCAACCTCTCCGCTTTATCTGCTCACACAAACAATTCATCAAACACCTTCAATGCATTACGAAAAAAAAAAGGGGAAATTTGTGGAAGTGAAGAGTTATCCAGAGTGGCTGGAGTAGAAGATTGTAGAAGCTTGGACGACTGTGGCTCGAACAGTTGGTGCGGTGGAGTCGGAACCGATGACTACTTCTGCAATTACAGGTCCGTCGCTGGGAATCGAAGTAGGAACTAAGGCCATTTGCTGTGTTTCCGTTCTTGATTTGGTGCTTTGGGTTTGAATTTTTGTGAAGGGGGAGGAAAAGAATTAGGAAAATGACTTCTAAATCTTATTTATTCCAAAAAAAAATAAATAAATAAATATATTATTATATGGGATTTGATATAATGGCTAATTTGTTACTTTTATATTTTGTTTTTATCAATAATTACTCTTTTATTAATTCAGGGTAACTTATAAAGTTATAGAACATCTTTATCCTTCCTAAACAAATAGAAAACCTAATTTTATACTTTTATAATAAATAATGACTCTTTTATTAATAATTTTAACTTCTAAGGGTTAATTACACTTTCCCTCTTAAAACATATAGCCAATTTAGTTTTGCCCTCAATTAACATTCATATTGCATTTTTCCCCTTAGACTTGTCTTGTTGGTCAAGGCACGTGCTAGATTAAAAAATATCATATTTTACTACCCAAAATACATTTTAATGATATGAAGACTGAGATTCAAAGTTGATGCAATTAAAATCGAAGGTTGAGATTCAACCTTCCACTAAGATGTTGGGATAATCCGCAATTCCTCCTTCACCACCACCGTCTCCACTTCATCACCAATAACACTCACATCTGTTTCTATTATTACATCTACATGTTATTTCACTGTAGATTCAATATTCAAGCATCAATAAGTGAAAAAATTTGTCATGTTTTGATGACAAGCTTGAGTTGCAGCTCATGTTCATCATCTGTTAGATCAGTTCTGTTGCAAAGTTACATTCAAATTTATTTTAAGGGGTTAAGTTACTGCTAATTAACAAGTCTTAATTGATTTTCTTGTTTTTTTGCATATCCTATGGTGTCATAAGCACAATCAAACAAGTGAATAAGATGTTTGAAGTAAGCGAGTTTTTTAAGGAGTAGATGTACATTGAATGTTATAGCACAATGTAAATTCATTTGATATATATTGGATGTTCTTACAACATTGTAAATTCATTTGATGTTCATTGAATTTTAATAACATATTGTAATCAAATGTCTTAACATCATTTTAAGAACCTGATATAACACAATGCAATTCAAATGACACAATATCATTGCAATTCAAAACTTGACATAGCACTTTCAAGCATCAATAAGCAACCTTGCAAAAACCTGACACAACATCTTTGCAAAAACCTGAATTTACAAGCATCATTAACATCTTGCACAAAACCAACATGAATTTACAAACATTCAATATCATTCAGTACCTAACAACCTGAAGTGGATGGCTCAACATGTCGTTGACTATAATCTCAACATGTCCATTCTCGTAGACACCAACACATGAATAAGTGGTACCAAGATAAATACCAATGACTTTCCATTTTTGTAAACACCAACACGTCCATTCTTGCAAACATCCACAAAGAACGACTTCTTGATTTATTTGATGAAGTACTCCATGATTTCCTTATCGAAATCCTCACCTCCCAAATGAGTGTCTCCATTTGTGGGAAGAACTTCGAAAATATATATCAAGTTTCCTTTGATTTTAGTAATTGAGTATCATATGCCTACCAAAAGTCAACTATTCAGTTGTTCTTGAGAACTAGCAGATGTTGGCAATTTTAGGATTGATACCTGCATGCCATCTCTTTTAAAAAACAACGACCACAATTCGATCGCTCTAGCTATTAGGAGGCCTAATGGAACCTTTATAGACACTCCCAAATCCACCTTCTCCAATTTTAAGCAACCTACTGAAATTATTGGTGACATCCTGGAGCTCCGAGAATAAAAACACCCGCAAATTATGTGCCTTCTCTTCGTATATTTCCAGAATGGTTCGCGGAGTTGCAACAACCA